>JBAMBS010002739.1:0-721599 GCA_037044455.1 Zygothrica quintamaculata | reverse complement strand
TTGCATATAAAGCCGGCCGTCTTGAATCGATTTTTTAACCTAAATTCTTTAAGCGCAATCGAAATTCGACAAGCCCATCGAATTGCTAACACCGGCAGGTGGTTAACTTTGTTTTCTTAACTTTCACTCAAGATACTAAAAAAAAAACCCACACTCTAAAGGCTATTGGTTATATTTTTTTTTTTTTTTCATAAAACTATGGTGTCAATCAGTTTGGCGTTGGGGCATTAGAATACTTGTGTTATGTTTAGTTTGTCGTTATTATTTTTCTTATCTCTCGCATATGTTTGTTGTTAGGTGGAAGTCAGACAGAAAGTTAATATATTTACATGTTTTTTTGTCTAGGAAACCAAGCTATTATCTGTATTTGCCTTTATATGGTGCATTTATGTAACATCTTGTTATCTTCTACATTCCACGTTCTGGCAGAGCATTATATGTAGTACCTTAAATAAATAGTTTCTAGTAAAGTCTTTCATACGGATAACTGTTTGATATATATATATATATATATATATATATATACTATTTTTTTTATATTTGTTATCGCATATGGTAAACACATAAATTCTGTATTATCACATTCATTGGAATGTTGATCTAGGTAGTCATCACGCACATTAAAGATTTCTTCATAAAGTTAAAAAGATATTAAATTTAATTAAACATTTGAGTTGTTTGCTCTCCTTTTCTATCTATCTCTCTAAAATCACATGCAATATGCAAATACAAAAAAAAATTAAATTATAAAAAAAATATATACCTACCAAAAACGAACTTAAAAAAAAACAAAAAAAAAAAAAACAAAAAGAAAAAAGCGAGAATAATTCTTAAGGGTGAAATGTCTTTGCAGAAATCGTATAAGCTCAATATTGTTGCTAGTGATTGTTTTGGTCATTCTAAACACAAAAAGCTGGAAACCATTTGGTAAGTTTTGAATGTGCCAGAAACTGCGAAAAAATTAAAAAAAAAAAAGAATTAATTTATATACAAAAAACCAAAACATCTAGGCATTTGTATTCTGTATGATTTGTTTCTGTTTATTCTTTTTTTTTTTTTTTAAATTTTGTTTTAAATTGTGTAAAAAAAAAAAAAAATTTAAAAAAAAGAAAAACTGAAAACTGAACCTGCACTAAATTTCAGATTAACTCTCTACCTATTGTCTGGGGCAGCAGGCAGCACTACTACTACTCTCACTCACAGACAGACAAGAATGAAAGAAAAGTCCACTTCATAGGTCTTTCAGGAGTCGAGTCTGAATAATACCCAGTATATATTTATATATATATAAATATATATATATATATATATATATATAAAACTAAATGAAACACAATATATCTGTGAAAATCAATCAATATCCTAAAAGTTATCAATTCAAAAACGTAATAAGAAAATCTTTATTTATTTGAATACACATATCTTAACTTATATCTATGTATATGTATAGACGAGAGCGCCTGCGATGTGGTGGTATCCAGACTCTTTAGTCAAATAAATACAGGCAGAGCCAATGCCAAACCAATGCCAATGTCAATGTCAAAGCAACCAGCCAATCAACCAACCAACCCAACCACTAGCCAGCGCTAATACCCAAATATCGAATCGAATTTGCATATGTGTGGAGACATTTCGCCGTGTGTATAACTGCCTATCTATCAGTATAGGTACACTTCTACATATATATATACATATTTATATATATAAATATTTATATAATTCTCATATTTATATATATATGTACATCTAATAATACTGTATACACGTCGTATATCAATATACCATTACATTATATATATATATATATATAAACATACATATTACTACTTCTCTATTGCTATAAATTGGCAATGATCTGTTAGATCATTGTTGACTTAAGCATTTCTATTTTATATACTTGCAGATACCAAAAATTTAACTAATTTACTTTGATTTGCTTTCTCTTATTCAAAAAAAATTATTTATATTTAAAAAAATATAACAAAAAATACAATACAAAACCCCCAAAATAATGTTAACTGAATACAACAACAACAACAACAACAACCATCGAATACAACGTAACATACCGAAACGTAACGTGCGCTCATCAATATACCAAACGTTACGCTGTTCCCCACACAAAACATGAACAAAATGAAAATATCCAATTCTATGTATGTACATTATTGCTTGCGACTTCCACATACCTATGTCCATCCAACCAAATACCAAACCAAAAAAAAACCCTATCTGTAGAATGTCAGTGCGGGCAGTACTGGACATGGACGCGGACGTAGCACTGGCAGCGACTCTCCTGGACACGATGACAACGAAGAGGATGAACGCTATGCTGCTGAGAATGGAACTAGCTCCTCCAATGGCAATAAGAAACGCAGTCATCGCTCACGGTAATAATTTGTATAATTAGTTTATTTCAAAGTCGTAAAATTAATTTTCATTCATATTCAGTAGTCGCAGCGGATCACGTGATAATAAACACAGACGTTCAAAAGATCGAGAACGTGAAAAAGATCGTGGCAGTGAACGTAATAGCTATCGTGACAAGGATAGAGATAAAGATAGAGAACGCGATCAACGTGATCATCGCTATCGAGATAGTAAGCGCAGTAGTCGTTCAAGAGATGAGCGCATAACTGATGACAGACGAGGCGGCACCAGTCGTAGCGACCGTGACCGAGATCGCGACCGCGATCGTGAGCGTGACAGACGTTCTCGCGAACGTAGGGGCAATAGTAAGACAGCGCAGCGTGATTCGGAACGTAAGCGCAGTCGTTCGCGCGATAGGCGCCGGCGAAGCCGGTCTCGTGAACAGCAGCGTAATAAGCGGATGAGTCCTATTCGGGAACGTCGACGAAGTCACTCACGCTCTAAGGATAGAAAGTAAGTTTATAAGATATAATTTCTTTCTTATAAACTTTGAACTAATTGTTGGTTAACTATTCTTTTTTTAGTAGTCGCCGGCGAACCAGTTATTCGCCACGACCATATGCTGGTCGAGGACGTGGCACTGGTGGTGGCACTGGTGGTGGCAGCGGAGGCGGCGGTGGAGGCGGCGGCGGCGGCGTAAGATCCCCACCAAATGGTGCTGGAGAACGTACACCGCCCACCGAGCTCAGTCCTGAGGAACGCGATGCACGTACTGTTTTTTGCATACAGCTTTCACAACGTGTACGCGCACGTGACTTAGAGGAATTCTTTTCCAGCGTAGGCAAGGTGCGTGATGTGCGCCTAATTACATGCAATAAGACGAAACGTTTTAAGGGCATTGCATACATTGAATTTGAAGATCCTGAATCGGTAGCACTAGCTCTTGGTTTATCTGGCCAGCGACTGCTGGGCGTTCCCATAATGGTGCAACACACACAAGCTGAAAAGAATCGACTTCAGAATGCTCCGCCACCGTTCCAGCCTAAAGCCCATACAGGACCAATGCGACTTTATGTTGGTTCTTTGCACTTTAACATAACTGAGGATATGCTTCGTGGCATCTTTGAACCTTTTGGAAAGATTGATATAATACAGTTGATTATGGACACTGAGACGGGTCGGTCGAAAGGCTATGGCTTTATAACGGTAAGACTATTGTTGTATACTACTGTTAATCTTTTATATCGAATGACCTTTAAATGCATTATTTTACAGTATCATAAAGCGGACGATGCTAAAAAGGCTTTGGAACAATTAAACGGCTTTGAGCTAGCCGGCCGTCCTATGAAAGTTGGAAATGTAACAGAGCGCTTGGATATGAACACTAGCTCATTAGATACTGATGAAATGGATCGTAGCGGGATTGACCTTGGTGCCACGGGTCGCTTACAGCTTATGTTTAAACTGGCCGAGGGTGCTGGGTTAGCAGTTCCACAAGCAGCAGCAAATGCACTGTTGGCCACCGCACCACAACCAGCACCAGTACAGCAACAACAGCAGGCACCATCTATAGCAACTCAATGTTTTATACTATCTAATATGTTTGATCCGCGCACCGAAACAAATACCGCATGGGATACTGAAGTACGTGATGATGTATTAGAAGAGTGTACCAAGCACGGTGGTGTCCTTCATATACACGTTGACACCGTCTCACCAACGGGCACTGTATATGTCAAGTGCCCCAGCACAACAACTGCAGTGTTAGCCGTCAATTCCCTCCATGGAAGATGGTTTGCCGGACGTGTTATTACGGCGGCATATGTGCCACTAATTAACTATCACTCTATGTTTCCGGATGCAATTAGCGCTGTTGATCTAATTCCATTGACACGAAAGAATAACGATGAATAATGGATAAGTGCTTCAAATGCAACCAACTGCAGCAACAACTTTATAATATATTGTTATAAATCGTTACAAAAATTTAAGCATAATTTTTTAATTTTTTTGAAGATTCTTTTTTTCCATATTGAAATCTTTTATAACAATGAGTTAAACCCTCAATATATTCAGTTATAATAATTTAATATAAATTCATTTTGTAATTAGGCATTCCTAACAAGCTAAAAATTTTTATTTGGATTTCAATTCTTTATTATATACAAAAACAAATACAATTATACCTATTTAAGAGCATAATTAAGACAGCGGTACATTATTATACAGTGTGAAATAATATATGTAATCAAGAAAAATTACATTTTGTAGACATGTAACAAAAATATAAATCAAAAATAAACATCAGATTCAAATTTTGATTGAGCCTTCCCTAATATTCAATATTTTGAAAAATTTAATTTACATATTTATATTCACAGTTTTATATATATATATTAAATCAAACTGGTTGCCTATGTTACAGCCGGGTGAAGGTATTAGTTTAGCGTGATTGGAATGAGCGAAATTTCTTTAAAAAGATATATATTTAAAATATTTATTGAACCGGTCTGAACATTATATCAATTTTTGAACATGTCTGATTTCTTTAATTTTTACGAAAAGCATTTAAATAATGCAATTCCAATGGTCAAATCTAAATCGTTATTAAAAACTAATAAACGAATTGCGGCAATACTATTTATTATTATTTTTCTATCGATAGTTTCATAGTTGCAATCGAACTACTATCGCAATTCACCTACCATCTTTAGTACTCGCATGAAATTTAGCCTCCTCACAGCTGCGGAAACGTAAAATAGCAGCATTAGTTAATTTACTAGTTTAAATCCAATGTGACCTCACACATAGTAACTATATTGTGTATATTTTTTATTATTCAAAGTGAAAACTTTTTTTCTTTTAATATTTGACGCGCGTTTGTGTAGAAAAAAAAGAATAGCATGTGGTTTTCGATTCGATTTTAGTGTGAAAGCAGCCACAACACAACGAAACAAAAAAAAAATGGCAAACACATTCACAGCTACAACAAAAGTAGGTACCATCTAGCAACAAAAAACGTACAAAAAAATGGAAATTCAATAATTTACTTATTGAATGAGTGAGACCGTGCTTAAGGTTACATTTTTCAAAACAAACATGTTCCAAACATTATGAAATATGAGTAACATTATTTCACATTCACTTGGTTAAATGAATGAATGCGCGAGTGGAAAACGAATGAGTGTTTTATAATCACGCATAGGGACTGGGCGCGCTCTTTGTACAAACATACACAAACACATCAACTAATACTGAGACACACACACACACGCACACGCACAATACATTCTTGCGCCCACGCATCAAATTTTTGACCTCTCCTACGAAATATCAGCATCCCCTGCTCCACTACCTTTTCTATGGGCCAGCTGATTCATTTTCATGCATTTGGCAATGTTTGCGGAACACTTTAAATAAATTTGTTTCAAAAACCACAACGGTGTCGTCTAATGACCCTGCCCCACTGGCTGCGACAGCGCTGCTTATATAATTTAACGTTAAATGGTCGTGTGTGTGTTCTTGTGTTGAATGCGTATGCCAAAAATTGAGTACACTGTGAAAATAGCCAGAACGAAGCTATAGAAATGAGAAACTACAAATGCCAAAAACAATTTAAGAATAACAATTTGACGCCAACAGAGACAAAACGTAACTTTAACAAATTTGTTTTTTTATACTTTGTTTTTTTTTTTTTTGGCAAACGTCGCTGTTGCTGCTGCCAGCACCGCGCGCGCGTCTTTATCGGCTTCCAAATTTATTTTAAAGCATTATGCCATTCAGTTTCATTCGCAGCAGGGGCTGACAACGCGCGCTTAGTGGCGAAACGTAACCAGGCTAGAAGGAAATTAAATGAAAAATGTTTCCATCGCACACAACTAACGGCGTATGTGCATGTGTGAGTGTGTGAGACCCCAAAAATAACAACAAGAACAAATCTATTTGGTTGCGCCGGCTTCCATTCATATTTTTTTTCTTTATGTGTTGTTGTTATTTCCGTTCTATGTTAATTTCTCTATCCGCTCTCCTTCTATTGTTACGCAATGCAGCTGCTGTCAACTGCACCATAAATGACGCGAGCATCGATAACGAAACTCTTCGCAATGTTATCGCTACAGTTATCGTAAATAAACCTTTGGTGATTATATGTAAAAGTTTACGGTCAGGGAACACCTCTTGTTTTTCTCTTGGTAGGGGTTCTTCGTGTGCTGTCGTGTTCATCACATGGTTCCCTTTCACGGCCTTTGTGCGTCAGCGTCGTTGGCTTTAATTCTAAAGCACTGGCCGCAGCTGCTCTCTTTCAATTTAAACTTTCCGCTTGTTTTGTTTATTGTTTAATTACACATTGTGTACCCCTTCTCCGGCTCGTGTCGTACTATCAATTGCTTATTAGCTGCAACCGTAGCTACCATACGTATATGTATACGCTGCTTTTGGCACGTAGTCTATCTGTCTCTCCATTTTTATATTGGCCATCTCTTTGGCTTTGGCCTTAAATGCTCTAAATTTACAGTGCACTACTTTAGCCAAAAAGGAAAAGCACATACAGTATAGTCTGTAAAGAAACTATTTGTAAAAATGTTTAAATTACTTAATTACTAATTAATTATCTAGACTATAATACCTATTTTAAAAGAAGGTTACATTTCTATATAGTTTGAAAAAATTGTTAAGAATTCAATTGTTGCTCCAATTGAGGACGTACTGTAATACCTTTTCAATGCCTTGATTTATATCCAACCACAAAAACGAATGACTCAACAAAGAGAGTGTTTGCACAGACTCCATTTACGCAGACGTTAAGTTGGTTAAAAACTTCAGTAAACGCCTGCGCGACGCAGCGCAAACATCGTAAAATTTGTCAGATAAAATGTACGGACGATCGTGGGAAATGAAAAATCGATAAATAATTTTGCCATCGATTAATTTAGGATGCAAGAATTCTGATCGTGAACGGCTTATGCAGTACGTGAAGCTGTTTCTTATCTGGTCAATAATTTAGATGATCAATTAAAAGACTTTGTTCGTTTTTCTAATTTTTAAAACTATATATAAATAATATTTGTTGTTGCCGTCTGAAAACGCCAATCAATTTTTATATATCTGATAAGAAATTCGCCTTTGCTTCCTTTTAAGTACGTCGGAAAATGTATATAAATGTGCGAATATGGTGTGTGATAAATTAAGCGAAAATCCTTTGACGTTTACTTATATTTATAGTATTAATTATCATCAAAATGACGCTGACTTTATCGCCCAGCGGGTGAACAGATAAGCGCAAAAAAAGAGCATATAGAATTGGCAACGGGTATGAGAACGGGTTGGTTTGGTCGCTTATTAGTTTCATGTGAGTTTTATTTTTTTCGTAAGTCAATTAACAAGTTTGTTTGCATTCTGATTTGCAGCAAATAAACTAACCAGACATTGGCCAATCGCGGCGTTAATTGAGTAACCAGAGCTAAAGCTACAAAAAAATATAAAAAAAATAAAAAGAAGAAAAAAAAGGAACAATTTTCAACATTTATGCTATCCGCAACATTGGGGGCCAATGGCGGCCCATTGCCGCTCAGCCCGTCAGCGCAGGCGACGCTCAGCAAACATTTACCCAAACTCCAGACGAAGCGTCTCATGCAACAAGCGACGACATCGCCAACAAAGAGTAAACCACAGACCGCGGATGCTGGTTGCCTAACTGGTAAGTAGTATAATTTTGTATTAATTACACACCATTTGCTAATCTATCACTTATTTATATATATACAGATTTGTGCAGTAGCGAGAACTTGCCCGAAGTGGAAATATTTTCATTGTTAGAAGAACAAATACCGAAATATAGAGTACGAAATGATTTTCTTACTGATTTCTCGGGCTATGCGAATGAGGATTGGTTTGTACCAGCTCCAGCATTACACATACCAGTGGAAGGTCTTGGATTGACAAAGGAACAAACTAGAGAGTGCCTAAACTATTTTCGTAAGTACATTCTTTATATGTATATACTATATACTATATACTATGGTATCAAAAACAACTGTAACAACTTGCAAACACTGCATATGTGTATATATAGTTATAACGTCAGTTTTTATACACTATATTTATCAGAGAGAAGCTTACTAATGTTTCAGTGCCTCGTTTTTAATTGCTCAATTATATACATATATGTATATATGTATGTACATCTGTGTATACATTTTATTTACATATATAAATTGGCACTTCTAAAAAAAAAAAACCAATTGCTTTTGTTATACAACAGTTTTCTGTACTTTGGTATACAATAATTCCAATGAACAATATTTTCTCGCTTCGCAAAGGCAATATTTCTATTTTTGTTGTATTTTTTGAGATCTTTTGACATTTCATGCTGGTTTGTTGCTTAGTTTTATTCATTTTTAAATATCTTGAAGAATTGTTTATTTGTTTCGCTTGAAACAAAACGCAATTTGCTTTTATCTGCGCAACGTAAGCCAGATATAAATAACTTCTATATGTATATATTTTGCGTGCAAATGTTCCTAATTTTTTTTGACGCCAATAAACTTCTGACAAAGTATTATTTATGCGTTATTTGCGGATTTTTCGTAGTATTTTGGGAATGAATGTACTTAGTTTGACAAATAAATCTGTGAAATGAAACAAATGTGAATATATAGTATAGCTGCTTTAACGAAATATAATAGCCAAATATAATATATTCATATTCCATATTATTAATCATATTTAAAAAGCGCGCCAAATGTATTATTACTAGCAGCGTATTGCAACACTTGTTGTCTTTTAGTGTTGATTAAAACCGCTGCTGTTGCCATTCACTGAGACTTTAACAGCGTTTAAATAACGTGCATTTTACATAACTATGTTATTAACATTAGCAAAATAAAACGTTGGAATTGAAAGTAGATTTGACTTATACAAAATAATTGACTTTTGTCAAGATCCAATATTTACAAATTTAGCTCTTTAATTTTTTGCTGTGTTTAAATTATTATTTATTTAAACTGAAATGTTGAACGTATCAACTTTTATGAGAAGAATGGGGTTATTTTATTTTTATTGTGTAAGGCTACAGTACCAGCTGTTTCGACAATTCACACAGAAACTTTCGATTTGCCATTCACACTTTGCAGACAGCTGATTGTGCTTTCCATTTGGATCCATTGCCGGCGGTTGGGGGTATTGGTATTTGTCATTCCGCGTGCGTCGTTGGTCTTTGTGCATTTCAAAAGTGTTTGCCAACTGACGGCTGCGCGCCGTTAGAAATAAAAAGTGCCAAAAGAAAGAAAAACACTTGTAAGCGTCGTGCGCGTTGTTATGTTTAATATGTTTGTATTTTAAAAATATACACGTCGACATTGAACCAAAATATTGTTTGCGCCGCCGAATTGATCTATAATGTGTTAGTGAAATTTTTTGCGTGCGACAAAATACATAAATACTTGCCAAAATATATAATGTGGCAAAAAATCACAAGCGAAACGCTGAGTAAAACGCCTTAAGTTCAAGCAATCGAAAATCATTATTAATATAAATATATATATTTATGAATATATATGTATATGTTGTGCATTATTCATCTGTGCCAAAACAATAACTAAACGAAACATTTGGAATTTCTCCAAGTGCCTCTGCGCCGCTTGGCGTCATACAACTGAATTTATTTTTAGGACAACTACACGCACACAGCAACAAGAAGTATAAGCTTGAATATATATAAATGTGTGTGTGTTCACAAAAAGTGTATGTATGTGCGACTGTGAGTGAATAAGTTTCTTGTGAATTATGGGAAAGAAAAAATTTGTTGCCAGTGTGTAAACATTTAATGAATGGGGCACACGTTGGGTTGTATGTCTGTGTGGGAGTTGTAATACATAATGGGCCATGGGCATGGACAGGGCCATCGCTTGTCAACTTAATTTGTTCTGGTTGATTCTTGTTATAATGTTATTATGCCCTTGTACCCTATCGCTCTCCATTTGTTCGTCGCCTTTTACATAATCGTTTTTCCATGTGCTCTTTTGTCGCTCTACTACATATGCATATGTATCATATTCGTTGACCTGGCATATTGATAAGAATTCCTACGACTGCTGTCCAACAAAACCGGCGTCAGCCGCTGACACCATCTATCGGTATTTGTCGCCAATATGGCTGTCCATTTGTCCGTTCGATAGATAGCTTTATGTTTGTGCATTAACAGCTGTTGGAACGTTTAGTTCATTTGTTTGCTTGTGTTGCCGCTTTCGTATATATAAACGTGAGCATGTATGGGGCTTTTGTAATTTTACTATTTACCGTTGCACGCACGAAAGAAATGCCGCTTATCCAGTTTTTGTTCTTGCTGCCCATGCCGTAGCATAACTCGCTATTCGTTGATTAAACATTATCAACAATTGCTGTGTTGTCTGTATCACATCAATCAGTCGAACGCTCCTGTCTCTATTATAGTCTCTGTGCGTGTGTGAGTTTATCTGTAGGCTATAATTTTTAGCAATAAACGCGTTCCGTTTGTTACTCATCAAACACCGGACCATAAAGAATAAACCGCAATTTAAATTGTTCTTGTTATTGCTTTTGCTGGTAGTGTAAGCTATTAGGCACGTTAAATTGCTGATCATTTCCCCTAGATCCACATTGTTGTATAGTTTTTTTTTCTTTTTTTTATTGGTGTTAAGCTGCCGGCGGACAAGCAACACATAAAATGGCACAAAATTTGTGTCATGTGTATGTTAGTATGTGTGTGTGTTAAATACGGATTATGTGCGGACATATGTGCACTTCTTTGCCGAACACAAAGACAATATTAACAGACACAACATATATAAATACTTAAATACATACCGAGTGACATACATTAATTACGTCATTTCACAACACTGCACCTGAATATATTCGCATGGCCAACGGTTATTATACGTTTTGTTTTTGTATCTCTTTGCCTGTGTCTGTCACTGGCCTATTGAGTAGGACATTCACATTGCCCGCAGCAATTAGCGCAGAAAAATGGAGCGCAAAATTGTTTTGCTTGTAATTGAGTAATAGACAATAGTTCAATACTTCAATAAATACATATAGTATATATAAATATATATTAATATGTATACATTTATATACTATATATATATGTATATATATTTTAATGTAAAGCATATGTTATTAAACTGTTGTCGCACTGTTAAGCTTCCTTATAAGTGTTAGTTAACATATATGAATGAATGCAGCTTCTCTCTGGTTTCCATTGATTGACCATAAGAAGAAGAAGCATTAAATTACGCTTAACTTTTGCCAATAATTAATTACAAACAAAATTTTTGTGAAAGTTGTTGTGAACCAAATACATCAAAACTACAAATTTTTGTCTTATTTTAGTTGCTGTTAGTATTTGTTATTTGTTGTTTGTTGTCTTATTTTACCGTTTTCATTTCATTTTCGCGTGTGCACGATTGATTGGCATTTATTTTCTTCTTTATCTTTTATTTTCGTCGATTTACTTTTTTCCAAACGCAAACACACAGAGAGAGATAAACAGATACATATCTATATATCAATGTGTATCTATGTATATATTTATTAAGCTGCCATTTTACATAAATAAATAGCCACTGTTATCTGTTATTTTGTCAATCAACCAATCAACCAATCAAGCAATCAAACCAATTTGCGATTCTTAAGTCTCTCATATAACTTGTGTCATATATTTCATATGCGATAACGTAATTTACATTAAACCAACTTGGTTGAAAACATTCCCAGTATAACGTTTATAGCCGAGGCTTTACCTTTAATGTCTGACTCATAAATGCATACGTATTGTGTATGAATTTAAAATATGAATTTGAGGGCTTTGAGACGCATTTTGCATGTCGATGAACCACAATGAAGTTTAGCTTAAAACGTTTGTTGCAACTTTACTGAATATCTGAATATTTCTATACACTTTCCAAGGCTAGTTTTAAATCAATTTTTTTTTATGATGGGAAGCTGAAACCCCTTTACTTTTTACTACTACATTTGCCTTTAAATTTTCATATTTTATAAGCGTTTAATTTTTTGTTTTAACAGTTGTTGTCGTCGTCTTTGTCGTATCTTTCGTTTTTTATTATAACGACGATCGCTCATAAATCAAGCGAATCTGTTGTGTTGATTCATTTACCTGTAGACAGCATTTGTTTTCGTATGTGTTAAGAAATATTTGTATGTACAGTCTTAATATAAGTATCTACCTATAGGTCAAAGTTCAAACGGGATTTTTTTTTTAAATTTAGTTACTGATGGTATACTCCATGCAATTTTATATAAAATTAACTAAAGAGACAAATCTTGGCTGCTTAAAGAGACACATTATGGCTGGGCGTCGAACCTGGGATCTCTAAATTTTTGCTATGGGAAGAAGTCTGTGCAATTATTTGTATTATATAGATATATATGTATATATATAGATATATATTTTATGCTGGTCATCCTCAAGTTGTTTATTTAGAACAAGCTAACGTTACTTTATATCTAGTTCAGTTCAATTTTCTTTCACTCTGCTGGACCATAAATAATGATCTGATAGTTATTAGGCGCAGTAGCAACATGAACAATAGCAGCAGCAACAACAGCAACAATCAGTGTGTGCCTACAGCACTTACCACTTAACTTAATGTTGCATCATTTCCACTTTAGATACGGGACATACCAGGCAACCCACGTTGATACCAGCCTCCACATTCTAATAGCCATCCATTATACAATTCTATACTCTACTGGTTTATAATCTACGCTCTGGATCCAGTTCTATTAGCTATCGGTTCTTTGCTGCGCCTACACAAAAGCAGAAAGAAAAATTGGAAAGGCTACGTGAGTGTGGACATGTTGCAGGTTCAAAGCGGATGAATGAATGAATGAATGGTAACAAGATGTAGACGCATCTTTTTAAGACTGGCTAATTTCGAAAACTTGTTTTTTACTGCTCGACATTTTCTTAAACAGTTTTCAAAAAACACCCAACTAGTTAGTTAGTCGTTAGTTCCACTCTTGTGTGTGAAGTTGTATTTATTGTTTAAAGTTTTGAAATACTATACAAATACTATATATCTATATATATATATATATATATATTATTTCTCACTAGCATTGTATGTAAATGAAGTTATATGAATGATGGTGTCCGCTCAGTGTTGAAGGAAAAATTGCAATTTATAATTTTTCATTGTTGTTTTTTATGTTTTGTTTATAATAATTTTTTTTGGCTTGCATAATTCGTGGACGACAGAAAGTGATAAAAGAAAGGCGAAAATAAACCAATTTGATAAGTGACTTTAATGATAAAGTGTTCGTGTGTGTGTGTGTGAAGTGTGTTTAATATTTTGTTGCCAAAAGTAAAGCAAAAGTGCAGCTACAATACATAAACTTTGACAGTGTTTACCAACACTGGCTGCAGTACACACCTTGTACATATTTTTGACATTAACAATAAAAACCTTAAACTAAACGCATTCACATATAATTTTTGCTGGCATTTTAGTAAATTATTTGCATAAAACAAATTTAAAGTTATATAATTAATTATATGCAAAATATAATATAGAAGAAGATGATGAATATATAGAAGAACTTCTTATGATTAAAATCGTGTGTGTTTGATATAAATCAAACAATGCGATTACATTGTATAACAACAATAAAACTAAAGCAACAACGAAATGCCACAAAACAGCAACAATATACAACAACAAGAGCAGAAACAACAACAAACAGAACAACAACAGCAGCAGCAACAACAACAAACAGAACAACAACAACAGCAGCAGCAACATTCACATTATGCCAAGGTAGCAGCAACATCCTCAATGTTGCCCATAATTAATGAACTCACAATGGAAACGGATAAAATGGATGATTATAGTATTAATTTTGCTATTGACCTTGACTCTAGACAGGATCTAAATAGCACCACATTCATATGCAACAGCTCAAACAACTACAGCCAAACCAGCATAAACAAGCTCTGCATCAGAGTCCAATGAAACCAATGAAACCATTAGCAAACAGCCGTCCAATGCCAGTAAACACTTTGAAAACACCTACAAGCTGTTGGGTAAACAGCTGGAAACCAACTGTCAACGTACTGCGGACAGGCTGCAACAACTGGATAAACCACTTGATAGTAGTCTGGATAGTCTGAGTAGCTCCTGTAGTTCAATGTCAGCGATTGTGAATGGTACACAGCCGGCGCCTACACGTCTGGAGCTTGAACTGGAGGCAGTTGATCGTATGCGTGTCATTGTACAGCAAATGAAATCCACAAATCCCAATGATACCACATCCAATGTGGCAAGTGCAACATTGCTTGCACTTTTACATGATTTTGCTGCCAAAGGACAACCTGCCCAGTCTCGCATACCACAAACACCAGCCTCAAGTCCCATAACGGGTGTGCTATCAATGGATGGCCCAAATTTTGAGCTACCAGCACATCTTCTAACCGGCTCCAGCTCCTGGGAGCTTATGTATTATGCTTCCAAAAATGTTGATGGCAAAAATTGTCTCAAAGTTGTACGCAGTCTATTGACCAACAAAGGTAAGCCACAAATGATGTGAATCAACTTTTTTTTTTGAGTGTTTTATATGGAATGAGGCAGAAAAATGCTTTTGAAAGCGAATCGGTTCAAACCGTTTCCCTTTAATCGATAACAACAGCAAAGTGAAACAAAAATATTTTGAAAGCTGCAACAATGTAACATAATACAAAATTATTGCTTAATACATAAAATGTATTTAAAAAAAGGGGAGTATACACTTTGTGTAAAAGTATGCAAGAGTTTGTAAAATTCTCTGCACAATCCTTTTACCCCTTAATTCGTATTGATATTTGTATCTGTGTGCAGCTATTGAAAGGGTATTCTATAGTCTTGGTTTAATTTGATAATACTTCCAAAATTATATGGTAGTCCGTCAACTCTTTCAATATAAACAAATAAAGGGATCTAACCCAAATTATTATTGTTAAGAAAAAGAAACTCATGTTGCAACTATAAAGCCAACTTTAGTATCATTTTTTTTTTTTTTAGCAAATTTCAAATGACTTTCATTGTGGACAAAAATTTGCAGTTTTATGATGAAGATTTAGATAAAAAAAGAAAATGCAATTACAATTTGCTTAATATAAAAAAAATATAACAAATCATTCCTATAAAAAGAAAAAAAGGTTATAAAAAACGTGACTCAACAGCAACAATATTAACTCTGCCACAGTCAGCATCCGTCCTAAATAATATACTAATTATAATCGTTATATAGAAATATAACAGAAACGTTAATTGACATACTCTAACTGTATACTAAAGTTGGCTTTATAGTTGCAACATGAGTTTCTTTTAACAAACAATACCATCTTAACAATAATAATTTGGGTTAGATCCCTTTATTTGTTTATATTGAAAGAGTTGACGGACTACCATATAATTTTGGAAGTATTATCAAATTAAACCAAGACTATAGAATACCCTTTCAATAGCTGCACACAGATACAAATATCAATACGAATTAAGGGGTAAAAGGATTGTTGTTGCCTGCAGAATCTTTTTGCAGAGAATTTTACAAACTCTTGCATACTTTTACACAAAGTGTATACTCCCCTTTTTTTAAATACATTTTATGTATTAAGCAATAATTTTGTATTATGTTACATTGTTGCAGCTTTCAAAATATTTTTGTTTCACTTTGCTGTTGTTATCGATTAAAGGGAAACGGTTTGAACCGATTCGCTTTCAAAAGCATTTTTCTGCCTCATTCCATATAAAACACTCAAAAAAAAAAGTTGATTCACATCATTTGTGGCTTACCTTTGTTGGTCAATAGACTGCGTACAACTTTGAGACAATTTTTGCCATCAACATTTTTGGAAGCATAATACATAAGCTCCCAGGAGCTGGAGCCGGTTAGAAGATGTGCTGGTAGCTCAAAATTTGGGCCATCCATTGATAGCACACCCGTTATGGGACTTGAGGCTGGTGTTTGTGGTATGCGAGACTGGGCAGGTTGTCCTTTGGCAGCAAAATCATGTAAAAGTGCAAGCAATGTTGCACTGATTGTTGCTGTTGTTGCTGCTGCTATTGTTCATGTTGCTACTGCGCCTAATAACTATCAGATCATTATTTATGGTCCAGCAGAGTGAAAGAAAATTGAACTGAACTAGATATAAAGTAACGTTACCTTGTTCTAAATAAACAACTTGAGGATGACCAGCATAAAATATATATCTATATATATACATATATATCTATATAATACAAATAATTGCACAGACTTCTTCCCATAGCAAAAATTCAGAGTTCCCAAGTTCGACGCCCAGCTATAATGTGTCTCTTTAAGCAGCCAAGATTTGTCTCTTTAATTAATTTTATATAAAATTGCATGGAGTATACCATCAGTAATCAAATTTAACAAAAAATCCCGTTTGAACTTTGACCTATAGGTAGATACTTATATTAAGACTGTACATACAAATATTTCTTAACACATACGAAAACAAATGCTGTCTACAGGTAAATGAATCAACACAACAAATTCGCTTGATTTATGAGCGATCGTCGTTATAATAAA
Source organism: Zygothrica quintamaculata (assembly GCA_037044455.1). Taxonomy (NCBI): domain Eukaryota; kingdom Metazoa; phylum Arthropoda; class Insecta; order Diptera; family Drosophilidae; genus Zygothrica; species Zygothrica quintamaculata. The sequence continues at coordinate 704,640 of JBAMBS010002739.1, read as the reverse complement.
AAACGAAAGATACGACAAAGACGACGACAACAACTGTTAAAACAAAAAATAAAACGCTTATAAAATATGAAAATTTAAAGGCAAATGAAGTAGTAAAAAGTAAAGGGGTTTCAGCTTCCCATCATAAAAAAAAATTGATTTAAAACTAGCCTTGGAAAGTGTATAGAAATATTCAGATATTCAGTAAAGTTGCAACAAACGTTTTAAGCTAAACTTCATTGTGGTTCATCGACATGCAAAATGCGTCTCAAAGCCCTCAAATTCATATTTTAAATTCATACACAATACGTATGCATTTATGAGTCAGACATTAAAGGTAAAGCCTCGGCTATAAACGTTATACTGGGAATGTTTTCAACCAAGTTGGTTTAATGTAAATTACGTTATCGCATATGAAATATATGACACAAGTTATATGAGAGACTTAAGAATCGCAAATTGGTTTGATTGCTTGATTGGTTGATTGGTTGATTGACAAAATAACAGATAACAGTGGCTATTTATTTATGTAAAATGGCAGCTTAATAAATATATACATAGATACACATTGATATATAGATATGTATCTGTTTATCTCTCTCTGTGTGTTTGCGTTTGGAAAAAAGTAAATCGACGAAAATAAAAGATAAAGAAGAAAATAAATGCCAATCAATCGTGCACACGCGAAAATGAAATGAAAACGGTAAAATAAGACAACAAACAACAAATAACAAATACTAACAGCAACTAAAATAAGACAAAAATTTGTAGTTTTGATGTATTTGGTTCACAACAACTTTCACAAAAATTTTGTTTGTAATTAATTATTGGCAAAAGTTAAGCGTAATTTAATGCTTCTTCTTCTTATGGTCAATCAATGGAAACCAGAGAGAAGCTGCATTCATTCATATATGTTAACTAACACTTATAAGGAAGCTTAACAGTGCGACAACAGTTTAATAACATATGCTTTACATTAAAATATATATACATATATATATAGTATATAAATGTATACATATTAATATATATTTATATATACTATATGTATTTATTGAAGTATTGAACTATTGTCTATTACTCAATTACAAGCAAAACAATTTTGCGCTCCATTTTTCTGCGCTAATTGCTGCGGGCAATGTGAATGTCCTACTCAATAGGCCAGTGACAGACACAGGCAAAGAGATACAAAAACAAAACGTATAATAACCGTTGGCCATGCGAATATATTCAGGTGCAGTGTTGTGAAATGACGTAATTAATGTATGTCACTCGGTATGTATTTAAGTATTTATATATGTTGTGTCTGTTAATATTGTCTTTGTGTTCGGCAAAGAAGTGCACATATGTCCGCACATAATCCGTATTTAACACACACACATACTAACATACACATGACACAAATTTTGTGCCATTTTATGTGTTGCTTGTCCGCCGGCAGCTTAACACCAATAAAAAAAAGAAAAAAAAACTATACAACAATGTGGATCTAGGGGAAATGATCAGCAATTTAACGTGCCTAATAGCTTACACTACCAGCAAAAGCAATAACAAGAACAATTTAAATTGCGGTTTATTCTTTATGGTCCGGTGTTTGATGAGTAACAAACGGAACGCGTTTATTGCTAAAAATTATAGCCTACAGATAAACTCACACACGCACAGAGACTATAATAGAGACAGGAGCGTTCGACTGATTGATGTGATACAGACAACACAGCAATTGTTGATAATGTTTAATCAACGAATAGCGAGTTATGCTACGGCATGGGCAGCAAGAACAAAAACTGGATAAGCGGCATTTCTTTCGTGCGTGCAACGGTAAATAGTAAAATTACAAAAGCCCCATACATGCTCACGTTTATATATACGAAAGCGGCAACACAAGCAAACAAATGAACTAAACGTTCCAACAGCTGTTAATGCACAAATATAAAGCTATCTATCGAACGGACAAATGGACAGCCATATTGGCGACAAATACCGATAGATGGTGTCGCCGGCTGACGCCAGTTTTCTTGGACAGCAGTCGTAGGAATTCTTATCAATATGCCAGGTCAACGAATATGATACATATGCATATGTAGTAGAGCGACAAAAGAGCACATGGAAAAACGATTATGTAAAAGGCGACGAACAAATGGAGAGCGATAGGGTACAAGGGCATAATAACATTATAACAAGAATCAACCAGAACAAATTAAGTTGACAAGCGATGGCCCTGCCCATGCCCATGGCCCATTATGTATTACAACTCCCACACAGACATACAACCCAACGTGTGCCCCATTCATTAAATGTTTACACACTCGCAACAAATTTTTTCTTTCCCATAATTCACAAGAAACTTATTCACTCACAGTCGCACATACATACACTTTTTGTGAACACACACACATTTATATATATTCAAGCTTATACTTCTTGTTGCTGTGTGCGTGTAGTTGTCCTAAAAATAAATTCAGTTGTATGACGCCAAGCGGCGCAGAGGCACTTGGAGAAATTCCAAATGTTTCGTTTAGTTATTGTTTTGGCACAGATGAATAATGCACAACATATACATATATATTCATAAATATATATATTTATATTAATGATTTTCGATTGCTTGAACTTAAGGCGTTTTACTCAGCGTTTCGCTTGTGATTTTTTGCCACATTATATATTTTGGCAAGTATTTATGTATTTTGTCGCACGCAAAAAATTTCACTAACACATTATAGATCAATTCGGCGGCGCAAACAATATTTTGGTTCAATGTCGACGTGTATATTTTTAAAATACAAACATATTAAACATAACAACGCGCACGACGCTTACAAGTGTTTTTCTTTCTTTTGGCACTTTTTATTTCTAACGGCGCGCAGCCGTCAGTTGGCAAACACTTTTGAAATGCACAAAGACCAACGACGCACGCGGAATGACAAATACCAATACCCCCAACCGCCGGCAATGGATCCGAATGGAAAGCACAATCAGCTGTCTGCAAAGTGTGAATGGCAAATCGAAAGTTTCTGTGTGAATTGTCGAAACAGCTGGTACTGTAGCCTTACACAATAAAAATAAAATAACCCCATTCTTCTCATAAAAGTTGATACGTTCAACATTTCAGTTTAAATAAATAATAATTTAAACACAGCAAAAAATTAAAGAGCTAAATTTGTAAATATTGGATCTTGACAAAAGTCAATTATTTTGTATAAGTCAAATCTACTTTCAATTCCAACGTTTTATTTTGCTAATGTTAATAACATAGTTATGTAAAATGCACGTTATTTAAACGCTGTTAAAGTCTCAGTGAATGGCAACAGCAGCGGTTTTAATCAACACTAAAAGACAACAAGTGTTGCAATACGCTGCTAGTAATAATACATTTGGCGCGCTTTTTAAATATGATTAATAATATGGAATATGAATATATTATTATATTATATTTGGCTATTATATTTCGTTAAAGCAGCTATACTATATATTCACATTTGTTTCATTTCACAGATTTATTTGTCAAACTAAGTACATTCATTCCCAAAATACTACGAAAAATCCGCAAATAACGCATAAATAATACTTTGTCAGAAGTTTATTGGCGTCAAAAAAAATTAGGAACATTTGCACGCAAAATATATACATATAGAAGTTATTTATATCTGGCTTACGTTGCGCAGATAAAAGCAAATTGCGTTTTGTTTCAAGCGAAACAAATAAACAATTCTTCAAGATATTTAAAAATGAATAAAACTAAGCAACAAACCAGCATGAAATGTCAAAAGATCTCAAAAAATACAACAAAAATAGAAATATTGCCTTTGCGAAGCGAGAAAATATTGTTCATTGGAATTATTGTATACCAAAGTACAGAAAACTGTTGTATAACAAAAGCAATTGGTTTTTTTTTTTTTTAGAATTGCCAATTTATATATGTAAATAAAATGTATAAATGTATACATAGATGTACATACATATATACATATATGTATATAATTGAGCAATTAAAAACGAGGCACTGAAACATTAGTAAGCTTCTCTCTGATAAATATAGTGTATAAAAACTGACGTTATAACTATATATACACATATGCAGTGTTTGCAAGTTGTTACAGTTGTTTTTGATACCATAGTATATAGTATATAGTATATACATATAAAGAATGTACTTACGAAAATAGTTTAGGCACTCTCTAGTTTGTTCCTTTGTCAATCCAAGACCTTCCACTGGTATGTGTAATGCTGGAGCTGGTACAAACCAATCCTCATTCGCATAGCCCGAGAAATCAGTAAGAAAATCATTTCGTACTTTATATTTCGGTATTTGTTCTTCTAACAATGAAAATATTTCCACTTCGGGCAAGTTCTCGCTACTGCACAAATCTGTATATATATAAATAAGTGATAGATTAGCAAATGGTGTGTAATTAATACAAAATTATACTACTTACCAGTTAGGCAACCAGCATCCGCGGTCTGTGGTTTACTCTTTGTTGGCGATGTCGTCGCTTGTTGCATGAGACGCTTCGTCTGGAGTTTGGGTAAATGTTTGCTGAGCGTCGCCTGCGCTGACGGGCTGAGCGGCAATGGGCCGCCATTGGCCCCCAATGTTGCGGATAGCATAAATGTTGAAAATTTTTCCTTTTTTTTCTTCTTTTTATTTTTTTTATATTTTTTTGTAGCTTTAGCTCTGGTTACTCAATTAACGCCGCGATTGGCCAATGTCTGGTTAGTTTATTTGCTGCAAATCAGAATGCAAACAAACTTGTTAATTGACTTACGAAAAAAATAAAACTCACATGAAACTAATAAGCGACCAAACCAACCCGTTCTCATACCCCGTTGCCAATTCTATTTGCTCTTTTTTTGCGCTTATCTGTTCACCCGCTGGGCGATAAAGTCAGCGTCATTTTGATGATAATTAATACTATAAATATAAGTAAACGTCAAAGGATTTTCGCTTAATTTATCACACACCATATTCGCACATTTATATACATTTTCCGACGTACTTAAAAGGAAGCAAAGGCGAATTTCTTATCAGATATATAAAAATTGATTGGCGTTTTCAGACGGCAACAACAAATATTATTTATATATAGTTTTAAAAATTAGAAAAACGAACAAAGTCTTTTAATTGATCATCTAAATTATTGACCAGATAAGAAACAGCTTCACGTACTGCATAAGCCGTTCACGATCAGAATTCTTGCATCCTAAATTAATCGATGGCAAAATTATTTATCGATTTTTCATTTCCCACGATCGTCCGTACATTTTATCTGACAAATTTTACGATGTTTGCGCTGCGTCGCGCAGGCGTTTACTGAAGTTTTTAACCAACTTAACGTCTGCGTAAATGGAGTCTGTGCAAACACTCTCTTTGTTGAGTCATTCGTTTTTGTGGTTGGATATAAATCAAGGCATTGAAAAGGTATTACAGTACGTCCTCAATTGGAGCAACAATTGAATTCTTAACAATTTTTTCAAACTATATAGAAATGTAACCTTCTTTTAAAATAGGTATTATAGTCTAGTTAATTAATTAGTAATTAAGTAATTTAAACATTTTTACAAATAGTTTCTTTACAGACTATACTGTATGTGCTTTGCCTTTTTGGCTAAAGTAGTGCACTGTAAATTTAGAGCATTTAAGGCCAAAGCCAAAGAGATGGCCAATATAAAAATGGAGAGACAGATAGACTACGTGCCAAAAGCAGCGTATACATATACGTATGGTAGCTACGGTTGCAGCTAATAAGCAATTGATAGTACGACACGAGCCGGAGAAGGGGTACACAATGTGTAATTAAACAATAAACAAAACAAGCGGAAAGTTTAAATTGAAAGAGAGCAGCTGCGGCCAGTGCTTTAGAATTAAAGCCAACGACGCTGACGCACAAAGGCCGTGAAAGGGAACCATGTGATGAACACGACAGCACACGAAGAACCCCTACCAAGAGAAAAACAAGAGGTGTTCCCTGACCGTAAACTTTTACATATAATCACCAAAGGTTTATTTACGATAACTGTAGCGATAACATTGCGAAGAGTTTCGTTATCGATGCTCGCGTCATTTATGGTGCAGTTGACAGCAGCTGCATTGCGTAACAATAGAAGGAGAGCGGATAGAGAAATTAACATAGAACGGAAATAACAACAACACATAAAGAAAAAAAATATGAATGGAAGCCGGCGCAACCAAATAGATTTGTTCTTGTTGTTATTTTTGGGGTCTCACACACTCACACATGCACATACGCTGTTAGTTGTGTGCGATGGAAACATTTTTCATTTAATTTCCTTCTAGCCTGGTTACGTTTCGCCACTAAGCGCGCGTTGTCAGCCCCTGCTGCGAATGAAACTGAATGGCATAATGCTTTAAAATAAATTTGGAAGCCGATAAAGACGCGCGCGCGGTGCTGGCAGCAGCAACAGCGACGTTTGCCAAAAAAAAAAAACAAAGTATAAAAAAACAAATTTGTTAAAGTTACGTTTTGTCTCTGTTGGCGTCAAATTGTTATTCTTAAATTGTTTTTGGCATTTGTAGTTTCTCATTTCTATAGCTTCGTTCTGGCTATTTTCACAGTGTACTCAATTTTTGGCATACGCATTCAACACAAGAACACACACACGACCATTTAACGTTAAATTATATAAGCAGCGCTGTCGCAGCCAGTGGGGCAGGGTCATTAGACGAGACCGTTGTGGGTTTTGAAACAAATTTATTTAAAGTGTTCCGCAAACATTGCCAAATGCATGAAAATGAATCAGCTGGCCCATAGAAAAGGTAGTGGAGCAGGGGATGCTGATATTTCGTAGGAGAGGTCAAAAATTTGATGCGTGGGCGCAAGAATGTATTGTGCGTGTGCGTGTGTGTGTGTGTCTCAGTATTAGTTGATGTGTTTGTGTATGTTTGTACAAAGAGCGCGCCCAGTCCCTATGCGTGATTATAAAACACTCATTCGTTTTCCACTCGCGCATTCATTCATTTAACCAAGTGAATGTGAAATAATGTTACTCATATTTCATAATGTTTGGAACATGTTTGTTTTGAAAAATTTAACCTTAAGCACGGTCTCACTCATTCAATAAGTAAATTATTGAATTTCCATTTTTTTGTACGTTTTTTGTTGCTAGATGGTACCTACTTTTGTTGTAGCTGTGAATGTGTTTGCCATTTTTTTTTTGTTTCGTTGTGTTGTGGCTGCTTTCACACTAAAATCGAATCGAAAACCACATGCTATTCTTTTTTTTCTACACAAACGCGCGTCAAATATTAAAAGAAAAAAAGTTTTCACTTTGAATAATAAAAAATATACACAATATAGTTACTATGTGTGAGGTCACATTGGATTTAAACTAGTAAATTAACTAATGCTGCTATTTTACGTTTCCGCAGCTGTGCAGAGGCTAAATTTCATGCGAGTACTAAAGATGGTAGGTAAATTGCGATAGTAGCTCGATTGCAACTATGAAACTATCGATAGAAAAATAATAATAAATAGTATTGCCGCAATTCGTTTATTAGTTTTTAATAACGATTTAGATTTGACCATTGGAATTGCATTATTTAAATGCTTTTCGTAAAAATTTAAGAAATCAGACATGTTCAAAAATTGATATAATGTTCAGACCGGTTCAATAAATATTTTAAATATATATCTTTTTAAAGAAATTTCGCTCATTCCAATCACGCTAAACTAATACCTTCACCCGGCTGTAACATAGGCAACCAGTTTGATTTAATATATATATATAAAACTGTGAATATAAATATGTAAATTAAATTTTTCAAAATATTGAATATTAGGGAAGGCTCAATCAAAATTTGAATCTGATGTTTATTTTTGATTTATATTTTTGTTACATGTCTACAAAATGTAATTTTTCTTGATTACATATATTATTTCACACTGTATAATAATGTACCGCTGTCTTAATTATGCTCTTAAATAGGTATAATTGTATTTGTTTTTGTATATAATAAAGAATTGAAATCCAAATAAAAATTTTTAGCTTGTTAGGAATGCCTAATTACAAAATGAATTTATATTAAATTATTATAACTGAATATATTGAGGGTTTAACTCATTGTTATAAAAGATTTCAATATGGAAAAAAAGAATCTTCAAAAAAATTAAAAAATTATGCTTAAATTTTTGTAACGATTTATAACAATATATTATAAAGTTGTTGCTGCAGTTGGTTGCATTTGAAGCACTTATCCATTATTCATCGTTATTCTTTCGTGTCAATGGAATTAGATCAACAGCGCTAATTGCATCCGGAAACATAGAGTGATAGTTAATTAGTGGCACATATGCCGCCGTAATAACACGTCCGGCAAACCATCTTCCATGGAGGGAATTGACGGCTAACACTGCAGTTGTTGTGCTGGGGCACTTGACATATACAGTGCCCGTTGGTGAGACGGTGTCAACGTGTATATGAAGGACACCACCGTGCTTGGTACACTCTTCTAATACATCATCACGTACTTCAGTATCCCATGCGGTATTTGTTTCGGTGCGCGGATCAAACATATTAGATAGTATAAAACATTGAGTTGCTATAGATGGTGCCTGCTGTTGTTGCTGTACTGGTGCTGGTTGTGGTGCGGTGGCCAACAGTGCATTTGCTGCTGCTTGTGGAACTGCTAACCCAGCACCCTCGGCCAGTTTAAACATAAGCTGTAAGCGACCCGTGGCACCAAGGTCAATCCCGCTACGATCCATTTCATCAGTATCTAATGAGCTAGTGTTCATATCCAAGCGCTCTGTTACATTTCCAACTTTCATAGGACGGCCGGCTAGCTCAAAGCCGTTTAATTGTTCCAAAGCCTTTTTAGCATCGTCCGCTTTATGATACTGTAAAATAATGCATTTAAAGGTCATTCGATATAAAAGATTAACAGTAGTATACAACAATAGTCTTACCGTTATAAAGCCATAGCCTTTCGACCGACCCGTCTCAGTGTCCATAATCAACTGTATTATATCAATCTTTCCAAAAGGTTCAAAGATGCCACGAAGCATATCCTCAGTTATGTTAAAGTGCAAAGAACCAACATAAAGTCGCATTGGTCCTGTATGGGCTTTAGGCTGGAACGGTGGCGGAGCATTCTGAAGTCGATTCTTTTCAGCTTGTGTGTGTTGCACCATTATGGGAACGCCCAGCAGTCGCTGGCCAGATAAACCAAGAGCTAGTGCTACCGATTCAGGATCTTCAAATTCAATGTATGCAATGCCCTTAAAACGTTTCGTCTTATTGCATGTAATTAGGCGCACATCACGCACCTTGCCTACGCTGGAAAAGAATTCCTCTAAGTCACGTGCGCGTACACGTTGTGAAAGCTGTATGCAAAAAACAGTACGTGCATCGCGTTCCTCAGGACTGAGCTCGGTGGGCGGTGTACGTTCTCCAGCACCATTTGGTGGGGATCTTACGCCGCCGCCGCCGCCTCCACCGCCGCCTCCGCTGCCACCACCAGTGCCACCACCAGTGCCACGTCCTCGACCAGCATATGGTCGTGGCGAATAACTGGTTCGCCGGCGACTACTAAAAAAAGAATAGTTAACCAACAATTAGTTCAAAGTTTATAAGAAAGAAATTATATCTTATAAACTTACTTTCTATCCTTAGAGCGTGAGTGACTTCGTCGACGTTCCCGAATAGGACTCATCCGCTTATTACGCTGCTGTTCACGAGACCGGCTTCGCCGGCGCCTATCGCGCGAACGACTGCGCTTACGTTCCGAATCACGCTGCGCTGTCTTACTATTGCCCCTACGTTCGCGAGAACGTCTGTCACGCTCACGATCGCGGTCGCGATCTCGGTCACGGTCGCTACGACTGGTGCCGCCTCGTCTGTCATCAGTTATGCGCTCATCTCTTGAACGACTACTGCGCTTACTATCTCGATAGCGATGATCACGCTGATCGCGTTCTCTATCTTTATCTCTATCCTTGTCACGATAGCTATTACGTTCACTGCCACGATCTTTTTCACGTTCTCGATCCTTTGAACGTCTGTGTTTATTATCACGTGATCCGCTGCGACTACTGAATATGAATGAAAATTAATTTTATGACTTTGAAATAAACTAATTATACAAATTATTACCGTGAGCGATGACTGCGTTTCTTATTGCCATTGGAGGAGCTAGTTCCATTCTCAGCAGCATAGCGTTCATCCTCTTCGTTGTCATCGTGTCCAGGAGAGTCGCTGCCAGTGCTACGTCCGCGTCCATGTCCAGTACTGCCCGCACTGACATTCTACAGATAGGGTTTTTTTTTGGTTTGGTATTTGGTTGGATGGACATAGGTATGTGGAAGTCGCAAGCAATAATGTACATACATAGAATTGGATATTTTCATTTTGTTCATGTTTTGTGTGGGGAACAGCGTAACGTTTGGTATATTGATGAGCGCACGTTACGTTTCGGTATGTTACGTTGTATTCGATGGTTGTTGTTGTTGTTGTTGTATTCAGTTAACATTATTTTGGGGGTTTTGTATTGTATTTTTTGTTATATTTTTTTAAATATAAATAATTTTTTTTTGAATAAGAGAAAGCAAATCAAAGTAAATTAGTTAAATTTTTGGTATCTGCAAGTATATAAAATAGAAATGCTTAAGTCAACAATGATCTAACAGATCATTGCCAATTTATAGCAATAGAGAAGTAGTAATATGTATGTTTATATATATATATATATATAATGTAATGGTATATTGATATACGACGTGTATACAGTATTATTAGATGTACATATATATATAAATATGAGAATTATATAAATATTTATATATATAAATATGTATATATATATGTAGAAGTGTACCTATACTGATAGATAGGCAGTTATACACACGGCGAAATGTCTCCACACATATGCAAATTCGATTCGATATTTGGGTATTAGCGCTGGCTAGTGGTTGGGTTGGTTGGTTGATTGGCTGGTTGCTTTGACATTGACATTGGCATTGGTTTGGCATTGGCTCTGCCTGTATTTATTTGACTAAAGAGTCTGGATACCACCACATCGCAGGCGCTCTCGTCTATACATATACATAGATATAAGTTAAGATATGTGTATTCAAATAAATAAAGATTTTCTTATTACGTTTTTGAATTGATAACTTTTAGGATATTGATTGATTTTCACAGATATATTGTGTTTCATTTAGTTTTATATATATATATATATATATATATATTTATATATATATAAATATATACTGGGTATTATTCAGACTCGACTCCTGAAAGACCTATGAAGTGGACTTTTCTTTCATTCTTGTCTGTCTGTGAGTGAGAGTAGTAGTAGTGCTGCCTGCTGCCCCAGACAATAGGTAGAGAGTTAATCTGAAATTTAGTGCAGGTTCAGTTTTCAGTTTTTCTTTTTTTTAAATTTTTTTTTTTTTTTACACAATTTAAAACAAAATTTAAAAAAAAAAAAAAGAATAAACAGAAACAAATCATACAGAATACAAATGCCTAGATGTTTTGGTTTTTTGTATAAAAATTAATTCTTTTTTTTTTTTAATTTTTTCGCAGTTTCTGGCACATTCAAAACTTACCAAATGGTTTCCAGCTTTTTGTGTTTAGAATGACCAAAACAATCACTAGCAACAATATTGAGCTTATACGATTTCTGCAAAGACATTTCACCCTTAAGAATTATTCTCGCTTTTTTCTTTTTGTTTTTTTTTTTTTGTTTTTTTTAAGTTCGTTTTTGGTAGGTATATATTTTTTTTTATAATTTAATTTTTTTTTGTATTTGCATATTGCATGTGATTTTAGAGAGATAGATAGAAAAGGAGAGCAAACAACTCAAATGTTTAATTAAATTTAACATCTTTTTAACTTTATGAAGAAATCTTTAATGTGCGTGATGACTACCTAGATCAACATTCCAATGAATGTGATAATACAGAATTTATGTGTTTACCATATGCGATAACAAATAAAAAAAAAATAGTATATATATATATATATATATATATATATCAAACAGTTATCCGTATGAAAGACTTTACTAGACACTATTTATTTTACGTACTACCTATAATGCTCTGCCAGAACGTGGAATGTAGAAGATAACAAGATGTTACATAAATGCACCATATAAAGGCAAATACAGATAATAGCTTGGTTTCCTAGACAAAAAAACATGTAAATATATTAACTTTCTGTCTGACTTCCACCTAACAACAAACATTTGCGAGAGATAAGAAAAATAATAACGACAAACTAAACATAACACAAGTATTCTAATGCCCCAACGCCAAACTGATTGACACCATAGTTTTATGAAAAAAAAAAAATATAACCAATAGCCTTTAGAGTGTGGGTTTTTTTTTTTTAGTATCTTGAGTGAAAGTTAAGAAAACAAAGTTAACCACCTGCCGGTGTTAGCAATTCGATGGGCTTGTCGAATTTCGATTGCGCTTAAAGAATTTAGGTTAAAAAATCGATTCAAGACGGCCACTTCGTATGCAATGATTATAAACACTCACATGCACACTTATATGCAGCATAGATACACAAAGGTGCTGAATACACGTGTGCTCATGTGTGTGTTTGTGTTTCAGACGATTCAAATACATACACACACATACATGTACGAGAATATGTACGGCAATTTTGTGGGTGTCTAGTTAGAATAAAAAAGGAATATACAAATATTCATATAATATATTACACTATTATCATAAATCTTACACATTTTGAACAAACCGTTGCTTAATTTAATGCGAAAATAGCAGAAATTTTATAAACTTACGTTTTTTTGGTACGGTGCCTCCAGCATTGCTTCGACATCAAAGTCCTCGGCCATGTTGAATTTTTTTTGTCTTTCGGACGGGGAAAAAACGCCCTTACTGGTTTTCTAGCACAATTGAAAAAACCAAAATAGTTGTTGGTATTCACAGCGGAACACGACGAATCACTTACGAACGTTTTTGTTTATAGTTTGTATTATTAAATACAATTTTTCTTAAATTTTTAGTAAGTTTCCAAAGCGTGGCTGACTATGTTGTACTGATGCAGGGATGACTATGAATAAAAGTAACTTATCGATATATTGTCCGAGCTATCGAACTTATTAAAAATTTTACTGGATAATATATACTCACAAATTATGGTAATAATCTTATTTAAAAAAAAATTAAATCAATTTGATAAAATAAATTTATAGATTTAATTAATACACAACACAATTAATATTATTATCTTTGCGCATTGTATCAACTCTGTTAACTCTATTGGCGCTGCCACCTTATGTTCATATTAATCGATTTGTTTATATTTACATATACGCAGCGAAATTTTTGCTGTGCAATATCAATGTCGTTACAATTTAGCGCCTAAATTGCTGACGTCTTAAAACTCAGACTATCCGTCTAACATTACTTATATTCCAAGTGTATCGGCGATGAAAAGTACAAATAAAATTTACAAGATACGCATACGGTGCTGCCAGTTATAATTGTTGAGTCATCAGCATCCAAATTAGTAACAGAATTAGAAGAGCTGCATTAGCCTTGGAGGTGACTACGACCGTTAGATCGCAAACGTTACGTGTGGCAAGCGCCACTGCTATAGCTACAGGTAAGGGCAGTTGCGCAAATAAAAAGTGGCGTAAGCTTAGTTTACTGGTGAAACTCGTTCTCCCCACTTCAAGCTTCAACTAAACTAACTACCTAAACCATCCCCCGTTACAACGAGCGTTACGCTTTGCTGACTCAGGTGTGTCTAAAATAGATAAAAACTATTAAAAATACTAAATTTGTTAGTGCACAACTTAAAGAAAGTATTTATACAGGACCTCACCATTCCTTATACACTTCAACGTCAACGTAAAAACACTGCTAATATATTTGCGTATTTAAAATCACCTGTATATTTTTTAAAGGAAAACTTATTGTGTCTAAATTTATATTTAAAGGCAAGAAGAACCCTGTAGCAGTACTGATTCCACTGATTTACTAATGGAAGACTACAAATTCCTATTTAAAATTGTGCTCGTTGGCAATGCGGGCGTTGGAAAGACATGTCTGGTGCGTCGATTCACTCAGGGCCTATTTCCACCTGGTCAGGGCGCTACAATTGGTGTGGATTTTATGATAAAAACCGTTGAGGTTGAGGGTGAAAAGATTAAACTTCAAATTTGGGATACAGCAGGACAGGAACGTTTTCGTTCTATAACACAAAGTTACTACAGATCGGCACATGCGTTAATACTTGTTTACGATATTAGCTGCCAGCCAACATTCGACTGTTTACCCGACTGGTTGCGGGAAATTCAGGAATATGCCAATTCAAAGGTTCTTAAGATACTCGTAGGTAACAAAACGGATCGTGATGATCGTGAAATTCCAACGCAAATAGGTGAGGAATTTGCCAAACAGCATGATATGTACTTCCTGGAAACTTCTGCCAAGGAGGCAGAAAACGTAGAGCGTCTTTTCTATGAAATTGCCGCTGAATTAATTGGACAAGCGCGCAGTAAGGAAAGTAGTAGTGCTGCTGCTGCAGCCGCACAACGTCAATCCGATGGTGGTGGCTCCATTGGATTAGGTAGCTTAAGTGCCAAAGCAGCGCAAAGCAATTGCTGTGGTGGTACTGGCAATACCAACACTAGTCAATCCGGTTAAATCCAATAAAACAACAATATAACCAGATCTGGTAGCTAACGTGCAACTCAATGACTATGGATGCTAAATATTTGTGTTAAAACTCCTTTGGATGTGTAGTGTTAAAATGGCTGATATTTTTTTGCTAATTAGTATTATGTGTTATAATAGATTTGGATACGGATCTGATTCTGTAAGCATCACAATTTATATATATATCTGGATATATATGCTTTAAATCAATGTCTACTGATAACAGTATCAATAATGCAATGCACAGTTTTGTTTTAAAACTTATCTAGAGTATTAACTGTATATTTTATACATCTTTTTTATTTCATATATTTTTTTAATGTTTTTACATAAATAATTATAATTTTTTGAGCAATAATTTATATGAATGTAATTTATATGAAACGTACGTATTTTTATTAGTGTTTAAGACGATTTTATGACATTCCAAAAATTATAAATTTAGTTCAATATTAAATATAAAAGAAAAAAAAAAACAACAAAAATAAGGCCGTAAAGTAAATTTAAAAATGTATCCAATTTGTAATTAAATAGAACCAAATAAAGTTTTAAATGTGAATAAATATAACAATTATTTTTACTTTTAAAAAACGTAAGTGGCACGTAGTTCCTTTGATTTGGGTTTAGTTATCTGAAAGTACTATAAAATCTTTAGCTTTATAGACTTTCGGTTTTAATACAAAACTCAATATTGATTATTAAACTTGTTTCATTTATTAAATATTGGTATTTTCCTTTGTTTTATGGTACATTTGTCGTTTCAAGACATTTCTCTATGAGAAAATTTCAGGCTTAGTAATAAGCTCTCTCTTTTTTTTTTTGTATAGACTACAATATGTGTATATATATTCGACTTTCGATTCTTAAAATATATATATATGTGTGTATATATATAGGTAAATATATTTATATTAGATATGTATGTCCATGTAATGGCTATGTGTATTAGTAAATATCCTTGTAGAACGTCATAGTAGCAAATAGTCAGCAGAAGGCAAAGTTATTTCAAACAAAAAAAAAAATATAATAGTAATGTATAAATAATAATATAATTTTGTTTTATATAGCATTAAAGTCTGTTAGCAAGCCATACACGTACATATACACAAGTTAAGTTATATACATTTATGCATAAATAAAATACATAATAATACAAGTAAATGCTAAATAATAATATAATAATAATTTCATTCAATACAAAATTTAAAAAGCTAACAACAATTTTGGGTCGGCCCTTTCACAAATAAGAATATTTACTGACAGCCTGGCACATTCGTTTATGTTTTATATAGTATGTTAATCTATATATTTATATATGGATGTATGGTTAGACGGTGGTGCCAGTGCTGGCAAGAGATTCTTGTATATGTATATAAGATGCTTCTATAGCATTAAGGCATTTAGATTCCTTTGCAGTATCGTATCCTTCACCGAATTGAACACCACATTGATGTTACGTGTATCTATGGCAGTGGTAAAGTGATGATAGATTCGGCTGCTGCTGCTACGTCGTACACTCATGAACATTTGCAGTATAAAGTTCTGGACATCCACAAGGGAGTGTGGATTGCCATTGAATTGTGGGTAGTACCAGCGTATATCAGTCTCTGGATTTTTAACTTTTTGCTCTAACAAATCGGTTTTGTTCAAAAATAATATAATTGAAATGCCTTTAAATGTATTATTATTAATAATCGTATCAAAAATATTTTTAGATTCCTCCAGTCGATTTGTTTTTCTATCTTCAGCAAGCACCTGATCAAACTCTGAACTGGACACTAGAAATATAATCGATGTGACTGAGGTATCAAAACATTTCGTCCACTTTTGACGTTGTGTACGTTGACCGCCTACATCGACAAACACAAATGGAATGTTCTGCAATAAAAAGTATAAAATACATAAAATAAAATATTTATAACAACTTTGTGCATATTATACCTGTACTTTGACACAAAATTCATAAACACCTTTGGTTGCTTTACGACAATGCAGTATATCTTTGTGTGTGGGCACATAATCCGGTTTCCCCAGTCGCTCGATTTCGTCTAGAAAATAGCTCACCGAATCGCTCTATAAACAGAAACAAATATTCATATTAGCACATGCATTAGCTTTAACTTAATTTTAAAAGTATATTAACAAGTAGCACGACTAATGTAGACGAATTGTTTTCGTTTTAGTTAAAAATGTACACAATGAGTAAATTTAATTTAAATCTTAACTTTCTTTTTCTCATTTTGTATGCAGTTGTTTACTAAACTTTGATTAAATTAATATATATTAACTTTGTTTTTGTGTTTTGCCTAACATTTAAGTTGTTATCGTTTCAATTATGTGTTTTAAATTGTGTAAACTAATCGAAATTCATAATTCTCAAGTAATCAGAACAAGACTTTCAAGTTAATTACACTAATTTAATGTACTTTACGCTGCTTACAATTTGGAATTCGCGTCGTCGCTCATAGGCTCTTCTAACACCACGATCCTGCCAAAGCCTTTTTATTAGCGGTGCATATTCTACAAATCTAGTTGCCTCTAGTGCGTTGCATTCAATTAATTTAGCATCATTAGCATCCTGTTCACGTCCATTGCTACCCCAAGGTATGTCCAACTTTTCACGCGCATCAAGCAGGACTTGCATACCTACACAACGATCAAAATAATTTAATTATTATTACAGTAATTATAATATATGGAATTCAATATTCGTTTACCCTTTATAACATTTTGGTATATCACATTTTGGTACTCGCGTAGTAGATCCGGATCAAAGTTGACACCGTGTATAATGCGCATCTGTTTGAGAAAAGTAGATTTGCCAGACTCGCCTGCGCCAAGGAGCAACAGTTTTACCTACAAAAGTGTTCAATATATTAATTTAATAATATTTTAATTATAGTAGAAAAAAGCTTAGAATGCAATTTTACAGCTGTTATGATATTAACCCAGTGTCGGTGGAACATGCCATGTGGCTTTATCACAATGCAACATCTAAAAGTACGTGCGAAATTGGAACCTTGACCGACAAACAATAAAAGACATAACAATTGCAGCAGCACGAAAACGTTTTTAATTGAATGCTTATTGTGTGAATAAGATACATTTTATTTTTTTGCCGAAGCGATTGCTCAAATGATGCAACAATAAAAACCCAGAGCCCGAATCCGAACCCGAGTCAGAGCCAAGCCCAATAAAAAAAAATAATAAAAAAAGTGAAAATTCGTCTGACGTTTTATTTGTTTGCCTGGGCGGCCCATGCGGGCCATACAACCGGATGACTATTCAATGTAAATGTATCTGTTTGTGTGTGTGTGTCTGTTTATGAATGTACGTGTGTAGGTCCAAGTAAATTAATACTAATTACTTAATTAAACAGATTTCGTTACTTTAATTTTTGGATGTGTGATTTGATCTTACCTGCCGTCGAAACGTATGCTTCTCTTTTTCCAAAAACTTATCAATTTCTTTGGATTTGTAGCGTTGTTCCATCTCTTCGGGTGTGCTGCGCAGGCTTATGAGATATGTGAGAAAGTTGCCACAGCAGCGCATGCACGCAAATCGCGATGTTTGCAATCGACTGCTTTGGCGACGCAGACGTTCCGCACCATCTGATAAGAGTCCGGAGCCATGAATAGTATTTGTTGTACCTGTTCTTGTACCCATCTGTTGGTGCTCCTCCATCAGATGAGTTAGCGTTCCAGTCCTAGTGTCGCTGTTGCTATTGTTGTTGCTGCCGTGTGTTAACGTGGTTAATGTAATTCTGGACATGACTGTGACGGCGACGGCAACTGCGATTGCGACTACGACGACAGCCAACGCCTGACGTGCGCACTTTCTTTCACAAAACGCACACAGACACACTCTTTTACACAGACACGCATACAGATGCGCGCGCTGTACGTCTAGTTGTTGTTGTTATTGTTATTATTATTATTATTATTTTGTTGTTGTTGTTAACAATAAACCGTTTGTTTAGTATTATAATAGTTGTTCTTGTTTCACGGAACGCTATAATTAGCCAGATCGCGGGTTTTATTGTTTTGATCATCAAATCATCATATCTTGACCAAAAAAATCATAAGTTTACCCTCTCATCGAGGGCACTGCACACACACACACGCACACATAAGCGCACTGTTACATTCCATCTCCACCACTTATGCATTAACGTTTTGCGTACATGACAAATTTATATATATATATTATTACAGTTTGTCTTCTTTTATTGGCGAATTGTGTAAATAAATTCGCATTTTCACTCCCAATTGACAACGGCAGGGTTGCCTTTGCGATAACAGACTATCGGTAACATACAATTTTATCATATCGATACTGTAAAGAGTAACGAGTAACAGCTCACAGCTGTTTCCCTACTGTTCACCTACGCACATAAAATACACACAACACACATATATATTCTACTTAAGCTGCAATTTATTTGTTTATTGTAGTTTTGGTTTAGTCGTCGTAAAGTTAACGGTGAATACCGCTTCAATTTAAATATATAAATTTATATTTTTTATTATAAACATGATTATTAATACCACGAATACAACCTTAAGATGTGCTGGACGTATACCATACGGCTTACAGTACATAAAACAAATTGCTGGTAAGTAAATTAAAATTAAATTTTCGGTTCAGGCAAAGGTCACAGAGTTTAAATCAATTGAAAATTTTTTTTTAAAGCAATTTGCAACGTTTTTTTCTATAAAAATACAATGGGGTATAATACATTGCCATAGATAATTCAATTTACTCGCAATAAAGCTTTTATTTATAACTTTCCATTTGTTTGAACGTGCATAACTATGTATAGTGCGTGAGAGAAGTAACTGTACAAAAAGTATAAACAAATTTCCTGTTTTGGGCTAATACTGTTCACAGTTTTCTTAATTCCTAACCTAGGCTTAAGCTTTTTAGTTCTCCCCAACGTTTTTTTTTCCTTTTACTCCTTGTACACATTTCCAGTTTGCATAGTTATTTTTATATATTATTAATTTATTTTTCTGCTATGTTTTTCATAGTATATAATTCATAATTAATCTTTTTCATAATGCATAGTTTTAATATAAATGATTCACCCTGTAAACTATTTTAATCAGCAATATGATCAACTCAAGGTTAACTGTTTGATAAGAGGCGCGCCGAACCTTATCTCTATAATAGCGATTAATGAACTTTTGCCTAGTTTTTTTAAATTGCTGAATTAATAGTAATATTTTATTCCGTATTTGTATGCTTTCTAATGAAAAGATTATACACCATATACACATGTAGCATTGGTTATATATTCATTAGTTTTTCCAAACAGTACGCAAATATTTCTTGCGCACTGTATATGTATATGTAAGACCCAAATTGGATTCTGTACCCTAGACAACTGACAAACTGCGCAGTTTATTTTGCATCTTATACATTATTTTGGACTATTAATAAAGTGTTATTCTGTTCATACAGCCATTCAACCCCTCCACACAACATCAAAGGCCCTGAACTACGCTGTACCGGCTCCGGCATTGGCATTGCCCAATAATGTTGACGCCGCGGAGACGACTCGTTTTTCACCGCAACGTTCGAGGGACATGTCGGACAATATTATGGTCATGTCACATGCACCCATTTCAATGATTGACATCACAACTGACAACAGCTTGATAGCCACACAGAGCACACCCTTTGTCCAGGATCCACATGTTCAGTCATATGATTGCTTTGGTGCTGTTAGTCTCAATGCTGTTATGCAGAGCAATGTACCCACACCGTTTGGTGGCATGAATAAATTCTCGCATCTTAACATGCCTGGTGGCCAGTGGTCACAGGAGTATAAATTTACATCTCAAAATATGCAAAGTTCACACTATCGAGCACTACGTGATAACGCACGTGCTGATTGGGTGACCTATGATCAAAATGCTATCGTCGCAGTGCAGGGCAAAGGTGAGCAAGGACACCTGTTGCATAAAAAACTATAACCTTTTGCATGAAAGGCGCATGCGCCATAGCTAACATTCATACGTATACCTCATCCATATGTATATGAAATGAAATATGGCTAAAAATATTGAATATTGAAATATTTGATGTCTAACATCAGTTTCTTTATTATCCTTTAGTGTAGCAAAACAAATTTTAAATGAGTTTGTTTTTCTTTTAATTAAAATAAGGACAAACTATTCATTGATTATATATATATATATATATATATACAATTATTTCTCTATCACAGACTAAGCCAATGTACATATTTCATTTCACATACATTTAACCAAAGAATATACTTGCATTGTGGGTTGTATATTCTTTAGATAAATCATATGCACTGCTCGATTTCACAGGCTTTCGTCGTTGCTATAGCACATCCTCAAGATCAACAGTAGAGCCAACCGCAACCAGCAAATTACAAGCAACTGTAGCCACCAAAATACCAACAACAAAAGTAACTACATCTGTAACAGTAGGAACAGCAACAGCAACAAATGCATCAACAACAAATGTATCAGCAAGAAATGTATCAGCAACAACTGCAGCAGCGCCAGATGCTGAACCAATTGAAAAAAATTTAAGCAAAAGGGAACAATTGAAAAGAGCCTTCAAGGATTATGGTGCGACAATTGTTGTATTTCATGTGGGCATCTCACTGATATCCCTAGGTGGTTTCTACGTGCTTGTCTCCAGGTAGGGTAACTAAACGCATGCATTCATCTGCAACTGCAACCGTTACTAACAAACGGGTATTTTGGGTTAATCTGTCTATACTGTCATACGTAACATATTTACAAAACATGCTAATCCCAATCGTTTTTCTTCTTCATTTTTTATAGCGGAGTAAACATGATGCCTGTTATGGAACTCCTTGGCATATCATCCTCAGCATTTGCGGAAAAGATAGCCATTGGCAGCACATTTGTTACAGCCTATGCAGTACATAAAGTCTTTGCTCCGCTACGCATAAGTATTACACTGGGCGCCACACCATTTATAGTGCGCTTTCTCCGTACCAAGGGGTTCTTGAAACCTAAAATTAAGGGCACATAATGTGCTCATTATAAATTCATATCCTAAAATTTATATATATTACATGCTTTGCAATACAAGACCAATATAAAAATTATTTATATACATACACTAAGTATATGTATATTCGTATATAATTTAATATAATACTATTTTAGTACATTGTATTAATAATGAATTGAAAATTTTTGTATTTAATAATAAAAAAAATATTTCAAATAAAAACAAATCTTTGTCTATCTCTCTAGTAATAATATTATATATAAATCGTTTTGATTGATGTATTAAATTTAAATAGAAATTAATTAAAATACTAAGTTTTAAGTAGTTAAAGTATGAGTCGCCATTATACAAAATTGAAAACAAATCTGCAAAACTATTTGAAGATATGTAAATGAGAAAAGATTAAGGTTCTATAGAATTAGAGCAGATAATTGATAAGATAATCAATTAATATCAATATCAATCGTATATTTAAGTAATGTCAATCTTTAGCTCATCTTTAAGTAACATCAATCACAAACGTTATCAAAACAACATCAATCTCAATATTTATATCTTTAGGAAACATTATTCATCTGTTAATCGTCAGAGTTTGACAGTTTGAAATATTGTTAAAGTGTTTTCCAATTAACTTTCCCATTAATAATAAGTTTTGTTTGATAATTTAGTTGTTTTTTTACTGCTTTTTAATATTTAGTTTGTTTTTTGTTTTTTTTTTTCGTTTTGTTTAGCATATTTATAGAAAAAATATTTTTCATCTCTTACATTTTCACGGCTACATACATTTTTTTCATATTGTTATTGGCTTAGAAGCTATAAATTGATTTTAAGTAAACAATAATTGTAATAATGATACAATAGAATTAAGACTTAACGGTTAGACAAAAAAAGCTGATGGAAGAAACAAAATAACAATTTCCAAAAATTCCATTTGCCATTTTTAAAGTCATCCTTTTATATTTTTGTTGTATTTTCTTTTTTAAATGTTTTTTTTCTTTTTCTCTTACTACTCCTTCATGATATATTCCCCCGTCCTGTTATCAGTTTTATGTTTCATTCAACTACTTTTTACTGCACTCTTTCTTTCCTTTTTTGTACGCGTTTAAAGCCTAAAACTAAATTATAATTGTACGTGGTTTTGAAGCATATGAAAAGCTTTTAGTAGCCATCAATTACTTCCTCATCGAGTTGGGCCTCCAGCTCCTCTTCCTCTTTGGCTTTGCGTCGCTGTATCCATGGCATAAATGCCCATAGGCTTGCGCCGGCCAGTAGTGTTATGCCAAGCGCATGGAAGAGCGGATTGTAATCATTGACCGCTTCGGTCCAGTAATTGCACAATGGTGGTCCAATTAACTGTAGTATACCATTCACAAACAGACTGATACCGTATGAAGAGGTAAGACGCTCTGTACCCAACATATCGGCCATTATGACAGCCGTAATGCCAACATAAATGCCAGAAGCGAGTCCAAAAAGTGCACACCAAAAGCACACACCACCATAGCTATAGGCGAATGGCAACAGTGCCAATGATATGCCTGATATTGACAATCCGCCCACAAAATACCATGTCTTAGGTATAAAGCCCATGTCCGATAGAGCTGAGCCACCGATGCGACCAATCAGATCCGTAGCCGATACCACTGAGAGCAAATAAGCGGAATACGATTTATCAAAGGATCTGGCCAGACCGAAACTAGGCAGCAGAATAATAAAATTTGTATAACTGATGGCGTTTGTAGAGTTTGAGATGAGTATGACCAAGTACATGGGATCCTTTAGTAAACTAAGATCAAAGAATCTACTTCTTTGAGCTGGTTGTGTTTTTGCTTTTGTTTCATCCGCTACAGCGCCCTCCTGAACTGGTGTTTCACCCGTTGGTGGTGTGCTACCTGCTGAGCGCAGTGATAAATGAGATGAGAACTCTTTGGGTTGAAAGGATAAAGTGCTTCCGTGATATGGCGTGCTGATATATAGAAAACTGCTAGTTGAAGGTGATCGCTTGGACAGGCGATTGCGTGAAGTATTTCGCATGGTCAGCTTGTTGGAACTGGAGCGGCCTTCCGGCACAGCATACAAAGATGATTGTGAATTAAGTTGACCAGGTGTAAATGTTTGATTCCTCTGCGGCAGGCGAACTGGTGTACTGATCTTTCGTGTACGCGGTTGAAATTCATCTCCGCTTTTGGTATAAGTCTGAACAACAGCCGCAGATGCGCTGCGTACAAATTGTTGCTTATCATCCGCATCATCGGGCAGATAAAGAGGTGACGGCGGTGAGTGATATGGCAACAGTTGTTTCTCACTAACCAACTCTTGATTCGGTGACGTCTCATCTACGTTTTCGAATTTCATAACAATGCCAACGTCCTCCTCTTCAGGTATATCATCCAGCGCCTGACGTGCACGCGGTACACGCACCATATGCTGTTCCACAGGTTCATAGAACAAAGCACCAACCAGCACATTTAAAGTAATAGCACCCATAATTAAACAGGAGCCGCGATAGCCATATGTCTCCAATAGCCAACGTAGAACAGGTGGTAATATAATAGAACCAATGGCACTACCCGAAATGCATAATCCATTGGCTAAGCCGCGTAACCGCACAAAGTAAGAGGTGACAATATACACTGTAGGCGGAAAAGAGAGCCCAGCACCAATACCAACCAGGACACCATAACTGTAAACGGAAAGGAACTAATCAATAAAAGTTTTACGAAGATATGTTATCAAATCACATTTACCTGATGTACAGATAGCCAACAGAAGATGCCCAAAAGGATAGCATCATGCCCAGAGATGCGGACACAGCGCCAATAAGTGTTACCGTACGATAAGAATACTTAACGGATAGAATACTGGATACAGGACCTGAAGTAACCAATAGATAATAAGAGTTAAGAATGTATAATTGTGAATCTAATTGAGCATTGCTTACCCAGTGAACTGTAAAGAAAGTAGCATAATGCCGGTATCCAGGAAGCCTTAGTTGGTGACGTGTTAAAGGCTTCCATAAACTCAACGAACAACACACCGAAACTCTTAATAGTGCCTGGTATGAGTATGTTCGTTAGACAGGATCCAAACAGCACTAACCAACCCCAGCCACCATCGGGTGGTACAAGATCATAATCACTGCTATCATCCTTCTTGTTCAGTAGGCTTACTGAGGTAGGTATTCCAATAACATGAAATGAAAATCAAAACTTTTCTTTAAATGGGAATTTCAAGAAGATAAAAAAAGGATTCATAACCTAAGCGCATACTTCAGACATGCCATATAAATGTTATATATACTATACCTTATATTTCAAATGTCTGGAGATTATGCGACTGTTTATTTTGTTCTACTATAATATATAGAAATAATGCCTATCTTATCTTATGTATGGTATTGGTTTTGATCAATTTGTAGGCTCCCGGTAATTACATGGCTCGCGTGATTGTTGCAAAAAATCACTCCAAAAACTTTCACCCTTTGTCCGGACGGACGGACTCACGGGAGGAGCACGGAGGCGGTAACCCAATTGGTATGTAGCTACTAGCTACCAATAGGTATACCTATTGCTATAGCAAAGTAAGATAGCGCCACATTTATGAGCATATATATATATATACATATACTTAACTCTGCTGAGCCGGCACAAAACGTGTCACAATTACCAATGGACAATTGGGTACTACGTCAGCGATATGGCATATGTTGCCTCGTGTTATTTATATGTATACATATATACATATATGTGTATGTTTATATATTTATTTAGCGATTTTCGTTGTCAGCGTCCGGAAAATTATGAGAATGTGTTGATATGAATAATCTAAACGAGTTCAGGGTAAGTCATTTTCTTTATACTTTCGGTGGGGGTTGGTTTCTAATTGTATTCAATAGGTATTCTTAGGTAAGCTAGTTGATCGAGTTTATACGAGACTGTACTAAACAGCAGTTGAGTTCTTACTCTCACTCTTTCTTTCTCTCTTGCTTGCTAGCTTGCTCGCTCTCAGTGTAGTTTGTACTCAACTGTACTTTTTTTTTGTTGTGTCAGTTGAATATTGAATGCTTACTGAATGTTATTGAAATACTCGTTAACTAAATTATTATGTAAATCATTCTTAAGTCCGTGACATGTTATTGATACTGATCTATTGAGGTTATGTTTCTATATACAATATAACTATTATATATTGCTGTCAATCAATCAATTTAACAATATTAATTACAAATAGAGAATTATTTAAAAGTACTTTAAAGATTTTTGTCTTTTGACGAGGGCATTGAATTGAATCAAAAATAATTTATATTTATCAATCAATCAACCAATCAATCAACAAGTTCTTGTTGTTGTTACACTTGAAGATTGTCTGTTGACATTTCTTATTATTATTATTATTGTATAGATTACTGACCTGTTTTATCACTATTTTCCTTTGTTGTTCCATTTAATTTATGCTCTTTGTTGTTTGGTTTATTTGCATTTTGTGTACTTAAAACTTTTTCCTTATTCATGGTCTGTAAGAAGAAGAAAATGAGAGAAAGAAAGCAAACAAATATTGATATGTTTTGTTGTTTGTTTTTTTAATATATATTTTTTTTCTTTTTTGTTATTCAATGATCTTAGATGGGATCATTATATTTTGCATTTCTTTCTTTAAAAATACTCGCACTGTAGAACAATATTTTTATGTGAGAGAAACATTTTTAAGTGTCTCGGAAAAAACAGCTGAGGGGTAATTAAAAGACAGCAGCAGCAGCCACAGCAGCAGTAGCAGAAATAGAGACAAAGATACACAATGAGAGAGTGTGAAAGAGAGAGAGAAAGTACGGAGAGAGTGTGAAGAGAGAGAGAGAGAGAGACAGACTGTGTGTGTGTGCTGAGGGTTGTGATTCATTGGAAAATAAGAAAGATGAAAACAGGAAATTACCCACATATGTAATAATATGTTATATACATATTTTCTTTACTTGAGATCAATATACCAACTCATACAATATATTTTTATATATCGTTTATATATATATGATTCTGTATATATGTGTATGTGTGTATATATTAAGAGCCTGGCACAAACTGCTGGCTGAGCGTGTTGTTTATGGCAGCTAATCTTAGTTTATTGCTCGTCTGAGGTAATTGCATGCTAAATGACTATACATGTTTCGTCATTAAAGTATCGGGGCATTGTCGGAATCGGAATTGGAATTCAGCATCGGGAATCCGATGCCGCAGACATCGTAGAATCAGGTTTAGCCGCAAACGCAGCTGTTGCTGATAACACAATAATAAGAGTACAAAATTCGTATTGATTACATTAGAACATGTTAAATGTCTATTATAAATTTATAATTGTTTCAAGTCGTGTGGCATTATTAATAACGATAATGTTAATGATGATGTTGATGATGATGGTAATTGATGATGATGGCGTGATTTAATTACCATCATATATGTGGAAACTTTTGGTTTTTTCGCTTATCGAGAAAACAAAGTATATAAACTAAACTTTCCATGTCATAGTCTTTATACACTTGTATCATATAATGATTCATTCATTAGTGTTGATCGCTTTGAAATGTGCTACGTCAAGGATCAAGTGAGAGACATGTATAACGAGACATCGTTTTCCCCACTACTCAAAATATCATGTAAATATTTTGTATGTTTTCTTTTTTGTTATTATTTTCTGTATTTTTTTTTTGCGTTGTTGTCGTTGCTTGTCGCTAATGATGAAATTGTTTTCAGCTGTTTTTACCCATTTATGACGTCATAGAAATTCTCACTAAGAACAAAAGAAACATATTGAAATGGGCAACATTTTATCGACTGTAGAAATGTTTTAGCTTTGGAGCAGGAAGAAAAGTACAATAAATATATATATATATATTTACCCTATCAATGATCATAATGACAAGTGAAGGTGAAGTGGTTTTGTACTTTGTCGAATATAACGCGTAATTTAATTGTTTAAATTGATTATGCTTTATAGAAAGTGGGTCAAAACAATGTGCAAAATTTAATAAAAAAATTGATTTTTTTGTTTTGTTAGATTTAAATTTATATATACAATGTATATAAATATACTTTAATATAGTAAATTGAGTACAAAGCCATCAGATCGTTTATTGCTCCCTACCAATAATTGAAGGTTGTTTCCTGGGAAGTTATTAAACAGAAATCGACTTAAAAAAAGAAAAACAATATTACAAATTCAAATTCAATTGAGGCGCCACTCAAATTGAAATGTATTGACAACAATTACGTATTTTACGTTTTCTATAAAAATGAACACGAGGTCTACGTTGTTGCTTTTGTATTTGTTGCCATGATAGTTGCTCGAGTCTGGTCGGCTTCACGCCCAGTGGGTAACCCATTCAAATTGTTGGTTTGTATCGCTTGATCATCGAGAGCAGCGCTCAATTATACAAATTGTTTAAATAATTTCGATTGTTATTGTTTTCAACTGAATTAAACTAAAAAAACAACATCTTTATAATACCCTTTTCAGCAATAGGTTCCATTTAGGGGTAGTAAAACACAAACAATAACAAATATAGCAGCAAGATAACATAATGTTAAATTTAACAGTAGACTTCTCTGTTAATTTAGAACTATTAGAATTGGAGACTTGATCATTGTCATTGCTTGTAAAACATTTAACATTTAACGGTAAATCAATAACAAATTTGTTAATTTATATGTCTATATAAACATGTATTTTCATATGCGACTTTCTACTTTAAATGTCAATAATAAATCGCACAGTGATTATTTAAAATTGTGGGAAATGTAACACCTGCGTTGAGTAAATTATTGTTCACCTTTAATTTAAAATTCAATGTTAAATGAATAGCACTAAATATGAGTGTGAAAAGTCTGACCTAAGTCTGAGGATATACCATTATATATATATATATATATATATATATATGTATCGGCATATAAGTACATACATACATACGCATTCAATTGCTTCCGGCACATTTGGCACACGCACAACGAATGAGATGAATAAAAGTAAATGTTACGTCGCAATTTCTTGTTGCCAATTACTGATAAAAAAATCTTTGTTTTATTTTCAATTGTTTACTACGACAAAATTCTTTATGACGTGATGGCAATAATAGCCTTACTTTTTTTTCTGCTACAGTACAAAGTCAGTCGCAGTTGGTAAAACAAATAGTTAGGGCCTCGTCAAAACAATAATAAAATAAATACATAATATGTAGATAAGTCAACTGGCTGTGTAAATGCAGCTGGGTTTCTACAAGATAACCACGTTAACGGACAAAGCTGCGTCGAGACTGTTTATAGATAAAGTACTATTGTATTTGCCCTTTAGCTTCTGGGGTTGCCATAAAAAACACACGCACACACACACACATACGAATTCTAAGAAATTACATTAAATGGTACTTATAAAGGCATCAAGAAGGCGAAGCGGTGTATAGGGTACAAGGTATAGGGGATTAGGCATTAAACATTGTTGAGACAGGTCAAAAGAAAATATTGACAACGGAGAATCGAACTGTATTTCAAGCTGAAGTACAGGTAGCGTCGTGTACAGCTCAGACATGGCGTCGACACTGAGTCGGAATGTGAATACAAAATAAATATACAACGCAAATGAGTGGGCGGAAAAATGAATTGAAAAAGGAAACGCTCTCTAGCAGCTGCTATCGATAGCAATGTAGTCAATTAACAATTAACAGCAATGCATGTCAATTACAATTATGTTTACAAACATATGTATGTACAGCAGTTAAATAGTACATTGGCCCCATGCCTGCGCATAAAAGTACAAAAAAAAAAATAAACAAAGCAGATGTAGTAAGAAGAGGAGAGAGCAGAGAAGAGAGAACAAAAGACTTGACACGACAACGCTTTTGCGGCTAAAACGGAGAAATGCGAAGTCAGTGCACTGTGATTGATAATCTTGCTATCTCTTTCTCTGTATATAAATATTATATATATATATATATAACTGTGTGACGCATCAAAATTGCCACCCCCATATTGAAAATAAACAGCGCTGTTGCATTGTGCGATCGAGAGCTACTGCTATCGATAACACAGAATTTTTATTTATCTAAACTTATAGACTTTTCTTTCCATATTCTTAAAAGATTACATCATTGATGGGCATAAAACAGTAGTTATTTATGAACTGATAACAACAATTCACAGTAAACAGCTGTTTGCATAGGAAACGTTCGATTCTAGCCGCACCTCAAATAAATATCAATAAGCAGTAGTTAGAATAACTCACTTTACTTTAACAGTTGTTAATGACTTCTCTCTAAGTGTAAATGCGTCACACTATTTGTTTCTTAACAAAATAAGTTAGTTTTTTATTTTTAATTCCTCAATTGTTAGTTAACAGACTTTTCTTTCCGCATCAATTTTCAAATCTAACTCTGCGTATTGCGACAAGAAGAAAAACAAAAATTGGTTTTAAAGGCATAGGATCAAGTGGCAACATTGACCTAATTTACTTACTACGCAATATCAAGCGCAAAAAATAAAAGAAAACAAGTATTTGTACTGAGATACGTAGCAAGCAGCCAGGCAACAACAAAACCAACAACAACAACACCAAAAAGGGGCCCCCCCACTAACACACTAACATTTATGTTGTCTACGCCAACGACGAGACGCTTCGTCAACGCTGACGCTACTGTTGCGCGCGTGTCGGGGCCTGCGTGCTTGAGACTTGCAGTAACTGAGTAGTAAGAGCAACGGCAGAAAAAAACGTTACGTGGGGTGGCATTGACTGACACAACAACAAGGAGAGCATGGCTATCACTGATTTTCTTTGCACCATAAACAAGGTATCGGTATACTTGTTATCACATCACATTTCACGCCCACAAATTAAAATCATTTTTAGCAAAAACAAAAAAAAAAAGAAATAGTGCACAGCAAACGGACGGCATCAGCGCAACAGTATTGTTGTAGTTTTAGTGGTAGTAGTACTAACGACAAGAACAATCAAACAATAACAATAACAACATGGAGAACAGCATTGTAAATTCAAAGCAAATCACGAAACGCCACAAAAGCTTTTGTCACACTCTTCTGACTTTGCTTTTTGTGTATTTTTGTTCTTCTTCTGTTTTTGAAATTTGTTGCTGTAGTTCATCGCCCTTGAAGCGTTGGCTGATGCTACTGCTGCTGCTGCTGATGCCAAAAGGGGCCTGCGGACGGGGCCTGTGTAATGGGGGTTGGGGGCTCAAGCAAGGTAATATTTTTTGCTCGTTTGTTTTCGCTGTTGCTTTTGTTGTACATGTGTATGCGTCAGCTGTTCTTTTTCTGCATTTTTAATCACTGCTTGAAAAACTTACCTTAAAATTAATTGTTTATCTATTTAAATTCGTCCTGAGCAGGCGGGCCTCACAACAAAAAACGCACTCCCACACATACACACGCACACTAATGCACGATTTTGCACGTTTTATAGTGAATGTTTTTTTGTGTTTTAATTGGTTTTTGGCAGTTACATGAC
Source organism: Zygothrica quintamaculata (assembly GCA_037044455.1). Lineage (NCBI taxonomy): Eukaryota > Metazoa > Arthropoda > Insecta > Diptera > Drosophilidae > Zygothrica > Zygothrica quintamaculata. The sequence goes on along the minus strand of JBAMBS010002739.1, from coordinate 673,477 downwards.
ATCGGATAAGCTTTATTGCGATTTATTAAAATTAATTAATTAATGAAAAAATTAACTACACTATGTACACAATTATAGACGTATTTCGTTCAAAATATATACAAAAACAAAACGCGAAAAACGAAAGCTTCCCGACGTCTTTCACGCGCACACCACCCACACGACGTGCCACACTCTCAAACGTGGAAAAACAAATGAATGCTCGTCTGCTCGCGTCGTTTACCAGAGAGAAGTTCCGTTTTTGAACGAACTAGCTAAAGTGAACATACCATTATATCAAAGTAAGGGTATTCTAATATGATTAGATATTTGCAATAGTGTAGGAAGTTTTTTTTTTGAATTACTTAAATCATTAATTTAATACTATAAAAAAAAAATTAATTAATTAAAAAAAGTTACGATTCAAACACGACAAAAAACACCACAAATTTACACATTTACTTCTTTACAAAGTAATAAGAGATAGTTATTAATATTAGTTCTTTATACTTGAATAAACTAAAATAGCTTATACTATCTTATACAATATATTATAAAATAATCTCAGTATCCATAAAAAAATTCAAATTTAACGAACGCAAATTTGATTAAATGAACAAAATGAACGACAATGTTTTAGCTTAACGAATCAGATAGATAACAAACTGAACGAAAGGAACGAACCAACTGAATGAACTTATTCCAACCGGCACGATACAGCTGTACAGTTAACAGCTGAACACACGTTTTTCTGAATAACAAAAAGTACAAATAATAAGGTCATTTCAGGCAGTTTATAGCAATAAATATGTTTCAACCTGAAGAACATGGCCTGGATGCCGACTTCCGATTAACAATGTACTCCACACTTCGAGGGTGAGGCTGCAAAGTCCCCGAAGAGAAGCTTAATCAATATCTCACGGGAACAGAAATAGTTAGCAAAACGCCTAAAAACAATGACGACTATATTGGTAACTCTTTAGTTTAATCATTCTATTAACAATAACTTATTAAAACTAAATTAAAATCATTAACTCTTTGTAAATGCTCCGTTATAAGCATCTGATTATACACATTCCTGTCTTATCACTACTAATCATAATGTACATATAAATAAAGTGAGTCAAAAAATATTGGCATACCTCTGTTTTAAAAGTTTATCGAATGATAATGTTCAGTCCACTTAGCGTAGGTCAAATGTGTCTATATATCCGTTACATATACTTTTATGCTTTTCTATTTATAAAATATATTTACATGTATTAGGATCTGGAATGGATTGCGCAGTTATACCTCTACCACGTTATAAGGATTATTCATTAGTACAGACTGTTGATTTCTTTTATCCACTTGTTGATGACCCGGAAGCAATGGGACGCATAGCATTGGCCAATGTATTGAGTGATGTCTATGCCGTAGGTGTTACTGATATCGATAAACTGGAATTGCTGATTAGTGCACCATCGAACTTAACCGAAAAACAACGAGATATTGTTGTGCCATTAATTATGAAAGGCTTTCAAAAAGCCTCCAAAAACAGTAGATACCAAGGCAATGTGACTATTAAAAATATAGTCGTCAATCCTTGGTGCATTGTAGGAGGCATAGCTACTGCCGTATGTCGTAAACAAGACATAATATTGTAAGTTAATTAATTAATCGTTGTTTTAATAAGATAATACTATATTTTTTGCAGACCATCAAACGGTAAAGCTGGTGATGTCTTGGTGCTAACTAAACCACTTGGAACACAGTTGGCAACAAGTGCATTTATTTGGCTAAGCGAGAAAAATGAAAAGTGTGAGACTTTATTGTCAAAATTTACTGAATATGATATAAAGGAATCTTTTCAAATAGCAATTAAATCGATGACTTATCTCAATAGAAATGGTATAATTAACGATAATTAAAATGTATACTTTATAATGTATATAATGTATATTTTTAGCCGCTTTACTTATGCACAAATATGAGGCGCATGCTGCAACTGATGTAACCGGTTTTGGTTTATTGGGTCACGCCAAGAATCTTGCTGAATTCCAAAAGGAGCAACTGTTATTCGAAATTCACAAATTACCCATAATTAAAAATGTTCTTAAATTTGGAAACCTTATTGGCCAAAGTACAAAGTTAACAGCAGGTAAAGCAGTTGAAACATCTGGTGGACTACTCATTTGCATGACACCGACAGCAGCCGATTTGTTTTGTGAAGAATTCGATAAGATAACGAATGGAGAACAAAAGGCATATGTTATTGGAAAGGTTATAGAAACAAATAAATCGGCTGCAACGCTATCTGAACATGTGGAGCAAATTGAAGTAACGCTTTAAATAATTTAGAACTGAAGTTTATTAAACTAAATGAATGTTCAACTTATGATTAGTATTTCATAAAGGCTTTTAGCTTGGAAATATTTTGAACTGTTTTGCATGGAAATGTGAAATATTTGACATTTAATTTTGTTTCAAACTTACAGCTTCACAAAAAAAAGTGTGTGAACATAATACATATGTTATAATATATATATAATAATTAATATATATTTTTTAATAAAAACAATTTTTAAAATGAGGTTATGGTTTTTATATTAATATTGCAATTAAAGTTACATTTTAAATCAAATAAATAAAGTTAAAAGTTATGTTAAAGTTATGTTAATTTATTATAATTTGATTGGAATTACAATTTTAAAGTATTTTAAGACTATTTGAACATTGGCGGCTTACGTTTACAGAGTTAAAACATTTTTATTGTCAGAACGTAATTGAGCTTTGTCTAGTAACAATCGATATTTGCACACATATCGCAGCGGTAGCTCTATATATATATCGATACTATCGTTTCACTTATGCATTTTCCAGTTCCAGTTTCAACACGCAAATTTTTGTGCCGGAAAAAATTAAGTAGACTTTTATTTTTCTAAGACAAAAGAAATTTGTCAGGCGGTCACAAAATCTATAATCAGCTATCGTGTACATAATTTAGTTTATTTATATAAATACATACCGTTTACCCAAATATAGATCATGGCGTCGCATCATTATCACCAAATTGCAAATTTGCTGGAAAAAGTATGTATAGAATATCATGTAGAACTAAGGTAAGATATTATTTTACTTTTTTTTTTGATTAATTGTATGTTTTAGATGACATCCACGGACAAAGATTTCCGTTTTATGGCAACAAATGATTTAATGACTGAATTGCAAAAGGACAGCATTATATTGGACGATGAATCAGAAAAAAAAGTTGTACGCATGGTTCTAAAGTTACTTGAGGACAAAAATGGTGAAGTGCAAAACTTGGCTGTCAAGTGCTTGGGTCCTTTAGTCAATAAAGTGAAAGAGAATCAAGTAGAGACAATTGTGGACTCCCTTTGTGGCAATATGATGTCAAATGTTGAGCAACTTCGTGACATCTCAAGTATTGGTTTAAAAACTGTTATTGCCGAGTTGCCACAATCCTCTAACTCGCTGGCGCCCAATGTCTGTCAACGTATAACGGGAAAATTAAGTATTGCCATTGAAAAGGTACATCCAAACTATTATTTTTATTAGTAAGTCAGTTATTGAAATCATTTTGAATTCTTGTAGGAAGACGTTTCAGTTAAATTGGAATCTCTTGATATATTATCTGACCTGCTATCACGCTTTGGGGAATTTTTGGTACCATTTCATAGCACAATCTTAAAAGCTTTAATGCCTCAATTGGTATCGCCCCGTCAAGCAGTACGTAAACGTACAATTGTAGCACTGTCGGTTCTCTTAATCCAAGCAAATAGCAATGCCTACAATGGTGTTATTGATCATCTCCTTGAAGGTCTTGAAAATCCACAAAATCCTGGGTCTGTTCGTACTAACATTCAATGCCTGGCATCTATCTGGTAAGAATTCTTTATATAGAAACATAAAAAATAAAATAATTGGAATTTTTGTTTATTAGTCGTCAAGCTGGACATCGCCTATGCAATCATATCGATCGCTCTATGCTTCTGCTCAAGCAGTATAGCCAACGTGACGATGATGAACTTCGTGAATTTTGCTTGCAGGCCTGTGAGGCATTTGTCTTGCGTTGCCCCGACGCAATTCATCCACACATTCCTATGGTATGTATAAGAGTCACATAACATTCCCTTCTTGTTCCAACAAATATATTAAAAATAATTTTTTGCGGCTTTAAATAGATACTCGATTTATGCCTTAAATATGTTACATATGATCCTAACTATAATTATGAGGCCGATGATGGAGATAAAGATGTTGCCATGGATACAGAAGAGGATGAATACGTTGACAGCGAAGAATATAGTGACGACGATGATGTTAGTTGGAAAGTGCGACGTGCTGCTGCCAAATGTTTAGAGGTCTTGATTGCCACACGTCAGGAACTGGTTGAGGAATTCTACCGAACACTTAGTCCAGCATTAATAGCTCGTTTCAAAGAGCGTGAGGAGAATGTTAAATCAGACATATTTCATGCTTATGTTGCATTACTAAGGAACACACGTCCTTCTGAAGATATTGCTCATGATTCCGATTCCATGGATCAAATTTCTGGACCTACTTTATTACTTATTGAACAACTGCCACAAATTATCAGAGCTATACAGCCACTGATGCGTGAAAAATCAATGAAAACACGCCAAGATTGTTTCCTCTTGTTGCGCGAGCTATTAAATTCCTTACCTGGCGCTCTAGGCCCGCATTTGGAATACATTGTGCCTGGCATAAGTTATTCCTTAAACGACAAAGGATCAACAAGTAATATGAAAATTGAATCTTTGGGCTTTCTTTGCTCTTTGCTGCAAGGCCATCAGCCACATGTCTTTCATCCGCACATACAGCTACTAGTGCCACTGGTTGTCACTTCGGTTTTCGATCCATTCTACAAGATTGCTACCGAAGCTCTTTTAGTACTTCAACAACTGGTGAAAGTTGTTAGGCCACTGGGCACAAATGCCATCAAAACTAATTTCGATGTTACGCCATTTGTCGAACAGGTTTACTCCTGCACCTTGCAAAAACTAAAGGTAACTGATGTTGATCAAGAAGTTAAGGAACGTGCCATTGCCTGCATGGGTCAAATAATAGCCAATATGGGTGATTTACTTAAGAACGAGCTAACAGTATGCTTGCCCATTTTCCTGGAACGCTTGAAAAATGAAGTAACACGTCTTAGCAGTGTTAAAGCTCTAACTATGATTGCAGCATCACCTCTACGGATTGATTTGTCTCCTATTCTACACGATGTTCTACCAACTCTGGGCACATTCTTACGTAAAAACCATCGCGCTTTGAAATTGCATTCGTTGGATCTAATTAACAAAATTGTTATTAACTATTCGTCAACCTTTGAGCCGAATGTGTTACAGACAGCCATTGTCGAAATTCCTGGACTCATTTCAGACTCTGATTTACACGTGGCACAATACTCTCTCACTTTATTAAGTACAACTGCTCGTCGTCAGCCACAAGCATTGGTTGGCATACATGAGAAATTTTTACCATCTGTATTGATTTTGGTTCGATCTCCCTTATTACAGGTATATTTAATTACAACATCTGTTATGATATGACGATACTATTATAAATTACATTCACATTGCAGGGCACCGCATTGCAGTGTACATTGGAGCTATTTCAGGCATTGGTACAGACACAATTACCTGGCTTGGATTATCAGAGTCTTGTGTCAAAGTTAATGGAGCCAGTTTTAAAGGGCAGCGATCCGGCAACAAAAAATCCCAACGAGCAATTGCAACTGCATAAGCAGGCATATCATTCATCAGCCAAATGTATTGCGGCATTAACACAACAATGCCCACAAGTGGCAACACCATTGGCCACACAGTTGATGGCTGAGCTGCAGAAGGGCAATAAGGATACAAAATCATCTTTTGCCTGTTAACAATTGGCGAAATAGGCAGACACTTTGATCTTAGCTCTATACAGGTGCTACCACAGACAATCATTGAATGCTTTGGCGCTACATCAGAAGATGTTAAGGCAGCTGCCTCACATGCACTTGGTGCTGTTTCCGTGGGCAGTCTACAAACATATCTGCCACTAATCTTAAAGGAAATTGAGGATCAACCAAAACGTCAATATCTGTTGCTTCATTCCTTAAAGGAAGTAATTTCATCATTATCGGTTACATCAAATGGATTAGGTCAATTGTTGCCATCAGTGCCATCAATATGGGCGCAACTCTTCAAACATTGCGAGTGCTCAGAGGAAGGATCTCGCAACGTTGTTGCCGAATGTCTGGGAAAACTTGTGCTTGTCAATCCGGAAGAGCTATTGCCACAATTGCAGTTGGCTTTGCGTTCAGAAAGTACAACAATGCGCACCGTTGTTGTATCCTCCATTAAATTTACAATCTCCGATCAGCCCCAACCAATTGATATGCTACTCAAGCAAAGCATTGGAGAATTTCTATTCTCACTTCGTGACCCTGAACCACAAGTGCGTCGAGTCGCTTTGGTTGCATTTAACTCGGCTGTGCACAATAAGCCAAGCTTAGTACGCGACTTATTACCTACACTGCTGCCATGGCTATATTCAGAGACAAAGGTTAAGAGTGAGCTTATCCGTGAGGTCGAAATGGGACCATTTAAGCACACCGTTGATGACGGCCTTGATATACGAAAAGCAGCATTCGAGTGCATGTATACGCTGCTAGAACAGGGACTCGACCGTGTTGACGTCATGCAGTTTATGGATCACGTACAGGCTGGCCTATGTGATCATTATGATATCAAAATGCTGACGTACCTAATGACTGCACGACTGGCTGTATTATGCCCCGATAAGGTTCTACTAAGTATGCGTTAACCCTATTGTAATCAGTTCTATGCTCTATTCATATGCATGTTTTATAATCTATATAGGATTGGATCAGTTTGTACAGCAGCTACGAGATACGTGCACACACAAGGTTAAAGCCAACTCAGTTAAGCAAGAGTACGAGAAACAAGATGAACTAAAACGTTCTGCCCTAAGAGCTGTATCTGCGCTCTCGCAAATCCCCAAAGCAAGTAAGTATTTATGGTTTTTATTTATTAACCAATATATATATATATATATGTATATATGTCTATTCTTATAACAGATAAAAACCAGCAGTTACTTGACTTTTTGAAGTCAATTAAAGAGACTCCAGAGCTATGTAAAATCTTTGATTATGTCCAAAAGGATTCCATTACCGGCAACTCAGAAATTATTATGGCTATGGATCAGACTTAAATGTTCTATAAATACTATTTTATTGATTAAAATATAACAAGATTGTGTAAACACAAATTTATCTTCTAAATGATAGTTTTATTCATTTTACTCAAAAATAAAATTACTGCTTTTTATTTCAGTTTAGCCAATACTTTATTTACAATTAACAAGTTCTTTCTTTGTTCGGAATTGCTTTAAAAAGAAATTTTGATTTTATTTATTCTTCCATAAAGTAGATTTAGAATTTTTATAGGCCATCTTTTTTTTATAGTTTTTTACAAATGCTATGAGCTTTGGGAGTGGACTTAAACTGACTGTTTTGATCTCTTCTTTTTATCGCCGTCACCCTCGGCGATTTGTTTACCGGTTGCAGGGCTATCTGAGTTGGGTCCGCTGTCTGAAACTGTTTCTGGTGGATGCTCAAGCACATGATCAATAATGCCTAGGGTTTTGGCCTCTTCAGGAGTCATAAAGTGGTCACGCTCCATACGTGCGCACATTTCATCATAATTATTCTTAGCATGTTTAACGTATATACTAGTTAATTGACGTTTTATTTTAATGATTTCTTCCGCATGGATTAGTATGTCTGTTGCTTGACCCTGTAATAAATTGAAGTGACATATATGGTGCGCTAAATCATAAAAGTGCAGCTCATCCACATACCTGTGCACCTCCGGATGGCTGGTGTATCATTATACGAGCATTTGGTAATGAGTAACGCATGCCAGGTGCTCCTGCTGCCAACAATAGGGAACCCATTGAGCATGCTTGCCCAACACACCATGTTGCTATAGGTGGCTTTACATATTGCATTGTATCATATATTGCAAGGCCTGCAGTAACAACGCCACCGGGTGAGTTAATATACAAGTGTATGGGCTTGTTTACATTTTCCGACTGTAAAAAGAGTAACTGTGCGACCACCGTGGAACTAATGTCATCGGTGATATTGCCCATAAGGCATATAATTCGCTCTTTTAAAAGACGTGAAAATATATCATAGGCGCGTTCTCCTCGTCCAGTTTGCTCCACCACCATGGGTATCAAATTAATGCCTCTAACAGAGTTCGCTTGTGTACCGCATTTTGCCTATATAAAATCAAAATATAAAAACAGTTTTATTGTTTCGCAAAGAGGAGGAAATATCACTTACGGATAAATTTCGGAAAAATAGACTGCCGGCGTTCTTCAACATGATACCCAATGGTGTTTTTTTCTATTTAACTGAATCGCAACGTTCCGCAAATCAGTTTTTTTATTTGGCCCAAATGTGTTGCTCCCTAGGCAGTAAAAATCATAGCTTGAACAAAATAAATCTGACATTATTTGCTTGGTTTCAAAGTATTTCGTAAGCAATAAAATTAGTTATATATATAAAAAAAAATACATACGTATGCGTTGCCACTATAATAACAAAGTATTTTCTTTTTCCAGCCCAATTGCCTTTTTATGTATCGATTAACTCCATCGATATTTGTACTGTGGCATAACGATGAGTGTTAACACATGTTATTAAGCTCCGTGAGGCTTCACAACTTATTTTGCCACCAGTGTATACTGTTAAACCATTGGGAACATTTGAACAGCTTATTGTTCTATATTGTGTCTTTGATAATATGAGTTCTGTGCTAATACCTGTAAGCACACATACATCTATTCTATTGTAGTTAGTGAATGTATATGCATTTGTATTTTTTTTGTGTTGTACTAGAATTCACGCAGCCAAGATCAAGGTAATTGCATCTTCCCATTTGCCATACTCAAAGTAGTTTCATTCTGCAAATTTCTTTCAACCCGATTGGATGTGATCTATATCACGATTTAAATATTCTAAACTCAGATCAGTTTTGATTTACTTACGCTAATTTTGAAGTATTGTTAATATTCTGTGTGTGTTTTAAATAGCAACAAGTTAATAATTTAAAAATGAAAAAAATAAATTATTTAAAACTTATAATATTATTTGTAAGTTTTTTTTATCACATAATATATGGTTATTATATTTATAAAAATAGATAACAAATCTAAGATGTCAGATTCTATATTATACGGTCTTTAAGCCAGTCATACAAACGACTTTTTAATTATAATTTCTCCTTTCTTTTTCATAAACAGCTTCCATTTAGTTGTTTGGCTCAAGACTATGAAGGTAATTTTTAAAACTAAAACTAAATTTAGATAATAGCTAAGCATAATTTTATTTTTAGTCGCTGATGTTCAATGCACATTTTCTGGTGCTGGAAACGACTTGGAGGATCTAATAACGGCAACACTAAAGAGACCTGCTGGTTTTAAGGGTATACCTATGTTTGCCGACGATCGTAACGGCCTCAAGGATATTAACCCACACTGTATAGTATCAAGAGATGTAACAGATATAGATGATCGAACATTCAATCTCAGAATAACCGATTTTACACGCTGTGGAGTACTTAAAAGAAATGTAAGTATTTTTCATAGAAACTTAATTTTCCTATCAAATAATTTGTACCCTTATTAGGGTTTTGTTCATGTACGCATTTGGTTTCCCCAATTTCCTGGAGTTGTTATGCAGTCGGATCAGGAGCTGATTATCATGTGCAAACCACCGGAACCAACCATAATTGAAAATAAAGCTGCTGGATTCGCTGGTTCATTGTCTGTGAAATAAGCTTTCAATTAGAGCTTTTAACTAAATAATATGTAATATGTTTTATTTCTAGCCCACATGGAGCTCGTGTCTCTGGTGTTGTCGAGGAGATGCCAAATAGATTGGAATATGAAGTGGCACTTTATAAGGAGGCGCCCCCAATAGCACGGGTCAGCGGTGCCAATAACCCAGTAAGCTCGTCAAATGATCCGCCCTCGCTGGCAACAACCATTGAGAAGACAGTGGATCAAGCGGTGCCACTTGGCACTAAATTGCAACTGCGGGCACGTATCAGTCAATCGGTTTGGAAATTTGTAAAATTAATGGAGGTAACTGTCTCACCAGATCCAGGTAAGCTTTATAAAACTTAACTGATCATTTGATATTTACATATGATATATATCTAGAGAATCCACATGCCCACGGCTCAGTATCTTTGGTGCACAATGGTTGTCGCAATCGAGAACTCTCCACCATTATACCACATCAGCCAGCTAAATATCGCGATAGACCCAATGAAGTATTTTTGGATTTTGAAGCTTTTCTACTTAGCTCAATGAAGGAAAAGGCTACTCTTTGGATACATTCACAAATTAAAGCCTGTATAGAAATGTCCGACTGTACACCTGATTTCTGTGTAGATTTATATGAACCCACTGGTCATGGCCGTAGGCGCAGGCAAATAGTATCATCTTCAGCAACACCAACAACAACAACAGCGACAACAACAACTGCATCAATAACGCCCATAAATCAACATGCACATAGTGTAAACAAAACATCAACTGGTTCGGAATTCAAGAGATTTATGGAGAACATCGAGTACACCGTTATAATGCCAGGGCAATCAGATAAAAAGTTGGGTCTCTTAATCGATTTGACGCAACATTGCCGTGGCGCTCTACTCATTAGTTCAGTTTTTGTATTTATGATTACTCTATGCCTTGGAATCGTAAGTATAATTATATGTATAGCATGTCATTTCATATGGCAGTTATATAACATTATAATCTTTCTTATCTTTAATCTTTTACTTTTTCTTAATCTTCATCGCCTACTGCTTGTCATCTCATAGAGCTGTATGGTGGCTGTACGCGTTCATACCGAAAAAAAGCTTCGCTTGCTTCAATACACTTCTGGGTTCAATACAGGTTATGCTGGTCGAGCGGTGGTTCAATAACTGAACCCAACGTTAAGGAAATTATATTGCATTTAATAATGTACATATATAGATACATATACATACAGACATACAAATATACATGCATTTATCATATTGTATTTAATGTAACTAACATACATTTGTTGTCATCTATCAGATATTAGAACCAATGTAGTAAATAATTATTTATATTTTTTATGCACTTAAATTCATAATTATAATTTCGATTTGTATTTGATTAATGTTCTTAATATAATTTATATATTATGCCTTAATTGCAGTGTATAAATTTCTTCTTAATTTACATTTTTACGCCACCTATTGCTTAATTGCTGCAAATCGAAATTTGTAAATTAATTAATGTAATTAATTTGTCACTTTTGGAGCAGTATAAATACATTATATTTATATTCGAGTAGTATGAGGGAATATGTTTTAATATTATCAGAGTTGGTATTTGGTAACTAAAATTTCTACTTCTAATCAAATAACAATGCTGTAATACATTTGCCGCAGAAACGAAATGTTATAGCACCATCTATGGGTACAGGTTGTCAAAAAACAAGTGGAAACTAAATGATCGGTTCAGTTGAATATTCGAGTTGGCATCCCCTTTAAATTGGAATTGCCATGCCGCTTAATTTACAAGGAGAATAAAACGGGCTTATGCAGAGTTCGAAATTTTAAAGTTTCGTTATGCGGTTACTTATCGCTAAAGACGAACACTTCGTTTTAGTTGCTAATTGGAATTGTGTGCGGTTCGGTTGTTTCGTGTCGTTAGAAATTATTGGCGCTGTTTTTTTTGCGTTTTTCTTTGCCATGTGCCGACGAAATGTGCAATTGAATGTGCAATTAAAGGAAGTGTTAAGCCATCAATATCTATTTAATATTAATTAGGTTAGCTAAAAGATAGGTTCAGTGGTTACAATATATAATTTTTAATTATTTAGTGCCAATATTAATAGTGCATCGCTTATTTTTTAAATGTGCCATTTTTTTTTTTTTTATAATGTGATTGTGAAAAAGTGCACAGTGCAAAAAAGTGAGCACTAATGTAGCGAAAAAAAAGTTAATGTGCAAGTATTCACATATCCAATGTGCAAATAGGCAAAGTGGGAAATGGAATGGATTCTGGTGAGTTTAAAGTTAGAAAAGAGATTATTTAAATATATGTAGTTAGAAAACAAATATATATTAAAGTGATAATATTCAAAGTTCTAATCCATGGTACACATACATATATACATAGATATACAATAGGTTTAGTAAGACATTTGCATGATATTCGCAAAATTCTGACCACTGTGTAGACACAATTGCATGCGCAAAGTACCTAGAGCTGCTGTGTGACATTTGCTGTTAGTTTTCGTTTTTGTTAACTCGACGTACGCATGTCCGTTATCTTGGTACCTAAATCGTTTTTGTTGCTGTGTGCGTGTATTCAGTTGCGTTCAACAATTGATGGGAATTTTATTCTTGTCTGAACATGCATTAAGCAACAAGCAAGAAACATTTATTCTTTTTATTGTTGGATAAATTATCTTTATGTTAACGATGTATAAGTTTAGAATGTGAGTTTGAGTAGTAAAATTGCCCTTTCTTTAAATTAATATGTTTGGTATTTATTTAATAATATATTAAATATGCAAATTATTATAAATTTCAATTTTTTTGTTAGTTTAATAATATAAAAAAAGATGAAAGTCTCTTTTTCTAATTGTTTTATTAAAACCAAAAAAAAGCAATTTTGATTGTTTAGTTAAAGGTTTAATTATGGGTTTATTCTTTATAAGCATGCATAAAATTGCTTTCTAACTAAAGCTTTTAGTAGATAAAAATAAATTTTCTTATATTTTTTTTTTTTATAAAATATTGACCAACGTTATCTAATTTTGTATACGGATAAGGGAAAGCAAATTTTGTGGTTATAAATGGCCAGCCATAAAAGCATCAAAGTGTCACTGTTTAGGGCCAGCAATTGCAAAGCCACTAAGCTGCCAATGTCAGAGTTAAAGCCATGCCCACAAAGCTACTTTAATTGATTCATGTTAAGCCCAGCTGGCAGCTATCACAACATTGCAATCAGTATGCGCAATAAGATATACTTCCGTACATTATGTAATCAGTTTAGTATATATATATATATGTGTTACATATATATAAGCTTATATATTATAAATGGCAGATTACATATTAAATGCTGTTACATAAATCAGACACATTTAATATGCAAAATCTGTTTCTGTGTGTGGTTTCTATTCGGGTATTCACCTGCACATTTAATGTAAATTATAGAATAAAACATGATTTCTATACATTTGCGTAAAATAAACTAATTAAATTTGTTAAATCTATTGAATTGATTTATTTATTGATGCAAGCACATTTTGTGCTTACACATTAATTAAAAAAGTTTCAACGGTGGCAAACAAACGCAGGCAAATGTTGATAGACGACTTTTGAATACACTTTTTAAAGAAAATCTTTGAGAGGTTTAAGAAAAACATTATAAACTATAAATCTAAATATGCTTATAAATTAAGTAACTTTCCAAAATTATTTTTTTTTATCAACTTTTAATACTCTTACTACGTTTTTGTTGCAACTTGCTGAGTTTTGCTCGCCTGCAAGTGAAGAGTTTTCGCGTAGTAGAAAATGAAAGAAAAACTTTTGATAAAATTCTATAATGCACCATGTCGACCGTAAAAGCTCTTATCAAAGTTTTCTTTTTTTTTTTTAAATTTGCTTACAGTTGCAAAAGGGATAAAAAAGACTCAGTTATTTATGCTATGCATGGGCAATGCTATGGGGCTAACGGGGCGTATGATTAATGTCGTTGAAAGCACTAAGAGTCAATCAATTAATTAAGCAAGCGCGAAAATGCAAAACAAAAGAAATATAAAAGAACCGCTCGTGTACTCATGAATGAATCAAGAAATCAAAGTGTATAAATGAATGAATGAATGAGTAAATGTATATATATATATATAACGAGTCTTTCATTAGTCAGTCGTGCGTAAATAAAGCATTAACTACTACAGACAAGAAGTAAGTGTATTTATAGTCTTTCGAGAATACGAAACACACTGGGCAGGGAATCAATTTGGTAGCCAGCTGCATAAATTTCCATTTAGACAAATGTGACAAAACGGAAATTGCAATCGGCGCTGCGTTGCGCTCCTTCAACAGTGTTTTTCCAACTTCCTGTGTATGACTGCTGGCAGTTAAGGAATACGCCAAGGACCTATGCCAACTGCTGCTACATTTTATTGGCATTTCAGTTGCGTCTACTACTGTTTCTGCTTCTGCTTCTGTTGCCACTGCAACGAATCACTTTAATAAATAATGAACACGTTGAATCATATTGAAATGTAATTCATAACATAACAGCAGTCACCATTCCAAATAACACACATCTACGGATGTTGATGAATTACGTGCCTATTGGGACTCTCATACATTTTACAATCGACTGGATATCTGAGAGAGAAACTGTACCATATCGAACGTATAAGGGAGTAGTCTCAGCTTATAAGGTAGGCAATATATTAGTTGAGATGTGCACAATACGATACGTAGAAGTAAAACTTGTAATGGATATACAGTATATATCGGTTATAAGGTGTATAGTTTATAAGCAAATATTGGTTAAAAGCAAAATTATGTTATTTCTAAACATCATAAAACTATTTCACACAAAATTTAGCCTCATAAAAGCAAAAAATTTATTGTATATAAGAATATATATTGTGTATAAAAAAATAAAAAATCGTTGATTTGGAATCAGTTCATATAAATTTTATCTGTTTTGAACAAATTATAAGCTGTAGGACAGCAATATTAAAATTTTTGATTTCATTTTATATTTAATATTAATATTATTATAGCTAACGAACAGCATAGAATATAAATTTAAATAAGCTTCTTAACGTGTGGCTTATTTTATAATAATAATTTAAATACAACGTATTGGCATATTACTCATGATTGCTTAAAAGAAAAGATCGAATATAAGCAAAAAATTTCCTGCATTATAGGTTTTGTTTATAACCGGTATATACTGTATATATATTATTAACAGATTATTTTAAGAAACTATTTATGACACGTTGTACATAAAATTAATTTTCTATTTGTATATAGTAGACTTATAAAAAAATAAAAAAAAAAACTCAATATTTAAATTCCAGTTTTATAGGCTAGCAAAAATACTGTATAACGGTGTAAGGAAAGGTATACAATTTATTTATAATCACATATAATTAATTATTTTGATAATAATTAAAAATATAAATAGAAATTTATATAAATAGTATGGCTAACGTTAGTCATCATCGATCATTACAAGCTCAATATGATGAAGATAATGATAATCTAACTGAAGAACAAAAGCGAAGACGTCATAATTGTAAAGTGATATGGACTTATATTAAGATAACATTCTTTGTGGCCATTTGGATATTTTTTACAATAATTATATTGATAACACCACCAATTAAACGGGATGAAACTATTGTAACACTTGAACCAGAGAAACCATTTTATAAAACAATTCAAGAGGAATTAAGACATGAAAATGTATATATTAAATTGACAGGATATGTTGATGATTCAATTCAAAAGAGCCCAGTATTAGCTAAGTATCATGTAACTGCTGTTAAGGTATATATTAGGAGAATTAATAAAAGAACAAATACAACATACGTGATATCGAATGTGTGGAATATATTTTTTAAGCTATCGTCAAAACATGTTTCAATGATAAGGCACTATATAAAGATAAATAGCCCAGGAGCACAATATGGCAAAGAGTTTCAAGATAAATCAAGTAGCGATGATTATGATGAAACACAAATTGCATTTTTAAATACATACGATGAAGTTCTAACATTCAAATTGAAAGTGAACGCAAATCCACCAAGTTTCAATGTTGGCATTATCTGTGGAATTATATTAATAATATTTCTATATTCACTGATTATATTTGATATAGCCGATCGTACATTCTCAACATTAATTGCATCAACAACAGCTATTGCAGTGCTCTGTTTAATGGGAAAAAGGCCAACACTGATGAAAATTATAAATTGGATTGATATAGAAACAATGGTATTACTATTCGGTATGATGATATTGGTAGGAGTATTTGCTGAAACAGGTGTATTTGGTTACTTATCGGTACAAGCTTATCGAATTTCCAAAGGACAACCATGGGTATTAATATTTCTATTGTGCCTATTGACTGTATTACTTTCAGCAATTTTGGATAGTGTCACTATTATAATGCTTATATTACCCATAACTATACAATTATGTGAATGTATGGGTTTACGTGTAAAAATCTTGACCATTTATATAACAATGTTTGCTAATATTGGCGGTGCATTAACACCTGTTGGCGATCCACAAAATGTATTAATCACCACAAATGCAGTTATAATTGCGAATGGTATTAATTTTATAGAATTTACTATCCATATGTTTCCTGGCATATTATTATCTGTAATTTGTACATGGTTAGTATTATATTTAAGAGCACGTCATAGTTTATATACTGGCAGTGAAGAGGAATTGCGTCAATCAATTAATACGTTAAAGAAAAAAATTGATAAAATGCTACCGTTAACACCAAGTGAAGAGCAAATACGTATTAAAATAAGAAAACGTATTGATGAATTGAATATACGTTATCGGCAAAGGAAATCATCAGCATTTAGCTTACATCCAACGGAAAATTTTACTGTAACCTTAGCTGAAATGGAGGCTAAATACAAAATCGAGAACAAACCGTTACTAATCCAAGCATCTATAGCTTTTGTATTTGCGATAGTTTTTTTTTTAGTTCATGCAATGCCCTTCTTTTCAGGTATCACATTGGGATGGGTAGCAGTTTTGGCCGCGATGTTATTATTAATTTTATCTAGTCGACAGGATATGGAAACTATTTTAGCCTATATTGAATGGGATTCATTATTATTCTTTGCTGCACTTTTTGTATTTATTGAATGTATATCACAAATGGGCTTAATTGATTGGATTGGTGAAATGACAATTGCATGTATATTAACTGTAGATGATAGCAGTCGAATTGTTGTAAGCTTAATGATGGTCTTATGGATGAGTGCTTTTTTTTCTTCATTAATTGATAGTGTACCAATAGTTACTATGATGCTAAAATTAGCCATCAAATTGGCAAGTGATGATACTCTAAAATTACCTCTCCTACCATTAGTATGGGCACTGTCATATGGTGTAAGTCTTGGTGGAAATGGTACAATAATTGCTACATCATCGAATGTGGTTGCTGCTGCTTTGGCGAAGCAACATGGCTATAGAATATTATTTTGTGAATTTTTCAAACATGGATTTCCAATAATGATGTTAACAAATGCAATTGCATCTATTTATTTGCTATTTGCACATGGTTTATTATCTTGGCAATAAGTGAAATTAACATCATGCCCATTCTTATCATATCAATTTTAACTTGTAAATTTATACCATGTCAAATGAAAAGCAATGAAAAAACAGAAAAAAAGTGAATGAAGAAATAAAAAGAAAATGTTATAAAAATTTTAATAATTTTTTCTTGAACAACGTTTGTTTTACTTACAAAATCTGATGTTAAATACATGTTGGTAATTGTTGTTAAATATTTTGAAAATATATAAATTTTAAATACATGTTGGTAATTGTTGTTAAATATTTTGAAAATATATAAATGTTATAAAATATTTAAAAAATAAATATTTAATTTTAAATTGTTTTTGTTTGACTTTCATATCAAAATCATGTGCAAAGTATAGACAAAATTTTATATTTACTTTTTTTTATATAATATTAAAATAAATTTATTTAAAAAGATGTATTACATACTACCCAGAGCACCTAATATGGCACCGATAAATCAAAATCGTCATTCTTATTACGAAGATTCTAATGAGGATTTAACAGAGGAGGAGAGACATAAACGTAGACGAAATCAACGCATATATAAAATAACAAAAGTTGTTATATTTCTTATCATATGGGTATTTTTTACTATATATATTATACTAACGCCACCAGAGCATAATTTTGAAGATTTTGTGTCGATTGAGATTAACAAAACAGTAGTTTATCCAATAAAGGCTTTGAGTAAACATATGGAAGTAACATTAATAGGTGCCATTGATGGTCATTTAACATTGAATCCAAACCTTGCAAAAGATGATCAGGAAACAGTTAAAGTTAGTATACAGTCTATTGACATAAAGCATGATCTACTAACAAAAGTTTGGGATGTACATTTGTCTACGAATAAAAATATAATATTTAAAGCAAAAAATCTATTTGTACTAAAGGAAGAAAATATACATACTCGTGTGGAAGTAGTACTATCTAATGAGGGAACAGCTATATGTGGTTTTTTAGTTGGTATAGATTCAAGTGCATCGGATGATACTAAAAGTGTTGTTATTGCACTTGTACTACTACTTGCATTATATATATTAATTGGTTTTGAAATAACCGATCGTACTTTTGCCGCTCTACTGATTTCTCTTGCATCGATTGCTGTACTTTGTTATTATGATGAAAAACCATCGTTACAGGAAATAATTCAATGGATTGATATGGAAACATTAATGTTACTTTTTTCCATGATGATATTGGTTGCAATACTCTCTGAGACAGGTTGTTTTGATTGTATGGCCGTACTTGCATATCAATTGTCAAGGGGTCGTCAATGGTGCCTCTTAATGTATCTATTACTATTAACTGGATTCCTGTCGGCATTCTTGGATAATGTAACAATGATATTACTTATGGTGCCTGTTACTGTACGATTATGTGAGGTATTGGGCATACACACAATATGTGTAATTATCAGTATAGTTATGTTTGCAAATATCGGAGGTACATTGACACCAGTTGGTGATCCGCCAAATGTCATTATTGCTACAGATCCATATGTTTTATCTCAATATATAACATTTGGCAATTTCGTTTTACATATGTTTCCGGGTATTATTTTAACAATGTTAGTTACATTTGGTTTGCTATATCTAATGTTGCGTAAGAAGATTTTTATAAACCGAGATGAGCAATTAATACAAACTATAAAAGAAATGGAACGACAAGTAGCGCATTTAAATCAGGACGACCTTAAATATATAAAACTTTCTAGACGCATAGAGGAACTTAAGTCAAAATTGGCAGATGAAAAATCCACTGTTGATTTCAAAGAAACATTGGCAAAAATGAAATCAGTATATAAAATTAGAAATTGGCCACTTTTCATCAAATCTATGTTTGCCATTGGATTTTCCGTATCAATGTTCTTTCTGAATTCCTTACCTTACTTTCCTGGCATAAGCCTATACTGGTCTGCCATGTTGGGTGCTCTACTATTACTAATACTGGCTGATAAATCCGAAATGACTGCTGTTCTTGTATATATAGAATGGTCAACACTACTCTTCTTTGCAGTTCTTTTCATATTTATGGAAACACTTGAATACTTACATTTAATGGACTGGATTGGTGAATGGACTATAAAGGTTATATTGAGTGTAGACAAACATAATCAATTATTGGTTGCTATTATAATGGTAATGTGGATAAGTGCATTAACATCAGCAATTATTGATAATATACCCATTACAACAATGATGCTTAGGCTGACCATTATCCTGGCCAGTAACAAAGATCTTTCGTTACCAATTTCTCCATTACTTTGGGCTCTATCTTTTGGCACCTGTTTTGGTGGCAATGGCACTTTAATAGGTGCTTCAGCCAATGTTGTTGCCGTAAGCATGGCCAATCAACATGGCTATAAGATAACCTTTAGGTATTTCTTACTTATTGGGTTACCCGTTATGATTACGTCTGTAGTTGTAAGCACAGCGTATCTTTTAATTGCACACTGCATCTTCACCTGGCATTAACATAACATGTATATATATATATATAAACATTTATATATTTCTATTGTATATAATATCAATTTAATATAAATTGTACCTATGTGTAATACTTTTCAAGTACAACTCTTTGTTTATATATCAAGTTTAATTACATTTAACTTATATTTAAACTGACTTTTCGGCCTCAAATCCAATTGGCTTACAACAAACTACAAACTAAACAGCTGCCGGCTTAAAGTTAAATCCTTATACATTATTCCATTTGGTTTGAAGTATATTTTTTTTTCTCTTGTGGCCTCAATTTTTGGGGTAATCAATCAAAGGCAAGTCTTTGGTTAGCCGCATTAAAAATCCGATTGCATACCCTTTTGACTGTTTTGAGTGCAAGCCGCTTATTTAAACAATCAGTCAATCTGAATGCAACTGTAAACTTAAGTTTTGTTTGTCTCTGGGGTAAAATGCTGGGGTTTTTGGTTGCAGCTGTCACATGTGTCCAGAGACTCAAGAGTTGGTCATAAATCTTCTGTTCTACCAATAGCAGAATGAGATAGTAGAAAGAAAAACTAAAATCTAAAAGTTAGAAAATTTGCGCTCTTTATCCTCTCTCTGTTCATCTCTTTCTCTGTTAAATTTTTGGTAAATTTTTGTGTCTATTTTAGTTGAAAGTGGCCACAGGATACTTAAACCTTTGTTTTTATTTGTCTTTTGCCATGATTGATGTTCGCTGGGCTTTAAGTTTGTTTGCCAATGGGTTGAATACACATTTTATAGACAGTTTTTATGTGGGTTCTACATAAAGCTGCAAAATTGAACTTTTATGTATACTAAAAACTAAGAACTACAAGCATATATATATCCTTGAACATATATTAGTATAGTAAGCTCTGCGGAGTTAAAACTAGACATAAATTTAACTGTCATTTAAAGTTGTCTTTGTTTTAACTCTATGGCAATTGTGTTTGTAAAAATTTGATTTCAACTGGAATTTTGTTTGCAACAATTTCAAAATGAAATTCACATCCTTTACAGCTGTATATAAACAGGACTAAACTACTAACAAATTTATATTGCTTTTCGATGTACATTGTTGAGTTCAACCAAAAGGAGTTACATTATTAGTTTTGCCGTTTCATTGATGATAGACTTAAAGGTTTCATTTGACAGTATAATAGGTATGTATATATATATTGTATATCCTGTGATATAGCATAAGTATAAGAGACTTTACCTAATTACTGAAGCATCTCTAATTTAATTGCACAAAAGTCGTAAAACATTTTTTTCTTATTTTTTGTATGATTTTGTTTGTATGCTATAAGTTGTAGCCTTTGGGGCTCTTAATAATGAAATATTTATAAACAAAACAAAAGGAAAATGGCCAGTTAATGAGTCTTACTCTAACCATAATTCTTAGCCATACTTTATACACCCATTTTCTGACCGTGACAGCCTCTCAAACAACTGACACTGAGAAATTGCACCCATGAAATTAAAAATAACTCAAGCGAAACGCTTTCAGAACAAAAGAGCTGGCAATTTATGAAACTGAATGTTACTCAAAAAAAAGAAGTAAATAATAAAAAAAATGATATACAGAAGAAAAGCGAAAAGTAAAAAGCAGCGAAGACTATTGCTTAAACAAAAGGCTTAGGTTCGGTGTTAACCAAAAGACACGTAAATTGTAGTTAGAAAACAAAAGCTGGCCAACAAATTTGTTAGCACGTTGATTTATCATCGACAGACCTGGTTGCGTTTCAGCCAAGTTCTATGCTCTCAGCACTCAGCACTCAGCACTCAACATTCAGCACTCAGTTCTCAGTTGAGTCCCTACTATATAACATCTAATTCAATAACACGAGCTCGCACTCCTTCTACTGCTGAAGGATATGTGTAACAAATGCGAGTAAATTGTGATATAAATCACAAAAATTTCCTATGCTTGGCAACTGACAGGCGATGCGTTGGACCTGCCTACCCCAACTCCCTACCACCGCCATAAAGACTGCGGGAAAGCCGATACCAGAAAAAAAGCGAAAGCCAAAAAAGAAAATGCCCACCCAAAATAAAGAAAAAATATTTGTTAGAAGTTTTTTTTTCCTTAACTTTTTTTTAGCCACAATCATAACAGCAGTTGAGTTGGTGTAACAGAAGGACTCGTTTGTGGTTGAAAAACAACTTTTTGCTTGCGTTTCGCTCGTTTCAAATAAAATGGAAAAAATGCTGTAAATAGTTAAAAAGTTTTTTGTAATTAGAAAGTTTTTTTTTTTATAATTGCAAATTGTCCAAGTAAAATTTAACTGTTTGTGAACTTTGTGCTACAATCAAGTAATAAGGCCTAGATAAATATCATATTTTAGTAAGGTCCGTTAGAGCTTAGACTAGACTAGAAAATAAGGCTTAAATATACATAACTTAAATTTTAAAGTTTTAACTTTATTTGCAGTTGGAAGCAGCTTAAAAGCTGCAATAACTCCTTATACAAATACCTGCACCCACTGGAAATTTGGTTTTATCTTTGGGGTAACTGCAACTACTACATTTTTGACATATAATTTATAACACCCACCACGGGGCGTATGCGTCATGTGCAGCAAAGTAAATGAAAATCTTTAGAAAATTGACAGCATCAAATAAGAAAATGCAAGAGAAACAACTGGAAAATTCCATTCGTAAACTTTAAATCAATAGTTTTACTTGCAGTCAGCATATAAAAAATAGTTATATTTTTAGATAAGACGAATAAGAATAAAAAAATAATATTATTAAATTAAGTTTTAAGTAACGAATATATGCTGTCCACAAGTGAAGGAAAGTTTGGAAAATGTGTAAAATGTTTGCATTGTTTTTGCAAGAATTTATTTTGAAGTCCTTTCGTTTGATTGCTCGTATCCTAGCCACAGTCACAGACAGTTTTAATAAAAGTTGCCTTTACGTTTTTGTAACTTTTTTTCTAATTGAAGATAAGAAAAGTTTTTTAATATTTTTTCTTTTAATTTGATTTTCGTTTTGTGGTCCAACAAATGATTTCGTTTGCAAACTAGTCGTATACGTAATTTTTTTTTTCTATGTTCAGCTGCAAAAGTCAAAAATTTCCAAGAACTGTCCAAAATTAAGTTATAACAAATAACAAATGACTTTAATCAATAATTCAAAAAAAAAAAGAAAATAGAAAACTTTTTGCAAATTTATTTGATATATTTCTGCCGTCAGCAGGCCGTAAAATTTAACTTTTATCATTTGCAGTTTGTGTCTTGCCACATTTAAAGTGATTCAATTTGTGTGCCGTCTGTGGCTTATAAACGTGACTTGGCCACGTTTGTTGGCTTTTGGACACATTTCTCTATGTAAATATACTAGTGAGTGTATGAGTGCGTGTGTTTGTGTGGGTGTTTGCTGTTGGTGTATAAGTGTGTAACATTGGTTTTTGCGCTCTGTCTTCAGCTTTTGTCATGTTGCTGCTGTTGTTGCAACTTGCAAAACAACTGGCAGCTGTGGTAACTGCACTAATCTTATCACCACTACCACTGCTTGGTAAATACACTCAACATAAACATACACACATACACACATACATACAAAGAATTCTACACACTGGCACACACACGTAAGCACATAAATAAATGTTGGCATATTGCGTCTTATCATGAAAAGAAGTTTACAGCTATTTGTCAGTTCTTGAGCCTAACCATAACAGTTTGTGCATCACTTTTGGATTTTACTAGCTTTAGCCTAATTGAAATGTTTTACAATTTTATATACTCTACCTTTTACAGTTATATTTGTAGCTTACTTGCTGAGGTAAGCTACAAACTTAAGAATCAACTTAAATCCCTTAAGTTATGGAGAGAACACAAAAGAAGTTAAACTTGTTATATGATATTATATGATATCATATATATAACATTTAAGTACAGTCACTAATTGATTGGCCAGTGGTGTACACACTGTGCACAGCATCCAATGGTAAACAATTACGCTTTAATTAGAAATAACTTGAGAGACTGCAAGGACGAAGGATGGGTAAGATACCACCAAAGCAGCTGCAGTTTGGTTTACTTTTGTGGTGTGTTGTGTACTGTACATTGCTTTATACACACACACATACGTATATATATGTGTATACAGATGCTGAGTAGCTTTTAACCAGACAGGAAGATCACAAAACAATATGCACAATTGTTCTTGTTGTTGCTGTTGTTCATTTGCAATTGAAATCAGTAAGTCAAGCTGGAAGTTGCAGCATGTGGCAGCTGCAAGGCAAATGCCAGATGGCAATTGGCAACCAATTTAGTTAGCACAATGCCAATTTGTAATTTTCGGGCCATATGTTTTAGTCAAGGTTATGTACAATAGAGAGAAAGATAGAATAAGAGGTGGAGGGGGGGGGGGTGGGGTTAGGTTTGGTATTACAAGAGTAGTGCTAATTAGTGCCGGGAGCAGCGAAATGTTTTGCTAAATTTAACAAGTGTTTCAAATGCGTTGCATAAATTAAACTTCTTTTTAGGTGGAGGCGTAGGCGGTGGGGGTAGGGTGCACAAATGTTACGTCAGCAACAGTGACTGCTGATTGTATGCGCATAAATTGACTGTTAGCTAATTGACTGGACGCTCATTATTATGCTGCCTTGCGCTTTGCCACGTACTCAACGAACTGAACTTAATAAAGGGTAGAAACAAATGGTCTAAATATATGTAACAGTTAAAACTTGGTAGACTATAAAATATATAGAAGCTATATATATACTAAATAGACGATTTATTTATTGGTAAATACATTTTTTTGATACTTAACTTCCTTTCTAATATTTATGATCTATAATACAGGATAACTTTGCCATCTATAACAAAATTGATAGTGAATAATTTTGGGTTTATGGAGTAGGGAGAGGGGTCACATATGGTTTATGTTTTAGCCTTTATGGCATCATTTGTCAGTTCGAAAAGTGCCATAAAATGCGCATAAAATGTTAATTGTTGAAATGGAACAAAATAAAAAAGGAAAAATTACTGGCAACGCTGCAGTTTTTCCATTAAAACTGTAAATTAGACAAATGCTAATGGCATTCAAAAGCGTTTTTCCAACTTTTCGTTTTTAGTATTATTTTAACACAAAGTACTAAAAAATTTTATGACTGCTTTTTAGTAAATTATTTAAATAATTTAAGTTTTTAAAACTTTTGTGTATATTTCAGTTGAACAAATACAAATATTTGAGATAAATTTTCAGACCACAAATTTTCAGTTGTGGCTTAAATAGATTTGCATAAAAACCAAATAGTTTGATTAGCTTTTTGCTGAATTATTGAAGCATATTTTTAATGCATTTATGACCTTATTGCAACATGTGCATTATATAGACAGTAGTCATATATATATATACGGATCTAATATATATTCAATTTGTTCAAATTGTTGACATTAGAAATGTGAAACTTTTTAAAATTGCCAAAATGATTCATCATGAAACATAAGTTCTATACAATTGTTGCATATTTATAGCAAGTTGAGAATTGAGCAAATCCCAAGGCAGTTTGCCATAAATCTTTATTGCTATAATTTTATCTACTTTTCAAGTAGAATCTCTAAAGTTTTTTTTTGGCAACTTCTCTAAATTATCAAGTGTTTGCTGCTGTCAACTTGGCTATAATTCAAAGACTCAGCTATCTCTGATTATTTAGTTAAGTTGTTCGTAGCTGCAGCTATTGCCATGCCTAAATTATACCACAGATATCTATAATATATGAATTGATAATCAGTTCCCAACAATATGTTTTTAGCCCAGTTTTTAACTGCCATTAAATATTTAAATAGTTAAGTTTTTCTCTTACTCTTTATGCTGATATTTGAATTTATTTAGTCAGCAAAGTTAATGTATTTACAGTATACAGAACAGAATACATAAGGATATCTGTGTTTACTTGTATTTACTGTATGCTCTGAGCAAGTAAAGTCCACTTAATGCCAACCTAAAAAGCATAGAAACCCAAAAGATTATATGCTCTTGGCCCAATGTTGGCTCACAGCCCAAACGGGAATCCATGGGGCTATCATTTAGTTCAAAGAGCTATCAATGCTAAATCTGAGTGCGCCTTGGCTGGCAATCATCCGAAAGCAAAACTTAAAGCAATCAAAGCCAACAAAAACAAAAAAAGGAGCCAAAAAAAGGAATCAAAAAAAAGAGAAGAGTAGCCCCAAAAGCCCTGAAGCTTCCAAGCTTAACAAAAGCGAATGAAGTGCAAACAAAAAAATAAAACAAAACAAAAAAAAGGGAAAGAGGGAAAAAACAAAACAAAAACACATCGAAAACGAAAACGAAAACATGAAAAGAAACCTACAGCGAAAGAACAATGCAAAACTAAAGCAAAATAGGTGCAAAAGTATTGTAATATACGTGTACGAGTGTGTGTGTGATTGTGTGTGTGTGTGTAGAAAGAAAGAAAGAATGAATGAAGCATTATGATATACGAGGTATGCTTAGAGTTGGTTAGAGTGAGGGATTACACGTGGCACGCTTAAGAAATCTTCTTTTCAGGGCACTTGGGCACGCAATGTTGGACGATACCGGAAATGGCGATGCTGTCCAATGACAATACAAAATGGCGGCATAAGCATGACTCTTAAGGCGCAATGATTATGCTGCTGTTTAACTGAAGTGCATAAATATTAACTGTATACATGCACAAAAGATATATATGTGAAGGATACTACAAACTGTTTTAAAGTTTGAAATAATTTGAACTAAAAGAAAAACCATTCAGTTTTCTCTTCAAATATGTATATGGGGGATAGTATAGTGGGTATATGTGAGAATATGGGGGATGCGAGATCCATGAGAGAGTTTACGTAAGGATACGCAATCTGCAAATTAATTTCCGTTGCAAGCAAAATATAATTATAACCATTTGTAAGTTACCTAGCATTTTGTGTGAACTCTGCTGCTCCCTCTTGGAATCAAATTGCAATTAGCACATAGTTAATTAATTACATTTTACCCCTTACACTAACATATACTAACACATACATACATAGTTGTTATAAGTTACATGTGCTACGGGAACACGTGTAAAATCAACATGTTGCATGCTCATGCAATGTCTTTTTGTTGTATCCACACAAGTGTTCACATATACTTTAACAAACACATACATATGTTAGCTGTTTTATATATATGTATATATATGTATGGTTGTGTGTGCTCGTATGTATGTGTGTGTTACATCGTTTTACCTACTTAGCCCTTACTTCATCTATGTCTTCATTTACCCTTCTCATATCAGTTAGTTGAGGTAACTGCCGGAGGTTTAAAGCGCAACTGAGAGTTATTCGCACACACACTCACACATTCTCGCTAAACATCCACAAACATATACATACATTTAGACAAACACACATACACACACACAAGCACACTGAGGCTTGCACAAATATTTCTTCAACAAGTTTGCAGCGTCTGTTTTTTGAATTTCTCGACTTTTGTCTTACTTTTACGATACCATTGCCCTTACCAGTTTCCCTTTGCTGCTCTTGCTACTGTTCCTGCTACTGTTCCTCCTACTCTTTCCTTTGGCTTTACAAGTTGTCTCTCCATATAGAGTCGCCTGGTGTTCGCGTTTAACGTTCTTCCCAAACTCAAAATATTGTAACAAAACAAACAAACAGCAACAAAACAAAACCAAAAATATAAAAAAAAATACAAAATAAACGCACAAGCACATACATGCAAGCCAATACAGCAACACACACACACACACACATATATATATATATATATGCATACGCACCCACTTAACGCGCCTTAAAATTTCGTCTCCTTCATCTCCCGTTTAGTCTTAAGTCGGTGACAGGCGCTTTGCTTGCTTTTTGTGTTTGCCAAAAGAAAACTTTTATAAGGCAAAATCAAAGGCAAAGGCAAAGGCAAAGGCAAAGGCAAAGGCAAAGGCAAAGGCAAAGGCAAAGGCAAAGGCAAAGGCAAAGGCAAAGGCAAAGGCAAAGGCAAAGGCAAAGGCAAAGGCAAAGGCAAAGGCAAAGGCAAAGGCAAAGGCAAAGGCAAAGGCAAAGGCAAAGGCAAAGGCAAAGGCAAAGGCAAAGGCAAAGGCAAAGGCAAAGGCAAAGGCAAAGGCAAAGGCAAAGGCAAAGGCAAAGGCAAAGGCAAAGGCAAAGGCAAAGGCAAAGGCAAAGGCAAAGGCAAAGGCAAAGGCAAAGGCAAAGGCAAAGGCAAAGGCAAAGGCAAAGGCAAAGGCAAAGGCAAACGAAAACGCAGCTCACAAGCTTAGTTACTCTCTGTATCGCTCGCACTCTGTCACTCTCTCTCTCTCGCAGTTTTGCACGCGCACTCTCGATTACGCATACACTGCGCGCAAAAACTGTGCAAATTGTAAGGTAGCAGCTGGAACTTTATGTGCTCAGTGCACAGTGGGCCGAAGGTAATTGAGATTGTGCCTAGATTATAAACAAATTATTGAAGTGAAATATATTGTATATAATTAGGTGAAAGAATATTCTATATAAACTTGGAATTACAAATTTAAATTGATATATTAAAAATCATAATAAAATATGAACAATTATCGATAAATTAATTAGAGTTATTAAATTATGTCTTCAATCTCAAATTTTTGTTAATTTTAAAGTAGAATTTATAGTTGCATTCAATACATTTTTATACCCAAGAATTCTTCTTATTTTCTATGGTACAAAATAGTTGCATAGAGAATTTTTTTAGTCACATTTTTCTACATTGCTTGCCACTGTGCACTACCGAAGTACCGTTATTACGTATTTTTAGCTTCGGAGAGGCAGAAATAGATATAAAAGTAGAAAAGAGATGAAACGAGAGAGCAACAATAAGCGAGAGTGAGAGCGCATTGTTAGAAGTTACGCTCTTTGCCGCAGCTTATTTGCACTGTCTTGCCTGGCCACATTTTCCAGGGGGTATTTCATCTGTTTGCCAATCTCGAGGAACATTCAGTTTCATCTGAAACGTTTGGCGCAGCGGTCGATAAATAACAGTAAAGTATTGAGCGAACTGAAATAAATAAATAAAAGCAATCACTTGGCACGCTAGCAAAAGCAGCGTGAAACGCGTGTCTGGGCTACTAACTGTAAATAAATATATAAAAAAAAAACGCAAAAAAAGAGAAAATAATTCTTTAATTTCTGTGACCCTTTACTTATCAAATTACCTTTTAAATGAAATTGGCGTGATTAATTAAATTACATATTAATTATAAAAGACTTGCTGCGCTTTGTGCAACATCAAATTGCCGTCGCTGTTTGAACAGAAAGTGCTCTAAACTGTACGGCAAGTGTTTGAAACAAAACTATAGTGGCTAAGTGGCGGCTACGGCTAAGGCTACGGCTTAAAGCTGGGTGAATACCGTAAAATGACACGTGTGCGACGTATTGTGGTAAGTTTTGTTGGTCAAGTTGGTAACTCTTTAAGCTAACTTTAATGACCTTTAAATTGCCTTAACATACAAGCTTCTACAAGCTACATACTTACAACACTTATATGCATATTTATACACACACACTAATACATTTAATCCTACTAGAAGAGCTGCACGTTTTGTTTCACATATACATCTATATATATATATATATATATATGTATATATACTTTAGCCTTAACTTCCTGTCCTTCTAGCAACGAACACAACGTTAAGTAAAGACAAAACTGAATTTTACATTCTAACGCGTTTGCATGTTAACCTTACCCCTCACCCCTCACCCCTCACCCCACAACCCTTACCCCGTTTAAAAGTCCTGCAATATACTAGTGCTAATTTTATATTTATATCATTTTCCATTGAATTTACTCCTGTTAAACTTAACGCCTACTGATTTTTAAGCCATTGAATGTGTGTAAATTGAATACGTTATAAGAATGTTAAGGATATCCTTGAAAAATGTAAAGGGTTAAAATGTATTCCTTCTGCGTAACACGCGCGAATTTCATTGAAAACTGAAAATGTTTACCTTTAACTGGGCCAACTTAGGTATTTATATATATATATATTTAAATATATATATAGCTTGGCCGACCAGTTGCTGGTCCCAGAAAGTCGAAAATGTTTGACACAGTATTTGCAGGTATTCGCAAAGTTATATCCCGGTTAAGCCAATTAGCATTCCTTCACTTGACGGGCTAAGAGACAAAGTTTGCCTGCCTTTAGGGACAATTGTGGATCAGCCAGCTTAAGTCTCTTTTAGAATATTGAAACGAAATTTTTCAAAACTTTTTCAAACTGTAGATACTTGAAGTTCTAGAGTATCAGCAGGTAGGGTATTGCATTCTTATAATTCTTTACACTTGGTCACCTCCTGTGGTTTAATGTGACTTTCGTATTTTTTTTTTTTACGGTTACGGCTTATAAAAAGCAACGTACACGTGACGTATACGCAATTTTAACTCCCGTCGAAATTGTTGTGGTTAAATTTAAACACACAAAGTGCGGCGGTGAAATGTCTTTCCTCCACACATACAGCGATACAGACAGTCAGATAAATATACGTATACAAAGGGAGAGGGAAAGAGAGAAGGAGAGAGAAGAACTGACAAAGGCATTGGCATATTTTCGCCTATCCAAGCCAGCATCGTCCATTGACTGAATTGCCTTTTGGCTGTAGGCAAGTTATTCACGAAACAGCAAAACGAACAGCTAAATTCTTTGCCAATTTTTGTTAGTAAAAATTCGCATAAAAAATTCGTGGGAAAAATAGCTGGGTTTATCTAAGCCATGCAACTGGCCAAAAAAAAGAAGAAAATTGCAAATAAAACAAAAATTTAGAAGTAAAGAACCAAAAAAAATGGAGGATGAAAATGCATTTTGGTAAACTGCTGGCAAATATTTGGTCCATCAGCTTTTGTAGAATATTTCAGGCTTACAACAGCAGCCGAACAGTTGAGTTGGGTGTAAGGAAAACTATGAAAAATTCATGAAAATTGAGGCGCAACACAAAAACAAAAAAAATAGAAAAATATATGAATGAAAACATCAAAAACAAGCCATATAAGCGATTGAGCGCATAGACTATGAATGCAGCTTTCAATAAAGCGCTAAAATATCAAGCATACGCCACGTTGAGCACAGCAAATAAACCTGCAAAAGCTGTGGCAGCTGAATTTCTTTTATTCAAAAGGAAAACTATAATCAAAACTGTGAATTCAGCATGGAAATTTTTCGTTGTTGCGTTAAAGTTTTTGGTTTGCAGAGAAAATTTGTAATTTTGATAGGAATTAGAAAAGTTGTGTAATAAGATAGAAGAGCAGAGATGATGATTGAATGAGATGGGATCACAAAAGATTAAAATAAGATCAGAAAATTTAAAAGTAGAATAAAATAGATAAAATTAACTCACATTAAAAGAATGCTTATAAGGTGAGAAGATGCGAGATCTGATGAGTTGGCATAATTTGAGTTGGAATATAAGAAATAAAATATATATGTTAAGTATTATATATACAATCAGGTAATGTACTCGATACCTTATAAGCTTCAACTAGCTAAGTCATCTGATCAGTTCTTGAGAAAGAAAACTTTTCCAGTGTGCAGCAAATGAGAGATAAATGAAACCAAAAAGAGCATAGATAAATTATAAATTTGTATAAGTTAAGAAAGGTATTTAGGTGGAAGAATGACTCTTTATATTGCACATAAGCAATAAGCAATAAGATAGAAGAGCAGCGATGATGATTGAATGAGATGGGATCACAAAAAATTAGAATAAGATCAGAAAATTTAAAAGTAGAATAAAGTAGATAAAATTAACTTACATTAAAAGAATGCTTATAAGGTGAGAAGATGCGAGATCTGATGAATTGGCATAATTTGATTTGGAATATAAGAAATAAAATATATATGTTAAGTATATATATATACAATCAGCTAATGTGCTGGATAACTTATAAGCTTCAACTAGCTAAGTCATCTGATCAGTTCTTGAGAAAGAAAACTTTTCCAGTGTGCAGCAAATGGGAGATAAATGAAACCAAAAAGAGCATAGATAAATTGTAAATTTGTATAAGTTAAGAAAGGTATTTAGGTGGAAGAATGACTCTTTATATTCCACATGAAAAACGTTTTTCTGCTTATGTTGGACGGAAAAAGGTCATGAATTTGTGTGAATAAACTTTTCTCATAGTCTGCTAATGTACGTAATGGTCAAGTGGCTTGGAACATTACTCATACGCTGTGTTGCCTGGTGACACATTAACCTGTTGGCCTAATGCTGCTGCTGATGCTGCTGCTACTTTTGCTGTTGCTGATGCTGCTGGTGCTGGATACTTTGGCATTTGGACTGGCACAGAGACAAATCAAAAGTGCTGCTCCTGTTGCCTGGTTTTTGTTCTTTCATAAGAGGCGTGTCCTTGTAATAGACGCGGCACGTTTATCACAACAAGGCAATAAATTTCATTTTCTTGTCGACGCTGAAGTACAACAAAGAGAATAACAAAATTTGTTGTACCTCTTCAGTTGAGTTTCAGATATATATAAATGTTATTTTTTTTTTTGGTACTAGGAAGTAGACAAAGTGTTGCGGTCTTTTGCTAAGCTTTCCATACTTTTACTGTTATTACTGAATGCTGTCAGTTGAACATAATTCAACGTTCAATTGGCATGGTAAAAGTGAACATTGCTTAAGTATGGTTCTTGCCCCATACTGTTGTACGTATGTATGTTTGTTGTTATAGCTACTACTTCTACTGTTACATCTAAACTGAACTGCCACTCTACTTGTTAAAGTATGCTCAGCATGATTTTTCCGGGTTTTCCTTCTGGCAAACAACTTAAACAAACATTTCATTTAAACATTTGATTGATGGCATAAGCTTGACACTTTTTGTGGCCAGGGTGTCGGGGCATTCCGTTCAGTTTGTTCTCCCTTAATTAAAGTGTGCGGTGCTGCTCTCTGCTCTCTGCTCCTTGTCACTTTTTACTTGCTACTTTCCACTTGCCACTTGCCACTTACCACTTACCACTTGCGTGTAGGCGTGGCATACGCCTGTTCATCAAGCTGTGCCCAAGCTTAATCAGTGCTCAACTCTGAAGCTGCTGCGGTTGCTTTTCTGTTTTGTACTGAGAACGCCTTTGTGGTATAGGAAACAATACAAAAAACATGTTTGAAGAGTGTGAAGTTTGCTCTTGATTTGCTTTTTGGAGGCTTTTACTGATTATTGTTGGGATTAAACTATGCCCGTCACATGCAATCATTAGCAAAAACTGCTTTGAGTATCCTTTTGGCACAAAATTATGAAATATTTGCAAACGCTTGAGTAGTTTCTTGATAAATGAAATGCCACAAAAGTATTATGTTCTGATTAACAATGCCTACACATGTGGCAATCATATACACAAAAATATATATATGAGTGTGTGTGTGTTCAGAATAAATTGTGGCTTCAAAATGCCATCAAATTTGAGTATAAGATTTGAAGGAAATGTAACTCATTATTCATCATCTGCAATCAGAAAGTTGGTAATTCTTGGAAAACAAAGTTTATAGCAGTCGTTAAGCCTTTATATCAATCTTAGTTGAAGATTTTCATATTATAAAAGCTCTTCTAACTGTATTTTTAATACAGTTTTAAAGTACTTTCTGGGCAAAAGTAATGTAAAAGTTTTACTATTTAAAAACAATCTAGGAGAAAGCATTTCTTTCTTTTTTTTTTGTGACCTTTAGAACTGTTTATGCTGTACATTAAACTATCGTAATAAATTTAGAAGCATCATTTCAAAGCCACTTGCCATAATCTTGGATCATTAAGTAAACGCCCTGTCATCCAAGTAAATTTAATAGCTCAGATTATGCACTAAAAAAAAATCCATTTCCGCTGGTCACTAAACTAAATCTAGTCTTAAAGATTCATTTAAAAAGAGTATGTGTGTGTATATGTGTGTATGTGTATGTGTATGCTATTGTAGGTGCGTGTGTCAGCCAATGTCCAATGTAGAATGTGATGTTGATGGCAGCCACAGACCATTAGGCAGGTGCCAGGTATACGCGGCAAGCATTGTTCTCACTCTTCTTGTTATTCTTTTTTAGGGTTTTCTATTTGCTGTTGTTGTTGTTGTTGTTGTTGGATGCTGCTGTCGTTATAAAATTGAAGTGGCAAAGCCAGCAGGGTATCAACGCCACAAAATAACATCACAAACAAAAACAACAGCAACAACAACAGCAACACGAAACGCCTTGTTTAAGTTTGTTCTCAGCGACAGACAACAGCACAAAACCTGCCAAAGAGCTCAGTACAATAAAAAAAAAACAAAAAGAGACAGCGGAAAGAGAGGAAAAGATTGTTGAAGCCAGGGGTTAGAACGGGTAGAAGTGTATTTTATCGTGTTGGTCGCTCATTGCCAGACCAAATTGCTTTTTGCTGACTATGAGGCAGATCCCGTGGTTAGCAGCAGGTGACCAGCGACTGCCATTGCGTATTCAATGCGAAAGCCAAAATAAAAAAAAAAAAAACAGCTAAAATAGACGAACTTCAAATACACTTACCAAAAAGTAAACAAATATAGATTTTATCTAAACAAAAGTTTTGTCAAAGTTTTTCTATGCAAATTTCTTCGTTGACAAAAATGTCTCTTAAGTTCCAGCTTTGAGCATTGCATACAAAATAAATGTTGCTAAGTCTTTTGGGTGCTATACGGTGTAAATCAGGATATGTATATAAAACGATTTTAAATTTAAATTGTACATTTGCTGGCTGGAGATTACTTCAAGCTTAAATATAAATAGATTTTTTTTATAGAGGAACTAAAGTAATTATTCAATCTGAGTTTTTACTAAAAAAACACTTAGATAGAATAGTTTTCTATGATTATATATGTGTGCTACATAGTGCTATATAATATGTGTGGATCCTTTGTGTTAGTGAATGTAAGAATATATTTCATTTTTAGTCGGTCGGTAACCGCAAATGCTCTATCTGCATTGGGCGTTTCAATTAAGCTAAACAAATACATACATAGACGCACAAAAAGCTACCCACACGCACACCTACTCATAGGCACAGACACAGTCACAGGCATACCTGTATGTTTATTTATTGAATTATTTTTATTCTATTCATTTCTACAAATGCTTGTTCATTTGCTTTACACTTCATTTAATTTCATTTTAAATTGTCTGCGCGCCTTTTGCTTATGCTACAGTTTTTTTCCTTTCTCATTTTCTTCCTTTTATGCTGCCAATTACGCCAGCAAGTTGCTTTATTATACAACTGAGGGAGCACAAATGGCACCTATCCCAGCTGCCAACTGCTCTCTGCCCTCTGTCTTCTATCAACTTAAAAAAACCTACTCACACAACGTATTCTCTTCCATGTCTCAAATGGCTGTCATTCGAATTCTTTTTTTTTCTTTTTTGTTTTCTTATTTGGAAGACGTCGTTGACGTCGTCAAAGTGTGGAAGCTGCTTTATTAAACCATAGCAGGCGCAATCGCATAAATGAGCGCACTTATATACACCATACACACACACACACAAACACACACATACACATATACATATAGAGAGAAACTCATAAGCACACACGTATAAGCATAACAGAGAGAATCTCTATAGAATTACCTATGGGGGCACGTGCAACATTTGTATTTAAATTTGAATGACTTTGCTTTGCCTTAGCGTACACGTAAGCACACACACTCACAAACACACATATAGAAGTTATTCACACCTACCTTGACACTATAGTCATTAGCCTAAAAAATTTCTTAGTTATGTATAAAATTTGTTACCAAATTCAACGACTTTTTAGCCCTTATTGCGGTTCATCTAACTTTTTCAACTGACAATTTCAAACAGTTATAAAATTTAAATCCCGTTTATAAGCTAACTTTTGTATAGCATAAAAAAGAAAAAGTACTTTACTTTGGCTTAAGCAGGCAAAAAAAAAAATGAAGTCCATTCTCTTTGTTTCTTGGCTTTCAGTTAAGCCCCAAATAATCCGCTCCACGAGTGTCACATTTTTATGAAGCTATAAGCTGTTTGCTTAAAGCCAACTTGAATTTATAACTTGTTTTCGTAGAAAGAACACAAAAAACAAATCCAAATATATAAGCTTTATACAATAACACATAACTTGTATAGGTTATCGATAGTTGTTTATCGATAAACATGTAAAATTTTATATGCAATAAAAGTTATTTTTGTATAGCAAAAGATTTGCCTATGTCATTGTGAACAGTGAATAGACCTTTTTTGATAGGTTTTTTATGGTTAGTTACAGTGATAACTAAGCGCTTGTAATCGATTAGTTTTACTATAAAAATTTAATTTTATATTTCTATATATTTCATTCCAAACTGACTTCACTTTAACAGGCAATAAACATTTTTCAGTTGAAGCAAGTAAAAGAGAACCACTTACTGAGTAACTGGGTATATTATGTTACCCTAATTGCAGATATTATATTCAATTGCTTCAATGCAATCACTTACTTTATATATATATATATATATATATATAATATATTTCTGTATATATATATAAGCTCAATGCCAAGTCCCACCCACTTGCTGCACGAAATGGGTTCACATCAAACTATGTAACACGTTCATATTTCTTACAGTTCGTTACACATTTAATATTAAAGCAAATTACATTCATATGTATATAAATGTGTGTGTGTGTGTATGTAACCTTGTGTCTGTGGGGATGTATATATATGTGTGTGAGTGTAAGAATGTGCAGTCAGGT
Organism: Zygothrica quintamaculata; assembly: GCA_037044455.1. Taxonomy (NCBI): domain Eukaryota; kingdom Metazoa; phylum Arthropoda; class Insecta; order Diptera; family Drosophilidae; genus Zygothrica; species Zygothrica quintamaculata. The sequence goes on along the minus strand of JBAMBS010002739.1, from coordinate 636,865 downwards.
AGTTGGACTAAGGCCCTTTTTTCAACACATTCCTTAGACGTTACGGACGCTAAATGATATGCAAATAAAAACGTGGCTACCCCTGAGAAAGTACGTGAAAGCCCTGAAATATATACACACACAAATATAAACTGTATACGTATGCATTACTACATCTGTATATGAAACTATGAACCTTTTTAAATTCAAATTTAAATTGTTTGCTTCATTTAAGCGCCATAAACTGGCATATGTATGTTACGGGCCAGTTGAGAATTTCTTCTTTCTCTTTTTTTTTTTTTGGCCTAATTAACATAATTATGAGCAGAGCCAAGGGCAGGAGAATCTTAGGTTATTGACTAACATGTACCCTATGTTGAAATATATTAAAATTACCTATTATATTTTGTTGTAAAAAACTGAAATTTCAATTTGTTTTCAACTTGGAATCATTATAGCGTAATATAATATGAGATTCATTTGATTTTCGCCATTAGGTGAAAAAAAGGAAAAGTTTTATTTACCTTTTGGCATTCAAACTTTTTGGCCTGACTGCGAACTTCGTGCAAATTGCACTTGCTTTGGTGGTGTGGCGGAGGGGGGGGGGGGGTGTTAGAGTAAGGTGAAGGGAAGTTGTGTGGGTGGGGGTGGTTAGAAGTGAGAATTCTCGCAGTACTTTGAAACGTGGCAGGGATTTGTTTGATGCTGGCAGCTATTTATCTTAAGCGTGCTAGCGCCTCACTGTATGCACTCTAAGTAGTGCAACAGCAGCTGCTATAGACACACACACGCACACTCACACTCACACACTCACATAGACTTGCTGCACTTCTGTTAGAGTGCACTTTCCACTTTCATTTGGCGCTCGCTTGTTGACTATAGTTTCCCCCTAAGCATCTAGACTGCCAGCTGCTCTGCGTCGTTCCACTTTCATTATTTGTACGTTTAACACACGTAAGTCTCATATTACACTTATACATACATACGTACATACGTACAATTGTATATACATATGTGTTTGTGTGTGTACGCACAAAGCAACACTTTTCATTGTCATTTCCGCTTAAGCATATATGATGCATTTTTGACGCTGACTCATGTCCATGCTCTAAAAAATTCCATTTAAACAGCAATTTTAACAACTTATACTCTTTGCCTCGAAGAGCATAATGGCATTGTCATGCAGTTGACAGCTTTCTATGCATTCATTGACAGTCCATAAACATATAAGTGTAGTTACAGCAATATTTAAAATGTATTGCAATAGTTTATAATTACTTTAAATGCTTTAAATAACTTTTAATGTATGTTCAATTAATACATAATATATATTTACAGTATATATAATATATAAAGAATATATGTAGAATATGTATAGAATATAAGTAAAGGTAGAAGTCAGTAAGTTTAAAAATAAGTACTCTGTTAACATTTTGCTTAAGGCTTAAGCAGCGCGAAGTTATCCATTCAAATTCTCTCTTAAAATTCAATGTTAAGTACCTACTCTCATGTTAACAGCTGACCGTAGCACTGGCTTAGCATTGTTCCTTAAAGTATTATGTTAAGACTCTGACTGCTGTTAAGTCAACCTATGTTAATATTCATAAGCTACACTCTTGATATAGAAATAAGCAAATATATGTGTTTCTCTCTTTATAAAGTCCTTAGTGGCATGTTAACATAGCTCTTTAACAATGGCTTAACTTTGCAATAATCGCTTAACATTTCATTTATTTGTTACCAAGTGTACTGTTAAAGCTTTGTCTTCTGCTTATGGCTTAGTATATGTTAAGATCTCTATACATAGAAGTGATTAATATATAGATAAAATTTGCTTTGTATTACTAATAATATGGATATAGAATCATTGTTCAAAGAGATCATTTGTAACAATAAAATAAAGTATGGAAAAATCATGCGAAATCAAATTTTATATTAGGTTCATATACATAAAAGTGTGACCACTTTGTTCACACTATGTTTATGCTCTGTTAACACTGTGTTAACCTTTTTTTTATGTACCACAAACTGTGCTCTTAAAGTAACATTATATTAGGAACTATTCATAATATTTCCGTAATATAAGTAGAAGTTGCTTAACATAATGTGTGTTCCATCAAAGTTGCACTGTATTTACATTAAATTTTTGTTTAGAAAACTTTTTAACTGGTTTTTATTGTAACTTTCATTAATCGTATATAGTTTTTGAAGTTAATATTCATGTTAACATGTGCTACAGTTCGAAATTGTACAGCAAATTGTTGTATGCCACTTAAAGCAACCATTTGAACATATATAGCTTGTTGTTGTTGTTTCTTTTTTGGTTTTTGTGCCCTTGTTTATATTGTCATTTATGCTTTTTGTCCTGCAGCGTTTTGGGTGCTTCCTAACTGTCAGGATACCAACAGCAGCAGTAAAAGAAGCAGCAGCAGCAGCAGCAGTTCAAACCCCATGTGAACCCCATGACCAGTGATAGTGTTGTCCAGCGGCCCAGTGCCAAAACTTATGCACTAAGTTTTTTTTTTCACTTTTTTTAAACATTTTTGTTCTCATTGTGTGTGTGTATTTGTGTGTGTGAGTATTCGTTTTGTGTATTTGACACTTGCTTTTGTTTCAGGCATTCAGTTTTTGTCATGTTTGTTGATTGTAAAAGTTGCTGAAGCGCTTTTTAACAATTTTCGTGACATTTTTCTTGTCCGAACAGTACCGTTTGTTGCAGTTGTTCCCATTTCCATTGCCTTTGGCAACACAAATGACATAAACACAAGTTCTGACCATGTTCCATGTTCTGTCTACGTGTCATAACCTTTTTCTGCGTTGATTATAAGTCATATATGAGACAACTAACTGCGATATATACCATACTGCAGCAGTAACTCTTTATATACAATTTTGTGTGTAACTGTAAATGCAATTTAAGTGGCAATTTAACTGTCACCGCATATGAAATTATAGGCATTGATTCATAATTTAAAAATACAACGATGTGTATGGTACCCCAATTGATTGCAAATTATGTATAATGACAGTTATATGTGGTTGCATTGTGGCTCACCTGCTGATACCTTGCTCAACCACAGATAAATTGGCTGTGGCATGTGGCATGCGGCATATAGTACATAGCATGTGGTGCTGGCAATGCCAATCAAGTATGCTCATGCGTTTTATTTATATATTTAGCAACAACAACCACAACAGCCACAAAAACGGCAAAAAGAAAAAAAACTTTATTTTCTTTTTGACATGCAATGAAAATACTTCAAATTGCACCTCCTACTGCAAGGATAAAAAGGATCTACTAAACTACAGGCAAAAGGCAAAGCAATTTTGTGGTTTTGGGTTGATATTGAAAGAGTTTTAATTTGAGTTAGGCAACTTAAATTACAGGGTATATTTGGTAGAGTAAAAATATGTTTAAGATCAGTTTCTTTATAGTAGCAAGTGAATTTTGTACTTTCTTTATATTTTTATTATTATTTTTATTTACTATTAATTTTACTTACTTTCATACTTTCTCTCTATAATTGTTTTCTATACACAAAATCATTATAGTTTCTTATAGTATTTTGCTCTTTTAAAACTATCTTAGGGTATCATTAAGTTGTTCATTTCATATGATTTACTTTCTACATTCAGCAATGTCGTTGCTCATTGCAGCTGTTGTCAATTGGCAATTGGATTGTCGAACGAAATGACTTTTTGTGGGTTGTTTTGTGGTTTCTCTAAATGGCCATTGGTATATTTACTTAAGAGCTAATTTGAAATGGCAATGAAAGCAGCATTATAGTATATATATATATATATATATATATATATATATATATATTCTGTTGTAAAATTAATGAACATATGTTTGATTACATGATTGAATTCTTGTACACAAATTGCAGTGGTTTTATTTATATATAAATATAGATTTCTAAGTATTTTAACTTTCATGAGAATTACAACAAATCGTAAATCGTATTCTGCACACGTTTCTGTCTTAATTTAATGTCTGACAAGATATATACAAGCTGTTAAAGAATTCTTCAAAAATATGCAAAGAAAAAGTTGCTTATTATAAATTTCAATTAGCTTTTATCTATAAATATATATACATGTATATATATTTCAATTGAACAATGAACTGTCTTATGGTATTTATAAAGATCCATTATGAACGCCATATGCGGCATGGAAATATGCCTTTCTTTTCTTGCTCTTTTTTTATTCTTCTACTGTTTACTTTACTTAGTTATATTCTTGTTTTGTTTTGGCTTTTTGTGTTTTGTTTCTTTGGTATTATTCAATTATCCCATAATTTTCGCATGTATTTTAATTAATGAGCTGCCCGTTGTGTCGATTAAATAATTAATGAGTTTTCGTTAAAACACTTGAAACACTTTATTTAGCCTCGGAAAAAAAGGCAACAGCAACCAATATTATAACATAATATAATAATATAATAACAATAACAATAACAATAAAAATTATAATAATAATAAGAATAATAATTATAATTAACTTGTAATTTTCCACATAATTTCTGTTTCTCTTATATTGCATTTAATAGACTGCAATCAGGCAGTATATGAGCACTTAGCATTACAGATAATGCCTGGAAAAATATATACAGAAAATTATTATTAGTATAATAATTTTGTGTAGACAAAGATATTTATATTACGTTGCAAACCCTCATTTGTTACGATTTGTTTGTTGGCTTAATGTAAAATATTGCGTATACGCTACGTTGTACATTAAAAGCTTTTCTGCCGGCAAACCAAAAATTTCCATTTATTTATAGTTTACTTTTTCTTTTATTTCTATTTCTGTTGCTGTTGTTGTTGCTGTTGTTGTTTGTATTGTTGTTGTTGCTGTGCTTGTTTTGCTTTGTGTGTTGCATGGATAATTTTGTGTCTTGTGTTGTTTTTATCATTGTTTTTGTGCCGTGTTACTTGTCAGCGCAGACCTTTTGTGACTGTTGTCAAGTATTGCCTGACGTAGCAGACCAATTTACTCTGTTTTTGCTTAATTTATGTATATATATATATATATCATTTGGTAATCTTGTTTCTTGTTTTTCTTACAACTCTCTCTCCATCTCTTTCTGTTGGATTATGAGACTAGAAAAGAGTTCCTTTAGAAAATGTTTTGCTTAAAGCATTCGCTGACTTAAATTAGGCGAGAGTTGCACATTGAGTATTTTGTGTTCAATATACCCTGTAATCATCACTTGAAAATGAGTAATTTACTTTTTGGCTTTCAGAATGTTTTCCCATTTTACGCGCAGTCGAGCTGCACTTTTGTTTATTGTTTTTCCTATCAGCCGCAGCAAATTTAACATCAGCCTCAGCAATTTGCCTTTTTTTGAATAGTGTTTTGTTATTTAAACATAGCTTGTTTATTGTTGTAAAATATTTGTACAATTTCCTCGTCGATTTGTACATTACATCAAACGCTTTTGTTTATTTTATTTAGTTTGCAATTTTCTTTCGGCGTTTTTGGACTTGACTTTTACAAGGTGAAGCATCTATTTTATTTATTTGTTTCATTTTATTTTAATTTTTGTTTTTGTTAAGTAAATTTTTGTGCGCATCATAAATTTTGGAATATAATAAGCAAAAATATGTATACGTATAGATATATGTGTCTATGTATATCGGCGACAAAATGATATGAACTTTGTGCTTGAATGTCTTTGGCGTCTTTATTGGTTCATTTACTTTGACTGACTTTGACTGTAATTTGGCTTTTAATGTGCTGCTTTTCAATGTCTCTCTGCTTGTTGTCTATTTCGTTTTGGCCCAGTTAACTATGAATACAAGGCAGCGACAGGCCAACAAGCGCTTGCCTGTCTATGCCTAGGCATAGAACCCACTTTAAGAACGAGCATATCGTCTGGGCAAACATGTCAAGCATTTTGTTTGCTTCAATGGCGTTGGGCGACGTTGTTTATGGCTCACAGGACGAGCATGTCGCCGCCCAGTACTCCATGCCTTTGGGCCATAAAACGGCGTCAGAAAAGTAGCAGTCGTTGGGGTTAGTACAAACAGCAACAATCACTAAAGAATATGCCACAAAGAGATGCCAAAACGCAAAAAAAAAAAACAACCATAAAAGAATCAAATACAAAATTTATAAGCTGCATATTCATTTTGGTTATTCATTAACTGAATATATACAATATTCATTTATAGATTCATAAATTGAATACATTATAAATGAATTAATAAACAAATTTTTCATATTGTTTACGCACTTCGATTGTGCTTTCAATACAAAAAAAACTTTTTAATTGCCTTATGAGAAACTAAATAAACATTGGAATATTAATTGATAATTAAAAAATGTTTTTTAAATTATAATTGAATTATTTTCAAATTAATTTTTTTTATTATATTAAAAGCTTATTTTATTGCATAAAATAAAATAAGTAAAATGAAGTATTTTTGTAACTAAAATTAGCTGAAATACAGCTAAAAGTATCAGCACTGTTGGCTGTTAGAGCCGAAACATTTGGCAAATCGAATGCCGGTAGCAATGAGCAGCTAAATTCTGGCAGACGCAGGATGAAAACATTAGAAAGGAGCATGCTTATACAAGCAAGGACTCGCAGCATACTACATATTCCTGTGGCAACAACAGCAATTTATGTGGCGACTGTTGTTGCTATTTATGTTTGCCAGTTGCCAGTTGCCAGTTGCCAGTTGCCAGTTGCTGGTTGGCAGTTGGCAGTTGGCAGTCGACGTTGGCTCGCATTTATTATTATTCTTAATTAAATCTTAATTTTTGTTATATTTTTATTTTGGGTTTTTTATATCAGAGCCTGGAGTATATGGCGAAAAGCCATTGCAACTGAGCTGCATGTTAATGAGAGAAGCGCCAGTTGATTGGCGTAGTACAGTGGTATGCAACGGATGCAAGTGCAACCACAGGATGCATACAACGATATGCAATAATAAAATTGCATGCCAAACGACAGGCTGTTAAGGCCATGCCCCATGAGTGGCTTATAGCTTATAGCTGTTGGTTGCTGCAACATTGAAACTCATTTAAGCTCAGCCGGGCAACAGCAATGTGAATGCCACTAATTAAGCCTAATGGCACATGAAACATGCATTAAAACTAATGTGTAGTCCTTGCAATTCTCTCACTCTGTATCTCTGTATATCTATCTCTCTCTTACTGTTTCTCGTTGCCAACATGCCATATCGCTTGGGGACAGAGCCGCCGTTTCTCTTAATGGTCTCCGCCTAATTTTATGCCATAACAATACATATTTACTATACGAAAGCGAGAACAACATTTGTTTTTTATTGCGCAAAGCTCCTGCTGCTGCCGCTGCTGCTGCTTTTGCTAGTCTTTACATAGATTTCAATCTAGTTATGTGTCGGCGGAATTTATATATATACATAAGTAACACTTTAATAAGTAGACAGCTAACTAAGTGAACTTAAAGATTATTTTCTGCTCTTTATTAAAAATAATATTAACATTTCCACCTGAAATTCGACTTTCATTTCATTAAATCACTTTTAATTATGACAATTAGAAATAATTTTCTTTAATTATAAATAAATCTACTATTTTGTGGCAGCTAAAGTACTTTCTTAATTAAACTCAATTTCCAGTAAATTATTTTCAAATCAATGTCATTAATTCATTGAGTTTCTTTGGCCAATGAGTGTCTTGAGTAGAGCAAGGATAATTATCCTAGTTGCTTGTTTCATATTCAGTTGGTGTAGCGCAACATGGCCATTGGTTTATACTACTACAAGTTACGCATTGATTCCAGTTCAGTTAAGACTGATTGCAAAATACAAACACATACGCCGAATGTTATATTGAGGTAGCTCAGAATGTCTGAAAAGGATCAAGGGAAGCAGCCACTAATGAAACATTATAGTTGTTGTCGATGTCGTAGTGGTTGTGGTTCTCGTGCTCGTTCACGTTGTCGTTGTCGTTGTCGTAACCCTGCCACGCCGCACAAATCCACTAAAAACGTTTAGGGCTTACGTGCAACAACGCTGAATGCTACTAAAGTCAACGGCGACATAAGTGGCACGTTCTGACGCCAACTGCGGTAGTCACAGTAGCTGTAACTGTGGCGGAGACAGAGGGAGAGCAGAAGAAGCAGGGTAAAAGCGGCCACAAAAGTGTCCTGGCAAATTGCTGGTTGCAACACGTTCTGTGGGCAGTGGCTGCAATTGATTTTTGCACTTGATGTGCACCCTTCCTATGTACTCTCCCTCTTTCCCACTATCTGTGTCTTATTCTAACTCATTGTGCTTGCTGGTCACATAAGCGCCGCTCAAAAGTAGGCAATAGTTTTCATTTTCCTCCTCTTGTATATACATATATATGAATATATATGTGTGTTCTATGTACGTGTGTAGATTTTTATTTGTATTTGGACTAAACAATTCACATTTCATATGCTTTGCCGCTTCATTGAAGCAATAAATTTAAATTTTTATAAAATGCTATCAAACGATATGAAAACAGTTGACAATGATATATGCGTAGCGCTTAAGAGCCTTCGTCTGCCAAAAACGGAAGCAGCTTACGCACGGTTGCATTATGCCCGGAAGTCAGCCATAACAGTAACAACAACAACAACATAAAAAGAGATTGAAACATTGTTACCAACTCAAAAGAGAGCGAGACAGAAAGCTGTGGGAGTAACATTCGAACGAATGTCAACATGTTGATAACAAAATACAAGTGAACATTTTGAACAAAATGTTTTGTGTGCTACACACAATGCTGCCATGAAAAGTTTCTTTTTTTTTCCTCTCTTTTTTTTTATTTTATCACTTTTCTTTGTATGTTGTTGTTGTTGTTTTTTGTTTGTTTTGTTTTACTGTAAAAACAAGAGAGAAAATATTTTGCAAAAAATTATTTCTATACGTTGATAGCTGAATGCTCTTCATAGAAATATTGTTAGATACAGTGGAAAATATAACAATATTTTGTACCTTATGTTTAGTTCATTATATATGTAGTATACTGTATAAAAGCTGTAGTTAAAGCGTCTAACTTTAAGTTATCCTTGCGGCAACTGACCCTAATGTGTTGTATTAAAAATTGACAAAAGCTTTCACAGCATTTTTCTAACCCTTTTTTTATGGTTAGGTGCAGAGAGCAACCTCATCATAACATATTTCTCTTGGCTAAAAGTTTTTTTTTTTTTTTGTTTTACATTTTTTCACGGGTTTTTGGCAGTTCGAGCATGTGTGTGTGTGTGGGGGGCGGGGGGGTTTGGGCCGGAACTATTGTTGCTGTTGGCTTTTGTTTCATAGTCAGTCAGTTAGTCAGCGTGTGAGTCCTTGCGTCAACAAATATGAAATGCATTTTATATTTTCATTGTTTTGTGTTGACCGCACACAAAAACTTTCTCTCTCTCTCTCTCTTTCATTTTGTTCGCAATGTAACAAGTAAAAAAAATATGATAATCATTTTTATGAAAACAATAAAAGCGCCGCTTGGCTGACCAAACACATAAAAATAAAACAAACTTGCGGCAACAATTTGGCTACGTACAAATTAATGAAATTTATGTTGTTATTTTCATCTTTTATTTTTGTTTTTTTTTCTGTTTTTTTTTTTATCAAACATTTCCTTTGTTTTGCGTGGGTGTTCCTGCCGTTGTTGGGTAATGAAAAGTTGTTTTTTTTTTTTAATTTATAGCTGTTGCGTGAAGGTTTATGCTATAGAATCGTCCGTGAAAGAAGTCAGAAAGTGAATGCTGAATGCTTGAGCAATAACAGGAAGAACATGGATATAAAGGCAAAAACTTTTGCATTGTCATAATGCTGTTAAGAATGTGGTACAGTGTATGCTGCCTAGCATGACCACACCAACAGTTCTACAACCTCAAAGGGAAATGACAAACAGAAAAAATTAAAAAAAAAAAACAACAAATTTTACACAACATTTTTAAGCATCTTTTGTATGGAATTTGACATAGGGACATACTTCCTCTAGTAGCTACTTCCGCTGCTCATTTACAGTTCATATTAAAAATAGCTTAAGAACGCAGCTATTGTTGTGCTTCAAAGCAATAAGCAGAGCGTATTTAATCTATATAAACCTTAGGGACTGTCAACTCTCATCTTAAGTCTACTGCAACTCAACTAATTCTTTTACTCTATATAAATATATAGTTAGCTCCATTTCTTTATACCTTCCTCTAACAATTCTTTTATTCTCTACTTGTTACTCATTTCTTTTGCACTCTTTCACCTACAGTCATAACCATTAGCTGCATTTACTTATGCTCTAAGGGTGTCCATGCAACTAAAAAAACTTCCTCTAACTTTAATTGAAAATGTAATGCTATTAACACTACACATTTTACATCTTGTACACACAAACACACATACATACATAGTATAAGAAACTTGCATTTCTTTTCTTTTTTTTAAGCAATTTGCATATTATAAAAACGCTAGTTATAATATACAACCCTGCATCCCTTTTGCAGTTGCATGCAACATTTTGCATACTAAATAGTTTAGTTTTTAAGGTTAACAGCATGTCGGCCACATAACAACAACAACAACAACAACCAACCAACAACAACAACACCAGAACACAGCCAGACGAAAAAGAGTAAAAGAGAAACAAGAGCAAGAGGCAAGAAGCAGCAAGAAAGCACTGCATGTAATTAGTAAAAAAGCATTGCCTACTTTTTTGGGCTGTGTTGTGTCCTTTGTTTATGCAAATATTAGACATTAGACAACTTAACCTACATATACACATGCACGCACACAAACATGCGCAAACATAAAGCATGTTATATAAGCACTAATACAAGCACAGAAAAAACAAGCACTCGCACACACACAGACACTAACATATACACAGCCATAAATATGTTTATATATATATAAGCAGACAGAGTCACGCATAATGCGCATACAAAAAGCAACACAAGATGCACACGCAAACATGATAATTGGCACAAACAACAACACTATGGAATTGCAATAGCAACACAAAAAAAAAACAAACAAAAACACCAACAACAACAACTAATGAAACAACCTTTTGATGCTGTGTTTAAAATGTGTTCTCTCCATTCTCTCTTTCAATTTAGCGCTCGACCTAAAAGTATAAGCATATGCTGCATCATTAGTGGCAAGCTTTGGCATTTGATGACAAGCGTCTGAAAGCGTTCGTATGCTGCATGCTCATTAGGATAACAGCAAAAGCGCATTACGAGGGACAAACGACAAGTTCCTTACTCAAATAACAACAACAACAAAGCATTCATAATTACAGACTACAAACAACGTGAAGTCTAAATAAGAATTTACAGCAACAACAAAGGCAGCACAGGACACAGGAGCAACTTCAGCCTGTCTTCAAGTCAAGGACACAGCAAGTGTCCTTTAATAAATTTTTAAAGAATGTACATGAAACAGGCAGCAAACAGAAGTCATTTGTGCATTTACTTAAAGCTCTCCAGGATGTCAGCAACACCAGCAAGCTGATGCGTTCCCTGTGTAAAGACAGAAACAAAATAAAAACAAAACAAAAGAGCAAAACTAAAAACAAAAGTAAACTGCAAAAGGACGAAAAAGCAGTTTATAATAAGAAGCAACAGCAAAAAGTGAAAAAGCGAAAAAGCAAATTGATCTCTTCGATTAGCAAACTGGAAACTTGAATAGACTTAAAGACGAGCAATTACAATTTATCAGTGCACAGGATACACCCTAAACAGGATAAGCTCAACTATATTATAAAACTTGTGCGCGTGTGTGTGTGTGTAAAAAAAGAGTAAGAGCACATTTAACATCCTGTTCCACTCTTAAAGCCAAACAAACGCCGAGTCATGCCTGAGCAGGATAATTACGATGATGAGGTAATTTTCATTGTAGCTGTTAATATGTCGCAAATCTAAGGATTGACGGCACCACCACAGCCACTGTCCCCCAGCCGCCCAGCCACCATACACACATACGCACATATACAAAGAATATGTTTTTATTATTTTTTTCCTTTTTAGCATAAATATGATTAAGCATAATTAATTTTAGAGCAAATATTTAAACACGTGTGCCTCTGCGCGTGTGTCTCTGTATGTGTGCGTGTGTGTGTGTGCGTTTTTGGGTCTGAATGAATTTTAAATATGCGAATTTGTTATGCAAAAAAGGGCGAAAACATTGTGTGTGTATTGTATGGGATTTGCGTTGCTTAAAATAAATCCTGTTTTGTTTTTAAACAAAAGATAATTAAATTTCCTAGAATTAAGACAAAAAAGATATTCGTTTTATATATATAAATATATAAAGGTTATATTAGAAAGGATATCAATCAATAAGCAAATCAAATAGGTTAATTGAAACACTTTAGTAAAGAAGTCAATGATTGAAAGGAGCAGTCTAGATATATATGTCCTTGTTGCAGGAAAAAAACTCTTGAAGCTGTTAAGCATCACTTGAGTATTCTGATTTGGACTTGGATAAGTGCGGCACTTTGCAGCAAAAAGTTCACTCGACAACTAACAGCAGCAGCAGCAGCAGCAAGACCAGTTGAGCACTCAACGCCAGCATAGTTAACAACATCATTATTAAGATTTGCTACATCATTATTATGATTTGATAATGATGTTGGCTGGTCAACTTCAGCTGGCACTCTTACGCTTCGTTGCACTTTGCGTGCCACTCGTGGGGCCAGCTGTGGCATCAACTTTATGCCGATAGAAGTCAGTGCAGGCGGCAGCATTGATAATTGAAATAAATTCCGCATATAATTTCAAATGCAAAACGTGTTGACAACAACAACAACAACACCAACAACAACAACAATTGTTAAATTGAATTATCAAAGTGTGTGCGTGTGCGTGAGTGATTTGCATACAATTACAGAGTGCGAAGCCAATTGGTTGATATCCCTAGCATCCTGCTGCTCTACCAAAGGACAAACGCTTACGAACTGAATTCCAAAATGATAATTTCATTTTTGAGTGTCAAATATAATATAGATATAGATATATAGGAGGCAAAAGTTAAGCAGCTACTCGCTATGACAATTAGGCATTCAGGCGGAAATCAATTAACCTTGGCAGACTCATTACACCCACAGCAGCAACAACAACAGCAACAGCAAAAGTGTCACCATATTTAAATTTGACAATGTTGCCCCTAATCGATTAGCTTTGCTAATTATTTGCAATTCAATTAACGCTTAAGTTAACTGCCAGGAGGCGTATACTTAATATAAGGATATCGAAGTACTGTGAGCAGCTGTCATAGACAATCAAGCAGTGTTTTATATCTTTTTTAAGCATCTTGTCAGTTGTCATATAAGAAATTTGTTACCCTTTAATCATATGACACGTCTTTTTTTGTAGCTAAAATATTTGTGACAAATTCAAACAACTTAACGACCGTTGACAGCCGCGACAGTTACAACAGCAGCAGACACGAAAAGAAAAGAGAGTAGAAAGTGGGAGAAAAATAATAATAAAATGAGTAAAAAGCAAAAAGAAAAAGCAAATGGTAAAAGCAATCATGGCTATGTAATGGTAGCTCAAGTATGTGTTGACATAGACGCACGACACGAATATACACCTAGGTGCACCTATGAGTAATACACACACACACACATGCACATATACATACATCTATATATATATATATATATATAGATGTTTATATGTATAGGATAAAGATGCGCGTGGCAGTTATAGCAAACGCTATGCCTTTATGGCCTTGAGCTAAACTGTTGTTGACAACGGCAACCATTAAAGGGCTAGGCCAGGATCAGAGAACGGGTAACAGCACAATGGTACTAGCGCACCGGAAAGCCAGACAGCGACGATGGCAACGACGTTAAAGTTACCTAATGTGCCCCTTATTGCACCTCTAGCCATAGTAAAATGGCAATGTCAATACCTGATAGAATAAGCAGAACGATGCAAGGATATGTCTGCGTGTATCCTTTGCAAACGTTACCCTTAAGGGTCTGTTTATGGATTTCATGTTTGTCAGGATGCCAGCCAGCCAGGCAAGCAAACAACCAACAAGCCATAAAGATTGCCTTATAATGTGGGCCACTCGCATTGCAAACACAAAAAGAAAAAAAAACGAAAAAATGCAATATTGTTGACTGCTTATAACCCTATTACATAGCTAACTGCCAATATTTCCAATTGTTAGCTAATAAAAAAGTTGCAATATTCAAAAAAATTGCAAATAGCAAATTGAAATTTGAAGGACGCACAGATTTGATATATATTTTGAATGAACAAATATTTGATATATATATATTTTCATGATTTTGCTGTCAAAGCGAAATTCTTAGAAAAAGCTTATACAGTTACCTTTTGTTAGTCAACAAGTAAAGAGCCTTTTTTGGCCTAGAGTTAATATAAAGGTTTATGCGTTGAGCATCTGGTTACAAATTGCATTTAGAACTCTTCATATAAATGAAATGCCCTTTGGCATAATTTGCTTGGACGTCTTCTATTCGCTCTATAATCTCACAATTGCCGTCTATTTTTAATACGCTTAAAAGTATGCTGCGTTATTTTTCGTTTCTTTCTTTTCACAGCTTAATAACTATGGCAACTTATGCAAAATAACTGCTGGCGCTCTCCATGTTTTCTACTGTGTTTTCCACTCGGTCTCTCATCTTTTTAACTTTCTCTTGCTGTATATATATATATATCAGTATGTATATATATATATATATATCTGTGGAAACTTTGAACTTTAACACTCAGCTTTGGTGGGGCCACAATAAGAATCGGTAAAGTTTTTAACCGCAAGAGCAGCTAATGCTCTTAGCTAAAAGTAGATTAAGGATGCGGGTGCAGAGTAGAGGGTCAGCTGCTGACTTGGTCAACAGAGAGCCACACCACTTGGCCAGAATCCATTACATATTCCATATATATATATATATATATATATATATATACGCTTTTAGTTAAGTTTCAAGCGGTTGACTTATAGATATTATATTTCCCTCTCTGTCCGTGTGTACACCGCAAGGATATACACAAACTAAGACTAGCACAGGTAACATTGAATTTAATCAACAAACTGGTTTTTGGTTTTGTTTTCTCCAGTGTACAAAAGTTGTTTGACAAATGAAAATGAAATGATAATAATATACTACAGCGCTTCCCAGGACAATCAAATTCGTAAATGGTTTAAGAATAGCAGAGAATAAAACTTAATTACACCATGTCACAGGAATAAAAGTAAAGTTTTTGCTATTGAATCGCTTAACTGACAGTTGACTATTATATGAATGTTCGCGTTGAGATCCAATAAAAGTTTTTAGTTGAATCCTTTTTATACATATATATATTTATATACAAATATATATATATATATATTTATATGGTATATGAGAGAAAAGTTTTATGTGAAAATCAGCATTTAGCGTATTAAAAAATTTGGTAATATATTTTGACTATGCTTCGAGTTTTTTTTTCCTTTGCGTTGAAGCATAAAACTTTTATATCCTTGCACAGCTGAGTAAAATTTGTTGTTGAATTGATTAAGTGGTACAAATATTAACTTAATCTATGTTTTGATAGTAGTTTTGCCTACTCTTCTGCCTTCCTCTTTGACCTTCAGCTTATGCGTAATTACTTGGCATTATATATGTATCAAGCATACAAATAGCACGTATACGCCCCATGTTTCAAAACAATGAATACTTTTAGTTATAACTTGTGGTTGCTATTGCTGTTGCTTTGGCCAAATTAATGTTGCAAATAAGTTTTAATTCTTTTAGCGTTAATGGCAACTCATCAAGTTGAGTGTTTAAATTTCATTTATGTTCACAATATACGCATATTTTTACTGCAATCAAGTTGAGTGTTTCTCTCTTCGTTTTTTTTTTTTTTTTGCTTAAGTTCGCGAGGACTCAGTGACCGAAAGCATGGCTAACTGACAGCATAACAAATTCAATTCAATTAGATTGAATTGTTTATATATATGTGTGTGTGTGTGTATATAGTGTAATACGCCCCAAGATATAATTACTTTTTATGACAAGTGGCGGCGCAAATATACTAAATATTTTGGTAACAGTTTGTTATATGATATTGCGTTTTGGTTTAGTTTTTGCTTTTGCTTTCGCTTTCACTTTTGTTTTTCACATTTTTACTTTTTACTGTTACTGCTGCGGGCAGCTATATATTGTATGTGTGTGTGAGTGCGTGCGTGTTTGTATCTGAATTTATAAATAAACATGAACTGTACATACATTTTGAAGCATTGTATACCTGTGCGGGTTATTAATTAAGACCTGCGGCATGTTGCATGTTGCAGCTGCACTAATTGCATATAGATTCGCAACAAATATTTTATGCGTTCTTAATTGAGTGTTATCCTTTTTTTCTATATATATATATATATACTATATATTAAACTGTGAATGCTTTATTAAACATTCCTATATATTATTTAGTCGCAGTTATGTTGGTTTCCTTAAATGCTTTTCACAATTTTTCGCCATAAGTTTTCATGTGGTGTAAAATTGTCTGAAATCAAAATGAAATCAAATCTAATTGGAATTGTAACTATAGATAAATAGTTATATATGTAGGTAAATTAATAACTTGTTGAGGTACAGCGGATACGATTCTCAGCCAGGCTTTGCCTGCAGTTGCTGCACTTTGCATGAAGTCCTATAAGCTGTTTGTAGTTGGAGTGCTTTAAACTGACTGTAGTCTGTTATTTAGCTAATAATTTTTAAAGCAAGTAACAAATATTTAAGTAAAATGCTTAAATTGAATTATAGTTATATAGATTTATCAATTTTATTTGTCCTTTTTATTATCCTTGTTTCGTTTTATTTCTATTTCATGTCTGGCAATTAGTTTCGCCATAAATATTTGATTTACATGAGAAGTTCTGCTACAATTACACTGTTTAACATGATTTAAGGCAGATTATGCTTACGCTAAACAAATACATACATATTATATATATATTATCTGTATATATCTATATATATATATAGGCTTTATGCCTCGTTAATTAATTATATACAGAATACTGACATGTTTGACTAAGCAACTGACTTTTATGACTAAGCGACTCACTGATTATGTTAACTAATAAAAAGTGGTAGGGCAAACGAAAAGCGAAAAAACAAGAAGAAGAAAATTCGGAAAATCCAGAAAAATTTCTGTGTCAGCGCGTACGAGCTGCGTGTTTAAGTTGCTAAAGTTGCCTCATTCGTTTTTCCCCAGTTTTTCCTTCTATTGAATATCTTTGGGCATATGTATATTATTACCAAGGTTAGCAGTTAACAGGTGGCAAATACATATATCTGTTATTTAGTCAAAGCAACTTAGCTATTAACTATTAGTACATAGTTTTAGTTTAAGTTCAAGGATATGCCTTTCCTTTGAGTTGAGTACATTAAATATGCATTAAACGTAGAATTCAAACGAATTGGCTGCTTGTTAATTTCTATGCATAACTTTGATACAACTTTATGTGTGTGTGTGTGTGTGTGTTTGTGTATATATTTGACAGTTTTGTGGTCACATAATTTAGTCAGGCTGTAATTATGTGGACAGGTTCAACAAACTTGCGGCTACATCAAGTATCCTTTTGGTATACTGATTGCTTGCCCAAATTGCATCCTTTTTTTTGTTGGTCGTTGTTCTGCTTTTCCTTATTGTTATTGTTGTACATTTAGTCAATTATTTGCGGTTTCTTTTATTATTTTAGCTCGATTATATTTGGCTTTGGAGGGAGGGTGGTAGGGAGCAAAAGTGATTGGGGGTTTGGCTCAAATGTGCCGCACGTGGCTTTTATTACATATTTTGTTGTATTTGCATTACAGCCCGTTTCTCATTTTAAATGAGTTATTCTAATGTTTACTTTTCTTTCCCTTTAACACACTGCTCCCCCCCTTATGTTCTCTTTATACTGTACTTAACAGTTGGTTTCCAGCAATCCAAATCAACGAAATTGGCGTGGCATACTTATTGCTCTACTAGTGATCATCATTGTGTTGGCTCTGATTGTAACCTCTGTGGTAAGTCCTTAAAAAAACACACACACACACACATACATACACACATAATAAATATATATATAAGTCTAAGGGTGAGTTGTTTTGTTTTGTTTTTCGTAAATGGTTTTGCAGCTAAAGGTTAATTGGTTATGGCCATTATTGAAATGGCTTAACTTATTATGCTGTAATTATAAGTTTGTATTGTTTTATGAGTAATTAAGCCAACAAATGTTCAATGAAAGTTTTCACAAAAAAAAAGAACAAAAAAAGAAATGAAAAGTGCAGCTCAGGCTTCTTTTAAGCCTTTGCCTACTCTGGCTGACTACTACAGAAGCTTTTGGCCAATTAGCTTAAAAGAGTTAGCAGCTTTTCATCATATTTCTTTATAGCTAAAGATGCATCAGTTGACTTCACCATGAAGCAGCATTTAAGAGCTCTAACTAGCGCTTAAAAACTTCCAAGTTTTGTCTGACAAATTGCTATTTAAACTAGAATCTAGTTATCGATAATTTTTATATATTTATCGATGCATTTCATGCCTTTAAATAAGCAAAATAATTATATTTGGTTTGCTATAAATCAAGGCTAATTTCCTGTTTGTTGCGAAACCATTTGAGCAAAATAAAACAAACAGAAATGTAAATATATATGTATATAATATACTAATACACATACACACTCACTCACACACACACATATATGTATAATATTTACACAATTTTGTGGTATTTTCAGTGCAAATAACTCACAATAATTCAATGCAATTTGTTTATGTGATTTTTGATTTTTGCATCCTGAGAATACAAATTAAAAACCCAAAAAGAAAAACAATAAATTACCAAAAAAAAAAACAAATACAGTATATACCGGTTATATGCAAAACCTATAATGCAGAAAATATTTTGCATATATTCGATATTTCTTTTTAAACGATCATGAGTTATATGCAAATACTTAAATAAACCACAGGCTTAGAAGTTTATTTAAATTTATAGTTTAAGCTGTTCGTCAGCTGTAATAATATTAATATTAAATACAAAATGAAATCAAAAATTTTAATATTGCTGTCCTACAGCTTATAATTTGCTTAAAACCAATTAAATTTATATGAACTGATTCCAAATCAACAATTTTTTTATATGTTGATACATAATATTTTCTTATAATCAATTATGAGGCTAAATTTAGTTCTAAAAAGTTTTATAATGTTTAAAAATAACATAATTTTGCATTTAAGCAGTATTTGCATATAAATTGTGCACTTTATAACCGATATATACTGTACAACAAATTTTGTAGAAATAACATTAAACAATTGAAACAATTGAAACAATTGAAACAAAATACAAAACTCAAATGTTTTGTGCGTGTAAATATTTTCAAGCTCATTTTTGTCTTTTGTCTTTATTATGTTTTATTTTTTTTGTGCCTTGCTGCGTGATATTTGTCCTTCTGCCCTTTCACACTCACACACACACACACACATATATATATATATACAAAAAATAATTATCCATTGTTTGTTCCATTTTTGTGCATTGTTAATGTTGCCGTTGAATGTTGCTTGTTTGGTTTTTTTGGTAACATTATGCTGTTGCATAGAAAACAACATATAAAATTTCTACATTTATCAAAAAAGGTTCTGCTCACGCCCCCCGATGAGGGACCGCGCGTCAAGGGGCAACGCATTAAGTTGCAGGACATTGTTGATGGTCTTTATGTGCCG
This sequence comes from Zygothrica quintamaculata, assembly GCA_037044455.1. Taxonomy (NCBI): domain Eukaryota; kingdom Metazoa; phylum Arthropoda; class Insecta; order Diptera; family Drosophilidae; genus Zygothrica; species Zygothrica quintamaculata. Next base: position 617,178 of record JBAMBS010002739.1, on the reverse strand, counting down.
CAACGTGCCAATGGTAGTTGGATTGATGGTAAGTTCATTTATATCCCACATATATATATATATATGTATATGTAGCATATATATCTATAATTCTCAATTCAATTACTACACACCAATACGTATGCAGCTGAGGAGTTTTTGTATCAGGATCATTTGGGACGCATCTGTCTGCTGAATGCAGCCAATCGTACGGAACGTGTCCTTATGTCGAATGTGACATTTGTAAGTGTACTTTCTAAAGCAACTTTCACTTTTCCTATTCAATTGTATTCTCCACTGTGTACTCTGTACTGATTCATTCATACCACACATATACACACTCATGCACATACACATAAACGTTCGCTTAGTGCTTATTGCTTATCACAGAGCTAAATAAATATTTGCAGCATGTTATTTACGACTAGGCGCTATGGGCGTGGCCATTGATAGCATTGACTGTTATCTCAAGTGTATACACTTGACTTGGCAACCAAACACAGTTGCCAGCTACTGTTAACTGATACAAACAAACACACACACAAACACACAGACGTACAGAACACAACGCACACAACGTAACAAAGTAGGCAAAACAAATGGGCCAAGTTATCGTTAGACCATAACGATAAAAGCCAAGCGATTTTTATGTCAATGCTTGGATAAACATGAACGCCTAGTCCTTGTTACATTCACCATTTCCTTTCTCCACTTACCACTTGCCACTTTCCACTTGCCTCTTACCAGCTTTATGTTTATGTAGGTGAAATGTTTTCTAATGAATAATGCGCGTAAAATCAAATTGAAAAGCAAACAAATACATATAAATATATATATATATATATATGTAGAATATGAATGTATTCTTCAAGGAAATGAAGTGTAAGCACATGTTTCAGTGCCAACTGTTGACGTGTCTGCCAAGACAATTTTTAGTGGCATGAAGTAGCAGGAAATGCAGCAACAAGTTATAAAAGTTACCACAAGCTGCCAGTTGCCAGTTGCTAGCTGCCAAGTGCAACATGCAAAGCAATCACTTGTGTAAACAGTTTCCACTCAACGAATAATTAATGTCCTCCACGAAAGGAGCAGTCACAGCTATAATATATATAGGGACTATGTCAAAAGTCAACAATACTCCTCTGCCTCCATTGCTGCCCCCATCACTGCCTCCATTGCTGCTGCTGCTGTTGTCAAATGAATATTTGAATAAAATAATTATTAGCATATATCAGTTTTAACTTTATTTCGCCCTCTTCTTTCCCCTCTCTTGCTACTTTCTCATATTTGCTCAAAGTAACTCAAATTTCATATGAATATTAGCATAGAAAATTGTTGACACAAAGTTCGCTTTAAGTCTAGAGCAGTTTCAAATTTTCATATGATATGTTTGTCTCTAGCGAAGGCTAAGTCTTTATCTCGAGAGAGAGTCAAGTCTATAGAAAGTTTTCTGTTTATATTTGAATGTCTATTTTTTATTGCTTTTTGCATACTTTCGACTTTAATTAAGAAACAAATAATAGACGAAACACCAGCCTAACAACAGTAACAATTAATATTTTAATTAAAATTGCGTATACGCAACGTTGGCACAATACGCATTGTTATGGCAACAGAATATATATACTCGCATACAATTAGTAATGTATATTTCTATATAAAGTACATGATATGAATTTAAATATATTTATATATATTATATATGTATTTGATCTGTAGAAAACACTGGCGCCCTTCACCTTTAGCATATCGGCAGATAAACGTTATTTGCTGTTGGCGCAGAATGTTGTCAAACTGTTTAGGCATTCGTTTTTGGCTCAATACACCATCTATGATATACATACAAGGTAAGTGCTTCTTCTTTGCGATTTATATTTGTAATAATATGTATGTATATGTGTGTGTATGTTATGTATAGTGAAACGATTAAACTGCGACACAATCTGCAACAGGATATATGGCCATATATGCATTATGCACGTTTCACAAGCTCCGGCAATGCCTTGGTCTGGGTGCATAACTATGATATATACTATCGCCAGGAGGTGCGTGCCACGCATGCCTTTCGCATAACACATGATGCAGTGCCAGGAGTTGTTTATAATGGCATACCCGATTGGTTATACGAAGGTAAGCTTAACGACTTCTACACTATGGATTGATGCAAAGTACTAGAGTCATCATTATTCATATTACAACTATGGTCTATATATATCTATTTATCTGTAGAGGAAATCCTGCATGCAAATAATGCCATTTGGCTATCTGATGATGGCCATTTGCTACTCTATGCTAGCTTCAACGATACACACGTACAGGAGCAACATTTCGCCTGGTATGGCACCACTCCATCGGGTTCGGCTGGTGGTGCTACAAACAATGCTGCTGGGGGCAATGTTAATGGCATTGGCGGTGGCACAGCTGGTGGCCCTAATCCTCATACCAACTTGTATCCGGAAATTAGATCCTTACGGTAAGTCCTACCTACCTGTTCTTGACTATATTACTTTTCGATTAACTGTTAATGATGTGCTCGTGACTGTCATTAGCCCTAATAGTGTACAGGTTTTATGCTTAAAATTCATGTAGTCAACTCACAGAAAGAGAGTCGTCAACATAGTTTCATTTTTCCGGCTTATTTTTAGGGCCCTTTTAGTATCTGCAGTTGGCTAACAGGTGTTAAGTATGTGTGTGTGTGTGTGTGTGTGTGTGTGTGAGTATATATGTGTGTGTGTGTGTTGACATTTATGGAATTAAAATTAGTTTGAAAACAAGTTGAAGCAACTTTTTGGAGTCAAAGAAAATGCGCAAGATGCCCTCAAATTGTGACCAGTTGAGCTGCCTGTCATATTCAATTTGATAAATTGCCAAAATACAGAAAACCTTTTTACATGCTCTTAACTGTTGGCCCAAAAGGCAACTTAACTTGCCAAAGGACTTACAAAGGACTGACATAACTGCCAACTAACCTGTTGTTGTGTCAAGTATAATGTCATCATTTGCCAACGCTGGATATATATGTAAATATATGTACATAAGTGTATACATAGAGCTACTAACACATGTTATTGAATAACAAAATAAGAAGGATATAGGAGACAACGATAGACGATAGACAACGATGTCGTAATCCCTTTTCTACTTCAGTCAAAGCTTGATAGCAACATTTGCTTTTACTTCAAGTTAATTAATAAATGAAATTAGAAATTTAATTAAATTAGTATATATCTTAGTATATATCTTATATATAAACAAGTATCACTATCCTTTTACAGCTATCCTAAGCCTGGTACACAGAATCCCACAGTTACGCTGCGTGTGGCTGACCTGGCGAATCCATCGAAAATCTATACTACAGACTTAATACCACCGAAAATCCTGCAGGACGAGTATGTAACCAAAAGGACTTATACTAGTGCATCATATGTTAATCTATACTTACATATATATATTCCATTTCATTACCATAGAGATCATTACTTTAGCAGCGCCAGTTGGGTTAGTAATACAGAGATTGCTGTAGTCTGGCTGAATCGACCTCAGAATATATCCGTGGTTAGCGTTTGCCGAAGTCCCAAATTTGAATGCATTGAGGTAATGTTCGCAATGGCCTAATTAAGTGTATCCTGTGCTTATATCCTGTATCCTGTATACTGTATCTTTGTATCTATATGTGTGTATGTATCTGTATGTGTCTGTATACTTATGCAGACACATCGTGTAAGCGGTGATGGACGCGGCTGGGTGGATACCGTCTCAGTTCCATTGTTCTCCAGTAATGCCAGCCACTATGTGGCCATCTCACCATTGCGAGATGGCTCATTTGGTAAGTGTGCCGTATGTCAGTTTGGCTTTTGTTTTGACCTCAATTCCCAACAATATCCTTCCATTAACACACACACACACACACACACACACACATACAAACGTACATACACACATGCAAAATCGACAGGCTATTTCCGGCATATTGTCCACGTGGATATTCCTAAGAATCGCGTGCTGCCACTCACACATGGACCTTATGAAGTGAATCGTCTGTTGCACTGGGATCAGCAAAATAATTGGATGTAAGTATCATATGCATAACACATACTACCTCAAATCCTTTATCCGCTATGTGCTTATCCGTTGACTAACGGCTATTTTAACTACCAAATAAACTTACGTTTATAACTCGAACGTGTTTAACTCCACTATAAACTTTAAACTATTCAAGCAAAGCTTATGGTTTTAACGATTTAGCTACTACGTGTATCCTTGCTACCAACGTACAAGTCTATACGTCTATTAATAGTGTCCAGTTGCTTATACTTAACGACTAACCTTACTCTTCAGTTAGTGTATATAGCTTACATATATCTGTTTTCATTTCATAGATATTTTCTGGGCACACCGGAACGTCTGCCATCACAGCAGCATCTGTATCGGGTCTCAGCGGTGCCCGCACGCCAGGGACAAGCGCTGCAAGCGCCTGACTGCCTGACGTGTCCTGTTGTGGCGCAGGGCAGCGATGGTAATGACGAGGGTCACACCAAATCACCGCCAAAGCTCGTCACTGCTTGGGATGATGATTGGGAGGATTCGGAAGAGGCAGAGGCTCTGCCTTTACCACCAGCTTTACCTGTGGAACAACAACGACCGGGTAGAGGACATGGCTCACCATTACCACCACCACCGAGAGATTGTTTGTATCATGAGGCACAGTTTCCAATGTCCTTGCACGCACGTTATGTGCTCATCGAGTGTCTGGGTCCGGTAGTGCCTAATTCCATTATCTATGGCCTAAAATCAGCAGGAAATCATAAGACCAAACGGCACATTGTTTCGCAGGAACAGGCGGAATCAGACACAATATTGCCTGTGGAAGCGGATGAGTCCAAATCTCAGTTTTTAGAGCTACTTTTCACCGTGCAGAACAATACGCGTCTCAAGGAGAAAATGGCCAAAGTGGCACTGCCACAGGTAAAAACATTTCCGGTCATGATCTCCGGCGGTTATCATGCCCAAGTGCGTCTCTCATTGCCGCCCGTGCTACGCGAGGATGAGATTACACGTTATCCCACCATATTACACGTATACTCCGGTCCGGGCACACAGTTAGTAACGGATCGTTGGCACGTCGACTGGAACACCTATTTGGCTGGCAGCAAGGATTACATTGTGATTGAGATCGATGGACGTGGCTCAGCTGGCCAAGGCTATCAGCTGCTGCATGAGGTCTACAAGCGTTTGGGCAGCGTAGAGGTCTCCGATCAACTGGAAGTTAGTGAATACCTACGTGATAACCTCCATTTTATTGATTCACGTCGCATGGGCGTCTGGGGTTGGAGTTATGGTGGTTATACAGCTGCACTCGCTTTGGCTGGACAACAGTCCATCTTTCAGTGTGGCATCAGTGTCTCGCCCGTCACCAATTGGAAACTCTATGGTAAGCCACATATGATTACTTCCAATTTCAGTTGCTATATAATATATATTTTGCAGATTCCACCTACGCGGAACGTTATCTAAGTTTTCCCAATGTAACCGACAACTACAAGGGTTACGAGGAGAGTGATCTATCCAAATATGTGGATAATCTGAGAGAGCGACAGTTTCTATTGGTACATGGCACAGCCGATGATAATGTGCATGTACAGCAATCCATGGTACTGGCACGTGCACTCACCAGCAAGGGTGTGCTATATAAACAACAGATCTATCCCGATGAGGGTCATAGCTTATCCGGTGTTAAGCGGCATCTATATCGTTCTATGACAGCCTTCTTTGAGGATTGCTTCAAGAAACTGGTAAGTGTTGGACATTAGATTTCCATTTTCTTATAATTTTTTTGTATATAGTATATTCTACCACTCCTACAAAATCTCTCTATTTCTCCTGCTCTCCACCACCACCACCACCACCACCACAATAATAATTAATAATTCATCACACAATCATTACGTCATATTGTCATAATGTTACATTGTCACATTGTCACATTGTCATATTGTCATCATTAACATACGCGTAGCTTGACCAACAACAGCAAAATCAAACAGATTCCATGGATTTCCTGGACTTTCATAGTTTCTATGGTGGTTAAAGGGTTTGCAATATTTCAAAGGTTCAAAGGTCACTAGGTACAGTCGCCGTTGTGCTCCCTAAAACAGTTGTTTATCGTCGTCATATATATTTTGTTTTTTATTTTTATTGTTGTCAAAATTTGTAGATTTCTAACTGTTTCGCTGTTTATTCTATGTCTTGTCAGGGAATTCTCTTTTCTACACTTTTTTTTTTTGAAATGTTCTCTTCGGTTTTGTTTTTCTGTTTTTCATTTTCAATTGAATCTATTTATAGCATGCACTTTCAATAGTTTCCCTTAACAAATCTTTTCTCATAATTTTTTTTACTATAAAATAATATTTTCTTTTTTGGGGGAAAAGAAAATTTGTATTTTTAATTTAAACAAATTTAAGCTTGTATATTCAAAAAATATTTATGATATTTGTTATTTTATATTTATTGCTGCATAGCCAAAAATTATGAAATGTGTTTCTTCTTCTTCTTGGGTTATTCTTTCTGCTTTTCTCTTACACTCTCTAAGCTTTACTCATTGCTATTTTCTGTGTCATTTTGAGTTTCTGATGAAAGTTTTTTGTTTTACCTCAAATTGTATTATTTTCTTCCATCTTTTTACTTCAATTTGTTGCCGCAAACCAAATTGTTGGCTATATGTGTATGCGTGTGTGTGTATGAATGTATTTGTGTATGTGAGTGTGACTGTATATATAATTTGAGGCTTGTTGTTGTCTGTTGAGCTCAGTTTCAATGTGTTTTCAGTTTTTTGTGATTTTTATTTTTATTTTTATTTTTATTTTATTTTTATTTTTTTTTTTGAGTGTACACCTTACACACAGCGCACACACAAGATACACACAGAACACACACATACACACACGCACAGACTTGCTACTTTACCTGAATGTTGCTTATGCTTTGATTGTGTCTTTACTTTACATAATGTCTCTCTGCCCGTATCAATTGATATCAGATTCAATGCGAAAACTAAAACATAAAATTTTTATTTGCACGTGTACAACAGGTGCCACCAGAGACTAAGGCTGGCCTGGGCAGTGGCGGTGATATGCAGCAGCAATAAAAGAACCTAACATTACCATCAACAACAACAACAACAACAACAACATCAACAATATTAATAAAACACATAACAGTGAAGAAAAAAAAGATTTCCGATAACAGCAGTGCGAAACATTAAAATGAAAATGAAACGTGCAAGAAATGAAACGTTTGCGTAAATTACATAAAATGTAATTTATCTTAAACAAACATACACACACACTTACAAATACATACACTAAAAGACACACAGCCAACAGGAGTTGCCATTTAATGGTCATACAAAATAGAGCCTCAAAAAAGAAAGAAAATTGCGAGCAGACAACGTAAATGGCATTTTGTATAAAATTAATAAGCAACAATGAAATGTGCATAACATATATATATATATAAATATATATTTACTATATATATATATATATAAACATTCTCGTACTATAAATGCAAAATAAAAACGATAAATCAAAATGGTTGTGAAAACATAACTCACACAACGTATACACACAAAACATACACACGCACAATACAAACACAATACAGCAATGCGGCGCATAAATGTATGCTATAAAAAATGAAACTTAAACGCGCAACAGTCATAAACAGCGGAACTTTTGGGAGGTAAAAATAATAACAAAAAAAAAAACGAAAAACGAAATGAACAACACTAAGCATATATTTTTATTTGTTTATTTTATGCATTTGTAAATTTTTGTTTAAATTTAATTATGAAAATTTATATATGAAAAAATTATTTATTTAAAGGCAAAATGTTGGCAAATGTTAGTGTTAGTTTGCGTGCCATTTTGTGGCTTTTATATATTCCAAATGTATGCGTGTATATGTGTGTGTGTATGTATATGTGTGTATATTGAGCAGCAGAGTTCAATGAGTGGGACAGAGTGAAGGTACACAGAGATTTGCAAAGAAAATTCGTATCATAAATCAATTTACAAAACATTTGAAAAGCAATTTAAATGGCATTTTTCTGATAGCAACAGCTAAATCATATTTCAATTTGGAGACAACATTAATTTTAGTGTATAGGATTTTGATAGCAAAACATATAGTTATTAATGGCATAAGCTTACTTAAAGCAATTAAAAAAAAAATTAATTTACTTAAGCTCAAAGCAAATGAGTTAAATAAATATTGAAAAGAAAAGAGAAAAAAATTGAATGCTACGCGTATACTGAAAATTATTAATTATAGCATAGAATAATTGTTCCTTAATTAAGTAATTGCTCAAAAATATAATATATATAATTATTAAATTATAATTTATAGATTAACTTTATGTAATTTACTTTGCATTCAATTTGCGTGTAGCATACTGTCTCTTCCTCGCCTTCTATCTTTGTCTCTGTCTGCCTTTGGGGCACATTAAATTTGAATTTTATACGCAAGAATATTAACGCCAACAAGTGTTGAGTTTGCAGTAAATTGTAATTAAATGAAATCAACCAAAAAATAACTCAGCAATAAATAAATAATAACAAAAAAAGTGCATAAAATATTTAAAATTAACACACAAAAAAAATAAATTTAACAGACTAAAGGCTGCTTCGAAGTGCAGCCAAAAGTAAAGAGAATTCAATTTAATTGAATTTTTACGGTGAAAACAAAACATAAAAAAAATACAAACACAAACACACGATAAATGGCCAAATTGAAATAAAATTTAATTTATATAGATATATGCAAAGAAGCAGCAAATAATTAAACAAATACATTATGTAATGTCCTGTAAGTAGCGCGATAATTAAATTTAAATTGTTATTTGGAATTCGTTCAAGTTAATTGCAAACAAAAAGTAAATTTCTAAATGAAACTAGTAAATATATTTATATATATATATAATATAGAGATAATACTACAAAGAAAACTAGCAAATTAAGTCAATAATTAACTAAAATTATAAAAAAAAAATTAGTATCTAGTAAATTATGAAAACTAAAATATGAAAATGAAAACAAAAAGGTCAAAAATAGCTGCGATACACTTTAAAAAAAAAAACAAAAGAAGAAAAATAATAATCAAATGTTAATGGCGACGAGCAGAAAGTTGACATAAGACAACAACAACAACAAATGACACCGCAACTCATAGCGTAACCGAGTTCTGCTGGCTCACAGCCACCAGTTAGTGCAAAAAGGATTAGGTTTAATTGGGTTCTTCATACAGTTCTGTCTGCTCTCAACTTAATCAGCATACACTCAACATTTTTAGTGCAGCAGTCAATTAGCAGTCCTTTGACAATGCTGGCTCTTGATTATGTGGGTTAAAATGGTCCAACGTCAAACCCAAACAGTCATAATCCTTTGCTTTGGCTTTATTATTATTCCTATATCATATGTATTTAGTTGTATTTTAGCTGCCATGCCTTCCATTTGCAGTCTATTTGCCTGCTGCTTAAAACTTCTGCTCATTATATGCTAATATACCTTAAAAGAACATCATAATAAATCACTTGTTTATCCTTTCGTATAAGAGAATTTAAAAAAAAAAGAAAATTCGCTGTGCATCCCTTTGCATATTTGTTTTTTATCGCTTAAGTCTATTAAAATATGATTTATTCAATGCCTTTAACTTGCTTAAATAATATTGCGCTTAAAAGTGTGCTACAAAAAACGGCTCCTTCAGCTTATTTGCTCGTTCATGTGTGCATGTATTATATTTGCAAGGACATCGTAAATTTATACCTGTTTGACATTTTATGTGCGGCTTAAGCGGTTTTCTCTTCTTTTTTTTCAAACAAAAGTATAAAGAACATTTTTACGATTTTTTTCTGACGCACTCCAAAAACACCTAAGTTTGGATCCTTTACTTGGCACAATTAACATGTGCCTACTACTATGACACACACACACATACACACAGTGTGAAAGATATACAGTTGAACTGTAAAACCCACGCTTCTGGCAATGCATTGGCGAAGGCGTTTCAATTTTGGTCTAAAAGGTCGTCGCAGCTGTGGACAGCATAAAAAGAGCAGCTGCCTTTGAACATTTCACGTTTGTGTCTCTCGTACTATGTGCTTCTGTGTGAGTGTATGTGTGTGTGTGTGTGTGTATGGTTAGATGACATAAAAAGGTGTTTGCTTAAGGAAAATGAGTGAAAAAAGGGGTGGACGGTTGAACACGCAGATGGTCTGGTGTTTTGGGCTAATCTGGCTGGAAGCCATAAATGTGGCGCTGTGTCATTTGTCTGCGCGCTCAAATGTATGCTATAGAAATTTTTAAATTGCTCTACAGTTTTAAATGCTTTCTATGTAGTGTACTAAGGACCAATTATGAAAGTTTCTTGAATTAAAAACTATGCGAAATTAATTAGCAAATTGAAGTAGTAAACGAGAAATTAAATAACTTATTTGCAATATATATATATGTGTACTTATATATATACATATACATAGGAAATAAGCAATATATTATAACAAATAACTTAAACATACAAAGGCAATTTAGTAATTATACAAAACATATACATAAAATTATGTATATATAATATATATAAAAAATAAATAATAACTAAATGAAACTAGTAGTTTAGTTCGATTAGTGGATCAAGCGTTGAAATTTATTCAAGTTAAAACTTAAAAATTAAAACCAAAGCAAATATTAATATAATAAAAAATTAAATTTATAATTAAATAAGAAAGTTAATTTCAAAACTGTGTACTGTTCTAGATTAGATTGTTAGCTCAATGAAACAAATAGTTTAGCCAACTTGTTGGTTCTGTAAAAATATTATAATTAAATAAATAAATATAAATGTAATATATGAGCCCTATAACTATAAAATAACTATACTTTGATATATGATACATATATATATATATATATATATATATATATATATATATAACATATATATATATTTTATAAAAAACTTTTACTCTTAAACAGTGACATTTTAATACTCTGTCTTCAGCCTTACCAAAAAAAAAAGTAAAACTAAAACTAAAAAACAAACTAAAAATATTTATGAATATTTATTGTATAATCCTACGAACTGTGTCTCAAATGTGCATGAAAATGATTCATATTAAATCTAAGCATAGAAAGGAAAAACCATGAAAAACTAATTAAAACATGAAAAATTACACTTGTTAGTTATGTTTCATGTAAATAAGCTTTAAACTTGTAACTTTAATTATACGAATATTTTGTTTGTTTTTTTTTTTATTAGCAGGATGTTTGAGAAAAACCCTTGTGATCCAAACAAAATGAATTAAAAAAGTTCTTCTCTTCCATAAAGCAAACTTAAGAAAACCAAAAGAATAAGAAAATAACAAAAACAAAAACAATTTGAATAATTAAATTATATAAATTTATAACTATTTATGAAATATATTGACTTAATTAGCTGAGATGTTAAATAATTTCGCAAGGCATTTAGCAAAAAAAAAAAGAAAAATTAAAAAATAAAAACTAAAACCAAATATTATATATATACATACAATAAACCAAAGCATGACAGCCAAGAGAACCAGAAATTCTTTTCAGTGTATATATTTATATGTATATTTATTTCCAATAATTAGTAAGTATTTATATTTAAACAGGGGTTTATAAATCGTACAGTTAATATATATATATATATATATATATATATAAATCAAATACACACCTCTAAGGGCCAAATTAAAAATGAAATATTATAGTTAGTGGCCAAAATGTGCTGTTGAATTTTGCATTGCCAACCTGTCTGCGATTTTCGACCAAGTGAAAAATCGAAAATGTAAACCGTGAAAACACCCACCCTTCACCCTTCACTGCGCCAACAACTTTTAACGACTGCAAAATCTGCATAAAACATGTAACGAGCTGCAATCCAAAGCTGACCGCTTATCGTTCCCACCCGACCCTTTGCTCGCTTCTAGTAATATTTGGTACATTTACTGGGACGGCCAACAAAAGCGACACGCAAATGGCCACAAAATGTTTGCCTGGCATGCAATGGTAAGTAGTCATGGCTAGCGGCGTCAGTATGAGGTATTACAAGCAAGGCAAACTTTTGACTTAATTGGCCAATTGTTTGGCAAGGTGCTGAACACGAAAAAAGTGTTCGCATATTTGATGGTCCTTTTGCCGCAACACCATCTTAAAGGTGTCACGTCACGGTCAGGTTCTTGATGTATTTGTTTAAAAACAAATATTTCGACCATTCTCAGTTTATAAGAAACTTTATTCGGCTAATTGCCAGGTAAATGGAACTCGCACCTTAGGGGCGTTGCAACGGTGTCAAGTGCATATAACTTCTTAACTTAAGAGTCTATAATTAAGCAATACCTTTTGTACACACAAATTACTGCCATTTAATTGAAATGTTGTATAAATGTAAACGAATAGTATATTTAACTAGTGAAACTGATTCTTTATTTATGTTTTATAAATTTCTTTAGATAGATTTAACTTTGAACTTAAAGACTATTTGGCCTATTTTTGTAATCTCTTTTTTATGTATTCCAGGCACAAAAAGTTATATTTGTTTTTGGCCCACTGCCAATCAAATGTTAGACAATGCCCTACACTGACAAGGGTTCGTCCAACAGTTAACAGTTGGCTATTTCTTACACCATTGTCGATGTGACTGGCAGACCATAGTAAAACTCGATGCGAACGAGGCTAATGCTTAATGTACAGACGCCAAAAAAAGAAGAAGAAAAATAAACATAAATAATTTACATTTCGCATGGTCACGCACAAATCATGTGAGGCACAAACAGATGAAACGAACTTCTACAAAAAGTCCCTCCTATCGTGTTGTGTATAAGAGTATTTCGTTGGAACTTCGGTTTGGGGCAGATGCTGGGTGCTGCATGATGCGTATAAAAGTGACAGTTTAACATGAAAACACACTCAAAATGTTAATTGATATGCAAGACATTGTGGGTAGTGGTGGGGTTGCGAATACGGTGGGGAAACAACAGAAACTTTTTCCTTTGCATTTGGGACAATGCCACTAAAAATGATGTACAATGCATGACTGTGAAATTCTCTTTAAGTTTTATGAAAATTTCAAGTCATTCCAAACGGAATACTGAACAATAAAAAAGATAACACAATCTATGAAGATGTCATCAAGAAATAATAATAAAAAAATAAAGTATGATTTAAAATACTTAGTACAATAGAAAACTAAAACTAAGACTTACTTACTAAAATAGTTATAACTATTAGTTTTAGAAATGTACTGGTCTTATTTATTTTAATTTCTAAAATAAATCTAGATTAATATTTTAAAATTTTCGCGCGCTGTGTGAAAGAAAATAGTATAAGCAGCTGGTATGTAATATGGTATTTTTTATACCAACATGACACGGTCACATTGGAAACCAGTCATGCAAGTAACCTACAACAGCTGGCAGTACATTGTTTTTTTTTGGCTCAAATCATTCGCTCTATTTATGTGACATTAATGAAAATGGATATTGACAATCTGAATGATGACTGCATGTGCATTATATTGGAATATCTAACATTGCCGGACCAAATTGCAATGGCACGAATTTCGTTGCGCTTTGAAGAATTACTGTGCCAAATTGTATGGAGAAAACCGCGTTATCGTGAGGTATCTGTATCAGATGAAATGCTGGGGCCGCTAAGTAAGGAGGATTACATGTACTTTTTTGAACTGACCTGCGTTAATATGGAAAAATTATATATATGGAATGTCCATGATAAGGCTTTTGACTCGTATTTGGGTAGACATCTGTTACGACCCGAACTAGCGTTTTATGTGCGTTTAGAGTTAACAAATCTACGTGAATTGTGCATTACCGACGATTACATGAACAATAGCATGATACAAACTGTGACAAGAAATTGCCCAGACCTAAACAGTCTAAGTGTCTCTAGTGCCTATATAACTGGCAAGTTTATGGTTGGAATGCATAAACTTAAGACACTTGTGGCACGTGAATGCTCCATTGAAAGTGCACATCTAGCAGAGCTGTTAGCGGAATTGCAGCTCACTACTTTGGATCTAACTTCGAACAGGCACAAAGTAGAAGATACAATCCTACAAGCACCTGCGGCTGGCTTGGAACGTTTGCAACGTTTGGGCATTTCAGATGCAGAAGATTGTGGTATACGTATTGGAGAGCAACTGCCACAGCTTAAAGAGTTGGTAGTGAGCTATCATGGTGTGAACGCTGAGGATTTGGTTGTTATGTTGGAAACAACACGTCAATTGGTTGAGACAACTGCTATAAAATTTCCAAAACGATTACAATCAATACTTTGTAATGTTGTCGATGTGGAGGTCGCCCTAGAACAGATAACGGGATTGGAAACGCGTAGTCCACGGGAATCGCCAAAATTCTGTGAACTCTTGAAGATTATTTACAAATGTAAGGAAGATTTAGTTTATTAATTATTTTATGATGCTTTACGTTAATCCTTGCTAATGAGATTCTATAACCTATACCCCAACCTATAAAATAGGTACCAGGGGTATAATAAAGTTGACCCTGTGACGATTTATTTATCAACATTTTATTTGATTATAAAAGTTATTGAGTCATTACATTCTATTATTCTTTTCATCAATATAACCTCCTAGTCATATGATAAATCCTTATCTGCATGCGTCATGCCCATATTATGCAAAGTACTTACATTGATTTATTTTTTTTCGATTCGAACAAGAGATAAGTTGAGTACATACTTAAAAGAGATCTATATTTCAACTTCCTCATATTCGTTAGTCAATCGATTGGGTTTAATTTATTTGCTTGTAAAATATATTTTACTGCTTTAACTAACTATAAACTTAAACAATACTAGAATTGGAGTACAACTAACCTTATAATATGACAATAATTCAATGCTAAAATATTTAGCCTTCGGTTAACCCGGAGATAAATTTAAATAATTTAAACTTCATTTTTTTTATATATAAAAAACGCTTTGAGACCTTTATTTAATCAGGCTTTTACAGTCAGTGGTTAATAAAAAAATAGTATTTGTGGCGATGTGCCACGAATTTAGAAAATAAATTCAATAAAATCATTTTTTTTTTTCGTATACAAAGTGGTAATACAAATGCTAATTATTTAAAACAAAACGAAAATGTTGTGCACAACTTTGTGAGGTATATTCAAAATGTTTACTTTATCTGATTGATACAAGAACAGGACCCAAATATGAAAACATGACTCCACAGAAAATACCTGAAACAAGCAATGCTGCTCCAAACATGCCTGCAGTTATTTGATGTTCACTTTTAACTGTCTGTGGTGCATACATCATGCCCAAGGCACTTAAATAGCCAGAGCTATATGACATAATTACGGCAATGATCCAATACACCCACTCGTTTGAAATAAGTACAGGAACTGTCCTTGGCACACCTGTTGGCAAATAATTGCTGAATATAAATAAGGGAATAAAGACTAAACGTAATACAACCGGTATATAGAGATATTTTGGTTTAGGCCATTGTACCCATGAAGTAGTCAAGCTTCCTAACATAGCAAATACATTGAAAGTTAGAAAGCAAGTGATAAGCGTAAAGTAATTTGCACCAATCAAGAAACCATCCGATCCCTTAATATCCGAATGAATAGCTGGAAACACGGCTAGAGTCACGAAAAATACTAAAAATATATTGAATAGCTGGACTTTAGCTTCTTTGAATATTTGCCAATAGGGTACTCGTGTTTGACTCTTAGCAGATTCGTTTCTTTGAGCAATACTTTTGCTTAAGGAGTTATAATATCTATAAAACTTGTTCAAAGGCAATGCAAAATATGTATCGAAGCACATTAGCAAAATTACGATGGCTGTGACGAAGTAATATATAGCCGACGTCCGTTTCGATGAGAAGAATGAAGAGAATGCTATGGACATAATCGTTGTAAAGCACCCGCAAACGTTTGAGCCCAGTACTACAGCACCCACATATTTAGGTGGTAAAGTTGAACCAAGTCCGTAAATTGTACTTTGATAAATGCCACCACACTGTAGGAAAACAAGAATTATTCCTTAGTTATTATTATCAAATTTACTTGTATACTCACAATGTTTATCAACACAACACAGATCATTGTTAACCAAAAAAATGCACCAGGCCACTTTACAAAGGAAAAGAATTTTACAATAAAAATATATTTTTTTAAATTGTTAATAATATTGCTAAATTTATATACCTGAGAAGAATCCAGCATGGCAAGTATAACAGTTACTATAAGTATAACTATTTCACATATTAAACTGAAAACGATACGATTGGTCAGATCACCACCAACTTTAACAAATATATTTAGCCAAATAAATATGACATTTGGAATTTGAGCTGCAAAACCCATATTTTGCATGAAGTTCTCATTATATGCAGTATCAGTTTTCACAGTATTATTTGGATTTAGTTTGAAATCTTCAAAGTAGGACTTTGCTGTGATAAACATATTCCATGGCATAAGGGTTCCCAGTCCATGCAATATAAATATAAACAAAATAATCTTTCCCTTGTCTTTTGGAGGTTCCTGCGTCAATTCTCCCACGTTTTTCTTATCGGCTTCAAATTTCTTTTCGGCAGACCCAAAACGATTGGGTACTAATTGTTTAGCCGAAATAAACGGTTTCTCTTCACTCTTTCGATCAACCATTTTTCCATCCAATTTATTTGAAATGCAGCGGCAAAATTGTATATATTATGCGGGCGCAGTGTCAATTAACTGTCAATTAGCGGTTAATTGACAACAGGTTTCACAAGTTCTTTTGCACCTCCTAAAATGAATTTTTGCAGGCGCAAGGTTTTGCTTGAGGTACTTAACTGATTGTAGGCAAGAAAAGGCACTTTTTAATTCACAAATTGAAACCAAATGCTGCTATTTATGATACCAACTGAACCCTGAGGTTAAAATTGTGTTGAAAACGCGTGGTGCCTCCGATATGTTTTATCAGCTGTTTGTAAATCTTTCTGTGAAGATAATCTTGTGAGCCAGTTTTTTTATTGCATTAAAGCACCTCGTTATCAACTGTTAAGCACAAGCTAATCTATTTGTGAATTATGTAAATCACAGTGTCAATACGAAAAATTTGTAACCGCCATCTACATGCGATAAGATTCCAAATGCAAATGAACTCCTAAAGTAAGTAAAGAACCGATTGTTTGCTGTAATCTAAAAGATCATCGATTAACGCTTGATACAACTCGTAGCTACAACAAGTTTGTTATAGGCAAGTACAGTGCTCCGAAAGTGAAGTACTAATATCTAAAAGCATTAAAGAAATTTAAATTATAATAGCTATAAAACTATTAAATTTAATACAAAAGCAACAGTTAACTGGAAATGAAATTATAATTTTTTAACCTAAATGCTTTTTTTTTATTTTAATTAATAAGTAAATAAATTGTGTTAAAGTACTGTAATTTTTGCATGAATTTATTTTTGCTGTAGTCAGCGTACCAATTATTATCGATTTGTTGTTTGTAATCGATAGTTTTCGCCGTTCTACCGCGTGCTTACCTGTTGTTTCTCATATATACAATATAAAAAAATCCGGTATAATGGGCGGCACACCAACAATTCAGTTGGGTGATTATATTGTAATACAGCGCCAAAAGTATACAAAACTGCAGAAATTTGGAAGCTTGGATGCAACGGCGACACTGGGTAAAGAACATCTGGAGCTAAAATCGTTGCTAGATCAACCTTATGGCTCTACATTCAAGATGTGTGTTAAGGAGACGAAGGCAGGCAAACGTGGGGCACAACGCCAACACACCTTGGAAATATGTACTGAAAATGAACTACGTAGCATACGAGATGTTCTGAATATATCAAGTAGTGGAGCCGACAATCGTGATATTAGTGACAACGGTGAAGCGCAGGCACTGAACTCTGAGGTATGTTAAACTATATATTAAGTTTTAATAAACTTTCGCTTGATGTAATTATTTTTTTATTGCAGGATATTAAACAATTGCGAGAAGCATGCAATGAATCAAGCAAGATTATTGAGAAACTTGTAGAGAATTCGAAAACGTTTCACACACGCACCGAGTACTCACAGGATAAATATCTGTTAAAGAAAGAAAAGAAATACTTTGAATTTGTACAAATCCGACCGCCAACTATACGTTTAATGGCAGACATATTCTACAGACAAGATGCAGAAAAAATAATGGGTATACGTGTGGATACACTTTCCCAAATCATTTCATATTCTGGTGTTTGTGGTTTTGGTAGCTATTTGCTATATGAAAGCGGTACCAATGGACTTTTGCCAGCGGCAATGCTTAACTCCATTGGTGCTGCAACAGAGGCAACTCTTGTTCACATGCATCCAGGAAATGTGCCACAAAAGCAAGCTTTACTTGCACTTAAATTGACACTTGAACAACAGCAGCGTTGCATCTCAGTTAATTTGTATTCAGTACTACGTGAATTCTATCAGGGTGACCATAAGGTTGAACAAGAAGCGACCATGGCAAACACAGATGCACCCCCAGCAGAAACAAATGCTGCAGACACAAGTGATGCTAACTCAGAAGAACAAACTGATACAATAGAACCTAGTACCAAAAAAGTTAAGTTGGATGAGTCCAACTGTAAGTATTGAGAAAAAGCTTACTTCCTGTATGTTTAAACCAAGATCAAATTCATTTGCTTTACAGCTAACAAATCAGCGCCTCTGCGCTGGCAGCTAGATAACAAACGTGCTGCTGTTTTGATGCATGAAAAATTCGATTGCTTGGTAATTGCTGCTAAGGAACATCCAACGAATATCTTACAAGCATTACTCCCGTTAGTTAAGCCGTCGCGTCCCGTAGTCATATTTAGTACGTGTAGGGAATTGCTCCAAGAAATATATATGGAGCTGAAGACATCTGGAAAAGTAACCAATTTACATGTAACTTCTAATTGGATGCGTATGTATCAAATACTGCCAAATCGCACCCATCCCGAAGTCAATATGAACGGAAACAGTGGCTATCTGTTAACCGGCTACACATTGAAATAAAAACAAACTTATTTGTAAGTAAAATTTGGTCTATCTCCTATTCACTGACTTATTTTGATATTGACTTTTTGAGAAAATTCTACAAATGATCACACGGAATACATTTTTATTTTGATAATATCATGCAATGCTTTATTAATTGTATTAAATGCTTCAGGTGTATGTGTAGTCGTCCAGTAGCTCTGTATGTGTGGGTGTATAAGTGTGCTTGTATGTTGTTTTTGATTTATTGCCCCTGAATTTGTGTCAAATTCGTGTATAAACTGTGCTGTTTTAACATAATTCAATTACACAGCAGGAAAATGTTTAAGAACAAAATAATGTCCACATTCACAACGCTTGGGAGCACCTTTCTCTAGCCACATCCATTTTGGGCTACGATCACCAAGGCATACGCAACCTATCAAGCGTTCATCAAATGCCGACGGTATAACAGTCGGATTGCTCTCTTTACCCTCTCCCCGTTTAATTGGCTTGCTCATTGCCCAAGGATCCGTACAACCTGCTGTTCGCAGCAGTAATTCACGCTTAAATATACCCGTGGCAAGTTCCAAATCATCAGTCAATTCTGTGACAGTTGTAAAGCTATAGCTTTTCTTAATTTTTACTAGAACCATTAGTTTACTTACCTTTCTGAACGACTGGAGTTGTGGATATAGCACGTTTTTTGCCACCAAACTTTTCAATAGCTACTCCAATTGCACGCTGCAGTCCCATTTGCCGCAGCAGAGCATTTATCTTGTTCTCACCACGTTGTGTCAATTGTGAGACAAGACGTTTCGATGCTAACGGATATTTCAGCAAACGCGAAATATATGACGGCATCTTCTGAAACTCTTTTAGGGAATTATTTAATATCTTTAAACTCTAGAATTTGTAATAAATATAAATGTATGCGTTAGACCTTTTGTTGAAGACGTTTCCTTCAGAACAAAGGTATTGTAATAATGTTTTCCTTTATATGATTTTAAATCAAAACTTTCAATCAATCGCCTACTGAGTTTAGACGTTGTATAGAAGAAACGTACCCTAAAGAATATTTATTCTTAATTTTGGAACGAATCCAGAAAAAGTGAATAAATATCTTGACTTTTTGAAAATTTTTAAAATAAAGCCATTTTGTTATACAAATCATCTCTTTAACGTTTAACCTTTATTGTTCTATTATTTATTTAGCATCGTTCGTGGTTTTAATTGATATCTTTGTATGTGTTTCTCTCGTTTTTTAATGGCACCAAGCAAATCTCAAAACTAAAATAAGAATTTGAACCGAAAGGTAAAGTGCTTATTGCATTATCGATTATACAATTTTTGGGTTGATGTTTGTTTATTTGGGCAGCTAATTGGTTGACTTTTAGCTTAATAGTTTTTCATTTTGTGTGTGCTTAATATTTTTTGTTATTAATTTGTTTATTTAATTAATTAATAATAACTTTAAATAGCCGCCTTCTCCACTAGTTTGAACCAATGGCCGCACTCACAACGTTTCTGGTTGCCCTTTTGCAGCCACATCCATTGAACGTAGGTTTGATCCTCTTCGCCTAAAGTAGAAGGCATAAAAATTAAGTTTTGATGTGTTTGTTGTATTCTTTGTACTTCTACTCACAGATGCAACCCACAATGCGGGCATCGAAGGCCGATGGAATCAAGTTGGGGTTTTCCTTGGTGCCAGCACCGCGCTTGAACACCTTCATGTCGAAGGGATTATCATTGCCGGCAGCTTTAAGCAGCAATTCGCGTTTCTCAATGCCTGTGGCATGTTCCAAGGGGTCGTTCATCACTGCAAAAAATAGAAAATATGTCGCATATTTAATCGATAAGGCTGATAAGCGTAAGCTATGCTAGTTTTATGATATTGTTCTTGTCAAACCTCTTTTCAATACCCCTCCACCCCCCAGCCAATGCATTTGTTTTTGAATCAGCTGTGAGGCCGTTTTGGTTACATAAAGACCAGTCAAAATTTGTTTCCTTCCCTTTGCACTTAAAAGTTTTTATACTCAAGATATAGCAATATGTTGGATAGGTGCGATTTACGCCGCGTTGGTAACCACCAATATTTGCCTTTGGCTCATAAAACACATTTACACTGCGTACGGTTATTACATAACCTCCCACCAAACTTGCACATCTTTTGAATATTAGAAATTTTGTTGTAATCAAAGTGCAACCGATGCAATGAGTTTGGACTGCTGACAATAGACACCAATTCTATTATGTAATTCAGAAGTGGAAAGCAACTTGGAACAGTTTGAGTGGCAAACGCATACGGATTAGGCGAATTTGACGTTAAAATCGTAAATCGTAATCGGTTTTGTCACTTACTTTTACATGTACGCACGGATTGGTATGTAACATTTTGGCGTGCGGCGGCACGAAGCGCCATGCGTCCACAGATTGAAGCCATAGTTCGATTTAACAAAATTTGTTGGCCTTAAGTGTGATGAACAGCCGAATTCTTTCGTAATTTTTCACAGCGAGACTCAGGGCAGGTGTTGTTTCTTGAGTTGTGTACTTAAGTTCCGAACTAGTTCGATTTTGAATGGTATGGAACTGGTTTATGCAGCACATGGCTATCGATTTATATCTCTTGACGCCGACACCAAATATTTAATGGGCAGCACTGAAAGTGTAAAATGTGCTGTTAAGTTTTATTAAATGAACTAAGAGAACATTGCTTTCATTTGAATTGTTTGCTGTTACAGGGCTGGCAACATGGCTCTGCCAGATCGAGCGGGAGGGCTGAAAATTATTCGAGCCTATATTTGAAAGTGGCCCTGTCGCTTTATTTTAACTGTTTTGGTTTTGGTTGTCCGGGCAACTAACAGAACGTTTATAACTTTTCTAATGAAAAACAAAAAACAGGATAATAAGAAACAACAGTAATAAAAATGAGCAATAAGCCCATAATTTGTTTTGATATATCAAAAAATGAAAGATTTCAATTAGTTGAGAACTATAAGACGCTACATCGCAAACTAAAATCAAATTGGACTGTGGAGCAGTAAGCATAAATATAAGAACTAAGATAGTGAAATTTAAATTAAACCTGAAACATTTGTAGAAGCGATGTTGAACTGAATCTGGAGCGCTTATTGCGCGCAAAGATCTTTGTATTGGCTGGACCCCAAGAACATTTTACAGAAGATGAGTTTACTGTGCTCAAGGAGTATGTGGACACAGGTGGAAGTTTATTGGTGCTGCTGGGAGAGGGTGGCGAACAGGATTACAATACGAATGTTAATTTTTTTCTGGAACAATACGGCATGTTCATTAACAACGATAATGTCGTGCGTCCACATTACTACAAGAATTTTCATCCCAAGGAGTGTATTGTGGGTGGTGGCGTTGTGTGTGAGTCTATGTGGCGGCATCTGCTTAAGCTGGACATTGAAAAGGTGGATTACGATTTCAGTGATGAAAAATACAAGATACATTTTCAATATCCGTATGGTGCAACCTTGAATGTCTCAGAACCAGCCAATGTGCTACTTACAACGGGTCCCGTTGTCTACCCCTTCAATCGACCACTGGCTGGTTACTATAGAAATCTGAAGGGTGGAAAGATATTAGCCTTGGGCTCGGGCTACATTTGGCATGACAAATACATACAGGACAAGACCAATGATGCCATTTTTGAATACTTATTGCAGCTGCTGGGCACATCGGATATTACCTACACGCATTTGGACTTTAATGACGTTGAGGTACTTATTGACAGCTCCTTAAAATTAGCACCCTATGCTAAAAAAAATAAGTTAATTTAATTACAGCTCAATGACAATAAGCATTTCACGGACTTAGCCTTTCTGGCCGATATGCCTAAGGCGTGTTTGATTGACTCCATTGGAACAGAATTGCCGTCGGATTTTAAGGAAATGTTTGACACAAGCTTGTGCTCATTGAGCAATCGTTTGCTCAAGGATGTTATTGATACCTATGAGCAATTGCACGTGAACTATGAACCGTTAAGAATAATAAAGCCACAATTTGAGATACCGCTGCCACCGTTGCAATTGGCTACCTTTCCGCCCATATTCAGTGAACCACCAGCACCACCACTAGAGTTATACGATCTAGACGAAACATTTAGTCCAGCACGCTCACAGTTGGCGCACATTACAGGGCAATGCCTCCAGGCGTTGCAGTCCAAGGAGCCAGCACGTCGTGCACCCAATCAACGCGAACTGGATAACTACATTAAGGAGTGTGCACGTATAACGGCCATTGTAAGAGAGCAGCAAGATATGCCAGCACGGGAAATACTTAATATTGTGGCGCGACAGATAAGCAGCTATATGCCCTATGCAGAGGACTAGACATCATGTGATCCAATTACCAAACTGCTCAGCTCAGCTTAGTGTAGTGCAGTTTAGCGCATTCCTCGCAAGTTTTTGCTCTGTTTTTCGTTTCGCATTTTTTTTTTTTTAATTTTTTTGTTTTGTTTAAATCAGCAAATTTTAAATTTTGTTTGAAGCTTTTTCTGCAATTTGTAAACCAAGTCCGTTTTATGTAAACATGTTAGCGACTCGTATTCAAAACATGGCCGGCATTTGCCTTTCCTTCGCCCGTTACACTTTGTAGAAAATATTGTAGCTTCAATTACACAGAAGGTGCATTAAATTTTGTTCGAAACACAAAACCTGTGGGAAGTTAAGATATATACTTACCATAATGCAAACCCAAAAATAATAATAATTTACTTCAAATACATTTCACACAATTAATTATCTTTCTTTATGTTAATAATATTTCCCCTCCTAAGGCACATTGGGTAGGAGATATGTGAAGTCCCTAGAGCCTGCATAGATATTTAGTTTTTAGTTGTCGACAATTTGTTTTCCTTTTTTAGTTCCGTTTGCTAGCTGCTAATTGTATGTGGGGTCGTTGGGGGCTGCACAAGATGAGGGTTATCCCTCTGTCTATGTGTGAGTTTATGTGTGTGTGTGTGAGTGTGTGAAACCGCTAGTTAATGTTTGTCACAACAAATGCTGTCATCAATCGCAGCTCGTTGCTCTGGGGAGTTTTAACACACACACACACACATCCAGATATACATCTATATTTAAAACAACGAATGTCCTTTTAAAAAGTAGATAAAACGATCTAAGCAATTTACCAACTGTTGCTAGTAAATTTCTTTGTTTTATATTCAAACTCAAAAGTTTTTAAAGAAACACAAACTAAAGGAACTTCCAAATTGAATTCTCTGGAGCTTAGAAACAGCTGCCACTGTGAGCTATTTGGAGGATCCTTTCAACAGTGGAACCAGTAAAGAAACTCTCTTATAGAACTTAAATAACGTTAGTGCAATCTCCTGTTCCTTTTTTTATGTATTAAAGTAAAAACTTATGCGTCTAGAGTCTATTTAGTTGCAGACTGTGCAGTATTTGTCATGGGAATGGAATGAGGCTTGGGTTTTGGTTTGGGTTTGAGTTTGGGTTTGAGAACGACAACGGCTGGTCAATCAATCAATATTGAAAATTCTCATAACCGTTGCTGTGTTAGCTTTGCGGACTCCCTGTGTGGTAGCCATTTTGTTTACACTGTTGACCGCTAAATGTCGCTAGGACTGGGGGGGTATTACGAGTTTGAGTACACACTACACTATATGGCTTGTAGGGTAGGAGGAGGAGTAGGAGGTTAGGTCGGGCAATAATCTGCAAGTAAAGAAAGAAAAAAAAAAGTAAAAGAGGTTATGTTGAAATACGATATGAGCCAAGTAGGAAGTTACCTTGAGTGCATTTCTATATACAAGTATTGACAGTGACAATGCCGTCCCAAGTCGACGTTGTCATTCATTCATGGTTTCAGTCAACCAAACAGGTTCACAGGCTCAACAGAAGCCGCACAAGTTTTTCCCTTCTCTCTACCATTAATGCTGCTTCTTCTTCTTCTTCCTCTTTCACTCGTCAAACAGAAAATTTACAAAAGCAAAAGAGAAATGGAAAAAGAAATGGTATATAACCAACATGCAACTTCATTTGCTCATTTTGTTGATCCGCTTCGAACTCGGAACAGCTGTATTTGCTGGCTTTGCATTTCCGCTGTGGTCCTCCTACACTCTGAACTATGTCCTTGCATATCCTGGCACTATGCTATGTCTATACTCTTGCTTGTTTGACAGCGTGCAAATATTATTAAAGTCAAGAGGTTTGTTTGACTTTAAGTGGTATCCTTTTAGCAGCTGTTTAGATTTTTCTTTCATTGATTTTGCTCTGTGGTAGAATTGTTAGGGTAGCGCGGGGCAATACATAAATTATACAGTTACTCAATAGAAAACGTTAAGCATTTGTCACCTGTGCTGTGAAAATTCCGGGAAAACCCTCATGGAAAGCGTGCCGTGGAGGTGGTCGAAGCTGCCCCGTTGATGCGGGTCAGCCGCGACATCATTTTAATTAAATTACACCACAAAAACGTGCGACAACACAATAATTTTCATTGTCAAAATTTGGGCATCATAAAAAATAACACGTCTGCAACGATCACACAAATAAGAAGCTACATCTATACATAGAGAGAGAAAAAGAGTGTGAGGGAGAAAGCATAATAGACGAAGGGAGAAAGAAATAGATATATGGGAAAGAAATGTTACAATCAATTAACAGGTAAAAGGTTGAGATATTGTGGCGCAAGCCTTAAGATTTGATTTAACCTTTGTGCGTTCACTATGAAAACTGTAAATGAAAATGAACATAAGAAAATTAGACTAGAAATTGACTAAAAGAAGCATATTAAATATAATTCTTGTTCTTACTTTATACTATATGTTATCATCTTTAATATAGTTTAAAATAGGAAACTTAAAAGTTTGCTATTGAATTTTTAACGTCTCTTCTATTCTGCTAATAATAAGGTTTATCTAGGCGCCTTCCGTCCCAATAAAGCCGCCAGCACACACAAGGGTTAACACAAGTCTAAGCAAAGTTTAAAGTCAACTTTTAACTCTTTTACTATACAAAATCTGGCCCCTTTTAATACTGTTCCCAAATAGCCACATGTACACACAAGGGTTAACACTATGTTAGGCTTTTTTCTAGGCACACTTCGATGTCAAGTTTGGTGTTTGTTATTTCCATTTTAGTTGGTTTGTCAATGATAATGCTTAGTTTTTGGACCCTATTATTTAAATAGAAAGCTTGTTTTTTAATTTATATGTATATGTGTGTGTGTGTTAGTGTGTGTTTTATGTTATTGTTATTAATTTGTCATAAGGCCGCATTGTAATACAACAAACTCTAATGATGCTTGTAAATGCAAAACAAATGGCAAACCATCAAAAAACCCACCCAAGATAAAAAGAAAAATAAAAGAAAAAAAGAAAAAAATAAAAATTAAAACAAAAAAAATTTTATTTAAAGCGCGTGTACAATTTAAAATGATATAAAATCAGGCTGTGGCAGCTTTCGAAATTTTATGAGCATGTTGCGCTTATTAGCTGCAGTACGAGAAATGGCGACAAGCCACAACACAAACTACAACAACACCAACAATAACAACAACAACAATAACAACAACAACAAGAGCAACAAGCACGACATGCATTTCCACGGCTAATTTTTCACGCACGTTCCATACCCGCTGCTGCCTCTTTAATATCAGGGAATGACTGCCAGCGACAGCTCCTGGCCAGTCCTCAGCTTCAAGTTACCCTGTAGCTATTGAAAATACTTAAAGGGGTATACTCAACTATTTGATTCGCTTGAAGTTAGTTTCTTATAGAATTTTCGATTTGAATTTTGTCAGCTTTAAGCTAAACTTGAATTCAATTAAGTTTTATTTAAGTTTTGCTGCATATAGAGTATCTGTTGGTTCGGTATTATGCATATCTGAAGATTAGCGATTGGTGTTGCTTTTGTTTTTGGCACGACAACACGCACAAGAAATTCCAAGAGATAAGCATCGTGTACGACAAGGTGTATTATGGACCCGGTATCCAGTCAATGTTGCCGTCGAGTGCCATACTGTTGACTCTGTTAAATTGCCAATATTTATGGTTTTAGCCGTTTGGGTTGACTTGTTAAATGGGTGTTCCAGCCTCCAGCTAAGCTCAGTACAAGCAGCACCAACAGCACCATCAGCATCAGCATCAGCAAACAGCAACAACAGCAGCAGCAGCAGCAGCAGCAACAGCAGCAGCAGTCAGAAGTTTATCCTTAAAAATGGGTAGCTGTGAAACGTTTAAATACAAAACGTGTTGCACCGATAAGCACGCAAGCTTGCACCATAAGTTGATGCAACTCGTGGTGCGGTGCCATCAATTTTGACATATGCATGTCAAAGATTTTCATAACAGTACGACGCCATTTTGAAAGGTAGCCCCCCACCGTTAAGCCCCAAACAACCAGTGTGTGCGCTCTCTATCTCCCTCTCATCCACTCTTTCTTTTGTCATTCGCTTTATTTGCCAACTCTTTCGCACTGTGCAGCAAAGCATTAAAGCAGAAATGCGCAATGTCGTCAACGTTCGTTGCTGAAGCTATAAAAATGTCAAAACATGCAACAAATAAAGAAGAATTATAAAGAAATCTAGCGAGAGCAAAATAAAAAAAAAAAAATATATAAAAAAAATTTATATTAAAAACATATTAAAAAATAAATAAAACCCGACAAGCTGTGGCCAACAACACTACAGCAACTGGCAGCTTTGCCTGCTTTAAGCTGTTTGCGACCAGCGCGTGTAATCTATGCAAGCCATAAAGATTTAGATAATACAGATTTTGATATAGATTAAAAGTTTCTATATAGTTTATTTAAATGTGCAAAACATTAGCTTCTTTTATGATTTAAATTTTGTATATTAAACTGAATTTTACTAATATGAAAAGCTTATGATAACATGACTTGCTTAACAGCTCTTTAGCATTGGCTAAAAATGTTATATAGTCTAAGCTAACATTGTTTGCTTAAGTTAAATAAGGTGTTAAACTAGTTCAAACTATTAAACTAGCTTATAGTATAATCCTTATACTTAAAACTATGTAAAAGTTAATTGGTCGAAATTCTTTAGCTTGAGCGAAAGCAGAATCTAAAAAGTCTTATTAAAATCATTACCAGATACGCCTCGAACTGTGATCTTTGACTAGTTAGTCATATTGTTTACTGTGCTGCTTATAATATAGCTTAATATTGATATTATTTATGTATTTAAAACTTAATATTGTTTGTAGAAAAAATAACAGTTCTTAAACAAGGCTAGCGGCAGTGAGCATTACGATGAAAACTTCTGCCTGGAAGATATATCCTTTTTATGGCTTATACTTAAGTATTGTAAGAGTAGTTTGGATAAATATAAACTTCAGTTTAAAATAATAGCTAATCGACTGAGAATTTGTTATAATTAATTTAAGGGATCGAAAAGGTTTATTATTTACTTTCAAGGGAACTATGATAACCCAAGCTAAGTATAGCTTTGCTTTCTTATTTATAGCAAATGGTTGAGTTCTAAGTCCTAATCTTTACAGAAAGGTGAAGGATAATTTTCGTTCATTAAAAATGCTAAATTTAAATGAAAAATTCATTATTTTTATTTACTTAATATTTTATTGAAATTTATTTAAATTAAAATGTAAAATTCATTATTTTAATTCACTAAATATTTTCTTAAAATTTACACAAAATGTTTTCATTTTATTTGCCTTAAATTTTCTTGAAATTGCAGTGTATCTACGCTAGCTTGTTTTAGCTTATTTTTTACGCTTTTTTTTTTTTGTATACTTTACACAATTTTGTATAATTTCTAGTTATTTCTCTTCATTTGTTTGCTAAGCATCTTTGTGTCTTCAATCCAGGTTGATATGTTGCTGATCTTGCGGTTTTTATGGTTTTGCCAGCAAAATAAGGAATTATGCATCATAGCGAATGATTTGTTTTCCTTTTCTTTTTCTGTTTTCTGTTTGAAATATACTTTGAAATTGTAGATTTGTGAGAGATGCTAGTCACAGGTTAACGACAAAAAAAAAAAGGAAAAAAAATAATAAAAACGGAAAAACAGAAAACAAAAAATGTTTTTCTTATCAAGCACAATAGATCGGTATTCAAAATGTCATAAGTCACACCTGATCATTTGTCAGTTTTCTACAGTTTACGATCGGCCAGAGATCAACTCTCTGGCATGGTATGGTATGATATGGTATAGGTATTGGTATGTGGGTTGGTTGCCAGTTGCAGCAGTGTCTTGTGTTGCCATAAATCAATGCGCCACATGTTACATTTGAGCCTCATAAAAATGCAAATCGTATGCATAAAATATAATTTTTATAACTTAATTAAGCGATTCGTGTGTCTTAGTTGCATGCTGCGTTTTGACTTGTGGCTCATTAAACTGGCGCCAAGACTTTGATTGAAATTAATTTTTTTTTCTGTTTTTTTTTTTTTTTTGGCTTATACTATGACATTTACATGACAAAGAGACGAGACACGAGCGTACATACCAATTGGCCAGCACTTTGGCGATTTTAACTGTGATAAGAAGGCGTCTGCTTATCGAATGACCAACAACCAACTGTGAAGGTAGCTGACACTGCATACACTTACGGCCGAAAACTTAAGACATTTCTCGGAAATCAGAGATAGAAACACTTTTGCTTAATATCTGACTGAGGCTGAAGGTGCAGACGAGATACATACTCGTATAATAAAATAAACTGCCTCTAATTTGGGTGTCGTTTACACGTGCCAAGACCCATGACACTGATGAACCTCAGCTGCTCCATGATTGGGTTTGATGTGACTTAAGGTTGTTACTAAGTGTGGGGGGAGTAGCTCATTATACGAGTGTAATCGCTAAATCTAAAGAGAAGACTTGGTATGCATGTGGAATTGGGTTGGGCAATGGAAAATGGAAATAGGAAAATGAGAAAAGAGGTTTAAGAATTGGGATTAACATTGGCATTTTTTTTTTTTTTTTACTAACTAACGGAAAAGTCGTTAGACTTTTGGCATTTTTATGTTGTCGTGAGGCATTGGCATTTTTATGGCTATAATTTAAGGAATTTCCAACGATGACTTAGTACTTTCACTGTCGAGCTATATATCACAGAAATTACGACTTTAAGTCAGTTTTAACACTCTTTTAAGCCACATTTCTAGCTAATCTTTCATCAACTAGAAATCTAGAAATCTAAAAATCTAGAAATTTCATGTTCATTCCCTAGATACCTTAACATTTTTATACTAATATTAGACACATGCCATCAATTAGAAGTTCCAACTCTTTTCACTAAACGTCATGTCCCTTCGATTTGTCATTGTGTTCTTTTTTTTGTTGCTGTTGTTGCTTTGGACATTTCAGACATTTATTTATATTCATGTGTGTAATTTGCTATTTTCTTATGTTATTTTTTTTTACTTGTTTATTCTTTTTTTTTTTTTGCTGTCCAACGGACCGACACTTGACCCTATCAAATAATAACGGCTTGTGTACATGGCTGGACAGGCACTGAGTTGGTGACTGTCTCGAAATCTGGCGCCGTTTACACTGCCAGAGGCTAAAAAACAACAACAACAACAACAACAAAAAAAGAGAAACATCAGCCAAATATCTTTATATATATACATAAATATATATATATCTATACAAAAGTCAATAAACTTAAATGTGATAAGTAGACAGCGGGCGGTATCACTCGGGGATAAATATGGGGGTTTCCCTAGGGCAAGACGAATAAATACTTAGTTAAGACATTGCCAGCTGAGAAATAATTTAACTAAATACTTACTATAAATAATAAAAAGATTGAATAATTATATATATAAAGTTACGTTTTAGATCTATTTTATATATTATATGCACTATTAGTTTCCTAAATGAAATGCATATTGAAATTCATATATATTATAGATCTAATATAATATATATGAATTTCAATATGCATTTCCTTATGCTTACTTATATTTTAGACATTCATTATCCTTTTGATTGTTGGTCTAGTAATATCCTTTTCCCCTAACAATTTGTTACCTTGGTAAATATCAATCCTTTCTATCCTTAATTACCTTAGCTTTATGTTGTTATTTAAATCTTTAAACTTCCCTCAGACTTGCTTCATGACTCGTTGCAATCTTGCATGAAATTTCAATTGAAAAATATCTTCAATTAATTTTTATTTATTTGTCATTGTTAAATAGTTATATTAACTTGTGTTAGTCATTTATTATCTAGGCCTGATTCATTGTTTCAGACTTGATAAGCTATTATAAAAATCATCTTTAACTCTTTGTATGGCAACCCTTCTCCCCTGGCTCTTAACATTGAAACAGAACCTACACTACTTACACCACTGACTCATTTTGAGTATTAACTGTGTGTGACCCATCGCCAGCTGGGCTTCTTCTCTTCCTTTATGGTGTGTTCATTCTTTACTCTTTGCTTTTGGGCCTGACTTACTGTCAGCTGGCGCTACAGAAACCCGTTGGCATAAATTATAACTGCACGGCGCTCGGCCAATGTAAACAGAGTAAAAGATCCCGGAGCCTGCGCATTTGTAACCATACTGTATATACTTCAACGTATATTGTATGTCCGTCTAGAAGGTCCAGCTGAAGTTGCACCTCCAACTCCTGCTCCAGCTTCAACTTCAGCTTCAACTCCAGCGATTTTTAACACGCACAGCGGGTGCTCATTGTCCCAAGCAGTTAAACAAGACGCTTTTCAGCTCGTAAAACATGGTCACAGAGCCCTTTTGGGTTTTGCCTGGTTTTTGTTTTGGTTAATAAAGTTATTGATTTGTGTTTAAGTGGCGTGGGTGAAATGCTGCTCTCAATGCTGTGGGTCTATATATTTTTGGCCCTCGCTCCCTAGAGATAATAGGGAAACGTTAATTTCTACGCTTCCCACAACCACAAAAACAGCAACAGCAACAGCAACAGCAAATTAATGTCTCACATTTATGACAATCTCTTGAAGTTATCAGTTTATTTGTTTTATTAAATGCTGAGCTGTTTAGGCCATAAGCTGACGCCTGTCAATTGCAACATGAACAAGTCACGTAGCTCAGCTGCCACCCCCTGGTATAGATTCATTCGTTTGACCACATCAGCCATGCTACACTCTACCATTTTACCATTCCATCATCATTCGGTCATCTGCTGGCGTGGCTGGGGCGTGGGCGGTCGGCGCGTTTAAGTAGCTTAAACAGACGCGGTGGTCTGGGGCATAACTTTGTCTAATGACTCGGAAATCCGTCACTAATAATAAAAGCCATGGCAATAAAAAGGCAGCGAGCATTTGAGACGTCAGCATTGAGTTTGTCGTCGGCCATTCGACGTTTCAAGCTGGACGTCAACTCTCGAATGAATCTCGAATCTCAACTCGACTCTTTGCTTCACGTCCAGCTCTTGACTCTCAAATTGTCTGTTGCACTTTTGCACTACCATATGCATACGGGGAAAGGGAATTCACCAGGGTATCGGCAGCAGCGACGGCCACGGGCACGGGAACGGGACCTGACATTGAGCACGTGTGCCTTATAATCCTATTACCGCAAGAGCATATGTGCATTGTCGATTGTTGCTTGTTGCTTGTTGCTTGTTGCTTTTATGAATGAACATATTTTTTTTATATTTTTGCCAAGCAAAAACTTGTACGACTCTTAAGTAGAAATGTAAATTAAGTTTGAGTATAATTTAGTAAAATTAAAGAGTATCTATAATGGTAGTAATTAAATATGTTAATGTTACCCATAAACTTACGTCAAAGTAAATACTGTACTGTAGCTTTAAGCCGAATCAGTTCTATTCCCTTCACCCCTAAAAACAATTTCGGAAAATGTTTTCCACATCAATCATACTTTAAAACTAAATTTTACTACTTTTTTTAATTGTTTTTGTCAAACACATTTTAAATTACTTTAAAATATTAAAGTCAATTTTCGCCTCAGGCCAGAGAGGAGGGAGCTTGACACGCCCACAGCACATAAATTTCACACATTGAGCGCATTTCGAAATATATTCGATTTCTATTCTCTATTGTTTTTTTTTTCTTCTTTCTTATTTGGGGTGCCCACGCATGCGCCTATACTGTGAGGGTTGCAGGAGTCACAATTTCAAAATGGCTGCCCAAATATTTGATTATTCGTCTGGGGGAATTGGCGCTGTTGTTAAGCCTAACTGTTACTGTCGCAATTCATTGAATTTGCAGGGCTAATTAAACACGTTAACAACTGTCGCGATGCGATGAAGCGTGCAGGGATAACTTGCCATTGGGATCGTCGCCAGTTGTCCAATATCGTTGTTGGACGGACGCTGGTCGATGTTCGATGTTCGACAACCGATGACGGCGACGGTCGCCAGACGCCAGCCAAAAAATATTGCACAGTCTGTTGCCCTGGTTCCGATTTAGAAACTGGGGTCTCTAGTCTGGCTCTGTGATTTTTTATTTTATCAACTGCTTTTTTTTTGTTTTTGGATATGGCTAAAGACCAGCGGCTTGGTAGCTGTCCATAAGCTCCTATCCATATATACATATGTCGCAAAGTATACCTTGGGTAGGGACAGTCACCGGTCGCATCGTTGCCTAATGCGTATGGACAGTTTACCTGGCGCCCAATCAAGTGTTTTCAAATTGGGTTAAGCGAGTACTACAGGGGTCCCAAAATTATCAGCAAAAGCAACAAAACTGAAAAAGAGAACAACAACAACAACAACAATAACAATAAGAAGAAGAGCAAAATTAATGCAATCCTTGTTCGTAGAAACAAAAGCCGTTCCAGGAAGCAACGAGTGCTGCCCACTTGCTGCACAATTGCAAATGCCGTTAATGCTCTATAAGCAGCGAACAGCTAGCAGCTGTCCTGGCGCCGCCCTAAAACCAAAAGCAACAAAATCCACTCAAAAACACAAAACAACTCACTCAAAACGAAGGCAGCACATCTGCCTGAGAGCGAACGAGAGCGTGCGCATCAAAGGGCATGCGAGTGAGACAACACTCAACTTGAGTGAAGTAGAGCTTCAATAAGATATTTTGTTTTTGTTTTCGTTTTATGTATATGTATATATGAATTTTGGTTCGTTTCGACGCCAACGCTTTCAATGGGCAAATGGGCAAATTCAGTTGACACTCAGCTTTATGTGACATTCGTCGCGAGAGCGGACAACAGCTAAAAAAGAAGTAATAATAATACGCAAAAAGCTTAATTCGCCGTCGGCTCATCCTCAAACTGTATAATTACAATTAATATCGTTTAAAATTAATTTGGCACATATTAATTTGCGTAACGGAACTGCTCAATTAGCACAACAAATATAATTAATGTCAATTTAAATAACGTGTGTGCAATAAAATAAAACAACGAAATTATTTAAATAGAAACAAAAGAGAAAAAAGAAAAGAAGTTATAAATTAATATGCCAACTTATGTCACTTTTTAACAGTTGCTTTAATTTCTTTTCGTTTTTTGCCTTTACTTTTGATTTGCATGCCTTTTAATTAAAGTGTGTGTGTGCGTGTGTACGTGTGTGGGCTTGTGAAATACTATATATGTACACATATGAAAATAAAACATTTAAAAAAATTGCATTTATCTTGTTAATTGCTTGTCGTGATATCCGAAAGCGATCGCAATGTACGCGCAGACGCCGCTCGTTAATTAATTAATACGCAATTGCAACAATAAAGCAACGGCAACAGCAGCAGCGGCCACAACAACAAATACAGCAACAACGCCTGGAATATGTTGTATAATGTACCTTGCTATCAAAACTTTTCAACGCTGGATTACTACAAGGTAAGTGCAAGCTTTTTTTTTTTGTTTCTTTAAAGCTTTCACAGCACTTGCATTTTGCCTAACGCTCTACCTGCTCTACATCTTTCCTAGCAGGTGCTGCTCTTGGCACACTTAAGAGCATTCAGGCAGAAGGCAAAGCTCTCGCATTTATCTTACTCTGTAATCTACCAATCTTTAGCGTTAAATTACTGTCTTTAGTGTGCAGCAGTTTGAAAATCAAATCATAAAATTCAAGGGCAAACTAAGCACTTAAAGAGACGTGCAGAAACTAAAGTTTATTGAGTCTGTGACCTTTGACGGTATATGCAACTTATGTATACTTCATATACCAAGACATCAGCTGCTGTTTATCTTTGTTTATGTATTATATTATATATATACATTGACCACACACAGACATAACATTGCATAATGCACAAGTTCTTATAGTACACTACTTTAACTGAACTATAGATAATTATTATCTGTGTAGTTCTTAAGAAATCAACTTTTCAACTTCTACAGCGCTCAAAATTAAGATATCTTGACTCTAGTCTTAGAATATTTTTTATATTTTCCACATCATCTGAGCATAATTACAAGCCTTTAATGCGCAGCGTAAGCCGTAGTATCCAGATCTATACGATCTGTTAAGTAGATGCTAAGGTTCTATGGCAGTGAACTGTAAGAAATCAAAAATGCAAACTATTGGCTACTGCGCATTTTTTTTTTGAGTTTTCAGTTTCCAGTTTTTGTTTTGTGAATCCCAAAATCGAGAATTGTTGAGCCTTTAAATGCTGGCAGAACGTTTGTCAGACAATGCACGAAAGACAGTAGTCAAAAGGGAATTTTCAGCTTAAAAACCCACACAAAAAAAGGGCAAAGAACTGCTTTTGTGCATTATCCTGTCGATCGAGTGAATCATTTGACCAGAAATAAAACCACAAAAGGAATCTGAATACAAATGCTTCTAGATATACCAGAAGGCAGTAGGTCATAAACTACATATATATATATATTTATTTAGATCTTTATAGTAAGAAATCTTTTGAGTTGTTGATTCCTTTTTTGATTGACAGTTTCTATATATGTGTGCGAGGGCGCTCTTTAGATTGTGTATCTCTGTCTGCTGTCTTCTGTCTGCTTTTCTTCTATCTTCTGTGTGTTCTGTATTTTCATTATGCTCCTGTTGCCTAGGCAGCCAGTCTCATTACAGTTACATCTACTCCACTCACCCTTTCCAGTAGCTAGCGTAACATGAGTGGAATTCTGTGAGCAGAGAAATTTACGTTGTACGCGTTGCCAGGCGAACAGCAATTTTTTTGGGGCATGCGGCACAATGGTTCAAAATGGCGCCCATCGAAGTTTTTTGTTTTTGGGGCGATGTTGGCATAGCCAGTGCCGTCGCCATTTTGTTTTGTTTGTCTATTTGTCAATCTCATAAATGCAAATGCCCCAGCAATGGGAACCAGATAGGGAACATAACTGCGGGCTGAGAATATATCCAGGCTGCTGTTGAAGCCATTAGCAAATAATTTCAGCGAAATTTTTATTCAGCATTGTTTTGCTCAACTCACACACACACACATACTTACTGCATACATAGAAACAGAGAGATATGTACACACACATATACAGACACATGCCGTCAGGATAATTTCATTGAAATTTGAGTCGTCAAAAGGAGCAGCAACGAGGCAAAATGTACAAAAGGACGCCGTGCAGATGCCTTGCGCTTTTCGTTGTTGTGCGCTACGGGCGCGCCATTATAACAACAAACAATGCAGACAGCAGAATCACAAGCAAAAGCAATGGCAGAGGCAGAGGCAGTGGCAGTGGCAGTGGCAGTGGCAGTGGCAGGAGTAGAGGAGAGGGAGCAGAGGGGTAATATAAGCAGCAAGCGTAATACATATCAGAACATGGCAGTTATTTTTTGCCCCCGCAGGACTTGAACGCTGCGGGTTTGTTTTATTTTTTGAAGTTTAAATTTGAGTGCAGTCCTTGCGGTTGTTGCTCATTTTATGTTTGGACGCACTCTCCATTACAGCCACGCCCATGTTTAAATGGTTTTTTTTTGTTTTTGGTTTTTTGGTTTTTATTTTGGGGCAATTATACATATACTTATAGCCATATATAAGTACATCCTCTACTTAATGTCCTGCGACATTTTTACAACATAATCTGCAATCTTTGCACTGCTAATCCGCTCTTCTTTCATCATGTCACAAGGGTCAACAATGCAGCCCTCGGCTTAAATGCCGAATGTATTTTGTATTTAATGGGCGTGGCACAGGAAGTGTAGATACAGATGACATCTGCAACAACTCCGACTACCTGTACCAAAGAAACAAAACACAAAGATAATGTCTGAATAAGTGAAAAAAGATTGAGAGAAAACAATCCAGAAGAATAAGCAAATGAACTTGTTTGTTTATTTATACAACTCAAAGTTGTTGTTTCTTTTTTGCACTGGAACTTCGATTTACAGTAGCAAAAAATAAATATTTGCAACTTGCTTTCAACTTTTATAAACAAATGGTGTAGACAGAGACAGAGAGAGATAGAGAGAGAGAGAGAGAGAGAGGGGACAGAGGGTACTTAGAACTTTGGAGCCTTGTTTATAAGCAAGCAATAGGCACGGGCTGGAACTGGGAATGTGTTTGAGGATCAATTTCATTTCAATGTCATTTGAGGGTTCTCTGACTTGTAAGAAAAGTTTTCAATTGTTTAGATAAAAAGAAAATGAAAAACAAACGTACTTGAAAGCTATTAATAATTATTACTAACTAACAGTTCTATGCAGTTAAAAAAGTCTAAAGTAAACCTCTAACTATTGTACTTAATTAATTATTATTTTCATTTGCATTTTGTTACGTGCCGCATAGCTTGTCGCCTGCCATAATTCAGCTTATCAGTCAAAATGCTGACGTCATTTCTTAGCCTAAAACCACAAAATGTATGCTAAAATTATGCATTTCACTTACTTGAATTACATAATGCAAACAGGCAACACAGCACTAGGTATTGTTGCCACAAGCGGATGCTCCTTTTGTTCAGTTTATGTTGCTTTAGCACTTAATCCGCTCAACTCATGACGAACAATGTCGTCCTGCAGCTATGCTGCTTAGTTGTTTAGCTGCTTAGCTGCTTTATCCTGTTTTATGTCGCCTGTCAGATCTATAGAAAATTAGAGCAACCTGCCTGCTATTATCTTGCACATTTTCTTATTTTCCTCTCTCTTTTTTTTGAATTTTATGTCTAATGCTCACTAATGACCCAAAATATTTTGCTCTATTTTGCTGTCTTGGCCATTTTGGAGGATTTGCATTGTCTGTGGCCAACAGCTCGTACTGACTCATCGTTAGTTGTCTAAAATTAAAAGTAACAGAAATAGCCTCAAGCCATAGACATAGGCAGTTCGCAGGTCTGTGGACAATCAATTGTCACATTCGACAGCATATTTTGAGTTATACTCTGGCTATAGATAGCTATGAGCTATTTATATCAGTTGCTTTAAAATTGCTATTATTATTATAAATATTTAAATATATAACAAAAAAATCATATGAAACTGTTCGTTATTGACGTAGAAACTGAAATGAGCTGCTCATTGCAGATGCAATTATTGAACTGAGATTGATATAGACAATGGACTGTAGCATTTCCTACAATTAAGAGTTTCTAGACTAATATGTAGAATACTATACTAAGTTTAACTTACTATAATTTGCCATATAAATAAGGCTGAATAGTTTTTCATTCTTTACGTGCTGCTCAATAAGCTGTATGCTCTCTGGTTCGGTCTTTGCAGTTTTGCATAAACTGTAGCATACTTTTCAGCAGCGGTCAGCGATTTGAGTCTATCTAAAAGTGTTCCATTGCACAACTTTGTGTTATATATAAGCATATATATAAGCATATATAGTATATACATTTGAAATATCAGATATATATATAGTACGAGAAAACCTATAGATATATATCTATAAAGTAGAAGCAACGACATACAAGCTCAAGGAACTGTCACATCAAAAGAGCGCACATTTACAACGCATTGATAATTGGTGCTGGATTGAGTATAGGGTGGAGGGAGGTAGCCTCCGTTTACAGAAATTCTCGTTAAAGCAGAATAACGGAAAAACACAGAAACAGCATGTAAGATCTGAACTAAACAAATGAGCGAAAGTACGACGAAATGAACTTGTCATAATTATTTGACAGTTGGGGTAAGTGTGACGATAATGATGTGGATGAGAATGAGAATGAGGATGAAGATGTGGATGAGAATGAGAATGAGAATGGGTAGAGAAAAGAGTATGAGAATATAGGATAATTATTGTTGCTGTTTAAATATATTCTTGGAAGATATGTGCGGCACTTTTGTATGGAATTGATGTAAAACATTTTGTTGCCAGTGGCATTTGACATGATCAGGCGACAGGGCAAGGGGTAAACCCAACTAAAAGTATTGGTTTTGTGTGGTATGCTACGGTTCGGCACTTTGATTTCGCGTGCTGCATATAGTGTTG
The DNA here is from genome assembly GCA_037044455.1 of Zygothrica quintamaculata. NCBI lineage: Eukaryota > Metazoa > Arthropoda > Insecta > Diptera > Drosophilidae > Zygothrica > Zygothrica quintamaculata. Next base: position 577,873 of record JBAMBS010002739.1, on the reverse strand, counting down.
TGGTGCGCGGGTTGCTGCAGGGTCAAGTGTTGGGTGCAGCCTGTGAAAACAAAAAGTATCTCGGGGTTGCGCCTCATTTCCGGTTCAATCAAGTGTTGGAGGAGCAGCAGCAGCAGCATCAGCAGCAACTCCTTGTTAACTTATCTTGAGGTTTACTTAGGTGTGGCTGTTGTCAGTCAAAAAAGAACCAAAAAAAAAAGGCGAAGACAGGCAGCCAGCTGTTGAAGAGAGTAGCAACCCTCTCTACCAATTAAGCGGCTCGCAAGTTTTTTTGAGACAAATTTGTCGGCAATCAGTGTACGACCTTTGACTTCTCAGGGATTGCATTGCTCGTTAGCGGTCGTGACAGTTTTTCTTATATGCACTACGCCTATTTTATTTGTTTTTTCTTTTTGTTTCCTATATATATATCTATATATTTCTTTTTTCTATAATTTTTACCACGAATTTGCTGCCCGTCTGGCTCGTTTGCGCTGTCTGCGTCGTCGCTTTTCCGGACACTCACAGCATTAAAAATATCAAATTTCCAAACTGCACATTTTCCTAGACTTTTGGTTTTTGGGCTTGGGAATGGAAATGGGTAAATGCTAAATGGAAAATGCAGCAGCTAAACCGAAAAACCAATGCAACTCTCATACACAATTGGCAGCCAAAATGCCAACAACAAATCATTCACATTTTGCCCATTGATTGGCGAGGCAGCAACTGCAACTGCAACTGCAACAACGGCAAAGGCAACGGCAACGGCGTCGGCAATGGCAACGGCGTTGGTAATGCGAAATTCGATAGTTATACGAATGGTAGAGCAATGGTAGAGAGACGGTTACGTTGCTAGGTACCAATAGATCCACAACGGATCCACACCTGTTCAAAGGCAATACTTCTCTCTCGCTTGCACTCACTGTTTCTCTCTCTAAAAGTTGTGCCTGTACTTAACATCAACAGTTGGTTCATTGGTTTTTTTTTTAGTTTCGTTTTTTTTTTTTTTGGCATCTGTAATTCGATATTCTATGTTGAGCATCGATGAGAATGGCCTTGCGATTTTAGTAATTAAGTCTAACGGAAATAATCAACTATTTCAATTTTATTTATATATATAGTATACAGTATACACAGATATTTATATATTATACATACGTATATATATATATATATACTGCTGCTGCTGCTAGACTTGTGGCACAATTGCAGCAAACATTGAAAGAGTACGAGTAGAGCCAGTGTTTAATGTGTCCAAGGTCTGTGCTGTAACTGATCCATGGAACGTAAGGGCTGCCTCAAGTAATTGATAGTGACCATCATGGTATTGGGTTGCCCGTTCGGGTTACCCAGCGTCGTTGGCACAGTTTGTTCTGTAGTTTTTCTTCTTATAAAAAATCAAAAAAAAAAAATGAATTGAAAATAAAATAAGATACTAACAAATAATGCACAGAAATGTTATTTATTTTTTAACATGAATGCAGTTCAACATTTTTTTCTCAGTAATAAATATTTACTACTTTTGAGACCTAAATATAAACATATAGAGTACTATAACTGGGCTGTAGAGGCGCCAAGAATATTTACTATATTTTCTTACTCTTTTTACATGTATAAATAAAAACTTACCTTAGATTAATTTCCACTCAAAATTGCACCTATAGTTGCAATTTTTATTAATTTGTAATGAATTTTTTACAATGTTTTCCCAGCAGTTGCCTGTAAGGGTTACTGGTAAAAGGGTTAACTTAGTTATAGACACATGTGAAAGAGTTATAATAGTGTCCCAAGGGTTGGTTTTTTTCGTTTTTTCGTTAGCAAATATAATTTTTAATTAGCAAACAAAGAATCCGATTTCTTGCTATAAATTTTGGATATAGACATTTTATTTTTTAACCCAAAAAAATGTGTCTAATCAGCGTCTTGAACTTTGACCATGACATCTTGAGAATAGGTCAACATTGTTTCTTAATTAAAGGACAATAGCTGTCAATAGCCTGTCGTGTATAGCTCATAGATCAGGCAGCTAGTGAACCTTAACGTTATAAAGGAACACCAAAAGTCAAAGGTTTACGTCTAATTGTAGACGTTGTAGCTGCAACCAAATGTGTCGCGTTGCCAAATCATTGAGGGGATGAATGAAATTGGCTTAGGGCAGATATCAAACCAATGCCAGCTGTGTGTAGTGGATTGCTATCAGAGAGAAAGAAAAAAAATAACAAAAATCTTATCACACTCAATCTTAATGACTACTTAAATAACGACAAGAGCTATATAAGTATGGGGTATGCCCCCCAGGAGCAGCAACAGCCCTCGCACAACACACACACAGAGAAAGAGAAAGAGGGAGTATAAGTGAGAGCTGAAGTGCGATTGGCACTTGAGGCAGCTGTTAGCACTTGGATGTTAATTTAAGCCCAGGGGTGCCATATATAAAAACCTCAACATTAATAAGTGTTAATAATTGTATATATATATATATATATATATATATGTATATATGTATGTGTGTGTGTGTGTTTATTGTATTATATTATGGTGTGTTTGAGCCTGTTTTGAACTGTCACGCCCAAGCGACCAAGCGCTCAAAAGTCGCCCAACCATCAAAAGTTTGTCTACAATTTCACTTCACTTTCGCAAAAGTCAGTTGAGGGCCAAGTTTTGGAAAGGCTGTCCAGACGAGCGTAACTTGCTTGTTGGAGTCTTATATTACTACGCAGCATCCGCATAACAATCATCATTATTATCATCATCATCATAAGCAATAGCTATAGAGCAACAACGAACATCATTATCATACTCCCCCCGGGATTCGTTATCCAGCTTGAATATATAACTGTGGCTATGGTAAGGGGATGCTATGCTGGTCCAATGATTTGTTGTCCTAACAGCGTAAACTTTACAAATTCAATTTGTCAGCGATGCTCGAGTCTCTGTCCAGGGGTTGGTTGCTTCTTGACGCCAAATTAAATTTCATAGGCCTGGTAACCATACCATACCATACTATCTCATTCCATACCACCCTATCGCATGCCATACATCATACACCATACACCATACACCCATAGCCATATAACAACAGAAAACATATGCTGCATACTTGCGGGCGTTTTTACCGTGTTACTCTAAAGTTGAGGGTGAAACGTGTAACTTGTACCGTGTACCGTATACATGGCTACATTTGATTAGAGCCCATTCAGGCGTGACTATTTAATTTCTTTCTTATGTTGTTGTTGCTGTTGTTTCGGTTGTTGTTTGTGTTGGGTTGGTGTTGCTGTTCCTGCTGTGTTGTTGTTGTTGCGCATTTGACACGCGCAAGTTGAGAGCACATAATTAAATTAATTAGAGTTGCGTTCCCACAGGTGAAATAACTGCTATTAGATAAGACTATGAAATACCCTACAATAAGCTTTATAAGTACTTTTAATAGAACAATAACTTGCAGCTATAATCTTTCTCTTATATAAAATCATTTAGTGCACTTTATAAACTTTATTTTATATTACCTTTAACTAAGTTATTGCTGCACAGATATATATATTTAACTGATAGGTTTAGTACAGGGTATAACAACCTGTCTAGGCCATCATATCCTCCCACTACCCCCATCCAACATAGGCATTATCAAGAGGCGTGCACATTGGTTTTATGATGCTTATGCCGAGTGACAGCTGACACACTTCGCTGCCAGCTCAGCACTGGCTACGTGGGTGGCAGGTTGCCCGGGGCAATGGCAATGCTACACGTTGCAGAGAGGAGTATTATATTGTCTGCACGGATGTGAGTTCAGTCGGCTTTTAATAAAAATTCCTGACCAATGTTTGTTTTAGCTGAGGTCACCATGGCAATGCAAGCATAAGCTACTGCTGCCAACATCAACAAAAACAGCAACAACAACAGCAACAACAACAGTAACAACAACAACAGCAACAACAACATCAACTTCTTCTAATCCCCAACCCTTGCAACAACATTTGGTGTGCCATTGGCGCGTGCCTCAGACACAAACACGGGTTCCGCATAATTTTCAGCGGAATGAAAGCATAAACGAGGCATTCGAAGGCTATGCCGGTGGTCAAGTAGCGACAGAAAACTGAGAAACTGAGAGACTCAGCACATCCATAACAAGTGCATAGCACTCCTTTTGGTCAAGGAGTTGGAAAGTAAATGCAATTTGTGGCTCGGTTTATTTTCGTATCAACTTTGGAGAGGGAATTGTGGCGGAGGGAGCTCTGTAGAGACGCCTACATAGTTCAAGTCTTTGTTTCAAATGCATTTTGATTCATAAAATCATAATGTGTTTGTGTTTGTGTTTGTGTGTGGCACTCAAAATGCTTACATATAGTTTTTTTTATAGTTTGAAATCCAACAGCTATATCTATTCTATATATTCATAATGAACTCACACAGTAGTAGGTTCAGCATTTAATTTCATTGCATATTAAGTTATAAAAGTTTTTTTTTATTTTTTAACTATTTTTACGACTTGTCATTAAAAAATGGTTTCGCTGTGTATTTTGTTGTTGTTTGTATTTTAATGTATCCACAGTCACAGCAGGAGCTGACCCATGATATTTTTTTAAGAATTATATTAGATTACACTAAACAACAAGAAAGCATTAAAAAATACATTTACAATTATTTCATTTCATTTTTTTTTTATTACAACTTGCAAAGTAATTTATCTAAAAGAAAATTTGTAATGGCAGTTCAACACAGTTAACTGTTTGTTATATAACATCTATAATAAACAATGTTTAACAAGATTAATTTAGAATAAAATTAATAGTAAGAGTATATTATAAGAACCCTCTCATTTGTTATACTAACACTATGGTTTTTTAATTAGTTTTAACTAAATTTAAGCAGCCTTAATAGAGATTTATATTATTTAAAAGCAGAGCAAATATGATCGTTTGTGTAGGTTAACGAACTTATATACTGTTATATTTATATATAGGTAGGTTCTATGATAAGATAACTTTCATTTGTTGTAGGGATATTAAACTAGTTATTTAGTTTTAACTAAGTTTTGTTAGTTTCTATATAGAATCGATGGTAGGAGCAGATCAAGAGAGCGACTTGCAGTTCCTTTAGCAATAACGTTTTGAGTTGAGTTAAATGAAAATTTTCTAGATTCACTTAAGAAAAAGAAAATTATTATATGTTCAATTCAGATATAGATATAACATATGTTAATATAACTGCTAACTTTTATACTTATACACAACTTTTTGAATGAATTTTAGCTACTTGAATTGATGTAGAGTATGAGTTGAGCTAGGATGTGACTTGAGACGCAATTTCTTTAGCACAAACTTTCTCAGCTATATGAATCAAATGAATAGCAGATCAACTTGTATTCTGTTAGATAATCTATTCACTATTAGAAGTGTATTCCATCAAAGACACAGCTCCAATCCTTACACATATTATGTACAGTATGCACTTCATAAAGTTTCATATTTTACTTCTCAAACTTTTAGGTATTAAAGAATTATATTTCTGTATGTTGAATCTAGTTTTTAGCCCATCGCATTTCGTGCTACAACTGTTTTTTTTCTTATTTTTTAATATAATTATTTTATATATAATATAAAAAGGTCTCAATTGGTCTCAATGTGCATTAGTTAGTCTGTTAGTCTTACAAGTTGTTGAATGTAAACTTAAATGTTTTGCTGGCATATTTTATTGTAATGTATTCAGTGTCTGTATAAGTCTATAAACAAAACTTTTCACATTTTGCAGACTTGTGAAATAACTTGAAGTTGTGCAGCTCCTTCTTGACTTCTTATTATTCTATTTGATGTCTTGTGGCTAGTGCAATTTGTTATAGAGTGCATGCCTCAGCGGTTTTTTCTCTGAAATTAGCATAGAATACTTATAATACTTGTACTCAGACTCATACTTATACTCATGACTGTTGAATGAAGTGTTTGAATGAGTTGAATACATTCATAGAGTTTTGTGGCTCGTGTAGAGCGTTATGTGTATCATCAGCTTGAAATGCCTTTTCAGACTACGAATCAGACCATTGGCATGCGCTGACATAGACAATTAACGTTTATATATATAAGGAGAATTGAGTATCAGCTAAATAAGACTTGACCCAATTGTAGGCCAAGTTACGAATTTTGTATGACGCATCGAAGAAGGTTTTTGCATAATTTTGTTTTGTTATTGTTATTGTTGTTGTTGTAGAATTCGGTGAACGTTGGCCGCTTCCTGAGTGTCGAGCTTACACGACAAGTAACAACTGGCGACAAATGACAACAAACAGCAACGAAGACAATCAACAACACCAATAACAACAACAGCAACAACTACAGAGAGAACAGCAACAACATCTACACCAATTGGTTTAGTGTTCGTTGTAGAGTCTGCAAAAAAAAAAGGAGAACCTTATCTAGATGTTGTGTGGCCAACCAAGTTGAGATCAAGTTGTAAAAATGCAAGCGATTATCGTTGAACATGTAGGAAACTGCATGGAACTGCAAGGAACTACATAAAACTGTATGGATCTGTTTTTATGCCTCCACTCTCAACGTTTCAACCCGTAAGAATTGAGTGTGGGCAGCTCAGGTGTTGAACCCGGGGGCAGCAAAATGGCGCCCGATCCTGAAGACTCGACAAACTATTTGCTTGACTTGAATTTTAAGTTGAGTTGACTTGCCTTGCCTTGCCTTCGCTTGGGTTGCCTTGGGTTAGTTGTAACCCCAGTTTCTGCACCTCTTTCAGCATTAAATTAATACAGCAGTCGGGAGGTCCATTCCGATCAAAACTGAACGTAAATCTTAAACACTTTGTGCTGCCTTCTTCTTCTGCGCACGATCAGCACGTTTACAGCGAACGTATGGCAAACGGCGAACGGCAATGGCAAAATGTTGACCGGTCCCCAACTCCAACTTCAACTGCAGCTTCGACTTCAACTTCAACTCGAACACCAATACCAACTCGTAAAGAGTAACTCCAAACAAATGTGCGAGAGTCAGCAAGATGTCTGGCAACCGGCTTCAGCTCCAGCTTCAGCTTCAGCACAAAAAAATATCTGCAAATGCTGCAAATTGCGCGCAGATTTGTTTACAGACAGTCGACCACTTGGTATGGCAAAACAGTTCAACAAAAAGGAAAAAGAAAAAGGGTAGGAGGAAGATGGAATGATATGCTTAGTGTTGCATGGGGAGCAAAGGAATTGTATAAAGATCAAGAAGCACTGCTCACTATTCTTGCTTGCACTGTGCACTGTGATCATTCGCCTGCTGGCTGACTGGCTGACTGGCTAACTAGCTGGCTGGCTGCTGATTGCGCATAGATATAATTGACGACATGTTGTCTCACGATCGTGCTAAAGCGATTAAGGCATATTTAATGCCCCCTACCATTCATCCATCTATGCCCCCGCTGCTCCTCTCCTCCCGCATAACTTGATATAAACAAATCAGCAACGTCAGCAGTTAACCACTTGGGTCATCAGTGGGTTAAAATTGTGTTTCTAATAAGTGTGTCATGCACTTCCGCCAAACAAACGAATTGAAAAAAAAAAACAAAAATTGCGGAATTGTTTGCACAATTTCACATGTAATTGACATTTGTTCATTGCAACTGGCCAATGCAATTGTGTAACTGTAAATTGCAACTGAAATATACTATTAAAAGTAGACTAAAGTATACACTTTCCTTTCTATATGTATTATAGTTAAACAAAGTCTATAACATTTTTGATATCTATAGGCAAACACTATAAGTATTTATAGTATCGATAAGTTTTAAGATCAGATTTTGTTTAGGTTTTGTTTAACACATTGAGCAGCTGTCAGTTGTTAAATCTTTTATTCTATTAAACTTATACTCTTATTAGTTATAAACAAATTCTTTGAATTTCATATACTTATGTAAATGATTCGGGACTTGAATGTTAATCAAAGGAAAAGGGTTGTAAATGCAAAGGAAACCAAAACAAAAAAGAAAAACTTGAATTTGGCTACTTTAATAGAGCTCTATACAATTTTATATTTGTAGTTCTTAAAGTCTTTTGAAAAAGGGTTGAAATTATAAAGACGAAGTAAAATTAATAGGCGTGTCTAGTGGCAGTGTATAATAATATGTTTATATATATATATTTAACAGTGGTTGCAAATGCCTCTTACTGTTTGCAACACGTGCTCTTTGCTCCTTAAAAGTAAATGTACCAAAAATCTTTACTTACTCAGAATTAAGCATAGTGTAAGCTGTGGTTAAATTAAAGAGTTTTTAGTACAATCTTTAACTATTTAGAAGTTTTATTAGTATAAATGAATGTGCGTATTAGGAGGATAATTTTCAAAACAAAATTTCACAATTTTTGTAAATTTTAAAACGGATTACTAAAGTGATATACATATAGCTTAAGTTACTTATAATATATCTTTGCATTTTTGGTTTAATATACTATATATTGAGTACATACAAATATATTGTATTTATATATATACATATATATATATGTATAGGTATTTGCTCTTTTACCCCCTTTGGTAATCTTGAAATATGTCGTCGCTTTGTTTTGGCAGGTGGAGCGAGTGGCGTCTGAGAGTGCAGTTGCTGGTACGATTTTATTAGTAAGAATTCCAGTGCATATGAATCGTTGTTTAATGTATGTTTGCCTGTGTGTGTGTGTGTGTGTGTGTGTGTTCTCCTATTATATTTATTGTCTTCACACACACACATACATACCCAGTGTCTGATGGGCCTGCTTTGTTTAGGTGTAATTTCATACGTTTGATAAGACAGAGTAAAGACTTGAAAGTTGATTTAGACGTTTTTCACAAAATTAAGCGTAAAATAAATAAAATGGTTTATTTAATGTTTATGACTGGATTGCTTCTTTATACATATATGTGTACATACATATGTATATAATATAATAATGCTTGTATATATTAAATGTACTTTCCATGCCATCTATATAGGGAATTTTAATTCTTCTATGTGTAATTTGAGTATTTACTTACAACACCTGGACACTTTGATGGAAATATAAAAATATTGTAAATATATTTTGTAGAAATTAATTCAAATATTAATTGCTAGAAAATATATGTAAGAAATTTATTATTACAATGTAATAATATTAACACTTTTATATTAATATATAAAGTATAAAATTACTTTTTACTTTTGCTTTCATTGGTTTAAATAAAATAGTTAACATATTTTAAATACATTCGATTGAGTTGATCGATAGAGCGAAATCAATTCGAATCTTTTGAGTTTAATCGCTTTCCATATAAAGGGAATTATTGTTAAAATTAATAAAATTTGAATACTAAAATTAGCTAAGGCACCCACATAGCACAGTTTCTGAATAGATCTATTCAATAAAGTTAATTTATAAGTTTATATGCAGATGTTTTGGGTTAAATCGTTTTGAATTTATTTTCTCAATCTCTTTAATGCTGTCAGCGAAAGCGTAACACAATTTAAGATTTGGTTTAATAGATAATATTCATTTCTATTACCAATTGAAATTTGTTTATAAAATTTATATTATAGTACGTAGACTTAAGCTATATTCATTGTCTATGTTACATACTTGAGTTTTAATTGGAAATTTACAAAGGTTTTAAATTTCGGTCAAGTTTTTGGCTAGTTAATTGATTGTCGCAAGCTTTTAAAATTCAACTGAATAAATTTTTATTATTATTAATTTGTATAATAAGATTAGAGGCCCAAACTACCCGTCAACGATTTGAATTATTAATTAATTTATGCGCATTAATATTGTTGTTTTTTTTTTGTGCTTTTTATCAAATGGCAACGATGGCGGCAAATATTTGTTTGATTGACATTTGCCTTTGTTTTGGGGCGGAAAACGCCCGCATAACAAAACCAAAAACCAAAAACAAAAAGTCTTAAATACAAAACAGTAAAAACTAAATGAAATAATAAATAAATAAAATTTACGCAATGAAAAAGTGGCGTCGGATAACAATAGGAAGCAGCAGACAGCGTACAAGAGATCTGAACCCACCCTGCATAACTGGGCGGAGCCAAGACACACACCATTGCTATGAGTAAACGAAATGGCAGACACTCAACGTTGCCGACGCATGCCGAACCGTTCGCACGCTCAGCGAGCAAACGAAACTCGTTTTGAGTGTCGTGCGACGTCACCCAATGCCGAGATTTTCACTCAGAACTCAGAGCCGAATGCGGCTCACTCGCAATTGTCCCCGAAATCCATATGTCAGTCAACGCGAGCAACTCAAGGCGATCGCAACGGCGTGCGCTGGTGTTTATTATAATTTCTATTAATTGTTATATCTTATACAAAAAATACGCGTAATCGAGTGTGTGACTGTGTATGTGTGTGTGTGTTTGGTGTAGCACTAAGTTAATCAAATGACAACGAATTAAATTTCAAAACATCTTTATAAATAGACTAAAAATAAAAGAGTTGCTGCTGAACTAGTTCAATATTTATGCAAAATGGTTACCCTAATGCCATACAACTATGCAGCGCCGCGTTGCGGACTAATTGATAAAATGATTGAACCAAAGGTAATAATAAAACAATCACATTGTAACAATATTATAACTACACATATTCGATTTTATATATATTTTAACGAGAAGCTTTAAAAGTGACGCGGTTTTATTGCTTGTCTGTTTAAAGACTGAAGAGAGTACGTAGAGTTCAAATAAAACCCATTGAAATCTTCAAGTTTAACCCCTTCTTGTCATTTGTGTGTGTGATTTGTGGTGTGTGGTGTGTGGTTTTAGCCGTCGGTTATCATTGTTGTTGATGTGGTTGATGTGTTTGTGTGGCTTCTCTTAGATTTCTAGACACTTTCCAGTTATCTCTGAAGATGTTGGAGCAGTTGAGCATTAGACAGTCACTCACTAACTTTTAGTTACCAAATCAATGAATGAACTAAACTAGATCAAATAAATGATATATATAATACAAAAACTAGTTAGTATATATTAGAATAGTTAAACTTATTTAACCTAATTTATAACATTTTCTCAGCTCAGTTTCATATAATTAAGAGATTAAGTATGTATATAGTCTTATTAATTAACTTGATTTAATTTATTTCAACCAGTTAAAAGCACGTGCTAAGTCTTATGTTCTCCTTCATTGAATATTAAGTTTCAAGCAACATATTCGACAACTAAATCTAGTATATATATTATACATAGTAAGCCTAGCTTATGTGTAACAATATATAAGCTAAACTGATAACGTTTCTTATATAAATCAATTGCAGCTTCTGTTAAATTGGGCAAATAATAAGTTAATACTTAAATTTATATGGTATAACAGTTAGTTATGTTGATAACAATAGCTTAATATATATATCAACATAATTAGCCTAAAAAACTTGTTTTGAAGCTCTTTAAATACTTTCCAAATAACCCAGAAAATACTTGCTTAGTATGTCAATAAAAATTTAGTTTTCCTAAGGTTTTCCAACTCTGCATTTAAGCTGTGACATTAAAAACTTTATATGTTTGTTTGTAGTTGTATGTAGGTGTATTAGTGGGCTCGAGTTGAGGCAGTTAATGAAGCCAAAGGCTTTGCAAGAAACGACAAGTTTTATGGGCCTCTTTGCACTAGGCTAAAACAAAGTCAATCCCAAAGCAGCGAGACATTAAGGAATTTTGTAAAAGCGTCACGAACGAACACAAATGTTAACAGTATGCGTGTGTGTGTGTGTGTGTGTGTATGTGTATGTATAATTGCAAACATTTTTTAAAGCGAAATATTAATAGAGCATAAATTACAGCGTTGAGGGAGTGGAAACAGTTGACCAGTTGACCAGTTTGAACAGTTGAAAAGTTGAGAAATTGAAGAGTTAAGCAGGTTCCTTTTAGAGACGGAGACGGTCAGGTTTATGACAATTTAAGGAGTTTGGCTGGCCTACAAAAGGCCAAGTTGGCCATGGCGACATTAATCACATTTTAATTAAGTTTAAGCCGTAATCGTAAAAATTAACACACCATAATTCAACTGCGACAATACGCTGCATGTAATTTATGTGCCAGTTGGTCAAAGAAGGAATTGAGCCCATACCTTTTACGTTTCCCCCTTGCTTGTCTTCTCTTTCTATCTGTCACACACACACACACACACACACACACACACACATATACACATGCATACACAACTGGCAAGAGCCACTGAGCAAGCAGTCAAAATATTGATTATGGCTACAGCGATTGACACTTGGCGATTGTCTCTCGATTGTCGAGTCTTGATTCTCGATTGTCGATTGTCTCCACGTAATTAACGTGCCAAAGTGTTAAGGCGCATAGGCTCTGGCCCCCAACAACAAAAGCAAACAACAGCAACAATAAGAACAACAAAAAATAAAATATAAAGAGAATGAAACAAAATCAAAACAAACAAATGACAACAACGAGAGGGAGCTACAAATTTTTGTTGTTTATTTCGATGTTTATCGGTACGGGCTTAGGGTCCAGCTCTGAGGTCCAAGCCAAGTCTTACTCCATAGCAGGCGGGCAAGTTAATAAAAAATTTGTCGCCGTCTTCGTTGTCTTTTGTTGTGCGTGTGTGCTTGTGTGTGTGTGTGTGTGTGTGTGGCAGGCAGGCCTTTTCTTTAGCCAGAATGTATGTGCATGTGTGTGTGTTGTGCGTTTGTCTGTTTTAATCTTCTTCTAAAGCAGCAGAGAGACAAAAGATTACGATCACAGGAATTTCGTTAAAGATGCTCAAAACAGGTCTTTATATGTATATCTCTCTCATGATGAGGAGCCGACATGGCCAGCATCTACTCCTTGTTGTTGTCTTTGTCTGTGTTAATGTTTACGTTGTCAGCTTGTGCCATAAATTAGTTTAGTAAAAGGTTGCGTTGCATTCGTTTTGCATTCATTCGTGTATCAGATTCAGTTGCTATCCCCCCCCAGCTCCAACTCCAACCTCAACTCTTGCTATGCTCTCAACTCTGGAAGTTGTCCATTATACAGTACCCAGTACCCATTTCCCAGTTCCCACTTCGTGCATCACGCAATGCTTCAGCTTCAGCATCAACTTTAACTTCAACTTCAGCTTTAACTGCAGCTTCCAGCTTTGGCTCCCCCTTCAAAAAAAAAAATCCCCAAAAAAGCATACTGAAACTGCCACAACGTTGCCACACTTAAGGCTACCGTTGAAAGTCCACTCAGGACAAACTTGCAACAACAAATAATCATGCAAAAATTATGATGGACACTGCGTGCATGTGTGGCCAGCTGGGCTGGGCTGCTCCCAAAAAGCCTGTCACAGATTTCGACATAAATTCCAGCAGCTTTGCCTGCTGTAGGTTTGACATCAAACAGATATATGTTTATATATATAGATATAGGATTATTTAGCTGGCTTCCGTTTTAATGTTAAATTAAGTACATTTAATTGTGACTAATTCTAAGCCTTAATGCAGCATCAGTTGTTCTAGCTGCCTTGAAGAATTCATCGTTCTCGATTGTATTTCTTGTTCTTCTGTCAGTTCCAATCAATGTCTTTGCCTGTCTTCATTAGCTTGGCCTTCCTTCATCACCTTAGCTTGACATTCATGCTGTTTCTATCGTTAGCTTGCCTCCCCTCCTTTCTTCCTCTCTTTCTCTTTCTCTCTCTCTCTGTCCATTGCCTGTATCCACATTGTATTTTCTACTCTTCTGCCAGTTGGACCACCTGCTGTGTGCACCCTCAGCGTTAAAAAGGCAACAGCAATTTGTTGTCCATTCGTCACATGGCCCCCTAACCGGCAAATGGCGCCGCTAGCAACCCAACAACACCAACAAGAACAACCTGAAGTACTTATCAAGCAACCCAGTAAAAATTTTCCCACGCACATTGAAAATGCTTTGCCAGCGATTGGCGTTTGCGAATTATGTAAAATTTGCTGTTTCTTTTTATTATTATGATTATAATGATGATTATTATTGTTGTGCTGTGGCGTCGCATAAAACCCAAATACAATTTCAGTCAATACTCATAATATAGTTAAGAAAAAAAAAGCAAATTGCCAACTTTAGCAAAATAAAAACCAAAACGAAAAAAAAACACAAAATAAGAAAGCAACAAATGAAACACACAAAAACGTGCTGAGGTGTTGAGAGGCTGAATTGTTTATAAACAATACTTTAAGGCTTTATATATTGTTTAATAATTGCATATTTTAATACTATTATTTCTCTTTTATTTAAGTAAATATTTAAACATTTCTTTATATCCTTTTCCTTGCAGGTTAAACGTCCCAAAACAGAACACACAGATACACATGAACGCAATCGGTAAGTACTTTTAGTAACTTTTCTAGTGTTAGTTTTAAGTATAGACAATTAGTAACAGTTTTCAATTGTTCTCTTTCACTTCACACTTGTTGCCTAACACACACACACATGCACACTCATATAAGGTACAAGTGTTCATAAATTTGACAAAAAATTTCAATTGCCCTCAGGGCACATTTTGCATGTGAATGCGACATGTGCCGCATTTTGGGCCTTTGAGAGAGTAAGAAAAAAAAAAAGAATTCAAGGAATTTCTCGCATGCTTGAGTTAAGAATTATGAAAATGAAAATGATGATGAAGTTGAAAGTTGAAAGATGAAAGATGAAAAGAAAAGTAAAGCAGAACTGTAGAGTGTTAGAGCACTTAACACGTTGCATTCCAATTCATGAACCATGCCCATTTACTTAAAGGGGCTTAGGGCGGCTTAGCAGGAAGACCCATGGCAGGTTGCAGCTTAGCATAACCACAAAAGAAAAAGAAAGAAAGATTCTCTCTCTTATTATTATTATTATTATTTCTATACTCTTTTATTATAAACACATAAATATGCATAAATCTTTTAATTCATAATCATTATCAACTAATATTACCTCAGTTCAGCGTCGCATAACATTTTCCTGCAGCGCACGCGTCGTTTTTCACACACCCTCGCATTGAGTGGGCTCCAAGTTGGGTCGACTCCGTACCTTGCCCCCGCCGCTGCTGCTGCTGCTGCTGCTGCTGTTGGCAGTGGCAAGAGAAATGTCTCTAGACATTTGTGGTGTCAAATTGCCAAGGAAATTGGGCACTTTATTTACCTACTCAGTTTTATTTTGATGAAAAATTACTATAAATTTTTTTTGACTGAAAAGTAATAAAGTTGAAAAACAAAAGACACAAGGAAAACACTGGGAAACTCTTGCCTAAAGGGCAAAGAAATTTTGTATAATAAAGTTTAAATGAATTTAAATCCGACAAATATATAGAAGTCGGAATAACCCAGTTCTATATCTATATCAATATATTTATCTATATCTGTTAGATTCTTATTTGGAGCTTACTTTGAGTTTAGTTCCCACAAAATCTGTTTTATTATAAACATAAAGTTTACCTCAGAGCTAAAGTATTCCCCATGGTTAAGGGTATTCCATTTGATATATTAGACAACAAAATCAGCTGTGTTGCTGTTGGTTGTTGCTGTTGGTTGTTGCTGTTGTTGGGGAGCAGCAACAACTCTATTTAATTGCTGGCAAGAAGGATTAAATTACTGGAAAAGTTTCTCTTTTGCTGCTTGCCAGAGTAATTTTTCATAAATATTTTGATTTGTGTTTGGATTTTTTTTTTTTCGATTTCCAATTGATTTATTTATTGTCTTAAATTAGTTTAGTTCTCCTAGCAATTGTTGCAAGTAGTAAAAAAACGAAAAGAAAAAATGAATAATAAAATTTGTTTGCTGCTTAAGAAGAGGCAACATTTGCTGCACACATGGCCGGGGTAAGCACATGCCGCCAATGGCTATGGGTTTGGGTATGGATCACTTAAGTGGCTTTTGGAAAAAAAAAGGAATTTTAAACAATTTCCTTTTTGATTTTTTCCTTTCTGTTTTTTGGAAGAAAACAACAAAAGGACAGCGAGAAACGCGTAGAAAAATAT
Source organism: Zygothrica quintamaculata (assembly GCA_037044455.1). Lineage (NCBI taxonomy): Eukaryota > Metazoa > Arthropoda > Insecta > Diptera > Drosophilidae > Zygothrica > Zygothrica quintamaculata. Next base: position 561,984 of record JBAMBS010002739.1, on the reverse strand, counting down.
TTATAACACTTGACAAGATTTTGAGAGCGAACGCTGCGACACACTTGACATTTGGTTCCGAGCAAACCCCTGACAATAATGAACATTAACATAGAGATGATCATGATGTTGTTCTTGATAATGATCGAGTTGAAGTCGAAGTTGAAGTTGAAGCTGATGTCGAAGTTGGAGTGGGGAGTAGGGGAAGACGACAATAAGAACGACAACGTGCCGTTAATTTTATGGCTGTTTAAAGATTATTGGAAATTATTTTATGAGTTTACTTAACGAGCAAAACGTTTATGCTTCTCCAGCTAAAACCTACTTATCCTCTCTCTCTTTCTCTATTTTACTATATTTTTCTCTCTCTCTTTCTTTGTTTTCTTTTCTATATTGCGCCTTTTGGTTTAAGATCTTTAGTAGGTTAAAAGGCAACAAAACTTGAATTATATTCCCGAGTAAATCCTTTATAAAGATTTGACCTTTCGTTATGAAATATTAGGATTAACTATATAGAATCTATATAAGATTTATAATTGTATATTTTAGGTATGTTTTTATATCGTTTAAATGTTGTTAGCAATCCTTTTGGTGCTGGCATAGAATAATTTTCATTTGAATTGATAGATTGAAGATTTTTGCTATGAAACTTATTCTTACACTTAGAGAAATAAAGTGGTTACTTGTCATAGGGCTACGCAATTAAAAATATACTCAAAATCAAGCTTAATATTATATTTATGCATAAAAAATAGTATACTTTGTTATCCTTTTATATCCTTGTAGTTATCCTTTCATATGCTAAGCTTAACTTCTACTTTAAGCAACATTTTCTTTAACAATTTTCTATTTGTTTCTCTTTTAGTCTCTGCCAAAGCCAACAGCCTCAACAACAACAACAGCAACAGCAGCAGCAGCAACAACAACAGCAACAACAACACCAGCAGCAACATCAACAGCAACAACAACAACAACAGCAGCAAACACACTCCAGCACAGTGTTGGCCACAAGTAATGGGCCCAGCAGTGCCAGTGCCAGCGTTGGAGTTGGCGTTGGCATTGGCGTGGGCGTTGGTGTGGGCGTGGGTGTTGGCGGGCAGTGCAGTCCACTAGGATTGCCGCCACAAATTCAACCGCTGCAGCCAACAATTGGCTCACTAAGCAGCCACTATGTGAGCAATAGCAACAGCAGCAGCAGCAGCAACAACAACCCAATTAACAGCAACAGCAGCAACAACAACAACCCAAATCCGAGCAGCTGCAGCCTGGCCGCAGCAGCAACCAGCTTTGCACAATCGGCCGGCAGCAGCTTCTCCACATATCAACAGCAGCATACAAGTGTTGCCGCTGATGACGTCAATGTGGGTGTTGGCCATCCGGCTGCCATGTCCCATTGGACACATGATAACAGCATAAGCGCCGCCGTCAAGTCGGAATCACGTAGTCCTGGCCAAGTGCACACAACACTGGACAATGGAGCTGTGGCTGCAGCTAGCGGCGCCAATCTCTATGGCTGCACCGATACCAGCGCTGCAGCAGCCGTTAACCCTTCCGCAGTAGCCGCTGCTGCAGCAGCAGTATACGACAGCAAGCACGACTACTACTACTACAACAGCATGCAGCAGTATACGACTCCACCGTTCTACTCTGGCTATGGTACGCCGTATGCTGCTGCCAGCACAGCAGCAGCAGCGGCGCGTACTGCCAAAATAGAGCCAGGCGCAGCTGCTGCAGCAGCCGCATATCTGACACCCACATATGCCAGCGGTGGCAACAACAATTCGCAGCTTTATAGCAACCCCTATGCGGGTTATAATAACTTTGCTCAGCAGGATTATGGTGGCTACTACAATGAGCAGTATAGCAATTATTATAATCCAACCAATTATTCGCCGTATGCGGTGAGTTCGCCCAGCTCGAGTGCCAGTCACGGTTTTCATGTGGCAACTGCATCTTCAAATCTATCAGAGAGTCCAACGGACACACATTCAACAACGCCAGTACATCCGGCCACACATTCGCCGCACTCCCCGCTGCCGATCTCATTGTCACCCAATGCGGGGGTAAATGTTGTCACAGCTGCCACAGCATCGGCCACTCTGAACTCCAGCGGTGGCAGCAGCGTTGGCACAGCGGGTTCAACTCCGGCGCCTAAATCCACGCCCACAAGCAAGACGGGTAGAGCGCGCGGTCGACGCCATCAACAGCCAAGTCCCACGCGCAGCACCGCCTCTGAGACGGCCAACAGCGAGGCAGTTAAGCCGCCAGAGCGTGTTTTTATATGGGATCTAGACGAAACGCTAATCATCTTCCATACACTGCTCACCGGTAACTATGCCACACGCTACACCAAAGACCACAGGACGCTGGAAGCCATTGCCTATCGCATAGAGGAAATGGTCTTTAATATGGCCGATAGTCATTTCTTCTTCAACGAGATTGAAGAATGCGATCAAGTCCACATCGATGATGTTAGCTCCGATGACAATGGTCAAGATTTAAGCACCTATAATTTTGCCACAGATGGTTTCCACACGGGCCCACCACATGGTGCCCCACCCAATATTTGTTTACCCACTGGCGTACGTGGCGGTGTCGATTGGATGCGTAAGTTAGCCTTTCGCTATCGCAAGATGAAGGAAATCTACAATAACTACAGGGGAAAGTAAGTACTCATCATTCCATTTCCAGTATAATTTACTTTGACAATGCCTCTAATTCTCTCTTCCAATCTTTTAACCTTTAGTGTGGGCACACTGTTGGGTCCCGTTAAGCGTGATGCTTGGCTGCAGATACGCTCAGAGATCGAGGTAGTCACTGACAACTGGGCCACCCTGGCACTCAAATGTCTTAGCATGATTGCCCAGCGTGAAAACTGCATCAATGTGCTGGTCACCTCCACGCAGCTGGCGCCAGCGTTGGCCAAAGTATTGCTCTTTGGTCTGGGCAGTATATTCAATATTGAGAACATCTACAGTGCTCATAAGATTGGTAAGTTAGTCACAATATTCATTGCCAATAACAACATTAATTTTGCTCTAATCTTCAAACAGGTCAGGAAACCTGCTATGAACGCATTGTTACACGCTTTGGCCGTAAGAGCACCTACGTCGTTATTGGCGATGGTGCCGAGGAGGAGTCTGCTGCCAAGGCCATGAATTTCCCCTTCTGGCGCATCTCTGCACACAGCGATTTACGTGCGCTTTATACTGCCCTCGATATGGGTTTCTTATGAAAGGCTTATAGCGTTCAGAAACGCTGCGAAATCGCTAGCGTTTTGCGAGCGTTTTTCGTACAGTTTTAAGTACAAACCGAAAAAAAGAAAAAAATCAAAAAAAAAACGAAAAATTAGTAAAACAAACAGTTTAATTTATTAATGTATGTGTGAGTGTGTGCTTGTGTGGGTGTGTATGTGAAAAAAAACTGTAAACCAGCGCAAAATAATTTAATTATTTTGTTTATAAACAATTTGTTCTTTAACGGCCAAGACTTTTTTTGTATTATATAGTTCTTAAATCAGTTTCTGGATTAACGATCATAACGATTTTCGCAAACAGCAAAATATAAGGAATTGTTTAAATTTATAAATATATATAAATATAAAATATAAATTAATGTATTGTAAATTAATAATGTAACTTTTGTCAGTAACAGAAACTATTGACAAATTACTATATAAATAATTATACACACTTACTATCTAAAACTTCAGATTATAAAGATAATATAGCTTATGGCAAATGACGAAGAGTTTGCACTGTAAGGCACATAAAAGAAAACAATGATATAGCCTGAAGCAAACACACGATAATTAAAAAAATGTAGTTGAAAAGTTTTGTTTAGTTTTAAAATCAAAGAAACTAATAATTAAACAATGTAGTATTCAAATTTAAAATAACTATTATAGCTGCATATATTAAACTATATTTAAAATATATAAAAACAAAAAAAAAATTCAAAACAAATAAAAAACAACGCACTATTAAAACAAATACATATTTTGAAATATTTTTTCATCTTATTTTTAACTTTTTAAATACTCAATATAGTTTAAAATTCATGTTGGCGGAAAACCAAGCAGCTTCTGTCAGTGTATACGCTGAGTACTTTAAGCTGAATGCTACAGTAGAGAATAAGTCGCATTTTTAACAAAACGAGTTGGCAGCTTACAGGTGGCGCAGCCAACTTCATTAAAGTAAAAATAATGCGCGCGAAATTTAAACTACTTTACAAAGGCGGCAAAAAATAGCTAAAATATTAAAAAATTAAGTAAAAAGCATTGAAAATAATTTAGGATTGTAAAAAATATTATCGAAAAATTTTGGCATACTAAATTATGTGTGGTGTTATCTGGTTTGTACTACAAAAACATTGCATACCCGTAGGAGCCGTGAATATTATAAAAATCCTAATAAATTGGACAAATCCTGGCAGATTTTTAAAAGATATGGTGCGTTAGAACCCTTGAGGACGTCTTTATCGAATGGCATTCAAGGATGTGGGGGTCATCTAAGAATCATTGACTTGGAAAATTTTTGTTAAGAAACGAAGAGAAAATGCAGTGAAAACACTAAATCTCGTATATTTTGTAAACTACAAGGACGATTCAATTATCCTTTGCCAACTTTGTAATGCTTTTTAAAACAATTCATTTGACATATCGTTTGAAAGGATATGTCAAGATACGGCTGAGTTGTAGAGATTTTTGTATATACAAAAAATAGCTTATAACTCGAGTCCTTGAAGGATTTTCGTCCTTTCGAAAATAATTTCAAAACCGGAAGATAAAACTCTATCTATGTGCCAAAGGACATGAAAAGAGTCCTTGTAATAACTTATTTACAGCGTTTTTTCTGATTTTATGTCCTTTTTTGCATGCAACCCCCTTATAAAAAAATTTGACAACAATTTTTGAAATATCTTGAAATTTTTTAAATGCCAATCGATAAATATGCTAAGTGTAAGTACTAAAAAAGATATCTTTAAAAGATCCTTGCAAAATCAAAATAGTTAGAGCTATAAAAAGAATGTCCTTTTGCTTAAATAAGCTATAGCTCGGTCAAATCCTTACAGATTTTCAAAGGACATGGTGCGTTAGGATCGCATAGACGCATACTATCGTTCGGCATACAAGGATATAGGGGTTATCTAAGAATCTTTAACTTGGAAAATTTTTGTTAAGAAACGAAGAGAAAAGGCACTGAAAACAATAAATCTCGTATATTTTGAAAACTACAAGGACGATTCGTTTATCCTTTACACAATTTATAGTGCTTTTTAAAACAATTCGTTTGACATATCGTTTGACAGGATATTTCAGGATACAGCTGAGTTATAGAAATTTTTGTATATACAAAAAATAGCTTATAACTCGAGTCCTTGAAGGATTTTCGTCCTTTCGAAAACAATTTCCGAATGGGAAGATAAACCTCTATCTATGTGCCAAAGGACATGATGAAAATCATTGAAATGGCTGATTTACAGCGTTTGTTCTGATTTTATGTCTTTTTTTGCATGCAACCCCCTTATAAAAAAATTTGACAACAATTTTTGAAATATCTTGAAATTTTTTAAACGCCAATCGATAAATATGCTAAGTGTAAGTACTCAAAAGTATATCCGTTGCAGATCCTTGCAAAAACAAAAAAGTTAGAGCTATGAAATGAATGTCCTTTTGCTTAAATAAGCTCTAATTCAGTCAAATCCTTACAGATTTTCAAAGGACATGGTACGTTAGGATCACATAGACGCTCACTATCGTTTGGCATACAAGGATATAGGGGTCATCTAAGAATCATGGACTTGGATAATTTCAGCTGAGATTTATATGAGAAAGGTATAGAGACTAAAAGTTATTAAGTGAATCAAAATATAAACGAAAAGCTTCGAATTTCTGACAGCTTTTGAATACGGGGAGGAATAATAGATGGAAATATAGTGAATACCCAGGGTGCGTAAGGATAATGGTAAAAAAATATCCAAAGAATTTAAAGTCTATTCTGTAAGTGGGTTTCTTTATATTGTATTCAAATTCTTTGGAAGTGAAAGACGGATTGCAAAGTGCTTCAAAAAGGATATCTAAGAATAAGTTAGTCTCTATTTAGACCAATATAACATATTTTTCCTGAACTCTAAGCAACTGTATACTATAGAACACATCTGTTGATAACCATTCAATGATTAAAAGTTCATTCAATGAGTAACGATTCATAATAAAAATATATTATCCTTAATTTTAAATGGAAGAATAGATTTTCGTATCGTAGTATATTATATTACATTATATTTTATTAAATTATTCCAATCAATTCTATAATTGAATTGGCCATATGCTTGGCTTATATTACTTCCCTCTTGCGTATGCCTAATTGGATGTTGACTGCTCAATTAGTTAGCGTAAAACAAGGACTGAGATATAGATGGAATAGAGCCAATCATGGTAAGGTGCGAAAAATCACATCGAAGGGCTTAATTGAAAATCGAAACTGCCCCAAAGTCTTAACTTGCAACGCAAAGAAGAACACACAACTCAAATTTTACAGCCTTACATCTTACATGTCTCATCTATGATTTGGCATCTAAACATCGTGTAGTATCGTTCGTATCCAACAGCGTTCAGTCGTTAACCATGATTTGTAATCTGTTCAAGCCAGTCTTAGCCATATAGAGTTGCTGTTTTTGCTGTTGCTGTTGCTGTTGCGGTTGCTGCTGCTGTGGCTGCGACTTTACTGATGCTGATGCTAGCTGGTCAGCTAGCTGTTGATGAGGATGGATAATGATAATTTCACACGACGTGTTCTGTTGTAAAATTTTATCGCCAATGCCAAAACCAAAACAAAAAACAAAAAAACCAAAAACAGCAACAAAAAACAAAACAAAAACAAAATATCAAAGCCAAAACCTGATGCTCAAATCAATTTTTATTATTTTATCGTCGACGCCTGCTGCATGCCGCTAGCCAAATGGCCGTGAGAGTCCCTCACTTTTTCTTTACAATCCGTTGAATCTATCTCATAACTAACCCCACTGACTAGGCTTAATCATAACGCAGAAGGAGCAACTTAAACAAGCCCAATTCGCAGTGCTCATTCCTAGTTCGCATGATGAAATGATTGCAAACTGAACTCAACTGTACAGCAACCACTTCCCTCAGGTCCTGCTCCTACATCAATATATATATATATATATATATATATATAGTTGTAAGGCTGGCCCAGAACAATAGATGGCCTATTCTGACGTTAACAATGCACAAATCATTATCAGTAATTATGCATTGTTCGCAAAAGTTTTCTCTCTATCTCGCTTTCGTCTCACTATCTATCTCTTTCTCTTATTGGTACTGCAACTGTTGTAAAGGGCTTGGAGCCAATCCTTGTCTACTTGCTGAGCGCTTCTTTGATTGATTGGTTGATTGCATTTGGCCTTGAACTGCCCTTCTCACAAATATATATATATTAATAGACTTAACCAATACTCCCACACACACACAGTCACATACACACCTAGTTAAGGTGTATATAAACTTGGTTTTAATGGGATTTTCGGATATTAATTCTGCAGAGACTGACACAAACTTTAGTGTTTAGTATTGAAGAATTCCCAAATTAGCTGATAGAAACACTAGAACAAAGCCACATAAATCATTCGAATGTTGCCACGTGCAACACGTATTTGCCCCATTCCCATTCAAGCTGGAAATAAGGCAACAAAGTAGCATGGAATGTGAGATGATAGAAAGAAAACACAGATAAGTTTGCTACAACATTTTCCTAGAATGCAATCAAGGAAACAGGACATTGATTTAAATTCCAAATGACGCTGACGCTGACGCTGACGTTGTCCATTTTCACAGTGTAAATGAGAATAAGAAATGGAAAAGGAAATTGTAAAATATAAAGAAAAATTGCAATTTAATCAAAACCAACTGTGTCTAAACTCAACGCAATGTTATACTTTTATATAAACTGAAATAAAATATTGTAACGCGGATTTACTGTGCTGTTCCTGTTTACGGAATGTCCTTAAAGCGCTTTAAAAACAATTTACTATAGATATCTGGAGGCAGCTTAACAACAGATGAACAGCTGCAACAGCTAAGGACTTGCATAATGTAATGTAATGTATATTATATAGTAAGTTGCAACTTGATCCCTGCCAACTTATTGCAATCTCCAACAGCTTAGGTACAGTCAGAGGCAAAACATCAAATTGACAATTTGCATTGTCTTTTGCTGTAGGTTTCTTTGATATTTTTAACTTTAACCTAAAAACTTTTGACTTTTCAACTTGGAAAAGTATTTTTAAGATAGTATAATAGATAGATATGGATCAATCTTAAATATATATTTAAATTAATGTATATATTACACTAAATATATTTAGAAAATATGGTAAAACATTCAACGCAACTTGACTTTAAGCAAAACTTATTTCAGCAAACCAATTTGTTATATGAAAGTTGCTTCATTACTTCAATATTTAATATATAATATATAATATATATTTAATATACAATTATAATATAGCGAAAGTAAATATATATGCTCTATAGGTATATATGTTATATACTATAAGCATATATTTAAACCTTTCCTGCTGAATTGAATGAGTTTTTGCTATAAAGTTACTTCAGGTTTTTTATTAGTCAGTAAACTTGCATCAATTGCTTTCGATTTAATTTAGATTCGTTATTCTAATAAAGTTATGTTGTGACCCTCGCTTTAATATATGAACGTGGCATGCTGCATGCTATATGCTGTATGCTGCATGATGTTTACCAAAGCCCTGCACTTGGCCAGTTGGCGTTGGGTCATAAATTAAACTGCATTTGGCTATTTTAGTGGTCATTAGGCGCGGTTGCAGTTTTCTGCTGTTTTCATAGTTGTTTACAACGATTGGAACCTACGTTTGGCTGTCAGACTGTCAGATTGTCAGACAGTTGGCAGTAGTGTTTGTCCTGTTTCCTTTTGGGCTGGCACAAATTGTGTCTTAGCCAAGATGAAAATGTTGCAGAAGTTTTAATGAAGTCTTGCTTTAGGTACTATATAGTATGACAGCGCCGGTAGAATTATGCCTAGAGGAGAAGTTCCATACAATACCATTGGGGGAAATGGCATTATGAGTTATGTGACTGTTGCTTCTACTCCTGCTGTTCCTCTAGAGTATGTTATGCTCCACCTACCTCAATTCTAGCTATCTCATTCTTACGCACTATACTTAAGGTATTACGCCTCAGAATGTGCTACAGTTCAATTAACATAATTAATGTGCGTATCTTACTTGGCTTAAAGCTGCTTAGCTGTTGCTTATTGTTGCTTATTGGCCAAGTCTGTACACTATAGTGGACTGTCAGCATGTAACATTTGTAATATTTTGAGTTTAGTTTTCGCTTTTCAACATTAAAATTTGTATTGCTTAGTTAAGCTGAGAGTGTTCCAGCTTGACTTAATGGCACAATTAACTTGCAGTGCGTTACATGAATGACTCTTGGCTGTGACCTGTTGACTGTTGACTGCTTACCAACACAACTGCAACTTCAATTTGAGACTAGTATAAGCCATAACTCTTAACTGTCTGTTGCAGCTCATTAAACAACAACTCTAATTACTTATGTGCCTAATGATTTGCAGTCAATTACAGGCATAAAACTGACTTCAACTTAGCTCGAAGGCTTTTTTTGTCTCTAATATACTAAATAGATGTTTGACATCATCTATATATATAATATACGATAGTTATATATCCGTCTTTATGTAGTTTCAGACATGTTACATATGTTGCTTTGTTTGATGAGTCTATTTCAGGGCTAACTTGACAATTACCTTCTAATAATAATCTTATATAGACCTCAGCTATTGCTGAAGTTGGAAATGCAAACAATTTTCAAATTGTTACCCCATTTCCACCAAGTATATAGTCATGCCTAAAGTTGGTAAAACACTGAAATGTCTATAGAACTTTTGAGTCTTTTATTTGCTTGAATTGAAGCTTGATATAGTTTAAAACTAAATGCTAATTTGATATCTTATGATCCAGCTAAGAAGATTTTACAAAATTTGATTTATCATTCCTTTAGTTCATGAAGTTATATATAAATATTATTAAATGAAACATAGCACTAAATTATGTAAGTTATTTGAAAGAATTTTGTGTAAAAGGACAGCATATAAAATTGAATTCATTTATTCATTTAATAAGTTGTTGAATACCATAAGAAAAGTTTCTCCTAACTTTTGTCTGAAGAGCGTTGAGTTATATGCGAGTTCTGCATACATTCTCAGACAAAATATTTGTCAGCTCTCAAATGTCTAAGAAATGCACTTGAAAATTATACTGAAATTTCACTTGAGAGTGTGTGTGTGTATGAGTGTAAGAAAATGTGACAATGGAAAGCTAAAGGTGTTGACAGCAACTTAAGAAGCAACATCAGGTGGCAATGTGGCAGTGAGGCAGCGTGTGTGAAATACGATATGCTCATTAAGAGCTGTGTCCTTTGGAAATGAAATGTTAAAAAAAAAATGTATAAAAAATGTTAAAAAAAGCAAAATATGGTAAAAACCTCGTCTCGTAACGCCCCAATTGGCTTGGGGGCGCGCCACGCAAGTCAAGTGCATAAATAAATGGTTGGCGCCCTCTTATAATAAACATGATAATGATGATGATAATGCTCATCATAATGATTATAACATTGCCAGCGTTAAGCGGCTGCAAAACTGCCGCACAGCTGCCAACCAGCCAGCCAGCCAGCCAGCCAACTTTCATATATGTATATATATCATTTGAGGACGCAGCTCTTTACCTTATGCCCAGGCAAGGACACAGCAACTGGCAACATCAAGAGGCAAAACTAAAAGCTGTACAAACTAGGAGTGGGCGAGGGGGTGGTGTGTGAAGGGCTACCACTTTGTCACCTTGCCGCCTACATAGTAGCAATGAAAAGGCCACAAACCGAGCGAGAAATTAAAGCAGTAGGCCAAAGTAAGCCTAAGGTAAAGTAAGGTAAAGCGTAACTGGTTTTAAATGGTATTCAGGCCTAGGCCTTATATCATATCATATGATATGCACTCATACACACGCAAAGGGTTAATATAAATGCTTCTTTTATATATGAATACGCATTTAGAATTTACTTTAATTTAAGCTAAGAGTATTAACAATTCGTTGTCTTAACGTTTTGTATTGTTTTTGGTGTGGTTGTTTCTTTATGGTTTGGGACAGAGCGTTTTTATAGTGCGTGCCTCAAACCGGCATAATAAATCATAATAACGCCCACCTATATGTGCTCAGATCTACGATTAAGTCATCATCATCATCATCATTATCATCGTCATCATTATTAGTAAGCATCTGCAGTCGAAAAGACAGAGACAAAACGAACTTGGAAAGAGCGAGAAGGCAAGTCTTGGCCACGAGCCAGTAGTAAAAACAATGCCTCGTTTTTGTTGTTATTGCCGTTTGTTGGCTTAAACCAAAACTTAGCCACGAGGTCAGACTGAGAGTCAGAGACTCAGAGATACAGATTTAGACTGGAAACAGAGTTTTTGTTCTGCGTCATGTCACGCCCTGAGGGTCAGCTCATTTAATATCCAATAGAGATGTAATATCTGCCAATGAAGTCATTAAGCAAAAAACCTATTCATAGAGCTTGAGACGGGCAATTTGATAGCTAAATGCTGATAACTTTTATACAAATCTCTCTCACTCTCACTCTCTCTCTCTTACTCGCTCTATCTCTACTTTAACTGTCAAACTGTAACACTGAAACAATAACAAGACAAACAATTTTATAGCGTAAAAACAAAAAAACAAAGAATTAATTTATATACCTGAAACACCATGGATGATGAGGATGATTTTGATTGCATGCCACCTGTCACTACCAACACCTTTGGTATACCCAATGAGCCGGATCTCTTGGTGCAATATGAGTTGTATAGAACTAGCATGAACACCAGATGCCTGCATAGTGAACGTAATCGTGAGGTTTATACGGAGGCATTCATTGAGGATCCACGTCTGGGTACCTTGGCGGATCTGTGTGTTCGTGCATTGGCGAAACTAGGCACCAAATACCTATCACCGGTAGTAGCCAAGGATCCACTGAAGTTGCGTATACATTATGATTCACTGGATGTCGATGCACCGTTGCGGGAGTGCTGGTTTGTGGAGGATTTGAGATTCTGGCGCCGTGTGGTGCTGGCCAAATGTAACGATAAATCGGTGCATCTAAAGAAATTGAATGAATTCGATTGGAAGGGTAAGGGTATTAGCTTGAAATATGTGGAACTGGTGGAAGCATGTCCAGCAGCATATTGGCCAGAGACGGAAATGGCGGCGTTGGGTTATTTGGTGCGGGATTTTGTGAGAACCTTGCATATAAAACACCTGCAGTCACTGCCGGATTTTGCCTTTTCGCACTATGTAAACAGTGAAGATGAGCTGGATGTCTCTTCAGAGGAACCGGCATTTTCCGAAATATCCAGCGATGAAAGGTAAATCAATGAACTATATCTTATATACATATATATAATTACTTAATATATATTCAAAAGAGACACTATGGATGAGGAGGAGGAAGGCGAAGAGGAGCAAGTGCCTGTAGTTGTGGTGCCAGTAAGTAAATTAAAGAAAAAGGAGTCCGTAGTGCAAATCTCAGACAAACCAATTACAATCGAAGAAACCGATGATGAAGACGAGATTCTAATAGACAATCAAGTTACAAGTTTATCGGAGATAGGCGCTGATGAAAGAATATCGGATGAAGCGCTTAAACGTCGTGAGGCACGACTAGCACGCAATGAGGCACGTCAACTGTTGCGAAATTTGCATCTGGAGAAGAAGGAGGAGCACGAGAGACGCCACCGTACACGTATGGAACTAATGAAGCTGCCAGAGCCAATACCACCAGAACCAAAACCGCAGAAGAAGGATAAAAATGATAAAAAGAAACCGGAGCCTCCACCGCCCATTGATGGTGTCTTTGATCTAGAAGTGGAACCGGAGCCAGAAGATAATGAGGATAAAATACCAGATGGGCGGAACAAGGATAAGCTCCTTAGACGCATTAAACGCTATGATTATCCTGCAAAACATTGTCATCACATCGATCTCAGTTTCGTGCGTTATTTTATTCATTTAGCTTCATTGACCATTGAGTTTCTGGGTCCGGAAATGGATCGTAATTATCACAAACGGCATATGAACTTCTCCTACGATGACATGATGCGTCTGGCGAAAGGATTGCAGACATTGCAGGAGCTAAAGATCTTTCGTTTGCGTCACAGCCGCATGGAACACATTAAGCTACTGATACTGGCACGAGTGTTAAAGAATATGAATAGTCTGGAGGTGATTGATTTTGGTTATGATCAGCTGGACGATAATTGTGGCACAGCCATCGATATGTTATTGGATCGCCCCATAATGATCAAGGCACTCGAACTGGAGTACAATAATTTGGGCATACATGTACTGACTGCCATTGGGCAATCCCTTAAGGGTCATATCATCGAAGGAGATGCTCCAGCCTTGGAGTATCTGGGCTTGGCACATAATCCCATTAATGAAACCGCTTTACCGATGCTCATCAACAATATCGTGGGCACAAAACATGTCCAAGAGCTAAATATTAATGCAATCGAGGGAAAACCTTCACAGATTGCGGCTATAATTAGCTTTTTGCTACGTAATCATAAGCCATTGAGGCGTCTGGATATGGTTGCCATCCAGCTGAATCCTGTTGTGGGCAGAGAGCTTATCTGTGGCCTGGAGACCAATCATAAGTTGACACATTTGGATTGTCGCGCTTGTGATCTGGACACGGATGAGGAGACTGAGGCGGATACCATCATACGTCGCAACAATTATGAGCGGCTGCATCCTTATTTGGGGGATGACACACAAACAGAGGAGAGCCTGCTGCAGTATCTGGCTAGTCTGAAACATCCCATTATAAGTAAAATAGAATATGATATGGCCAAGGCTGCGGAATGTGAAAAGAATCGTCCTGTTACTCCCAGCAGTGAGTTGTCCGTGTGCGAGGAAGAGCGCGTAGAACAGGAAGAAGAGTTTGATATATGGAAACAGTTTGGGGTGGCCAAAAGCGTCACTAAAGTTGAACCGGATAAAGTCTCCGATCTTGGTTCTCATAACAGCAGTCCAAATCAATTTCATTATAATCCCAATGAATTCAATTTGGAGGAGTTCCGTGAACATCTTCATTTGCCTGGTCCAGGCAATCGTTATTACTATTTCAAGAAGCATAAGGAGTAGCTATGATAATCCCTTAATCATTTCCTTCAAACACAAAGAAATATGCTAAATTCAAGAGCTTCAATTTAAATTCTTGATTAAAATGTTGTCGTTCCATAGGAATACCAAATAAATCTTAATCCTTTCCCTAACTTAACTCAAGTACCAACAATTTCTCTTTAAACTTATGTTTTCCCTATATAATCACAATATTACTGTAGACTTGTCCTAAGGGCTGACATCGTCGTTGTGCTTAGGGGGGCAGGAAGCATTAATCAAACGTAAATCAATTGGAAATACAAATACTCTGCTAGAATCAACAAAGCAGAGAGGCAAAGGATGCCAAAGGAAGGATAGAGGCTTTGGCATAATAAATAATAAAAAAGAGAAAGAAGAAAAAAAAACATGTTGCATGCAGATAAAAGCACCGTTAACGACAACAATTGCTCTTCCAGTTGCAGTTACTGTTGCTGTTGTTGTTACTGTTGCTGTTGCCAACAACAAACACCCACACACACAAGCAATAGTATGATAAAAGAAAGAGACGAGATAGAGAAAGAGAGAAAAATAATAGTGTAAATTTATTGCTTAATCATGCGCCTTTTTTTTTGACTAGTCTGTTGAAAATGTAAATAAATGCAAATTTGCAGCTTGAAGTGGTTTCCAGGTTCAGCATCAGCTTCAGCTTCAGCTTGAGGTCCAGGTGCATGTCCCCCAGGTCTCAGGTCTCAGGTCCCAGGTTCCAGGTTCAGGGCTGTAACAAGGCGTTTGCTTGTCTAACTGGACACACTCGTGTGGGGCTCAGCAAGAGGTAGGCGTATGCTGACTCCAACTGTAGCTGCATCTGGGTTTGTTGCGGGTTTTTCATATTATTATTTTTTTTTTTCTGTGGCAAGTGGGTCGCCAACTGATGCAACTTTTGCTGTTTGTTTTATTTGCTGCGTGGGTGAGTTTTTACTGGTAAGCACTGCAATTAATATGAGACACATGCAAGAGACGCAAGTACAACGTGCCACCCACACGATAGTCATAAACTACTACTACTACGTTGGCTGGCAGCATCTAAAGAATATTCTTAATATAAGGTTTTTACCTTTACACTTACATTTTACATGTTCATTTTATATACTACTTTTTATATTTTACTTTTTATTTATCTTCTTACATTTACATTTTTAATTTAACATTTCAAATTAATTATGCGAAATTGTAGCTTATTGCAGCTAAAATAGAAATGTAAATAAAAGAAAGATTATTAAATTATTAAGATGAATAATTATGCTGCAGCTTGTTGTTAGCAACAAAGTTTTGCTTTACATGCAACATTCCACAACACACCAATGCAACATGTTCGATACAACATAATAGCAGCGCAGCCAAAGCGCCTGTTGCGTTAACATAGCAGACAACTGTTAAGTAGCTGTTAAGCTACTGTTAAGCAGCCGAAGCAATGCTTAAACTTACTTCAACTACGAGTTGCTTTGATCCTTTGCAAGATAAAGAATAATAATAATTTTAATTTTATTTTTATAAAAAAAAAATAATAAATAAATATTTATTTTGCATTTAGTGTTGCTTCAATTACAATTTATTTTTTTTATTTTTTTATTATTTAAATATCAAATCATATTATTCATCAAATTTCGCATATAACTTCACATTATTTTGTTTATTTTTCTTTTTTTAAAGTGAAACGCCAATAACTGGTTTCAAAATGTCAAATAATTTAGTTAAATACATATAAAAAAGAAAAAAAAAAACACAAAAACAAACAACAAACTAAAGCAAAAAATAAAGTAAAACTTTAACAAAATATTTTGTTAAGATCTCAAGTGTTCTGCACAATTCAAATTTACTTTCAACGCTTGTATGAAAGTTGTACAGCACCCGCACTCACAGTCGCGCTCGCACTCGCACTCACCGTCGCCCTCACACTAATACTAGCACGCGCAACCGCAACTGCCCGCAACCCCGCTCTCTGACCAATCACATTGCCAACTTGTTTTTTTTGTTTCTTATCCATAAGCGTTGCGTTCGGCCAGCTGACTTCGAGCAAGTCGACAGCGCCGTCAGTCAACAAACGAGTCTCGTCGCGTGCGGTTCAGTCGCATCGTTCGCTCTCTCATTGAAAAATACAACAAAAAAAAAGCAGAAATACAACAACAACAATAAGAAAGCTCACTGCAATTTTTTGGTGTTTAATTGATTCAAATTCGCCTCTCAACGCACCATTAAACAATTGTGTAAAATTATGTAAAAAATTCGAAAAGAAAACAAAACATAGCACCATAAAATATGTATATATATAAATATATAACGCAGCTTGTGTTTGGGCTGTAAACTGCATAATCGAAGTTATATATTTTAGAATATTAAGTCTTTAATGCTTTGATTATATATATTTAACTATATATATATATATATATATATATATATATATGTCTATATAATATTAATTGCATTTATAGAGTGCAGTAAAATGCAGTTGGGCGCGCTGAGCGCTCTAAATCGTTTATAGAACGTGTGAAACGTTAACAGTTACTTTGGGCAACGGCCTAAATCATCATGAAGCTATATAGCTGCTGCGGCGCATGCTAATGCAGCTGTAAACAAATACAACAATAACAGCAACAACAACAACAATAAGGAATAGCAAAGTAAGTGCCAATGATAAGTTGTAAATGCAAGATGTTAAACGCCGATAAGCTACTGTGCATCTAACTGTAAATAACTTCGTTTTCAGAGTGTTACTTGAGAAAAGCCTCAACACTTTTCAACTATTATTTGCTTTTATGAATGATGTTTTATGATGTTTTTTAGGCCTAATATATGCTAATTGAACTGATTATATATAGTACAATGCGAGTAGGTCAGAAAGTAGCTTTCAATTGTGGATTATAACTAATAAGTAAATAGTTATTATAAAAAGTTATTTGTAAGTTATATACAAATGTTTACTGTTACTTATAAAAAGACTTTAGACTTGTGTTCTGTGTAACTTCCTATGGCCTGACATCTCTCTCTGTCTCTCTCTCTCAATCTCTCTGTCTGTGTACTCCGCTTTAGGTTTATCATCCACCTGTTAAGTATTAGCCATATGTATTGTACACTTTTAACTTTTGTTGTCTAATTAGTTTTGGTGTTTTATCGACAAGTCCTGCCAACACCTCGTTAATGTGCTGCCAACTTGTCAATGCGAAAGGGTAGCGCAAATTAAGTTTGTTTTCAACTTTTTTTTTTACCCTACGAAATCGAAACTTTAACATTAAAAAGGGGTAAATGGTGAAAATGAGAATTTGGACATTTTTCCAAGAATTTTTCTGTTTGAAAATTCCTTTACAAAGAACATAAAAATAACACTTTGTAATAGAGAACTCGAACTCTTTTAAGCCGTATTTCTTAACAGCTTTCAACTGGCTATAATAACATTTTCTTTCTGTTTTATTTTTATAAACAATTAAGTATTATATTTTATGAAAAGTGTATTCAGGGTTAATTTTCTCTACAATGTTTCTTGGAAAATTTTATTTGAGTTTTCAAACTCTTTTGTTAACTGAAGTCTCTGAGTCCTGTTGACTTTGATATTAGATATAAGCTTTTGTCTATTTAAGAGTCTCATTGTTGTTGTTGCCTTAAGTGTTAATTGTTTTTACTCTTGTTTATTGTGGCAGCAACAACTCTGTCTCTGTCTGTGTCTGTGTGTGTGTGTGTGTGTGTGTCTGTTGATGTTGTTGTAGCACCTGGTTAGTGCTTGACACAGATTCAAAAAAAGTTTTGTTTATTATTTGTTGCTTGTTTAGTTTTAATGTGAACTTTTGCGTGTTGCAAGTGCTGCCAAGTGCTGCCAAAATGCAACAGGCAATTCTATCAGTTGTTTCTGACATTAGCCAGGCCATAAAATTGTCTACTTTATGATGCATAGTTCCTGCTGTTGCTACTTCTATGTATAAACAACAGTTAGATAGGGCAGCGAGAGGGTGTGTGGAGTGTGAGAGCTGGGCCATGTTGCTCATTATTCATGCAACAACTGTGCATTTCACACCTCTGTCTCTCTAATGCGCTCTGCGGTCGAGTTGACAACTGTGCAACAGCTCAAATTAGCCATGCAATTTGTACTTAGCCATTTACAACATTGCTGAAAACTAACAGAGCTTCTAGGCAAAATTGCTAAGGCGTTAGTTACGTCCGGAGCTAATAATAATATGTACAAGGACTTAAACCCACAACATGTGCAACTAACCAACAACATAAGCAGCAACAGCAACAACAGCAGCAGCAGTAGACATAGACGAGGATGACGACAAGCGACAAGTTTATCACTTGTTAAGCCAAAGTTGCAGACACGCATGCAGACCAGGCCAAGAGGCAGACCCCAACCAACAGCCAGACCATCAGCCAGACTAAGATCCAGACATGGGCTTAGACAGCGTCAGATACACAGGCAGCATCAGAGTCTGTGGCAGAGTCAGAGTTTGAGGCAAGTTTTAGTACATAGTACTAGAGCCCAGTGTCAGTTGCAGATGCAGTCGACAGCTTGGCAGGCGCAGATGGGTGCGGTAGATAAGAACGCTTGGGGATTTGGCCAAGACGAGAGTCTGCTGCAATTTGCATGGCAGCAAAGTTCATGTTGGCGTTTTGGTTGCTCCCGTCGGCAGCTGCCAGTTGACCATTGAGTGCTGTATGTTAACCCTTTAAGATCCAGTGGGTTGTAGACAGCACAGAACAGAACAAGCAACAGCACAGAATGCACAACAAAGCATATATACACACATAAGCTCACAGACACACACACACACACACACACACACACACTATGTGGTTGTCAGCAAAACTGTTGAGTGACAATAAAAATGAAATTCAGACAAAGTTTACAGCTATAAATACTGCAGTCAACGCAATGGCAGAGGCCAGGAAACAAATGTCACATGATTGTCAACACAGACAAACACACACACACATATATATATATGTATTCAAAAATTACGTATACGCAGCATGTTGTTGTTCATTGATATCCAATAGACTTTTGGTCAGCTTCGATTTTGCTTTCAATAATATATATATATATATATATTTTTTTTCTTTTTGCCTTTCGTTTCCGCATCGCAGCAAGTCGCCTCAATTGTTGTCTTCAGTTTCAATGCAATTTCAATACCTTTTAACTGCCACAGCAGAAGCAGCATCAACAGTAGCAGCAACCAGCAGCAGCAACAGCAGCTGTTGCAGTTTTAAACGTCATTTCATTGGTTTTACATTTTATGACTTTAATGCCTGGCGACAATTTCAATTACATAAGTGACAGCAGACACGCTTCAGCTCTGCTTAGCTCAGTTGAGCTTAGCCTCAAGTCTTAGCTTACCTCGTCTTGCCTTGACTTTGGTTAACTTGGCTCTTAGCTCAATTCTCTGCGGTTTCTTTAGCTTCCCCTTTAGCAAATATTTGCTGTTTAGACGCTGTTGAGAAACTGCTTCAAAGTGTTCAATATTGGCCAACTTGAGGATTCTGTTGCTCTGCCAAGTAGCACTTAAAGTAAATTGATTGAACTCTGAGCTAATGAGTATATTAACAGGTACTTTAAGCTGAATATTGTACTTTGAATCTCAATGGGGATTTGTTGGTTTGTAAAATGGTAGCTTATGGTGGCCAATTATAAGTAAATTATATGCATATGGACAACATATGTTAGTAATGATAAATTGATAGAAATGAATGTAATCAATTCGATTTGATATGAAATCTATTTGATTAGAGCCCAAGGCAGATGAAATTGAATTCAAATGAATTATTTGTGGTTTAGCTAAAAGCAAATATTGATTAGTGTTTGAGTATATGATTACAGAGATCCTTTTACAGTACATAATCAAATGCTGTATATCCTTGTATACAAATAATAATAATAAAGGGAAAATTGGTAAAAGTTTTTGCAACAAAATAAACAAAAGTCACGTACTATACAAAAGTATATTTCTACCAATTAGTAACTGAAATTGAGTAAAGCAAAGTTTAGTTTTCTCTTGGGCCAACAACAGCAATTAACATTATTAAAGCATAAGGACTATACACATCCTGCTTGGGTTGGTTGCTTCGGTGTCCTTTTGATTTATACAAAGTAGCAACTGTCAGTTACAACATATACAACAACAACAACAACGTTACTTTAATTAGCAAAACAAACATTTGACCTAAAACATTATATAATTGTCCTTGCCTATTACTTTACCCACACACACACACATACATAGATAGCACATTGGGCTGGTAGTTGACAGCAGAATTTCTGTGAGTGAAAATGTAACAAAATTGTTAAAACAAATGCCAAAGCATGGAATTTAATTAAAATTTAGTAGAACATTAGTTAGGTGTATGAGTTAACCTCAGGCAAGAAGCTCAAAAATCATTTAATAGTCAAAGCGATAAACAAAATATTTGAGTGCCTATTTAGCATACGCTGCGTATGCGCAATTTTTGCCATAGACAGCAATTAACTACCCAACCTACCCAACCTCTCTATAGACTGTATATACTCTATGCAATGGGTGGGTAGCAGACAGCTGCTAATTGAATCTGTTACGCCTAATGCCCTAAGGATGTATACGCTGTACTACATTTAACGTCCTGCAGCCAGGTCCGGCCAGGTCCTTGGCCTTTTTAGCACGTGTCCCGCAAAATTGATAAGCCATAAATTTTCGTTATTTTCCACAGCAACTGTTGCTGCTCTGCCTGCAGCCACATAAAAGGGCTTCTGCCTGTGGTTTACTGGACATTTCTTTATAAGCAAAACCCTCCCACCACTCTACAGCTCGCTGCTAACAGTTTCAAGCTAAATACCCTCCGCCAAGGCCTATGTGTTCTTTGGGTATCTTTTCTGTTGTTGTTGTGCGGCTCACAAATCGCAACTCAAACAAAGCAACCAAAAGCTTGTACAATTCCTTGTTATGGTTCATTAATTTAATTTGGTTTTTACTTTGGGCATTTCCTACTTCCCTTCTTCAACTTCTTTTCCATCTTAGTTTTCTGCTTCTCATCTGCTTGTGCCATTCAACAAACAAAAGAAGTTTCACGCTTATGCTAATCCAATGCCTAACTTCATCATAATTCGTAAAGGTTTTGAGCCAGCCTTTAAAGGGCAATTGCCAAAACTGAAAACTAAACTTTACTGCACAGTTTAGGGCCAACTGCTGTTACCCTCAACATAATTACTAGCTATACTATATAATGGAAGTAATTGAAACTTTTACGTATAGAAGTTGAAGAGTAAATGCAAAATTATATAGTATATCTATTTTTAGGCATTTGCAAAATTGAAATTGATACTCAATTTCATGTGCATTTTCATGGCTTAACTTCAGTTACTCACAGAATATAATTGCTATCTTTTGGATGTAATCAAAAGCCAGTGATACGTTTACGTATATTTAGTCAAAGGGAAAATGCAAAATTTTACAGTATTTAGAACGAAGCACTCAACATATTAAAATGTTTTTGGTTTTACATAAAACCAACAGTAAAATTCCATAGAAATAGCTAAAAAGAATTGTATATATTATGTAGTATATAAATGTAAAGCTCTTTTTAACATAAAATAACTGTACAATTTAGGCAACTGTAGCTGTGTCTATAACTGTAATATGTATGAAATGTGTCAGGTTAAATGACGCTGTCGAAAATAAACAGAAACAGCGTAAACTTTGCACTAAACTCTTTAAAAATTTATGAAATGTGCGCCATTTGAGTTAGGGGGGAGGTTGCGGGGTTATTTACTTACAACTACTATAGCATATACGTACGTGTCTGTGTGTACCTGTGTATATTAAGAGCTGGCTTAAACTATCCAAATGAAAATGGTGCTTTATTGGCATTGGGCCGTGAGGTCGAACAAAGTTCTCTCCTAGGAAGCAGGAGTCACGCTTTGATTGCCACTCTGAATCCCTCGGGCTACCTTCTACTCTCTCTGTATGTGTATGCATGTGTGTGAGTGTGTGATTGCCTCGTTGCACATTGAAGATGCTTTCGACTCCCCGACGATCTATCAATTTTGTAACTCTGCTCTGCCACCTGACGCTACACTGCCAACTACTAAATGTTAACTCTAATTAAACAATTTTTAAACACACTAACTAAAACTTAAATTAATTTTAAGCTATAAATTAAAGTTGCCACTTTGCAAAGCTTTTTAATTAATGAAATTATAACTGGTTGTTGTTGCCAACAAGTTTATTACAACAGCTAATTTAGCCAACTTTTATAGAGTATATAGCAAACTCGTGAGCGAACGCTGAACAAAGTTGAGTGCTTGCACTTGCAGTTCATTTGCGATTTTTGCTGCTGCTGCTGCTGCTGCTGCTGGTTGACGTTTGTTGGTTGTTGCAACGTCCAAACAATTACCCAACAACAACAGTCAAAAGAGTCAAATACCAACAACATCAAGTACCATAAAACATTGTTGTATTGTTGTTGGGAGTCTTTTTCCCTTTTTTTTTGCCTTCTTTTTTTTATTTTGGCCAAGAACCTTTCTCCCGCAGCCCATTGGCAGATAAAAGTGCAGTCGTGCCCATTGCCGCTCACACGTCTCGTACTTTTGGGCTCTGGGACTTAGTTTGGTACTGTGGCAACTGGCAACTTGCAACTGGCAACTGGTAACTGGTAACTGGCACTGGCATTGTGTCTGCTTGTGGCACTGGGACTACGTCTGCGACTAAGCCTGGGTTTGGGCATGGGCATGGGCATGGGCTTTGAGTATTGGTTTGGGCCAGGGCATGGGCACTCTAGCGGAACTTTGTGTCGCATTATGCCGTGTTGTTCGGTTGTTTTGGTTGTTTTGGTTGTTTTGGTTGTTCGGTTGTTCTGTTGTCGTGGCTACATGGTCTACACATGTTGCCAACAATTGTATTTTCTTTTTTTGTTTGCTGCCAACATTCATTTTTTGTCTGTTTCGTTGCTGCTGCCACTGTATACAACGTGCGCTTTGCAGTTAGATAGATACAAAAGTATCTAAAACTGTCGGCCCAGCTGTATACGTATATGTTCTATATGGCACTGACTCTAATTATGTTTTGTTGCCGCTTGGCTGCAGCTGCAGCAACCCTACCCTCAACCCTCAACCACTTGCCTGCCTATATAGTATATATATATATATGCATATATATAATAGCTGAACAATAAAGATTGTCAGTTGCACAAAGCTGCAGCTATTTGCATTATTATTTGCATACAATTTATATGCCATTGACATCAATAATTAATATGTTTTAAGTGCCTTTTACAGGATTCAAATTGTATATCCTTTAAATCCATATGCAAATATTTATATATAGACTCAAAGTATTTACTATTACTATAACAAATATGTTATGTTAATTGTTAATATGTTCAATGAAGTTAACTGAATGCACATAAAGCTGGCTAACAACATACACTCAAAGACACAAAACTAAGACCACATAATCAACACTTCATTAAGTGAGTTTAAGTGCGCTGTTAAGGCTAGTAAAGCCAAGTGATCGACTAAGCGATGCCCTGTAAATGTATCATATGTAATTTTAGTTACTTTAACTAAGTTTTAGTTAGTATTGTCTAGGCTTAAGTGCAGCAATTGCTGCAGTTCCAGGCGCAATTTGTGTAGTTCAACAAATCTGTTCCTTGACTACATTTAGTATATACTAAGTTATAGAATATATACTAAAATTCTTATACTAAGTATAGCACATGATAGTTAGTTAGTCACTTGAGTAATTTCAAGTACTTTGTTTAGTCTTAACTGCTTTTTATCAAAAGTAAATTGCACTTAAAATTTTCGCCAGAGCATCGGAAGTTTGTTTAATGTCTTGTGGTAAGAGCTGCTTCGGGGTTAATAAAAGCAAATAAAAGTGTAATAAAAGCCAAAATTAACTATCATATTCAGTTACAATAACCATTATACTATACTATTTGTATTCATTCATTATTTTGAGCAAGGTTAAACCTTGACTGGAAGCAGCGTAAAAAACTACAATATGATTTATTAATTACACCTAAAAGCATATTAGTTATAGCCCTATTATTACAACAAACTACAAACAACAATAACAAGTTCAAGGTAAATTGAGTTAAGCTCTTAACGTGGCCATAAACAACTATCATATCATATGGCGATCCCTTAACTAAAGCCCAACTGAAGAGCACTAAAGCTAACGCTTATAGCCAACTATATTATAAAATTTGAACGCGTCTCTTTTTTGATGGCTTAAATGGAAAAACCAATAACTTTATATAGCTTTATGTACCTATATATCTATATACCTATATATCTATATATTATATATATGTATATGTGTTGTAGAGGGTGAGAAAGTGTTGTTGTTGTTGTTGTTGCTGGAAATGAGAGGCACAGACACTCATAAAATGATGAATGAAAATGCCATAATATGGCGTATGTGAATTGTGGTACATTGAACCTGGCAACAGCTTTTGGGCCATGAAAACCGGACCAGCTTATTTGGGTTAATCAAATTTAGTCAACGTCGTCGTCGTCGTCGTCGTTCTCGTTGTCGTTGTCGACGTTAATGTTAAAGTTAACGTTAACGTTAACGTTAACGTTAACATTGCCTTACGCAGCGGTCGTCAGCTTCATTGTCAGCGGTATAAAACTCATGTCATGTCCGTGTCGAGGGGCAATGGGGCAGCCATTAAGCACCTGTGTCTGCCTCTGCCACATACACACACACACACACACACACATACATGCATGTATATAATGTATGCATATGTGTGTATGTGTATCATATGTAACTTGCTGTATCTTGTATCTGCTGGATACATTTCACATGTGCTGCGCGTATTGCTCATTAATGTTGGCCACTACAAATGCCTCACTGTACTGTATAACAGTATATGTAACCCTAATGTATAAGTTCACATGTGTGTGTGTGTTGTGTGTTTTTTTTGTTGTATCTTACAGATACGTATTTTATGTTAATTACATGTTGCCCGCTATGTCAGCGTTTGTAATTATTTTGACAGCGAATTTTCTGTTGTTTCAGTATTTGTAAATCAACAAAGCGTCAAACACACACACACACACACACACAGACACACATACACAGACATACGGCAGTAACAGTTACAGTTACATTCGTCAGATTTACGTTGATACTTTTGCATAATGATGTGACGATCCCAAGCTCCACCACCCCCAAACAAAGCTGCTTGCTACTCTCTGTCTCTGTCTCTGTCTCTGTCAGTCAGCCTGCCTATCACAGGCAGACAGACAGTGGGATGAGACTGAGAGAGAGAGAGAGAGAGGGGGGAGGCGCGAGTGGTAGACTTTGAAGCTTAACATTTTGTTTAATGAGCATTTTACGAGTCATGCAGCAATGATATGAGCTGCCTGCAACAACTCAGATGTGTCCTCGTTCTCGTCCTCGTCGTCGTCCTCGTCCTTGTCCTCGTGCCCTAACCAAAATAGAGCGAGAGAAAGCGAAAAAAAAACATTTATTGAGCAAGGCCTATGGCAGCTTGTTGCAAATGCGAGAGCTGCTCAATAAGTTCTTAAAAATAGAATTTTGTAATTGATTTTTAGCTTATATCAATTCTAATGCTAGTCTAGCTAAGTTTTGTAGCAACCCTCGCAGGAAACAATTACGCCTGAAGCGCAGCAGTCAACGAATTCGATTGGTTTTCGAGGTTTCCGTTTCTGTTTTCGGTTTTGCTGTTACTCTTGACCGTCGCCGTATCGTTGTATCGTCGATTCTTGACTTTGTGGTTTATCGGGGGGGGGGGGGGGGGGTGGGAGTTGAGGGTCATACAACATGATATAGTATATGCTGAGTGCGAATGTTAATAATGATGCATCTGCGGTTGATGTTTGCCTTATTTGATTGAATGCCTGCTGTGGCATGCAACCGTCTCAACTGGTGCATAAATGCAAGATGTCACAGTTTATGCCAACACATCCCTTGCCAACAGTTGCAGCAACAGCAGCAGCAGCAGCAGCAGCAACTTTAATATGAGCCATCAATATAGACATTGGCCAGTCTATATAGTAACATCGCATAAATGCATAAAACAAGGCAAGAGACAAGAGACATTTGCATATATCCATTACGATTGAAGGTAAATGTTGTAAATGTATCTCTATCTCTATCTGTATCTGTATCTGTATCTGCATCTGTATCTGAGCGATGCTTTGTATCTGGCAAAACATTGAACTATTTTCTTTTGAACTTCATACATATGTATGCCTGTATATGTTTGCATATATGTATATATATATATATATATGTGTGTCTATGTGTAGTTGTATCTATTTGTGTCGTTGCACAAGTTGTCTAAGGTTGTTGGCACTACTTGAGGCTGTTGTTATTACTCTTACCGCTTCGCTACGTTTAAGATATCAATGCTATCAAAACCATAAGCAACTCAGCCAGCAGATAGATACAGATACAGATACAGTTGAAGATAGAGCTAAAGATACAAATGCATACAAAGATACAATACAGCAAACAGCTGAATTGACAGCCAGCGGGCAATTGGCAACAATATCTGCAGTTGTCATTTTGGTAGACAATGGTTAGAGCAGAGGATGGGATATAAAACTTATTGAGTACAGTCAATCAACATATTGTTGAACTATTGTAGCACACCTCGCTAGCGTTAAACTGAATCTAAATCGTTTTATTCAATTTCTACTTCACACACATCCACATCCACAGCACATTAAATATGAAAAATCAATTTCAGTTTCCCCACAAGCATCTAAGCATATATATATATATATATATACATATAGGGACAATGGCATGGCTGGCACTTACCAATACAATTGCAATTGCAATGCAAGCATTGCAACCCTGGCCGGCCACATAACAGTTTATTGTCGGCACACTCTGGGCACTCTACACAAATGCATATGCATATTCATATGTGCATGTTTATATGTATATGTATATGTGGGTCCAAAGCAATAGCTGCTGGCATATTGAGGCCGCTGGCACGCCCCCATTTACATGTCTCCATTAACGCTTAGGGCAACAAGCAGTTCCTCTACTCCCTCCCTACCTACCTCACAGCATTTGCATAAAATGTGCAACGGCTGCGGCTGCGGCTGTAGCTGTTGCAGTGGCTGCGGCTGCTGTAGAAATTCAAATTTTTCTACCCTGTAATACAAAACACTTGCAATTAAATACAAGACTCTTAAGTATAAACTATATAGTGATATATATATATAGCTGAAAAGTAGGATAACTTAAAGATCTGTAGATACTTTTTCTGCTAGTAAAAAGAGAAAGAATTTTGTGGCAGCAGCAGAGTTACACAGAGAGAAAAGGAGTTAGAGTTATGATAAATATAGCTGTATATAATATTAGTATATTATCTTTCTAGGGTATCTGCTAGTCAAGCAGTTCGCCTGCCTAGCATACTTACTTGTTATTTATGCACTCGCCTCGTTGCATTTCATATTTTCTCTCGCTTTGAGCCAAAGAAATGGCAATTCTTGGTATAAAATAATGCGATAAAGTAATCTGATTTGCTTTGCATATATGCAAATTATATTAAGCAGCTTAATATTTATTTATTTCTTTGTTTTTATTTAAATTTTTCAAATTTCTAAGCACACTCTACAGCTTCTTCCCTCCCTCTCTTTCTCTTTGGCTTGCATTTGCTGCAGCGTAAATTAATCGATAAACAATTTCTGTTAGAAATTTACTTAATGAAGTTAACTTCTAACCTGATTTTATATATATGTATTATCGATAGTTATTCTTTATTCAAATTAGACTAGAAAATTGTTCCTTTTGCCCCACTGTACCCTTTTGTATCGAGTTTCTTTTGCAAGGCATTTTTAATGGCGCTTGATTTTTTTTTTTTTTGCAACGCGTGGCAAGGTCCAAGTCAAGTGCGGAAAGTTCAAAGTTGGTGGCAAATTAATGAAGTTTTTCCTGGCATATGATTAAAACTTAAAACTTTTACACTCAACTGCATTTACATGCGTGGGGCATACAAAATTCTAAAAGTTAAATGCAAAAACTTTTTCCCGTTACAATTTTCATTTGAATTTGAATTTGCATTGCAGCTGCTGCCGCTGCTGCTGGTGCTGCTGGTTGCTGTTTGATATTGCTGCTGCTGCTGGTAGTGCTGCTGCTGCTGCTGCTGTTGTTGTCCATTACAATAATATCTTTCAGATACATTTTGTGTTTGCTTTCAATTCGCCATTCGCCACCTTCCTTCCATTCCATTCCATTCCATTCCCTGGCTTCATGCACAGATTTGACCCAGTTATATAGTGCCCAGATCACGATTTCAAAAGTCTCGTCGGGATTTGTGGGTTTATTTTTTTTTTTTTTAATTCACATTTTCCCTTCTTTTCTTTTGCTGCTTATTTTTGTTTGTTATTTATTTTTTGTTTTTTTTCTTAAGCTTTTTTATTTTGTTTGTTCAGTTTGCGTCTCTTTTAATTGTCTCTCAGTTTGCTTTTCACTTGGCTCGGTTGATATTTTCCTGGGATAATGTTTGGTCTCGAAAAACCAACAGATAAACAGCCAACGGGTTCGTTTATTTAAATCGTTATGTTTCTTAATAAAATATTTAAAGTCATTCACTCAGCGAGTTGCACGTTTATTTATGTTTATTTCTCCCTTTCCTTCTACTGTTGCTGATGCTGCTGCCATTGTCCAGCTGCAATGCTCATTTACTTTCTATTGTTGTTTCAAAACGGAAGATAAACGTACTATTAAGCGAACTGAGAACCACCCAAACCACATTAAAAATGAGGGCTTAACTGATGCTTAAGATATGACTAAGACTGCAATTAGTGTGAGACTTTAAAATGAAAGTCTAAGTTTAATTAAACTTTAGTTAAATTCACTTAAAGAGAATGTTACGCTAGGGAAAGGAGCAGCTGTTCTTAACTTAACTGTCACATTTTGGTTGCATTTCTAGTGAAAAACTTAAGCGGAAGCTCATTAAGACTGCATTTAAGCTTGATTAGTGGCAAGCAATAAAACTGTGTCTCCATTCCTACCACTACAATGAAGAAAGAACAATTATTTAACATATAAAATACAGAAAGTTCGTGCATTTGCATGCACTACAAGTTTCGTATCAATTAGTTATTGTATGTTACAAGCAGCCTCAATACTAGCGTACGTTTCGATCATGTAAGTTTGATGCAAATATTAGATTCGATACCTGCCTGTTCACAGGCTTACTACACACATACACACATACTCAGCTGCTCTTTCGTTTGAAGCTTACTCTATTGCGTTTATTGCTTACGCTCAATTAATGGCGTATGATTACAGCGTGTATGAGTGAATAGGCAAGTGTGAGCGAATTGCTCTCTTATGTTTTTGTTAAAGTTGTGAGTACTCGTCGCAAAATGAAATCAGCGCAATTGAGTTGAAGCTTTGTTTTGCTTATTTTATATAAAAATTGCTTTTAAGGAATGTAAAAGTTAATTTCAGCACTTAATTGCAGCCCTTAATTCCTTTAAATTTTATTGTTAAACCATTTTATTTAGCAACTGACAGCAAGCAATAATTTAGTTCAAGCTCAACCCTGAATCAACAGATTTCAATTTGCTGTTAATTTTTTCTTTTTTTTGCTTTTTTGTTTTTACCTTTTTAGGACTGCAGTCGAGTGTAAGAGAGAAATCTCGTTAGACATTACACACATGTTAACGCTCGTTTTTTCACTTTGACAGCTTCACTAAGCATAGTTTTATTTTTGTACCGTTAATTGCAATAGCATTTACAGCTAATTCAGTTAATTCGCACTCGAAAGTGGCCTAAAGAGAGGCAAAAAAAAACAAAACAAAAAGGAAAATGTAGATATGTAGTATATATAAAACCAGCTGGCAACAAATCGTGCCGTTCAGGGCCTGGGCCACTCGAAGCGACGGCTTTTTAATTGACAGCAAACCAACGGTTAAAGCTCAGATCTCTGGCTCAGAGGGCTCTGTGGAAGCGTGGGAGGGCTCTCAGATAGTACGATGGGAACAAAAAAGGTCAGACCAGGTATATACACACAGCGAAGAGGCTATTGAGACAGCTGCATTGCATCGACGGGATTGAAATTTCGGAGCTTTTGTTACTAGCAACAACAACAGCAACAACAATAGTAAATAGCAGCAACAGCAGCTGTTGGGGTATTCAGTCAATAAGGCTGGACGCATTAGGGGGGAGCGGCACACTGAGGTCAGCGGCAGAGGTATGAAACGGGACGATTGACTTGATTAAAGATTTCACACTTGATTAAACATTGGCCCCGTTATTGTCGTTGTTGCTGTAGTTGTTGTTGTTGCTGTTGCGCCACAGCTCCAATTGCAAGTTTCAAGTTCGTTGCAGCAATTGATGAACGAATTTAGTGTTTTTTTTTTTTTATTATTTTTTGCTTTTGTTACAATTTTTTGTATATAAGTTATTTATAGTTTTTTATAAATTAATTTCAGAGTTCGGCAGCTGTTCATGCTGCTGATTATAGTAACTGCTTTTGTTGTTGTTGTTTTCTTGTTACTTGTGAGCCCAAAAAAAAAGAAGTAAAGAAGAAAAAACTGACTACAAGAGCAGCAATTAGTTTCTTTCTGACTTCAAACATGGCTAAAATCAGCAGCACTCAACCAGGCAGCGATTAATCTGCAGAGCAAGGCAAATTAATGTGTATCAAAGTTCAGTTAGACATAAAACATAGAACATGAATATTTATATGGATAATGGTTAGATGCGAGACACGCAATATTTATATCAAGATCTGTTACGGAATGAAACATGTCTTTAACTTAACATATATATAGAAAACTTATATATATCCAAATCATATACTATATTCTTATTTTTATCTTAACTATTACTTGAGTAGAAACAACTCGATACTTGCACGCAATAATTATGTGCAAGAATCGAGTAGCTATTCTAAAATTGCTTTCACTTGTATATTGTTACCAAAGGTAATATACCATAATAATCAGTTTGGTTTCATGGGCTTTGCTCTTTATTATCCACTTAATATGCTTAGTATGTAATCATTTGATTCCCTTGAGCGTTATATATATATATATATATATATGCATAAACATAACAGTAAATGCTACTAATTGTTATATGGCAATATAATAAACATAAATACAATCAATTTTTACTGCAAATTAATAATGACTCTTTTGCTCTTTTACAGGCAAAGCTATTTGTATTCCACCCCGAGAGGTAAGTGAGCCCATAAAAAAATACATATATATATATATATATCTATATATATAATCTATATTGTGTGCAACATTGGGCTATGTTATCCCTGAGGGGCGCTTCGTATCAATCTTAATTTATAACAAATTTAATGCGGTTGTTTTTCATTTGGGGTGGGCGGAAGAGGCGCGTTGATTTAGTCTTCGGCTGACAGCAAAATGGTAGTATATTCTCCTAGGATTATGGCCAACACAAGCCACGTACAACGTCTACACATACATGTATGTTGCTCTATATTTCCTCCTATCTCTCGCTCTCTTAGTCTGTTTTCGCCTGCCTTTTACTTCTACTCAGTTTCACATGCAAATGTGCAATATGCTTAGCATAAGGTTTATTTTGCTTTTTCGTCACAACCTTAACACAATATATACACTTTGCAGTGAGCATATTAATTTATATATATATTTAAATAATAATTTTATATATTTTAAATACTATTTTCAACGAGCAATTCATATTTTAAACATTCTTAAACACGCACTATTTATGTATATGCCTTATCGGCTCACACTTTTCTCTTATGTCAAATTCCGCCAAAGCTTTCAAATTGTGTCCATTGCTTCACTTCCAACCTGCAGACAGGTTCGCTTTGCTTACTTGATTCGCTCCGTTAGTCGGCGTTCCAACACGCAATGCTATGCTTGCATCGAACTTGTTCGCTCTCAGCTGGACCGCGCTGCTCTTTGTTCTTATTACACGCAGAGTTGAACCGTTCTGCGCTTTGTTCCTTTTACACGCAAAAGTTGTTTAAACTTTACACGTATTAGGTTTCTCTTAGACAAATCTTGCTCTTTAACACTTCTAAAGATACTTTAAGCCTTATAAAATATATTATATATATTATTTTAAAATATATTATTATGTGCATACCAGAAAACAATAAAAGCCATTAAGAGAAGTATTATTTCTCATTTTGAAAATATATTGAAAATTCTGTTACCTTTTATACAGATTTAATATATATAATCTGTTGGTTGTACCTATTTCTTTTTATGATCCTATGTACACATTGTCAGTAGGGTATTCAATTTTGAGCTTAGCATAGAAATATGTTCTTAATTCTTTTTTTTTCTCTTTTTTGGGTTTGCTTCATGTTGCGTAAATTCCCGTAAATATGCAACGGGCAACAACAAAAAAATGTACAGCAAAATACACTTAAGTGATTTTATGGCGCCATTTAAATGGTTTTCAAATCTGCCAAACGTAAAAATTTGTGGCCTCGAGGGGCTTAGCTATAAATTTTCAGCAACGCATTGCCACCTAAATGTAAGCCTTGAAAGGTCGTATATGTATATGTATATGTATATGAGACATGTGTATGTAACGGCACTCTTCTGCTTCCTCTACCTCTAATACACACACATTTTCTGCATGTGCGTGTGTGTGTTGGTTTTTTGTGTGTTCTTGTGTGGAAATGCGCTTATCAGCAACAAGTAGATTGAAGCGATTTCGGTGGCAAACATTGAAAAGGGGCGAAAATGAGAACACAGGAAGTAAAAGTGAAAATGCTAGCTGCAAGAGGGGTTAACCACGAATATACCCTATAATGGCTTAGGCATAACTATTATGTACTATAACTATAACTGTTAACAGTGTCCTTTATGCTACTTCAATATTTTCTATTATATTCTGGTTGCAGCTTAATGGAAGGAAATGTCAGTTATTAAAGAGTCTTACATTAAATCAATATACCCCAAGGATATTTTTATTTAGCCACAAGGCAGGTTTATATTATTTTTTCTTTTTTTGGGTTTGGGGTGGTGGCTGGCTGTCTGCGGCTTATCCTTGACGCCATGAGCACTGGAAGCAGCCTATCAGCAGCTGTCGATTTGCTTGGACTGTTGGACAGATGGTTGGATTGATTGAATGCTTGACTGACTGACACTGACGTCTGTTGCGCCTGCTACTAAATAACATTGAAGCAATTGCGGGATTGAGGTGTATAAATATATATATATATATATATATAGCAATGGGGAGAGTGAGCTGAAAGGATACTGCCAAAAGCACTTGATGTTAAAGCATGGCATACTTAAAGGCGCTCGCTGTGCATTGAAGCAATTTCTGATTGCGTTGCTTTCCATAAATTATTGTGCTGGTTGAATGACTCGCAGATACGCAGGAAATTCAGAAAGAAAAAAAAACAGGAGCGAAAAACCATTCGCATTGTGATGATAATTTGATTTGATTTTCATGCAATATGCACAGATTGTGCTAGTACTGACTCAGCTATTGGAAAATGTTGAAATATACTCAACTGGATTTAAGAGTTTTTCAACATTTTCAAAATATTACCAATTTCGGTTATGGGCCAAAAGACGGCGACGTAACTTAAACGATGATTTGTCTATTATATAAACATAAAAGAAAATGCAATGCATTTTATTAAAAATATTACAAAATTTTTACTCTGTCTCGTGGCTCATTAACGATCAAAACTGGCTACCAATTATAGTTATATGTTTTTCTCTTTTTGTCGCACATTGCGTATACGCAATATTTTTGTTAGAGACTTTATTTACTTTAGCTTTTGACGGCTTTTAGCTTACAGTTAGTAAAAAGCCTGGTCGCCTAAAGTCGTCTCTTGCCAATATTTACGCTACCAAAAATAATGTATAAATAATTGCATGTCACTCGCTGACTGCCTAAGCAAACAGACAAACAAACAAACAAACAAACAAATAAAACACACAAACAAACAAACAACGGCACATTTATTATACTTTATTGTAAGAGGTTTTTGTATAGGTGTTGACAGCTCAACACATAACCTAATCGGTAGGCTCAGACGTCAGCTCTGACATTAGCATAATGACAGATAACTGGGCCAACACAATTCAACACAATTCAACTCAATGAGCCTCAATGGACACCTAATTATTATGGCCATTTACGTATGAAAATAGAGCGCGTGCAGCAACAATTTACTACCAAAAAAATCAAATCGAAAATCAAACTGATAGAAATAACCAATAAACTCAATTAATGTCATATCAAATCAAACATATATATATATATATATATACATATATATCGATCAATAGAGCATATCACAAATTAATAAGCAACTTCACAGCGCTCGCCGCAAAACTGTCAACTGCCAGAAACAATTTCAATTATGTATAAAGCTATAAAAAAGAAACGAAATAAAAACGGGGAAAAATGAGGAAAAAAATAAGGAAAAATAAGGAAAAATAATATGGAAATTCCATTAACAATTTTTCAGTCAATCTCTATATTAATTAAGTGCCTGGCCAATGCAGTGACCATAAATTGTATCCAAATTGTGGCTTATATACGGCACTTTGCAACAGCAACTGCTGCTGCTGCTGCTGCTGCTATGCTGGCTGCAACATTAACATTCTGACATGACATTTATTGATATTGACAAAGGTAACGACAGCTTAAAGGTAAGCTGACTGCCAAAAAAATGCCCCCAATTAAGCTATAAACATATATATATATATATATATATATAAACTGTATAAAATGTGCTGCTTTAAGCCTTAGGCATGCGCTTTTCCCCTCTTAAAGCTGTGTGTAAATTTAACTTTTCCTTTTACTTTGTGTAATTTTCTCTCAGTTCAAGTTTACTTTTAGCCAAGGCACACACATTATATATATATATATATATTTATATATATTTATCATCCAATATTATGTTTATATGGATTTTTTTTTAGCATAAACTGCCAAAATTTATTTGTAGAAAGGAGCACAACACACACACACACTCACACACACACGCAGCTCATTTCTTGGCAAAAGTTTACTTAAGTACATAGTCAAAACAAGGTCTTAACTCAAGTTCAGTTCACATATGCCACACCCCCCTCTAACCATAAGAGTTTTCCCTATTGACTAGCCCAACACGTTCATTGTGAGGGTCGTGTGTGTGTGTATGGACAACGTGTCTCAACAACAACAACAACAACAATGACAACAATGACAACAATGACGACGATGACGACGACGACGACGACGACGACAAGTTGTCTGCAAGTTTGTCGCCCTGTTTTGTTATTATTATTGTTGCTTTCATTGCTGTTGTTTTCGTTGTTGTTGTTATTGTTGTTTCTGTGCCTCATAAATCACATAAAACTTTGCGCGTGCAAAATTAATAAAAGAAATCAAATGTAGAGTGTAGAAGAGGCAGAAGAAGCAGCAGAAGAAGCGTCTAAAATATTTTTCCAAGCACCAAAGCAAAGACCAATAAAAAGTTTTTGATTTTGAATCACATGTTTTTTTTACATATATTTTTTTTATTTTATTTTCTATATTATTCAAAGAGCGCAAACGAAATTACATAAAGTCAGACAAACTGGCGACTAGGGGGGTTGGCGGGCTGATAAAATGGTGGCTGGGGCACAGGTTTTGTGGCAGGTTAACATAGGGTAAGAGCAGCAACAGAAATGACAGCTTTGGGCAGCCAGACAAAACGGAAACGGAAGTGCGTAATACCATACGTGACTGTAGCTAAAGCCAAAGCAATGCTGTGGCTGACGTCGCTGCTGCTGTGGTTTTCTCTCTCTGCTTTATGCCCTTTTCTTGCTGCCTTTTTTTTTAAGCAAGGTGCAAGCAATTTTTTGATTAATTGCAGACATGAAACAAAAAACTTACACACACACACACGCAATCTGAGTCAGAATTGAATTCTTTTGTTTTGTGGCAATAAAACAAAAGTGAAAAGCTGCAGTAAAAATATAAAACTAGTTGGTAATAAAAAAAATGTTTTTTTTTGCTTTTATTTAATATATATATATTTTACTTTTTATACAAATATCTACACATTGTATATATTTTATATACACTTGTTACAATGAGAATTTATGGCATGTTTATGGCATATTTATAGCACAATAAAAGTTTTACTTGAAGTACTTGAAATTTCTAAAGGAATCTTTTATGCAACTTGCTTCAAAAGTCTATGGAAATTATTATGCCAAACCAGAGACAAAAACAGCATTCAAAATAGTGTTGAACATTTATGTGCCCGGAGGTGCTTCCTTCTCTTACTAAACTGATACAGTATATACTGGTTATATGCAAAATCTATAATGCAGAAATATTTTGCATATAAGCAATCATCAGTTATATGCAGATACGTTTTATTTAAATAATTATTATAAAATAAATCACAGGCTTAGAAGTTTACTTAAATTTATATTTTATAAACGATTTTTTATTTGTTTATACACAATATTTTCTTATAAGCAATTTTTAGCAGTTATGAGGTTAAATTTAGTTCGAAATAGTTTCATGAAGTGTTTAAAAATAACATAATTTTACATTAAAGCAATATTTGCATCTTATAGCCGATATATACTGTATCATTTATACTAATTTCTAGTTACTTTTTCGCACAAAATTTGTAGAAATATTTGTGGCTTAGTATCAAAGCCCTTTGGAGCATAATGCAAAGTACTTTATAATAACCTTTGACCCACTTGACATCCATGCAAATTTAACATAATTAACATAATTAACATAATTAACACAAATATGCCGAAAAGGATAACGAGTCCTCGAACATTTAATTCCTTTTGATGATTATAAATGATTGGATGAATTGAGAGTGTGCTTAACATGTACCTATTTGGGTTGGCAAACCTGACAAAAGCAAACAGATACAGAGAGATATGGAGAGTGGTAGAGAGAGAGAGAGAGGGAGAGTGATAGGAGTGAACAGAGAAAGATTTAATTAAAACTAATTAGAGTGTTTAAACATTTTAAAACGGGCCAAAGCGCTTCAGCAATCGCCCAGTTAATTAGGCGCTCCAACTAAACTGACGTAATTTTATATAAGCAAGAGAAGGGGGGAGAGGGGGGTGAAAGAGTAGTCTAAATTCAGTTAGATATTGTTGCTGTTGTTGGTGTTGCAAATGTGAAAGCAGCAGTTGGCCCAATGTGCGAAAATTGCCAGCAAATTGCTGTAGTGGCAACTGCCACAGGCACACAGATTTGCATATACAAGCGGAAAGTGAGGCACATTCGAATCAATTATGCCCCCCCCCCACCCCAGCTCTCATCTTATGCCTTGCCTTAGCTATGCTTTATTTAAAGCCAATTGCCCCTTTCGCCTTATAGCCAGCAAGCTATGCGCAAATCAAGTCCAACCAAGTGCAAGCTGTGGCACTGTGGCACTGGGGATGTTGCACATTGCATATCATTCTTGCAGTAAGTCAGCAAGTCAATCAGCGGATGTTTGTCTCATCATTGTGTCAAGTTGTACAATAGCCATAATGCTACAGTGAAGCAACAATATAATGCATGCAACGCTATTCATTGCCATCTATATTACATTATACTGCAGCTTTACTGTACCACAAGAACAATGGATCTTTGTCATTATTTTCTCAGGTTCTAGTTTTTCTTGCCAGACAATTTGCCCTGCGGCAACAACTGCAAATGCTTTCTAGCCTCAATGCTTGCCATTGGCTAACTAACATCAGATTCAAGTCAAGGCGAGTTGACGGTTTTGTGCAATTTTTGTTACCAAAAACTAACTGTACTTGATAAGCTGCAATTTCATTATGCAGATCGACAGCTGCTTGAGAGCATATCAAGACAGCTTCAGGCGCTTCTCTCTCGCTTTCCCAATTGGCCCTTGGTCAAACAGTTAAGCGTTGACTTTGGCTTTAATGGGTATGGTTAAAGCCTTTTTTGTTTGCTCCTTTTAATTTGGCCATACATTTTTGCTTTGTACCTTGTGTTTCTTTTTTGACCCTTTCAAACAATTGTTTTAACCAACTTTCAACATAAAAAGTGGCAAGCACTTTGCGTGTCCTTTTGGCAGGGAGAAAAAGTGCACAAAATGTTGGCTTAAAAAATGTTAGCCGTTAAGTTAGCTCAAAGGAAATTTTAGATTCTGATTTATCAGTTTACCCTTAACAAATTTTTTTGTCTTTTACCCGTTTTTTTTATGCTTTTTAATTACACTTTGAAGAGTGAAAAACTTTAGCAAGTGTTTTTCTATTATTTTTCCCCTTTGTCTTTGCCCTTCTCAATTTTTCTATGCTTGATTGTTGCTATTTTACGCTTCTTTTTTTCTGATTTGTTTCGGTTGTTCCAACAATTAACGTCAATTTTTTTGGTAGCATGTTTTGTCCTCTTGGCTCACTGTTGGCTGCTCTTGGCCGTGCTCTCCTATTAATTTGGCCAATTTGCGTGGCGGAAGTGTAATGGCAACAATGGCAAATGGCATGGCAAGAATTAATTAAATTCCAACACAACACACACACACACACACACACACACACACTCACGCAAACTCGCACTCGCACTCACAACTGAAAACATATTTGGTCGTAACCAATAGATGAACGCCTTTCCCACAGCCACCAAACACACACGCACCCACAGCATCAGCAGCAACAGCCGCAGCCGCAGCACAGCAGCCGCAGTAGCCACAGACGCAACGGCGACTGTTTCCCACAACTCATAACATGAGTGAGAGAAAGAGAAAAAGAGATTTCATCTTCAATCTTGGACTGCGACTCAGTCTACAGTCTACAGTCTTTAGCTTTTGCTTTTGTCATCTGCTGACTGTATGTCGCCCGTTTGGCTGCAAAATTGTTTACGACCAAAGCCAAATCCGAAAGCCAAAGCCAAAGCTAAAAGCTAAAAGCCAAAAGCAAAAACCAAAAAGCCAAATTCAAGACAGGAAGCCATCAGAGGCCACCGGGCCAGGCCTCAAAGAGTGCGCCAGTTGTTGTTAAAATTTTTTTTTCTTCTCTCTCTGCTTCTTTGTTTTATGGTATTCGGTTAGGTTTTATTTTATTTTTCATATTTCATTTGATTATTTTTAATTTTTTTTTTCCTTTTTTTCATAATTTTTTTTTCTTCTTTTCTGCTTCATACCCAAAATGCAAATTGACTTTTAAAAGCTTCGCTTTTTATGCCCCTTTATATGGTTATGGCCAAAAGGTGTATAGACAACGATTCAATGAATATGTAACAGTTAGCTAAAGATACAGTATCTTTATGGAAACTTGAACAGCAAAAGTTGA
Source organism: Zygothrica quintamaculata (assembly GCA_037044455.1). Classification (NCBI taxonomy): domain Eukaryota; kingdom Metazoa; phylum Arthropoda; class Insecta; order Diptera; family Drosophilidae; genus Zygothrica; species Zygothrica quintamaculata. Next base: position 522,527 of record JBAMBS010002739.1, on the reverse strand, counting down.
CTTAAAGATACTTTTTATATCTCAAGAATTTGCATAGAAAATTAAGTTTGTACCAAGTTTGAAATATTTATTGATATTAATCAGAAATATATACCAAAAGTATCCATATAGAGCAAGAATAGTTGTCTTGCAGATACTTTTTCTATCTCAAGCATATAGCACTAATATTTTATATAGAATTCTAGTAGTTGAACTGGAGATACTTTTTGTATCTTTAAAAAGGTAGCAATAGTTGAATTGGAAAAACTTTTTATGTCTTAAAGTTTTGTATACAAATTTTGGAAATATTCATTTTTATTTATCAGAAAGAAAAGTGTCTATAATGTATACCTAGAGTTACAGATACTTTTTGTATCTCAAAAGGTTAATTTAATAATACAGAAAGAATAGAGAAAGAACTTAGTTTGATATGCGACTGATCGGTATATAAAAAGTATCTTTTACTATATACAAATGTTGAAATTAAGATACATTTTGTGTGGCAATTCTTATGCTAAAGACAGCTATACTTTAGGTATCTATAAAAAGCATAATGCTCATCTAAAGATACTTTTTGTATCTTTGTAACTTCTATGCGGAATTGTTATGCTAAAGATAGATAAATGTTAGCTTATTTTAATATTATCTTAAGATACTTTCGTGTATCTCAAAGGTTTATACAAACAATCCATTAGATGCAATAAAGTATATTAGCCAATTAAGATCTATTTGAGGAGTATCTCTACGTCGCTATTTGTATCTGTTATCATGGTGACTTCTTGTGTTTTGTATTTATTATGAGTTTTTCATTGGCATAATCAAGTTGACGGCAGCCAGCTAAAATTATGTGCGAAAATTGAGCACGGCAATTAAATTATTGATTAAATTATATGAAATTTTTTGTTTATTTTTAGCATACTATAAATTCAGGTATAATATTTTAATTTGTTCTGTGTAAAGCCCCCAAAGGGGAAGATACTTCAAGATAATGTTAAAGCTTTAACTCGGATATTTGAATTTACTTTTTTATGTTTTATTAAAAAAAAGTTTTCTACACTTTGCTTACACCTAGCTGAAGGCTACTAAAACGTTTTAACTTCTTTCTCTAAAGTTGGTTTATTTTATTTTATGGCAGTTTAAACAAAGTTTAATCCAAGTATTGTTAAGCTGTAGCTGGTCCAACATTAACGCAGTTTCAGCCAGGCCATGAGTCAAGTGCTTAGCCTAGAGAATTCCTTCTTCTTTTTGGATAGAAAATTGCATTTAATAATGGAAAGCAATTGGATATTGGATGGGATTGTTGCTGCAACTTTATCTAATATGCCATTAAATTGTACGTGAATCGGCCCACAGTGTGAGTCGTGATGTAGCGGCTTAACCCGCTAACGCCCAGCTAGTTAACCCAAATACAGTCAGTCAGTCAGTCAGTCAGTACCCAGCATCAATATCAGCAACAGCATCAACAGCATCAACATCAGCAACAGCAACAGTTGCTGGTTTAGTTGTTGCTCTATGTTTAACCACAGCACAGGGATCAATTTTCAACAAGTAACAGGCAAGGCTTCCTTTTGATGCTGGCTTGCAGCAGCCACAAAATGGATTATTATGTTAATTACTGTCATGTCACGTACCGTCATGTTCCTGTACCATGTTGCACATAGCCTAGGGCATGCTGCAGGTTGCTGTTGTTGGTGTGCCCCAAGGCAATGCAGCTACCCATCTGTTGTGGTTGCTTTGTTATGTACGCTTGATGCTATATTAAAGCCCCATTCAACTGCAAATTAGCACACAAAATGCATCAAGCAAACATTTTGGGCAACTGTATCAACCCCCAACTGTATTGCAACCCCCTCCCTTCACACACACTGACCCCATGTGTCAGTCACATGCCTCATATACAGTTTCAATGCTGTTCAATGCGGCGTATGCGTAATTTGCATACGTTGCTTTTGGTGCTATTATTATTTGCCTGGCATAATAATAAAATTAATTCATTTTAATTTATTGCAAAACGATTGAACAAAGCAACAAAGCAACAAAATGCATAAATAATAATATTGTTTCAACAACAAAATTCGCGGCATGTGACAAATAGCAAATTGTGCAATTAATGTAGCTGAAAGACAAACACGAAGCAAATAAAAAGCTAATGAAACTATATTTAGGATTTGCAGACTTATCTTGCAGTTAAACTTAAAAAGTTCAATTGAAACTATTTGTAAAGGTAAAGTAAACTAAGAGTTAGGGAAGAGTAAAAAGTTTAATTGAAACTATTTGTTAGATATGACAACTTATCTACCAGTTAAAGTTAACTAAGCGTATAGTAAAAGTAAACAGTACAAAAGAAACTATACGTAGACTATGGAGATTAATCTTTCACTTAAAGTTAACTAAAAGTTACTGAAAACTATTTGTAGAATATATTAGTCTATCTTGCAGTTAAAGTTCACTAAGAGTTAAGGAAAACTATATGTATAATTTAATGGTTTATCTTGCTGTTAAAATTAACTTAGAGCTATGAAAAGTCATAAGTGAAATTTAAACTACATTTTGAATATGTAGGCTTATCTGAAACTTAAAGTTAAGTAAGAGTTAAGGAAAAGTAATCAGTACAAAGAAAACTATATGTGGGATGTGGAGACTAATCTTGCACTTAAAGTTAACTAAGAGTTAAACAAAACTATATGAGGAATATATACGTAAAGCTTGCAGTAAGCTAAGTAATAAAAGAAATTGAACCTATTTGTAGAATCTAAAGTATTATCTTGTAGTTAAAGTAAACTAAGAGATAACAGAAAGAAATAAGTGTAAATTATGTTATTTATCGACTCTTATATTTCAGTTAGCTTACAGTTGAGTTTATTTAACTAAAGCAGGAAACTTATAACAAGAAATAAATATCAAGTGTTGATTTATAATTATAATTAGGTTTAGGCCAAGTCAACTTATAGCCAAACTTTGAAGTGTTTCTATTGAAACATTTAAGCTAAAACTTTGGCGAACTTATTGACAGTTGAATAATAACTTGAAGTATAAAAGAAAAAAGAACATAAATAATCTACACAGATTGATTTTTTTATTGAAATTTTATAAGTTGACTTTTGTGAATCAATTTCTCAATTGGCAATAATCTTGGCTAACAAATGTATAAATGTAGCTGAGGCAAATTAACGCATTATTATATTAGAATCCATAGAAAAAAGAACAAAGCAAAGCAGCTGCTGCTGCTGAAACGTTAATGACGGCGCCTGTCTCTGGGCCAGTTTTTGGTATTTGGCAACAATTCTGGCGTATGGCCAAGATGTTCGGACATGGCTATGAAACGACGCCATAGACGTAATTCTTTTAGCCGGTTTGCTTTTAATAAAGTTGCCGTCTAGCGAGGTCAAAACTGTGTGTTGTCTGTTAGCCAAAGCGAACATTAAAGCCAAAACAAGACTCGAAATAATAATCATAAAAAATAAACAAAAAAAAAGAAATAATAATATATATATATAAAATAAAATAATCATCATCATATAGAAATAATATATATAAATTATGTAAATCGTCGCTACGTAAAAGGTAAAGTGGACAGAACAGAAATGTTGCCAGTACAGCTGCCTGACAGCCGGGCTGTTTTAAGCCAAGTTAAGATTTATTTAATTAGCTGCTTGACAGACAAAAAAAAAACTTGACGCGCGCCTTTGCCATAAATTTTCTTTTTGACCTTTTTTATGAAAAATAATTGTAAATAGTTTTTTATTTTTTATTTTATATTTTCTTTTTTGTAGTCAACTCATTATTTAGTTAATTAATTCTTATTTCTTATGCACTGGCTTCCGTTAAGAGCAACTAACTGATATTTTAGTCCAGCTTCCAGGCGTGGTACAGTCTGCCCAACTGAGAAACTGCTTTTGGTATGTAATTTCAAGTTATGGCAAAAATGTCTGTTGCCAACTCTGTTAGCCAGTTGAAGGCTGTTTTCAGTTTTCAGTTAACTGACAGGCAACATTCAACGTACAATACATAGATAAAATATCTGAAAAAATAACTGTACAAGTCAACCCTTTAAAAAAGGTTTTAAATTCTACTCTCATGTTGCCTCAAATGTTACCTTTCAGTTTGTTGCAATGTCAGAAATGCTGTTCGTTTGTTTTGGCAGGGAAATACTAAAGGGTTTTCTTGGAAAATTCATAGCAAAATGAAAACAGACTTGTTAAAGTTTTTATTATAATAACAATCTAAGTAGAAATACTCTCAGTTATCTCTCACTGCTTGTTATATAATCATAGTTATGCCAATTGGCAGCTCAACCAGTTTCCCACGATCTTTTCTAAGATAGAAAACTATTTCTGTCTTTGCTCTGCTCTGCTTTGCTCATGCATGTGAGTTAGCCAAGTTAAGATAGACTTGAGCCTAGTTCAAACCAAGTCAGAGCATAAACAAGCTTCTTTATTGGTTGCACATTGCGTTATGAGGCATAGAGCCAAGTGACAAGCATAGCACAAATGAGACACGACAAATATCATTAGCGTTAATGTTCATTAAGATGATGAACGGAACTACGCTGCTTTGTGGCAAGTACTAAAACGTTGCAGCGCCTACGCAAATTGATAACTACAGCGGAGAAGAAGAAGCAAACGTAGAAGGGCGGCAGCAGCAGTTTGGGGTTTTCTTTATCGCTTATATAAAATGCATTACGCATCAAATTGGCAAATGGCATTGACAAAATATAAATTGAAACCTCTAGAGAAATCCATAGAGAGAGACACAGAGAGAGAGGGGGAAGAGGGAAACCATAATGAATTATTTGCTAATTGCAATTGATAAATGAAACTCGGCATTGACTCGTCTTTGGGCCAAAAGCAGACTGTTGTAGCTCATTTGGGCATCTATTACCTAATTGCAGCTAAGCGGCTTATAAGTAAAACCCAGTTGACAAAGTTACACCCACTCTTTGCCTGTGTGTGCATGTGTGTGTGTGTGTAATTGTTTATAATAATTTGAGTTGCTGCTACTATTTGTGTCTTCTTCATTTCGTTGCTTGGGACATTTACAATGATAAAAGCTGCAGGCAAAGTAAACAAAAAGAAGAGCAGAAAAAAACAAAAAAATGAACAGCAAAAGGCAGCAAAAAAACATATTTTTTTTTTATTTTTATTTGAGTTTTTATTTTTATTATTATTTTTATGAGTTTTTATGAGACTTGCGTGTGTTTTAATGAGTCGCAGAAAAAATAATAAAAAAAATATCAAAATAAAATTATTTTTCTTTGCGTGTTCAAGAAAGTGTTGAAAGTTATTGTCCCCGTGTGTTGTGTGTATGTTGTGTATATGCTGTGTGTGTGTGTGTTGTATGTTGAGTTTGTTTTGTGTGATGATTTATGAACTTATTGTTGCTTGTTTAATAAGCGGAAACTTGGCAGCACACATATGTTTCAATGGCTCAAAGCCCACCAAAAGTCTATGCCACATTGTGTCAGGCACTTAAAAAAAGAAAAAAACAAAAATAGCAAAAAAGTTGCAGCACCAAAATAACAAAATGCAACAAATTTTTACTTTTATATTCATTGTCAATGTAATTACCAACTTATATTTTTGCTGTAATTTCCAGTTTTTTGTTATTGCCAAAAAAAAAAACAAGTTGAGTACAACATTGCGTATACTTAATGTTGCAAAGTTAACCCAAAACATATAGACAGTTCTTATGGACAGGTAAAGCTCATGCGAATATTAAAGTAAATACGAGATGGGGAGTGTTCAGTGGGGAGTGGGGAGTGGGGAGTTTGTGGAGAGTTGTAGCATTGTTGTAGTAATTACTTTGCAGGCATAAAATGAGTTTTTTGTTCTAATTACCTGGCCAAGATGAGTTTTTCTCGTTTTGCTTCTTCGTATTGTATGCGTTAATGAGGCAATTAGGACCAGTTGATTGTTCACAGTGACTGGCCAAATAGACTGGCTACATATATACATATATTTCACAAGTTTTCCATTAAGAGTAAAACTTTATTTTTCCATATATATCGCTCTCTCACTCTTGCTCTTTTGCACTCTAAATGAACTCTTTTATCAAGAGACAATCAATTTAATGCTTCGCTAACTTTTCTTTACATTGAATGCAAATTAATACTTGCTCCCTATTGTCTGGGAAAATTCTTTGGAAAATTTCCATGTACTGAAACTTATTCTACTTCATCCTCTTCTTCTTCTTCTACTACTCCTGTTAGTAGTTATATCGATTGTATACAAAATTTACGACTATTTTCTCATTTGTAATGCAAACTACTTTTAAAACAAAAAAAACTTCTTAAAAATTGCATTCCTTTTGCTTTGTGACTTTACAACATCGAGAAATATCGATTAAGTACTATATATCCTGCCTAAGGTGTCGACTTTTCACTTTTCACAATCGTTTATATATTGATTTTTCATTCGATTTTACTGTCAAAGTCTCAGCCTTTCCCTCTCATTCATTATTTATAATCAAAGCACCCAAAGGCATTGCAGGACATAGTTGAGCTTGGCTTATACCATATATTGACCATATTTATATATATAAATTGTACTGTATTTTTTGCTTGGGCATCTTTTAATTAAAAGTGCCTCATTGTGTTGCAAGTTCATAGAAAAAAAAGAGTAGAATAAAACCACAAAGAGTGCCGTTACATTAGCAAGTTTCTTGGCAGCTGTTGCTGTTGCTGTTGGTGTTGGTGTTGCTGTTGCAGTTGTTTTGACATTTTTATACCCCGTTCTTCACAGTTTCTACACACAATTTTGTGCCATATAAATCAGAGAACGCACTTAGCACAAATTGTGAAAGTTGGTAAAGTTACTTGCCGCATTTGTGGTAACACCAAGAGCAACAGCAACAGCAACAGCAACAGCCACAGCAACAACGGCAGCAGCAGCCCTAGAAATTTTCCTACACAGCTTCCTTCTCATTGCAAAAACAAATTAAAAGATAAAAAAACCGCAACCGGCAGTCAGTCAGAACATGGCCCGGGGGGTTTTCCAGTTCCAGATACTGGCTAGAGACCGGCTGATGCCGCTGCTGATTGCGGACGCACGCACTCGCCACACGCTGTAGCAGCCACGCAAAAAAAAGCAAAAAAATGTTGCAGCGTCAAACAAGTTTTTTTTGTGTGACTTGCTTTTAGGCAAAAGTTTAATGTAACGTGCCGTAAAACGGCGGCATAACAAACTAAAGATTACCAGACAGTAAGAGAAAAAGCAGAAACAACAATGAACAAACAACAAACAACTCAACGAATGCTATATACCCTTTAAACAAAACTATGTCAAGTCAACCCTAAAGTCAAAAAGTCAGCTAAGTTTACATAAACTTTTCATTTTCTGCTTCTTTATAAGCATAATACTCCCCACTGTGTTCACCTTTATAACAGAGTAAATATACCCAAGATTTTCTGCATAGAAATGGCATAATTATTGCACGTTGTTTTGTTCCCACAAACCGAGGGCAGTGGGTTAACGTGCGTGGCGCCCCCTAGCGGCAAACTTCTGCGTCTGCATTTCAATTGAAGTTTGCGCATTTCAAGTTTTTGTTTAGTTTTTTTCTCAGTTTTTTTTTTTGGCTCAGTTATAACTTTGATTACTTTTATTTGCTAGCAAGCGAACGACAAAAAACAGTAAAAGCAACAACGACAACAACAGCAATAATACAAATATAAAACCGGTTACCTTTGCCGTTGCTTTTGTGGGTGTATTACTGGACTTATTGTTATTGTTGTTGTTGTGGTTGTTGTCTCAGTGACTCGATTATGCAATGCGTCGTGTCGCCGCTCCAAAAACCAAAAAAAAAAATAATAATATTGTGCAAAGAGTTGAAGCTGCAAATCGGCTGCTGCGCTTTGAGTTTTTGCAATGCATTTGCAGAACACCCGCACACCTCGCACACTGCGCAAAAGAAAACAATAACAAAAACAGAAACCAACTCACTAACACACACACATACACACGCACACATACACTCTTATTGAAAAGCAGCCACAGACAAAATCTGGCCGCTCTAATCAGCAAACAAATTTGTTGACATGTTGGGCAAACGACTAAAAAACTAACCAAAAAAAAAAACAGCAACACAAAAGACAACAATAAAGCCAAACGAATATAGTAACAGAAATAGAAACTGAAATAGTAACACAAACAGAATCAAAAAGAGAAACAGAAATAGCAGCAGAATCAGAAGCAGTAGTAGAAGAAGTAAAGAAGCAAAATAAGCTGCTTTGCTTTGCCTCGTTTTGTTTTGATTTTGGTTTAGTTTTTGTTTTTTTTTTTTTTTTACTTTGGCTGCGCCTACTTAACTGTTGCTCTTGTATTTGTTGCTCTTTTAAGAGCACGCCTTTCGCCCTGTCTAGTCAGAGCTTGGCAAAGCAAATGCGAGACAGCAAAAGGCTGTTGCAAAAAGTAAAGAGTTTAAGCACCTTTGAAAAAAGTTTTTATTTTACTTATTTTATTTTTTGTTTTTGCTGCGCCTGACCCTTTTTACGTACATAAACGTGCTGACTATTCGCAAGAGATAAACGTGGACTGTGGGTATGCCAGCGGGCGACAGTGTGTGCGGAATGTAGAGCAAAAAGTAAAACTAAATTCTAGGCTGGCGGCTGCTACCTGCACATGTATAGAAAAGGGCTGAGCACCGAAAATCGTTCTTTAATTCGACGCTCACGTATCAAACTTTTATGTGTGCTCACAGATTAATATGACATGCGTTCTCACTCTCACTTATGCTTTCGTTCTGATTTATGCTCTCGCTCTGTTCGTATTTATAAATGCTTAAAGCTGATGTGCACAAAGATAAGAAGTAATGTCTGTGTGTGTGTGTGTATGTATTGCTTTAGTTAAACGTACGAAAACAAGGAATGAGCGCTGAGATTTTTGTAGGTAACCACAGCAACTGTAAATAATATGAGTTGCAAAACAGACAATGTTAAAGCTTTTGCAAATTCATATTACAACGGGTGAGGGGAGTTATTTATGAAGTATGTGTGTAGTAATCACATAGTAGGTATATAATGATAATAATTATGTTTAAACTAGGTATGTTATAGGCATAGATATCAAATTTGTTACATTGAAATGTGATAAGTTTATATTGAAGTTGTTCTGATGAGCTGCGCTCGCATCTAAATTAATGATATTTGATACTAATTTGTCACGCTATGTTTAAGTAAGATTTACAATAATTGGATAGTAGGCATAGTACATTAGTTATAGTATAACGGTGAAGTCTGTTTGTAGTCATAAGTAGAATCATGTATAGTTTATTTTATCTGATTCAGTTTGTTTTTTTGTTTTTCTTTTGTAGCTGTGATAAATGTGACCCAGTTAGTTTCTATTCTAAAGTCACATTAGAGACCATTGTCAGAGACAACAGAGCTGAGCTTTATTCTGGTGTATTGTAGTTATAAGAAAAAGATATAAGAACACGCTACATTTAACCCGGACATCATCATCATCTTTTATGATGTGACCGAAGTTGATTCCAAGTAAAGTGCACCCAAAACCTTTTTGCGCACGTCAAAGCCGCTTAACTTCAAATCGCTATCACACACACACACACACACACATAGAATATGTATACACAAAGAGAAATACACACATCCGTTATAGATACATAACGAGCCCATTGGCATTACTCAAGAGTCACAATAAGAGCTTTCCACTACCTTCAGCTCTCTGCCAGCCAATGGAAGACATCTGCCTGCTGCTTCTTAAGCATCAGCTACAGATATAATCCCATTGCACTTTTGACTTTGGTTTGTCTGTTGCTCCATTTAGGAGACAACGCCAGAAATCTTCTTGTTTCCGTTGTTGTTGTTCTTGTTGTTGTTACTGTTTGTTGCTGTTTTGTTTGCTGTTTGTTGTTTGCTGTTTGTTGTTGTTGTTGTCTGATATTTTGTTGCCGGTATTATCGTTGGCCCGTTGCCTGTTGTCGTTGCCAATGCCGGTTGCCACTGGTAGCCTCATTTCCTCTGGAGTGCATTAGAAGTCAAGTGAATAAACAGCAGCAGCAGCAGCAGAAGCAACAGCAACAGCTACTTGTACAAGAAGAAGAACAAGAAGCAGCAGAAGAAGAATAACAAGTAGAAGAAGCAGCAGTTAGAAACACCGTTGTGTTCGCATGTTGCTTGACTTTTTGGTCTTGGCCTTAAAAGCTGAGTTTTAACTTGTTGCGCAACAGCCCCAAACGAGACGCAAAACAGCAGCATTAAAGAAAAAGAAGATCCCCATACCAAAAATGAAAAAAACAAAAAGCAAACCAAAATCAAAAAACCAACAAGATAAAGATACAGACAGACAGAGAGAGGGAGAGCAGAGAGGGGCAGCAGTTGAATCAACTAAACTAAAGATAGGTTGAAGAATTGAAGATTGGGACTATGGCACTTGGTCGACTGCAACGAGTTTAATTCTTTTTCTGTTTCTCTCTTTTTATTTTCGCTTCTGCTTTTTTATGTTATTTTTCGGTTGCTGTTGTTGTTGTCAGACAAGAGCAGCTGCTGCTGCTGCTGCTGTTGCCGTTGATTGTGGCCACTGATGACTGTTGGCTGTTGCTTTTTGTTGTTGTCATTGCTGTTGGCCTGTTTATTTGAGCCAACTGCCTGTTGCACTTGTTCTTGTTCTCGTTCTCGTTCTCGTTCTGGTTCTGGTTCGCTACGCATAAAGGAGTTGAATGGGTTGAGGCTTACGCGGGTTTTTGACTGAGTTTTTGTTTTTGTTTTTTGTTTTTTGTTTTTTTGGTTCAGCTTAGCTGCGTTTCAACTCTATTCATGTTTTATTTAAATGCAAATTTTAATACCCTACACGCATTAATATTGCATGGAATGTAACGCGCTGTCTACATATAGAAAGAGATACCAAAAGTTTTAATCCGCTCTGAGGCAACAGCAAAAGCAACAGCAACAGCAGCAGCAGCAACAGCAGCAGCAGCAACATTAGGTATTAGTTTCTATATACTTATATAATGTTATTACAGGGTATCTATATGCATAGCACACTCTGCCCTCGGGCCATGCCAAAGCTGTGTGGGTTCTGTCTGCCATTGAATAACTCTGCATGTGGAATTAGCTGGAAAAGCATAAAGAACAACTTTCATATGAAAAATTCAGTTAACAAAATATTTATGTTAGTTTAAGCCAACATAATGTGCAGCTAGTATAAATATGGCCAACCATTTGCTAACTTTAAACTAAACTTAATTGTTATATTCACTTTTTTACACTAGCTAATGCAGAGTATATCAGTTTTAAACAGCATCAACAACATCATCATCATTAACATTATCATTATCATTATCATTATAATTATCGTTAACATTAACTTCATAATTATAATTATTTAAAGTTGGTTGTAAGTTGAATGAACTGTGTTCAACACATATAAAACAATAAAAATCTGCCCTGAAAGTAATTGCAAAGTTCACAGCAGCCAAAATGAAGCATTATAATAAGATTTATATACAGATTTATATATATATATATACATGTCTATATTATATATATATATATATATATATATGTGTGTGTGTGTGTGTGTGTATACATAAGCCCAAAGATTACCGCAAGCTATTACAATCCGATCTGCCTGGGAATGTTCTCAATATACAGCACACACACACACACATACAACACTTGTAAACACACACACACATACACACACATACGCACACTTTCGCAACACTCATTTATTCATTCATATTCATTCATGAATGCTCTCTTACGTTTTGCTCTTTAATCAAAATTGATGAAAACAAATTTACGGCATTATTTCATCAATTCTTTCATTCTATTCACGATTTAGTTTTTTTCATACAATTTTTATATTAAATTTATGAAAAAATTTATTTAATATTTGCGTGTATTCTTTTTTTTTGGTTGTTTTTTTTAGGTATTATTTTTGTTGGATTTGTTTTTATTTTTTTAATTTGCCGCTGGTTTACTTTTAATTATTGTTTTTACCGTCAAAAATATGAAAACAGGCAACAAGAAGTAGCAAAAAAAAAAAGGAAAAAAAGAAATAAAAACTATTTTTTATTTTTTGTTTTTTTCTCGTATTTTTTTGTTTTTTTTTTGTATTTTTCTGGCCGCAGCTTTGGCAAAACTTTTTAATTACATGGCTCCAGATGCCAGGGGCGCCCTACGAGTGTGCATGCATAGTAAGGGGGGTAAAGGTGTGTGTGTGTGTGTTTGTGTGTGGTAGGTTTGAGTTGGGTTAAAGTGGTAGCAGGATACATGTGGGTTGATGGATAACAATAACAGTAACAATAGCAATAAGAAAAGCAGAGCAAAAAAAAGAGAAAGGAATGAAAAATATGTTTAAGCAAATACAAAAAAATAACACTAAAAAAATGATTTGTGTTTAAACGGGCAACAGTTGTTACCAAATGTTATTAAATTTTGATGAAGTTGAAAGTAAATAACTAAATTTAGTTAGATTTATGTAATATTTAATAAATATGTGGTATAAAAAAAGGTATAAAAAGGTTTTAAAGAGCATATAAACTAATATTAAGCGGAGCAGGGGGATTCCCAAGAATTCTTCTTCAATTTAAATTTGTAGCAGCTTTACAGTTGCTTTTCTAATGCAAAATAACAAGTTTTTTTATTAACAGTTTCTATGGCAATATATTAAGCCAACTGTTGTGAGTTGATTTGGCTACAAGTTCTGGCCAAGTTTTGCAAGTTTTATTACTCTTAGCCAAGTGCTAAGAAAACTTTGCAGCTAAATAATATTGTTATATGAACCACACCAAAAACGTTTTTTTTTTACCTTAGCTATATATACTTAAGAAAAGCTATAATCGAGTATGGTTTAAACCCATTTCGCATATCACAAAACAAATGACAAACTCTTTAGACTCGAACTTTTGATAGAGCATTCGCATAAAGAAGGCTCACTAAATGTTTGCTTTGGTACGTGCCAAATGAATATAAAACTGGTGAGCGCACAAATTTAATAAATATTAAATGAGTTTGTCATAAGCATACATATATACATACGCACGAATACACATAAACACACGCACATACACACACACACATACATATATACAGATAACTAAAAACCCTTGTTCCAATTACAGAATGTTTTTGGGGGAAGCTACTGTAACAGCTTCAGTTTCATGCTGCTGTCAACGGTTGCTGTTGCTGCCTGCTTGTTGCTGTTGCTGCTGCTGCTGTTGGATGCTGCATGCCTTCGATAAGGTGCCGCAACGAAAATACCTCTAAGCCATGCCAGAAAAGCACTCACAACCGTTCGTAGCAAATAAACACGCACTTACAGGCTTACAAGTCCTTACAGCTTCTACTCTCTCTACTCTCCCTACTCTCTCTACCCTCGTTTCTCCACTTTCGTCTTCCATTTCCTTTTTTTTCTGCGTAAAGCAAAAGCTGCCGCATACCGTAGACGACACATTCCGACATAAATAACATGTGACAAAATAAATGCCACTAAAGTAAAAGGCAAACCCAAAAAGTCAACTCAAAGAGGTGGCACGAGTGAGGGGGGGGGGGGAGAAGGAGGTGTGTGCGTCGCTTTTCTGACTATGTCCTTGCGGCATGCAACAAATGCCAAACAAATCGATGCCGCCCACACTGCTCCATTGCCAAAAACAAATACCAAAAGGGAGAAGAACAAAAAAAAAAGAGAAGAGAAAAAATGTGATTATAAGCGCATAAAACTGCCATTGGAACGCCCTTAGGCCAGCTAGTTGTACCTAAAAAAAAAGGTCCTTGTGCTGACTCCTGACTGCTAACTTCTGCCATGGGCATGCGGCGACATTGTCGTTGTGCGTGCCACACATTTCTAGTTTGTGTATGCTGCCCCAACATAACGGAACTTGTTGAATAAATAAGGAAATGAAAAGCAGTCCTAAGACGAACCAAAAACATAGAAAACTGTCACACAGTAACAGGCTGATTGCTGCACAGGAATTCCTGTATTCAACATCCTGCCGCCTGCCGTCTGTCGTCTGTGTCCTGCCCCAACAGTGTGACCTCCTTATTGTTAGGATATTGTTAGCCCACCAAAACGGTTTGAAGTAAACTTGTTAGCACGCCCATTTGTTAAAGCCTTCAAGGCGTGAAATGTCCAAATCGTTAGTAATAATGATGTCCTTGCTGTACATAATGATGATGATGATGATGATGATATCAAGGCTGAAATCTATAATTGACAGAAAACGACAGGAAGCAGCTGCTGTTGCCCACAGTCATGTCGATTTATATGCAGTCGGATAATGCCTGCCATTAGAAACTAAATTTGCAAATGAAGTTTTGCTATTTATAATAAACGAATATCCCACGAAGATTACATAATGTAATGAATAATATATGAATAATATGTGAATAATCTAAGCATATATTCAAACATTCACACGACACACAATACCAACTTGAGTTACCACATACTATGATTTTATTTAACCAATCTATTGGCCAACAAACAGAACTCAATTCACACACTATTTGGGGTAGACTATCTCTATGTGTATGTGTATGAATGGGTACACAGCTCTCTTAGCTGCTGCTCATAATTGGTTGTCAAACTCAAGTCTCAAGCCTCAAGTCTCTTAGGCATTGCAGGCATGTAGCCAAAACAGAGCTTTGCTTTTGGCCAAGTTTTTGACAAAGTTTTTGCTCAATTTCTGTTACCTGGCAGCTGTGCCATGGGAGCACCTATGAGCGCCTATGCGTTAGGGGTGTTCCTGTTTACTTTTAATTTGTAAAAACAACATTTATATATATTATATACATATATATAGAAAGATATAGAAAAAGTTTCTGCTTCCCACGGGAAATATGACATTAATATTAGTCACATTTTTTTCCTTTTTTTTTTGCTTTTATTATCTGTTTTGTATTGCAATAACTTTTGCTTTAATAAGTTTCTTAAATCTTTGTGGCAAGTGTGCGGCAGTGACCTTGCCACAACGAGAGTCACTTGCTTGTCTATACTATTCCCCAATGCCTACTTCAATGTTGCACTTGTTGGCAGCCCTGAAAGGGCTTCCAGGCTTGCAGGATTGCAGGCTTATATTGTCCTTGCCGGGCAGCTCTTTTGTTTTCGCCTTGAGTGTGGGCTCAAGTATTATGTCTTTGAAAAAAATGGATATATAAAGTAGAAGCAACAGCAGCAGCAGCAGCAGCAACTGTTGTTGTTGTTGCAAAGTCTCAAAAGTGCAAAACGTAATTGAAATCACTCACATGCGCATGTTGTTGCATCTGTGTGTTGCAAGTTTGCTACACTCTTACGCTCTTTTAAGTTGATATACTCAGTTACATTTGGCTTATTGTTAAGCATATCTTTGTTCTCTATTCTTTCTATGCTTTATCAATATCCTTCACAGCTCCCTTCACTTCCCCACATTCACATCATCATCATGTTCTGACCCTATCGTTTGTAGCCAAAATGCATTTGCATGCTGATTGCCTTTGCACTTGTCAATGCCGTTGGGATACAATAACTTTGTTCATGCAACCAGCAGCAGCAGCAAGCAGCAACAGCAAGCAGCAACTGCAACTGACAACAGCAACAATAATAAAGGAAAACCCATAAAACTTTTAGCAAGTGCCAAAGCCCTCGATATAGACAAGTTGGCAACAAAATTGCTTTTGCCTTTGCCCTAAGCCTACCCTTCCCTTTCTGCCCTCTTGTGACAATGGCTAAGCGCGAAAAGCGTACAAATGTTGTGCAATTTGTTAGCCATAAAGCTGCTCAAGTATTGAATAACAACAGGCAACAGCCAATGGCCAATACCAAACTGTCCTGCAGCTCCTTGTTGTTTATGTGTTACACAGGACTTTGTGTATTACCTGTAGCAGGACTGCTTACAAAACATGGCTCATTGCATAAGGCCAAAGATGTTTAAGCAATAATCGGCTTAGTTAACTGTTTAACAATAGTTATATAATAAGCACCTATTGTTTATACTCAATGATGTAATTGCAGAACTTATTTACATCCTTTTGATACATTATCTAAATCCTTAACTAATTTGTGTTTAATTAGCTGCAAATTAGATAAAACGAAAATTCAAAGTGTTAGCCATAAGAATACTTGATTGGACATATATAGTCAATAAATTAACTGTTAGACAAGCTTACACATAGCTTATGTTATCCTAGATGTGATTATGGTTAAGGCCACACACCACTGAACGTGGCCAAAACTGAATTTAGTTGCTGTACGATGTGAGGTCCTTGCTCATAAATTACTTTCGTTTGCTTTTATTTTTGTGTATTTCTAGTTGTTGTTGTTGTTTGGTCAGGAAATACACCTTTTAGCAAAGTTGCGAACCTTATTGCTGACAGACTTTGACTCCCAGCAGCAACAACAGCAACAACAGCAGCAGCAGCAACAAAGAGCAACTCGCAATAAATCACAAAATGTCGCAAAATGTTCCTGTTGTTTGTTGTTGTTGTTGTTGCTGTTTGCAGTTTGTTTTCATTTCGTGCTGCTTCTTATTTTTATTATGGCAACTGGCATTGTTGTGACAGTTGTTGTTGCTGTTGCTGCTGTTGCTGTTATGTTATTGCCAGATCCTTGCTGTGGCTTGTGGCTAACGTCCTCCGCAAATCCTGTCATGCAAATTATGTTGAGCCTTTTGTCCAAATGCAATGGCCTGGCACATATTTCTTTTATTGTACCAAACCCTCAACGCTTTATTATTATATTTATTTATATATCTATAAAGTATATATATATATATATATATATTTACAGTAAGCTTTTGTTATCTTGTTTTGTGTTCCTTTTTCTTCGTTCATTTAATATGAAATATTGTAAGGACTGCAGCAAAAATATACTAAATAAATTTGTCATAATATTTTTTGTTAGTCTTTTTATTTATTATAATTTACAATCCAAAACAATTTACGATTGAACTTACTTAACAATTTAATTTACTTTAAATGTAACTTAAAATACCGTTACATATATATATAAATAAAACCCGCTAGGTTATTGCTCAAGTTTATAAGTTAAACATATTTATATGCAAATATTGATGTCAATTTTCATTTCTCATTTCATTTGCAGACAATTTTGTTGAAGAACTTTCTAAACGACAACTCAAAGGACATAAAGGATAACGAAATTTGTTATTGTAAGTGAAAACATTTTGATAAATCTGTAATAAGTTCAACTGTCAAGCAACTGTCAAAAGTGACAAAAACAATTGAAAATATTTCTACACTTGTCCAATGTGGCGTATGATTAATATTCTTGAAGATTTAATTAAGCGAAATTTAAACCGTTTACAATGTACATAATTCGCTTGTATAATAGTTATTAATAGTTGGCATTGATATCTATAACATATCAGCAGCTGATTCCTGGAAATTTGTTGCATTTATGTATCACAGCTTGGGTCCTTTGTCTATGTGTAAAGGACATGCATATCGCATTCAATTTCAAGCACAGTATGTAATCCCAATCAATAGCTTTGTATTGCATTACATTTGATTAAATTCACAATGCCTTAAACAATATTCAAGGCCGCATGTCCTGAAAGGATTCAGGCACTCATTGCCACGACGACAAAACTAATGGAAAACTAATGGAAACTTAATGTATAGCGACATCTGCTGTGGCTTTGTCAGAACTCAACTACAAATTGTTGGAATTTCGAATTTCAATTGGAAATTTTGTATTTGGACTCTGACATAGTTTGACGTTGCCAGATTGCTATAATTTCCATTTGAATCTTACCCAATTGTTGTTATATATTTAAGCCTTAAGTCAGCTCTGGCCAATACCCTTAACAGTTTTTTTGTTTAAACACAAATTGTACACTTCGTTATATGATATTGTTAGACATTTGGCTAATTGAATACCCGCAACAAAAACTCGATTTACCAAATGCCATGTTGCCACATAAGTGTGGCAGTTGCAGCTAGGGTTATATGCAACATGTATCTGTTTGAAAAGTTGTAATTAGGTTATGTTACGTGGAAAGACTTTAGTGTTGTTTTCAGGGTTTATATGATGGATCCATTGGCATTGACAACACGTGCCAAAAATGTGTAATATGGGGTAAAAGGTACAATGTAGAAGCACAGTGTATGAGCGAGAGAGATGATGGCAGGGGGAAGGGAGAAGGGAGAAGGGAGAAGGAGGGAGAATGGAAATGAAGCGCTTTGACAGTTTGAATTCGATTTGCAAACGAATGAATTATGCAAGTTGCAGCCACACGAAATGTTTGTGCCATGTGCCATGTGGCAAGTTAACTACTAGCTAGCAGCATATACCATGCCATGTAGCAAGTAGCAAGTAACAAGTAGCAAATGTGCTGTATGCCATGTGCCTTCTGCCATGTGCCATGTGACTGAAATTGAATTTATGCGAAAGGAAATGTCACAATCTCTATGTCAAAGGCAGCCAAAAGGAACCAATGCGAAGGACACTCTCGACTTTCAATTTATGCTGCAGCTGCGAGCATTTTCTACTCTCCTTCTCTCTCTCTCTCTAATTGCGCAAAAACCATTGGCTTAAGCGGGGTATACTATGAGTTAGCTTGATAGTGAAGTGGCGGGGGGGAGCGGGTGAGTGCTTTAATATTTAATATAACTGCTTGCCAGCAGCTAAATAGACCATTTACAGAGAATATCTTTCTGTCTATATGCTGGACATCATGCAGCCTACTTTCCCTCCCCCCCACCTGCTCCTTTCGCTCTCTCCTTTGCTTAGCAGCTGCTGATAAAATGGCGTCCGTGCCAACTCATTTGATGCCCGAGCAGGCAAAACGTGGCCCATTTCCGCAAATGTCTTTTTTGCCCAGCCGAGCGAAACGTGAGAAATAAATTTTAAATGCAAAAGGAGGCCGAGCCATGAAACTGTACTGCCAGTACGTGTTATATACACTAAGTAATTGGGGTATATGCATACGATAAGCATCTTGCTATAACTACCACAAAATAAAAATAGTTATAAACAGAAATTTGTTGTTTGCTTAAACTGAAGTAAACATTTAATTTCGATTATTAATTCCTTTTGACAGCAATTTAAAGAGCCTTTCGTAGTCGTCTATTGCCCATAGAGTTTATTTCTACTTGTTGAATTCGCATGGGCTGTACTGAAGGTAAAACAACCGAAGGACAAACAGGCATGCTTATACGGCTACGGATTCACGAAGAGCCGACGACGATGTTGCTGCATAAAAATCCATGACAAAATGTTACAGATTGGCTCACGCCAAGGCAACCCAAAGATACCTAAAGAGACACAGCATGCAGCATAAAGCAGGTTGTAAGAGGCAGTTGGCAGGAGGCAGAGCGCAGGGCGTCTGAGCCAAAGCCAAAGCCAAAGCCAGTGCCAGAGTCAGAGTCAGTGCTAAGGCCTCATCCGGGGCCGAGCTAGAGCCGGGCAAGGCTGTTAAACGAGCCCCGGGCAAAGCTCACTAAAAGACCAAACTGAGAGTGAGATAGAAGGTGGTATAAGTGTGTGTGTTTGTGTTTGTGTATGTGTGTGTGTGTGGTGGCATGCATGCGTGAGTAAGTAAGATGGCATGCTTGCATATTTAATCCTGTTGATTTTTATTTGTTTCCGTGTTGCTGCTGCTGCTGCTGCTGCTGCTTGTTGGACTATTTTTATGTGTTTTTATCTGCCTGATGATACTGCATGCTCTTTGTTGGCAAACAGACACAAACACACACACACAACCACACATCCACACCCGCACACACTCATATAGAAAAGTTTTACATTTTGCTGTCTGCTGTCTGTGAAGCTGTGAAGGTCGTCCAGGTAGAAGATAACTAAAAACTTGTCCATGTCCTTTCTCCTTGCAATGCATCTCTAAGTAACTTTCACAGCTGTTCAACATTTCCATACAACAGACAATGGCATTGTCAAGGTTATGCACTATACAGTTTCTATTGTCTTTGATCAACTCAATTTGTGTTCACATATCTCCATTTACTTGTCTCACATACTCAATACACACTCTCACTCACACACACACACACATAGGCTGTCAATTAGTGTGCACATTTGGGGTATCATCGAAGAGTCCTTGCATAGAATTTTTACTGTTGAATTTTAAAAGTAGTTGCCAATTGAATGATAACCGAAAAGTGCTACTCCAATTAGCCAACTTTCTATTCAAAGTTTATAAGAGTTAATTTGTTCTAAAGCTATTGACTCAATTGTTAACTAATTGGCAGGACGAGTGTCCTGTGCCAGGCATGAAAAGTACTTGAAAAAGATTTTCATTTATTATTGTACGGCTTCAACTTATGCATACTTATATTTTATTAAATTTAAATATTTTTAAATATTTTAAAATATTTTATTTGAATTTGTATATATATTTTATTCAATATACTTTTTCTGTTTATTTTTTTTAACTATTATTTTACTACCATAAAATGATTGAAAACTTGTAACATTGCGGGCAATTTGCCAAAAAAGGAAATGCTTTTGGCAACTGTTTGCTAATTTTTTCTTTTTTGGCAACCATTCAGCTGACATTTTCACTGTACTTGCAACATTGCCACAAAATGCAAATCATTGCAAAAGAAACTATGTAAATAACTTTAAGTAACCGTCCAGTAACTGTCAACTGACAATTTGATGTTGAATTTCTCCACTTTTTGTTTGTCATCTAAAAACGATAGGGAAATCGCTAAGAGTAATTCTCTTCAATGGGTTTCAAATAGAGTATAAGTATATGAAATAGTGTATACTCTATTGTAGAGTACTCAAAGTCATATAGTGTATATAAGTTATAAATAGGTTATAAATACTACGTGATTTTCGTTTAATTATAGAATATTAAGAATTGCATCACCTTCACATATTTATAGGGTATAAAGTATGGTCTTCATTCAGTTATTTTTAGGGTATATTCACTGCCGAAAACTAATATGTTTTATAAGGTATATTAACTACTTTACAACTTACCTTACTCATATATTTATTGAGTATAAAACCTATTTCATATTCAGCTATTTAAAGGGTATAAGAACTACTTCTAGTTATAAAATTACAGGGTATAAAAAGCGCTTCACATTCGTATAATTAAAGGATATAAGAACTGCTTAACATGTAGTAATTTATAGGGTATAAAAATTGCTTAAGATTTGCTTGTATACAGGGTATGAAGAATACTTTCCATTTACATATTTATAGGGTATAGATACGGGGCAATAAAAATATATTTATAGTATTAACAGACTAATTTATATTTACTTATTTATAGTGTATACAGACTGCTTACTATTTACCTGATTATAAGGAATAATTAGTGCTTGTCATATCTATATTTATAGGGTATAAAGGCTGCATTACTTTCAGTTATTTAATAGGGTACAGATACTGATCAAAGCTCATATATTTATAGGGTATAAAAACTGCATTACATTCACTTAGGTATAGAGTATATTATGTGTTTTATATTTACTTATATTCGTAAACTTATCGGATATACAGACTACTTCATATTATATAGTTAAAGGTTATTGAAACTGATTCATCCTATGCTGATGACATCAGGCACATTCACGTTGGTTAAAGCAAACAAGGTCATAGACTTAACAATAGTTAAGTTACGTAACAAACAATTAAATAAATAAAAAAATTAAATAAATAAATAAATAAAAGTCAGAGAATTTAATTTGAAATTCTCAATGATGCTTCGTATAAAGCAGAGCAGCCACAGCACCCACACAGCTGCATTGCTTGTACTTGTACATAAATCAGCCTCCAACTCACACAAGACTAACACAACAACAACAACAACAACAACAATAATAATAATGACAATACCAACAACAACAGCAACAACAACAACAACAGCAACAACCACAATAACAACAACAATCTAATTATTAAGCAAAAGCTCATTAAAAACCAAATTCTGTTAACCAAAATTTACAACACGAAAGTTACAGCAAAATGGTGTGAGTGAGATGGAGAGAGAAAAGAGAAGTTTTTGTTAGAGTAAATTTGTTGGCCTAAGTTGTGGACAGCCGCATCTAATTGAAGCATTTAAAATTAGCACATTTATCAATCAATTCAACAATCAATCAATTTAGCAACATTTAAAACTGATTAATTTATTTATTAAGTAGCCAACGAGTGGAATAGCTGCGTTTAGATAGCAAAACTGAGCTAAGGTATTTT
This sequence comes from Zygothrica quintamaculata, assembly GCA_037044455.1. Classification (NCBI taxonomy): domain Eukaryota; kingdom Metazoa; phylum Arthropoda; class Insecta; order Diptera; family Drosophilidae; genus Zygothrica; species Zygothrica quintamaculata. The sequence goes on along the minus strand of JBAMBS010002739.1, from coordinate 500,427 downwards.
AAGGATAAAGTATCCTGTCTATGTAGGTATTGCCAGCTGTAAGCCAAACATAGTTTAAGCCCACTTAACATATTCAAAAAGCAACGTTAAGCGGCAAGCAGCACACTGCAAGCTGTAAGCTGCATTAGCTGACTTTATGGCTTCGTGGTGCAATGCTGATTGAGTGCAAGGCTTAAAGGCTTTTGGCCAGCAACTAAGTAAAATATTGACATTAAGTAGCCTTGAACTTAAATCAGCTAAGTTACGCACTGAGCCAGCTAATCGGACCATACTTATCTTATATTAGCCACGGCAGTTAACCACAGCTTAAATTGCATATAAATTCTCAAAACAGTAGCAGCAACTGGTCTGAACATCATTATTAGCAAGAACATAATTATCAAGTTAGTTAATCAAAATGCCATTTTCAGTATTTGCGGCTATATTTATCCATATTGCTTTTACCATAACCTCCGTCGGAGGCCCCCTCTACTGTAGCCACAACGAAATAGCGAAATTAACTTGACTTAAAAATTGTTATAACATTCTGTGGTTCTTTTTCTTTAGCCTGGAACAAATCGGCTTAAAAGAACTTGCTGAAAGAATTCGCTTTCATGTCTATAACACGCTTTTTCTTTCATTACATAGCACTTGTTTTCTTTTCTTCACTAGCACACACTTACACCCCCTTTCTCTCTCTCTGTTTTCCTCCCTCTGTGCATCTTTTCTTATTTATTTGGTTCTAAAATTTACTTGACCGCAACAAAGCAACAAATTGTGCCAAGTTATTTTCTCCCTACTTACACACAAACAAACAAACATATATATGTATATAAATGAATATATATACATTTGTATGTGTGTGTGCAAGTGTACTTAATCAGCTGAAAGCGTAGCCAAAAGTTTATACAAAACGAAGCTATTCGCTTATCACGTATACGCCCGGTATGACTGGCATTTTCTCGTACGAAACCAAATGCCAAAGAGTTTACCCAGAAACATTCAAACTAATCAAACGAGTTGTGAATAATGAACTAATCAGACTTACTTCTACTCCAGATTAGAATATCAGAGAGAGAGAGTGAGAGGGTGGGGGAAGAAGTGGCGTAAGATATCTTCCTTTTAATGTGAATTCAACTGCAAGTGAAATGTGCCAAGGGAGCTATAAAATTTAAGTCCTTAAATAAACGGATTACATTTTCAGTTTGTAAGCAGATTAGGCCAGAGCTTAGTCCATAGATAAACCTAAAAGTATTTCTTGGAAAAATAAGAGCATTCGTTTTTATTGAGTAGCAGAAGGAGCAGTATGAGCAGTAGTAAAAGCATATATTATCCTGTGGCATAAACCCCAACTTGCAACTCTAATGCACAAGTTGAAAAAGTTTTTTTTTTCCTTCTTGTGTGTGTGTGTTAATTGAACCTTGGCCACATGCCGCCTTAAGAGCTTTTTTCATTCCACTTTATTGAAGGACTTCATCAGCCGCAGAAAACCACAAACTAAATTCAAATTTACAACAGCCACAGCTCCACCACAGCAGCAGCAGAAGCTTCGACAACTTGGCAACAAATTTTCGCTCATTTTTGTTTCTTCCTTTCCATTCTTTTTTTGGTTTTTTTTTGTTTTGGTTTTTTGTAAATTTTTCAGTTGAAATATTTACGTTTACTTTCCAGCGATTGTTTTTGCATTTTTTGTTGAATTTTAAAACAATGGCAATGCGCTTGGCTGGGAGTTAGATGGCTATATATATATACATATATATCAGGCAACATGTTGGCTTTTAGACGTTTAAATTTGTTGCCGTTTAGCAAGAATTGCAGGCGTTTTAAAGTTAAACGTGTGTGGGCGTGTCAGGCAGTGGCAAGGAGTGGTCAATACCAGGTTAACTCCTGTTGTGAACGTCCAGCTGCTTTATGCTGCCAATATATTTTGCTGTCAAGCTGTGTGTGTGTGTAGATGTGTGTGTGTGCCTTACCCCCTACCCATTTCTAGCATAACAATTGGCCTTTTCCTTTTTGGCTAACAGCAAAAAGAAAAACGCTTTGGCTACTGTTTGCCTGGTTGCCTGGTGATTTGCCACGTAGATTTGACATTACATCGATTGACATTTGATGTCTGCGTATGGCACTAGCTACTGGCTAACTAGATTAAACTTAGTAGCTACTAGCTGGTAGCTGTTGGCTGTTGGCTGTTGGCTGGTAGCTGCAGTTATTGTTTGCTTATCATTTTGTTTGTGGCATAAAATTGTTACGCATACGCCCCATGTTGCAGCTATTTTGTAGCAGAATCACGTAAATACTTTGATCACTTTTGTAATTGTATTGTTATGGCCAAAACCATTAAATATTCATGGTCAATTAGGTTTTGTGCTCCTAAAGCGTTAGTAACACAGGTCAATAAACTTTTTTCTTACCAATTTTTCCAAATGGTTAGAGTTTAGTTTTTCCTCACTTTGCCTGCTTTGAAATATAATTTCACATAGTTCTTGCTACTCTTTAATATTCTACTCACTAAACAAAATAATGTCCTGCCATTTCTATTTCCTACGCTTTCCTTTTGTTGATTCCTGATTAGCTCTAACTATAATTTGATATATTAATTTGTCATTGATGGCCGCATTGTTATGGCAACTGGCGATTCTTTTAATTAAGTTGCATTAATTGTTAGTTTTTCCATTTTTTCCCACTATACTATCTGTGCAGATTTACTGCGAATTAATGCATTAACTTGTGGAAACTGACACGACGACAGCAATTGGCAGTAGCTGCAATGACCCTGACCTAGTTCTTAAGGCTTATTATAATTGCAAAGACTCTATTGAACCACAACAATATCAAAAAATAATGAAAAGAGCAAGAAGAATGAGCAGCGTATTGTCAAGTCAAAGGACACTTGTGGCATATTCTGCTGGCAATGGCTACTAATTTTGTATAGCACAAAGTGAGTCGTCAGGCCCAATTTGGCAATCTTTGGATTGAGCTGCTTGTCACGTAACGACATCAGGTAACACAACGCTCAATCAGACGTTGAATGACGTCTAGGAAATGGGAAATGATTTTCTATAGTGTTGTTTGTATGCTTTACCCTGCTGTACGTGCAACCAGCTGTGGCATGTACATAGCTTGTCTACCCACAGTTTACCCTAACCTAACTTTACTTTGATTTGCTGTGCTTTACTTTGCTGCTGTTGTTGTGCAAATTGCTCTCCTGCTAAGCTCACTGTCTCTCTCCCTTTAGTACTCAACACAGTAGTGTGTTTGAAAGGAAGCGTATTGATGATGAGAGTTCAAGGAATTTGTTTATCCTGTAAGCCCCTTAAGGAGTTGGTTACTCAAGTGCATTTCATAGAAAATATTATTTGAAATTTGTATTGCAAATAGCAATTGAGCTTTGTACTTTAGATTGAATATAAATGTATGGCAAGCAGATATCCTTTGGCCAACTAAATGAATTATAAATACAGGATAAATGACAATTTGAGGTGTACTTAGTCCCAGGGCCAGTACCAGTCTAAGTTGCTGCCACAAATTAATTTTGTATAAATTCTGCAAGGACATTTCTCTTATACATTTATCGTTAGTTTGGGGAGTACAAATGGCAGGATAATACATATATAACAGAGTGTAGATAGATTGTATTCACTTTGCACTAATAGCATATCCTGAGAGGCTTCTATTTATTTCGAGTATTTGCAATTTTTATGAACGCTATGGCATCAGTGCTCCCCAAACTGTAATTCAGCCTAATTAATGTTGTGTGCATGCAGCTTGTTTGTTTTACTTTTGGGTTTTCTTTTCTTTCATTCTTGCTTTCTTTTCTGCTCTTCTGAAACTGAAACTGTCTATACGTAGTATGGTTTTAGGCGCGGTACAGCGTTGCGCATTGGGATTTATGCGTTAAACGTGATTTTTACACAGTTTTTAGTCGACCGCAAACCAAAGGCAAAAGGCAGAGAAATACCAACCAAAGTGCCACATACAACACTTTTTTCATCTCTCTCTTCTGCATCTATCTCTTTCATTCTTGCGCACTCTCTTTCCCTTACATTCTATGCAACTCTTTTGCCTTCATTCCTTTGCCATAGCTGAAAAGGAAAAAATAACATGAACATGACACTGCCCAGGGACATTACGTTGGCGCTCTGTCTACATCCGTGTATGTGTTTGTGTGTGTGTGTGTGTGTGTGTGTGTGATTGTGTGTGTAAGTGTGTTTGTTTACCTTGACCACGAAAAACATGAAAGGACACGTTTAAATGCTGTTAAATGTCATTTTTTGTTGTGGATCATACATCATGGTCGAAACATTGCTTTCACCTCATGAATCATATATAAGATATCCTGCAGTTTGAATAAGCCAACCTAAAGGTGTTATCCTTTGCACAATATAAACATGATTAGCATTTAAAACTTCTACTAAAATATTGTTATTGCTTTTTATGAATTTTTATTTTATTTTCGTTATTCAGTTTTCAGTTTTCAGTTTTGAGTACTAACTTTTTATGTTAACTCTGCTTAACTTTGGGTTTAAGCCATTATTTCTTACACTATAAAAAAATGTTTATTTAGAATTATTACCTTTGGGCTAAGCAAATGAAATGGTTTTTTACTTTGTGTTGCGGAAGCTGAATTTACAAAATATTTTCCAGACAATTGTCCGATGAAAATTCAGTCGTTTTTCTATTATTAGCTGGCCAGGTGCCTAGAGTTCCACATAAAAACTCCGACCAAACCCAAGGCTTAGGCTTTATGCAAAACGCTGCGCGCTCTTAACTTTTATTGGCGGAACGTGACCGTAATAAGCCGTTTCACACGCAACTTATATACATACATACATACAGACACATATACATATATATATATATATATAAAGTAGTATTGTGTGTGTGTGTGTGTGAGGGGTTATATAGAAGTGCATTAAATATTTACACAATCAATAAAATATACATACATTTGAGCCTTGAACCTTAGTTATGCCCGTTTGTAGTTGTCAAGCGTTTCAATTATCTATTGCCAGGATTCAGGACTTATTGCCACTATATTATTTTCTTTACTTAGCATATTACATATACATTCGTAACACTTGAATGACTCAACAGTAAATTGACTCTTTGAGCAAGTTAAATTTTGCATTATTCATTACACTTCTGGCAAACATTTTTCATCTCAATTATGACTTGGCAATAATAAACTCTCAGGATATTAGCAAATATCTTCCTGTAACTTGTTTCTTATTTTATATCCTAGTAATATTTACGTGAGTTTGCTTAAATTTGATTTGCTTTAGTTTTCTAAACCATTTTGTAAGTCAATACTTAAAATTGTGGCAAAAGTGTTGGAAAGTTAGAGCACTTAAAGCTTTGCAAAGTTACAAGGATTGACAGGATAATAACAACAGTAAGTGCCACTCAAGTAGACTTGAATTGAATATTTAACTAACAAGTTGTATGACCTCAGAAATCGATCGAAATAGTTACACATAAAATTAAAATAAGTTTGCTTAGCTTAAAAAATAGTTTCCTTTCATAGGCAAAAGGATTATGCGTAAAAGTTGTTACTTTTGCATATATTAAGGATCTGTGGTAATGGGTTTATAATAATAAGAAAACTCTTACCATTTGACTCAATTAAAATTCAGTTTAAATTTAAAACTACATAAAAGTGTTTAAGTGACTCGATTAGTTCTTCAATTTAAATCCTTTCTGTGCTCCACTCAGTTTATTCAGCTGCTGTTTACAGTCAGGATTCGAGTAAATCCCAATTGGGAACCCAACAGCAGTTGCAAAACTGAGCGATAACAATGCACATTACTGTTATTATTTTATGAACACCAAAATGGCCGGGCCAACACAGATCCTGTGCAAGGATGCTGCTACATATTGTGGCAGTAAGGGGAAGCGCAAGTGTTGCTCATTTTATGCTCATTGAGCGGTGACTCAAAAGCGACATAGTTTTTGTTGTTGTAGATTATTGTTGTAGTTTGTTGTTGATGTTGTTGATGTTGTTCTCCTTGTTCCTTTTATTTTGTTGGGACTTCGGGCTGTGATGTTGTTATGCAACAAAACAGCATCCAGCAAGGTGTTAAATTATATCATTAGGTTTGGTGTGCATAATTTAATTAAAATGGCCAACGGTTCGCTCTTATGGCTGTTGTTTATATTGTTGTTGTTGTTGCTTACATTGTTGCTGGTATTGTTGTTGTCACTGAGTGTTGGCATTGTTATTAAAATTTAATTAAAATGCTATCAAAAGCAACAGCTTGCTGAGCTGCTGTTGCCGCCGTTCGGTCTGCCAAACTGTTAACGCCAAATTGATTACCCAGCCACTTGGCAACCAACGACTTCATTTTACTTATATACATACACACACACAGGCACACGCACACACACACACACACACACACACTACAATTTGATTCACATTTATAGATAGTCAACGGTCAACGAGATGTTATTGCAAAGTGCACAGTCATTTGACTTTTATGTCCTTGCGCTTCATTAACTGCACACACACACACAATGACAGGGACAATGACAACGACATGACATACCCACAGTTATATACACAGATACATTCAAATAAAATCAGCATTTATCCCTAGATTAAACCCTGGATTAAACCCTCTGAACACTCGGAACTGTTTAATTAATGTCAAGCATTAAGCATGATATCTGCGGAAAGCACCAGAGCTGCTCAGGTTACAGTTTTGTAATTACAGGTTAAGAGTCTTCCAATTTTATTGTTTAAGACCACAGTTTTATTATTTTAATTTATAGTTGTCGATACCTACTTTACTAGTGTTAAAAGTAGCAAAATAGGTTAAAGAAGAGAATATGTCAAAAGCAAAGAATACAAAGTGGAGTCAAATTCATTAAACCTAACAATAAATATAAAATATAAAATATAAAATATAAAAAATATAAAATATATAATATAAAATATTAAATATAATATATTAAATATAAAATATAAAATATATAATATAAGATATAAAATATAAAATATAAAATATAAAATATAAAATATAAAATATATATAATATAAAATATAATATTTAAATTATAAAATATAAAATATAAAACATAAAATATAATATATAAAATATAAATTTGACCCAAAAATATCTGAGTGCAATTTGAGTGAAGTTGTTTTGAGTGGGCGAAATTGACAATTATCAAATTTTATTGCATACTTTCAGGAGCTCTGGGTTTTTGATGGAAAACGTATCAAATTCACATTTTTCAGGATATTTCATAAACCGTCAGGACGATTTTAATATCCTTCTAACCGTTGATAGTACTTTTTAATCCGCTTTAAATGACGTCAGAATAGTAAGGATACGATAAGAAATTACTGATTTATAGCGTTTTTTCTATATAGCAAAAAGTCCCTATAACTTAACTCCTGTAAGGATTTTCGTCCTTTGAAAAGTAAATTCTGAACCGAAATCAAAAAAACTATAACCGTGCCAAAGTACATCAAAATCGTCCTTCAAATGGCTGAGTTACAGCCGATTTTGTGAGTTTTTAGCAAATTTTGCATGCTAGCCCCTTGAAAAATTTGTATAATGAATAAATAAATAAAAACCAGGTTATTTGTTATTTTTTAGATAATTTCTTTTATTTTTATATTATATATATTTATAAATATTAAATCTTTATCTGAATCATATATATAAGTGTATTTTATGCATTTAAATTATATATATATATATATATATCATTATTATATTATATGAAATTGCCAAATGCAGCAGTATACAGCATTATCAATGTAAAATTCCATGTGTGTAGTTGGGTGTGTGCGATAATTCCAATTTTTGACAATTTTTTGACGATTTCAAGCAAATTGCAGCTTTTTCCATTTCAAAGTAACAGGCGAACAGAATGCAGCAGTAGGTGGAATTTATGGAAAAATGTTAATATCTCTTAAACTACGGGACGTAACGAAGTGTGTGTGGTGTCAATCGAAAGCTTATTGTCAGATCCTTATTTTGAACTTAAATTCGCAAGAATATGCAAGGAGAGACAGGATATAAAAGGACTTAAGTATTAAAAATGACTATTTTATTGCTTAAATTAGCTCTAACTCTGCCAATTCTGATCCGATTAGAACTTGTTATACCTTGCAGGACTCGTAAGGATCAGTACTAACGTTTGACACCAAAACAACAAAAATTATATATTTTTTTCATTTTTATCAATTTTGCCAAATTGGCATAAATGGTCAATGAGTCAGATTTGAAAAGACCTAATTGCATTCGACAGGACTAAGCCCCAGGACTCTAAAAAAAAGTGTATTCTTTTGAAATGGGTTCTTTTTTTTATGTATAATATGTGTTATGTGACCGTTTTGTACATGGACAATATGCATTTAACAGATTTTGTATAAGATCGAGCTTAATAACATCTTATAACTATTTACAACTATTATAACGATTATATATATATATAAAATCCATGATAGCGTTGGTTGAGCAGCTTAATCTATGGGCCTGGAAACATGTGTCCTCTATTAGGTGATGCAGGATCTCAGACATAGATCTGCAGTTTCTATTAACAGTTGGGATTGTCAGGTTTTAGGATGAATATTGTAGTTGCTGTTGCTGATGAAAATTATATTATTCCATATAGTGTCCTTTATTAAATCTCGATTGATTTAAGCCCTCCTCAGCAGTTTCTTGTTTTAGCAATTTGGCTTAGTTGGCTTTTACCTGAAAAGAATAAAAGGTATTAGAAGAGATTTATATAGTTTTATTTTTATATTTAGCATTCCAATATATACATGATAATGATATTAAAGTGAAGCTTTTGTACGTGAATAACTCTATATAAGTCTTAAGTGCTGCACTCTAAGCCAAGTTAAATGTAATTATGTGCAACTTGTCTTTTGTTGGCAATAAACATAGCAAACAATTTCAAACATGGATAAACGAAGATGCCAAAGTAACTGAGGCGAAGCAAAGCAGATACGGAAAAAAAACAAAAGGCAATAATAAAGAGGCAAGAGAAAGAGAACAAAACAATGAAAGGAAAACATTTTTAAAATTTTCATTTAAAATAACTTTCAGCTTTAATTTGTGTAATTCATCACAGAAAGAAAACAAAATGTGCAAACACAGTGAAGAGTGAGAGTCCACGAGAGAGAGAGAAAGAGAGAGAAGATATAAGAGGCAAAAATGTAGCTTATAACAAATGCTTTCTGTCTTACAGAAAAATAAAGGAAGAACGGCTTAAGAACTTCCGTTTCCAGTGGTAAACAAGCAACAACAGCAGCAGTTGTTGCAGCAGCAAAAAAAAATAATGACAGCAAAAAATGCGAGAGTGTCTGAAGAGTCAGAAGCTAGCAAGTGTGGAATGCACTTGAGGTGGGGCAGATGCAATTCAAAACAATTAACAAATATGCCAGCCAAGGCCAGAAACACGCACGAGTGCCGCTGTCTGACTGTGGAATTGCAATTGCTACTTGTAAGTGGCTGTCTGCCTCTCTGTCTGTCTGTTGGTCTGTCTGTCTGTGTGCCTGTTTGTCTGTCTCATCAAATGAAAATTGCTGCCAATGCTTACAGTTGAGCAGCGTTGATGATCATGCAACGTCAACTGCCTGCCACAATTCGCAACTCATTCATCATTCTTAATTATGACAGTAGCCAGTACTAGTTCAGCAGCTACACATATCCATAGACTGGGATTTAGCCTGGGAATTGCAAAAGCTTGGGAACATAATGCATTTCACGTGCCTATTAGCTGTTAATGGTTTCAGCTTATGGCCATAAAAAAAAATAGTAGGATTATATGGATGAAACTTCGATCTATATAATAAACTCTGCCTGTTCTTAAAGTGCCTTCAATTACCGCCTACTTAATAACTTTTGATGTCTTGCTTCTTGCCACATTGTGAAACTCTTTTAAAACTTTTAGTTCCTAAGTTCATGCTCTGAATTTAGTACTTTTAACTTGTGGTCAAAGTTGAGTATCCTTCACCAAAACAAAAACAAAAGCCTTACATTGAGAGTAAGTCTGAAGGGTTTGCATGTGTTGAAGGTTTCTCCTTTATAAAGTTGTATATTTTTATGTTATAGAATTGAAGTAATAAAGTAGTTTAGGTCTTACATCATCGTTATTTATAGTAGGCTAATCTGTGTATCATTAGAATACGAAAAAAAAACAACAACAAAAAAAGAATAATAACTGTATAAAGTGCGTGAGGTACATGAAATTATAATGAGAATTCTTATCTGGCTTAAAGCAAAACAAGTCAACGCCAGGCGTGTTACCAATTACATGATTATTCGGGTAAATAGCCGCATAAATGGTGAATGTGGTTTGAGATATAAACAGCAACCAAACTAATTAAATCAAAATGCATATTAATTAATAATTATAATTATAATTATAATTGTTCAATGCGCGAGGCAGTGAAAGCCAATGGCACACATAACATTAAACATCAATGAATGACATTTTAATGTGAAATTAATGCAAGTGCAAATTATTTCAGTTGTTTCACTCAACTTTTGCATAATATCAATTTTGTGTTGCAATTTCATTTGCCTGACAACGCGTCGTATACGTAATTTTAAACTCTACTTTTTACACTTTTTACTTTTCTACTTTTTGTATTGTTCATGTGTTTAAATGTGTTATGCAGAGTCTGGTAATTATTTCAACATGACCCAAAATTATAGCCATTTACATTTTATGTGCTGTATATACAATAGCGGCGCGCCTATATATCCTAGCGCTATACATAAATTGTAGCTGTTTCGTCCCTGCCTGAGCCTTGACAAATGTGCAGACTCGCACTTGGAGCACGTATGCAAACATGCGAGCAGGCAATCTGTCAGTGTCCAGAACAAAAGGGATTTTGCCTGCACAAAGCATACACACACTGACTCTGATTTAAACACACTAACTGAAAGTGCATACTGAAGCACAATGGTTAAGTGTATAATAATAATAATAATAATAATAACAAGGATAATAAGTAGATAGGGCAAAAGGATGTGAGCTGACAGTTTAATTATTATGAATTGCAGCTGAAACATTAATTGAATAATTTCTAAGAATTTCCTATTATTACAGACCACTTCAATCAATATTGCCAATTATAACTGAATACTCAGCTGAAACCTTCTATCCAATGAACAGACACTAATCACTGTGCTGACTGCACAGTTCACAGAGTCATCCATAATTGAAAACCTGTGACGTGCGTGGAGAAGTAAATATTTGTCATCAATAAAATATTTGAAATTCTGTTCATACTTTTTCAGCAGTACATCAGGCACGTAGCAGAATTGAACATCAATCAAGCTGTAGCTGACGCGCATGTTGGCCATCTAGCAGCAGATTGCATTGGGCCACAGCTGACAGCCCCAACTCCTCACACACACACACACACCCAGTCAGAGCTAAATGTATGCCGGGCGTGGAACACAATTCGCCAAGAGCATCAGCAGCATGGCATGCAGCATACAGAAGCAGCCAACACAACCTACAGCAACAACTACAACTGGCACAACTACAGCAACAGCAACAGTACCAGGAATGGGCATGGCAGTGACTGGAACGGGCATTGGTGGCAGCAGTGGTGCTGGCACAGTACCATCCACGCCAAAGACCACGAAGACGGCCCAACCGCGTGGCTCATTGCCTACAGATGTGCATCAGCCGCCACTGGAATTTCAATGGCCACCACCTTTGCCGGTGTCCAGTCATACAAGCAACTTGCGTTTGAATATGATGAATCAGGATCCCAAGGACTTGCATACAGCACGCGCCATCATTGAGGAGTTACGCTCCAAGGTTCGTTTCCAAACGGAACACATTATGAAATGGCGTAAAGCTTATGCACTTCAGGTAAGTCGAATATATTACTATCTGAAAATTATTATCTGAATTCTTAATCCTTGAATCCTTTCATAGGTACAGCAACACTATCGCTATCAGAAGGAGAAGTCGGATCAAATGAATTCCCTTACCTCACAGCTGCTGCTACTGGAATCAAGGTTGAAACGCAAACAAAAGCAAATTGCCAGCCTCTTGAATCATCGGGAGGTGACCATTCATCGGCAGCAGAAGATTATTGATACGCTGTCTACACGTCTGGTGGATCATGGACTGGAGACTATTGAGGCAAGCTATGCCAATGAGTTGGATTCATTGAATGATTCAGATTCAGCTGTTGTGCTGGAAGATATTGACTCGGATAGTAATATGACGCTGGGTACACGTCGCAGGAGCAGCGGAGGATTGGGTGGCGTATTGGGTAGCGATGGCATTACTATAGTGCGCTCCATATCGGATGCAATTGAGACGAATCTGAATAAATATGGCGCTGCCAGGCGAAACAATTGCTTTCTGCGACGACCAGATATATTGGAGACTGTGTATTCGGTGGAAGAGGATCCCGAACCTACACCTGACGTAGCGGAGAAACGTGACAAATTCAAGAATCGCTCGGAGAAGGCACTCAGCTCTAGCTCCACTGAGGGACAGATTGATGGAGCAGCTGCAGGAACAGCAACAACGACTGCAGCAGAGAAAGCCAAAGAATCACCGATAGCTACAGCTATGCCTGTGCCACGTCGCCAACTGGGTGCACTGAAGCGTTCACCTAGCCATGATACGCCTTGCACGACACTAAGCGTTAAAGTGCCACAGCTACAGCCACCACCAACGACGGAGCAACACAATGGTAAGTCACAGGTGACCACCTACAATCGTGTTATGTCCAATCATCGGTCCGTGACCAAGCCCAAGGATGTCAAATACAAACGCATCAATAAGGCCAAATCAAAGAGCCTCGAGGAGCTGCGCGGACGTCTCAAGAATCTTGTAGAACGACCTGGGCTGGATGCAGGCTATACAGCCGGCATGATGCCTCACGCAGCTCAATCGTATGCGTGACACACGTCACTTCCAACAGCAGCCATAGAGCAGCTGACATCTAAACCAACTTCACGCCCAGCTTCAGCTCCAGCTGCAACGACAAGTGTTGCCAGGACAACAATCTCAGCTGGTCATACACCGGAGCAGACGACACCGCAGCGGCACAATTTTCCTAAACGTTCGTTGACGCTGCCCCGCATCCTTGTGCCGCAGTCGGCAATGGGCGGTGCGGAGCAGTCTGCAACTGCAGGCAGCACTGGGCGTGGCGGTTTCTAGCAATTAAAGAAATTTTTCATACGCAATTGTGATAAAAAGTAAAATTGTTCTCTTGCAAACCACTCTCCCTCTCTCTCTCTCTCGTTTCCTATAAGCTATTTGTATATCCTTTATTATACTTATGTCCTTTATTGCACTCGCTGTACTCGTATTTGCTTTTCTTTTGTAACATTTGTTTCCTGGCCTACGTTCATATGGAACATGGCAACTTAATTAATTTTAATATAATTTAATTTTATGTTTATTTTAAACAAAGGAACTGCATTTTATTTAACCTTTAATTAATTATTATTTCACATGAAATAAAAACAAAAACAATACAAAAACAAAAAACACAAATTGAGTTTTTATTTTTAATTTGCAATTTTAAATATTCAATTTTATTTTTCTGCTACACAAAAAGCGTATGAAAAATTTCGTAAAAACTGGTGAAAACACAAAAAAACAACAAAAAACATTCAACTGAATGGTAATAATACTATGTAAGTATTAAATGATCTATTTAAAACAGCAAACAAAAGGATCTGTGACATAAATATATAGATATATATATATACATGAGTTCGGAGGACAATATGCCAAGGCGAATAGTTCAAAGGGAGTTTCTGATGGATATTCAAATAATGTTTAGTGTCTGGGTGAAATTATTGCATAGGGTAGAAAATTTACAACCGATTCAATATAAATGTATTTAACTATATAGTAAATCTTAATAAGTGTACTACAGTAGAGGCTCACAGATTAGAAACACTTTGATAATAAAATAATTTTGAATTATAAAGCTTCTCTTAACGAAAAGAGTAATAAATTGAAACAAAGATGCCTATGCTTCCTTTTACTATACTTAATCTAATTTTTATATAAATTATATAAAAATCAATCATATTTATATAGTTATAGCTAAGCATGATATTTGATTATTTCTTTTTACTGTTTTATCATTATTAAAAATCATTTGAAGATTCGTCCCTAAAAAGCAATCTTTAATCTATGCTTTTACTATGGCCGTACTATCGAAGTGCTTGCATCCTTTTTCTGCCAGAAGAATTGACTTTTTTGAAGAACTTCCTTGCATTTGTTCCTATCATATTGATTGGAATTCCTAATTAACTCCATTTATTAAGAACTTTTCAATTTTCTTTTTATTCAACCTAAACTAATAAAATTATACCCCTAATTTTATTCTAATAAACTCAAATTTTATTTGCAAAGTGTTCTATTCTGTGAGTCTTTACTGTACATTGTGTTAGATATGTATTGCTAATATAAATAAAATTTTTAAAAATAAGTAGAAAACTATTTTAGGTTTAGAATATCTAAAATTTACTAAAAGGATTATGCACTTGCTGACTGTTAAATAAATATTTTTTTTGCGATTATTCAGATATTTCATTTCAATATCTATTGTATATAGTATGTTTCTTACTTACACTGTAATTAGCTATAAGCTCTACTCCATGGACTGTCTTCTAGATAACAGAATTTAAGTGCAAGAAATCTGAAATTAGAAATTATCAAGAAACTTGGTAAAAGAAAAACAAAAGCAAAAATAAATAAATAAAAAAAAAATAACTATATATTTTCTTACTTAAATTTGCAGCTAACTATTTTACAAGCTTAATGTGTAATTAATTTATAAAATAAATATAAACTATATAAACTACATTATAATTAGAATTAAGTTAGTATTAAATGAAACTGAAGAGTTTATTTTCGTTGAGATTTTGAAGTTATTTTTGAAATTGTTATAAACTTTGGAGCCAATGAGCTCCTATAAAGTTAAAATGTCAGATGTACCTTGAAAACCTAAATGATAATGTTGATATCAACAAATATAGATATATATATATATATATAAATAAATATATATAGTAATATATACATATATGTTAAGTGAAATAGTTTTAAGATCCTCTAAAACTTGTACCTATTTTACAATGACTGCTGCAGATTTTCAACTACTAAAACTAAAAGTACAAGGCTTAAATGTCGTCAATGTTATATATAAATATTTATATATCTAATCAAAAACACAGTTAAACAGGTATAAAATCTATATATTGTGTGTTAATCAAGTTTCAAAACATAATATTCAAATACAAAAAGTACCTAAAAAAACCAATTGCTATTAATGTTTCATGTAAAGTAGAACTTATAAGAACCTACCTACAGTAAAGCCACAATAAAAGAGTATAATTTTCAGATAAATTTTAAAAATAATTATATCAATAATAAAAACTTAAATACGTAATATCAGTTTTGAATTTAATGAATCAGTTCAATTCTCTTGTCAATTTAGCACATAAATTAAACCAAAATTCATTTAGCAGAAATGGGTTTGAATACATTTTGAATGTATTTTCAAATACTCAAAAGTAAAGCGTGTTATTCTGAATATAAATTTAATATAATAAAAATACAACTAAAAAATACTACAAACTAATATTAAGATTTTAATAAATGTCTAAACTATATAATAAATATATATATATTACCCAAAATATCGTATCCAAACTAACTTTGACCTCACATGCCAAAAACAAATATAAACTCAATTTGAGCTAACATATTAAACGAATATACTCATTATATATATATATTTATATATATATATATATGTTTAATGTGGTTTCTGTAACAGTGAAATATATATATATATATTTATATATATATATATACATTTTCAATTAATCATATTATAATAAATATTTTGTAAGCCCACCAAAACAAAGTTTCCATTCTATCCAAAAAATTTGAATATAAAAAACTGTTGGTACAAAATATTCTCCAATTTCTGTGCTAACTAATCAATATATATTAAGTAAGACAAACACTAAATTGTATAATAAATAGACGTAATTTAAAATTAATCATACCTACTTATAGTGTGCAGTTTATTCAATTACTTTATGCCTCTTTTCATTTATTGTAATTACTTCTACTGGTGTCTTGTCTATTGCATGTGAAATAAGAGCTAAGTTCTAATTAATTAATTACCTAAGTATATAATTAAATATATATATATACATGTATATGTAAAAAAAAAAAATGAAAACTGATAGAAAATACTTTAAGGATTTTGCTCATTTAAAAATTATATATAAATTCTATATATATATATATATATATATAAAATATGTAATATAACTTTGATTTCTGGCCTTGCTGAAATGCTTAATAAAAGCTTAACTTTACTTAAACACTACAAAAAATTGTAATTTTCATAAGAAATTCCATATAAATAATACTATATACTATATATATTTCAATGCAGTAGGTATATATTTAGTAATGAATCTCATTACCAAACAGTATCAATTTGTCTGTGTTCGCGTTTAGTTAGCATCATGTACAGCCCAAGAGCTAAAGTAGTTCCCTGCTTTATAGTACTTAGTGCCTATGGGCTTATCTATTTGGTAAGTCAGGTCAAGATCAAGGGGTAATACGTATTAGTTATAAATATTTTTAGTGTTTAGGTGCCACAACTCAGAGCAGAGACAGTTTATTAGTAAAAACAACTGTACAGAACATTGAAAGACAATATAATCGAGTGCTAAAGTTCAGTATAGATATTTGCCGCGAAAAAACTGATGCATTGAATGGAACTGCCACTGATATATTGGAAAAACAATACTATAATGAATTGGATAGCATTATAGATACCGAGGAATACTACAGTACTGCATATTTCTTATTTGCCTTGATTCATGCCAATCTATTTAGTCGTCAAGTAACAGATGCACTGTTGCTTCAGGTGCTGCCAAATGAACTGAAATCTATACGTACTTTCTTTACGCAAGTGAAAAATGAATTGGAAAAGTATTTTGCATCAAGTCAACAGGTTAAGTTAGAGTTGATGCAGAATGTTACTAGATGGCAGAATGAAACTTCAAATAGTCTGCTTAGAGAATACTTTGAGTTTCCACAAAATCTGAAGACTAACGTGCCAGAACTGAAACTAATGAATTATGAAAAACAAATTATGAGCATAAGTGAAGGCCTTTCTAAAGCTTTTTATTAGAAAAACCAATTCATTAGCTAAATTGAATTTTTAAACTAATAAAAATCATTAAATTATTTGTATATAAATATTATTTTACAATTGTCAATCTGAACTTCTTTTAAAGACTAAACTCTCTGCTGCAAGCTGCAGTTCTCTATATAAATTGTAAACTGAATAAACATGCGATTTTTATATAGAAAAAACATTTATATAGACGTTACTTTGCGTGATCTGAACAATCAATTTGCTATTGTCGTTAAATATATATTATATTTTGAATTAAAGTTTACTGCTCCACCAATTTGTAGGCTTCGGCATTGACCCGCCTCAACATGTCATCATATTGCAACAATACTCCCCTAACAGACCGCATTGTGGGCGTCAGTAGTTGCTGATCATCAACTCTATAGACATATCTAATCTCAAGATTCTCTAGCTGACCACGCAGTTCATTGAAATTGCGTCTTAGTAAACGCAATTGACGCTGCACTTGCCGTTGAGTACAGTGTGTGCCAGTTGGACGACACTGTTCTACGAACGAAAGAAATGTTAAGCCCATTTGATCCAAAGATTCAACCCATAAGCGTATATCATCATTGAATTGCTGCTCATTGAAGTGCTGGCCTTCCTGCTGCTTTTGTTGTCTTAGAAGTTTGTGTAATTCCCTCAAACTGTCCCGACTCCATGCGACATCTATTAACTAGAATTATAAAAGTTATTAAGCTCTCACGATCCGCTGTATGAATCTAGCAACATACGCCCAATAGCAGCAAAAGTATAATGAATATTCGAATAAAGTACATTTTAATTGAATGTTTTTCACTCTCTGAATATATTGTATATGAGCATACTGATTATATAGTGGCCAATCGAAGTAATCCCACGATTATAACATCAACCAAGCCAAAACTATACTTTGTTGCTATTTTTATACAAAGGTCGCACATGCACTGAGAGCTTATAAGACACAGCTGCAACCCGCTAGAGGCAACACAGTTCTCTATTGATCTCACAACTGTAATGTGGCGTTTATTGTTAACTTTTGCTGTACTACAAACAGTGGTAAGTTGTGCATCCTGCAACGAGGATTAAACAAATCAATACAAAACTTATATTTGTATTAATTTTAAATAGTTCACAAGTCCTATACCACCCTGTGAGCAGCTTGAAAGTTATATTGTCTTGGAGTTCACTACGCTTGCCAGAGAATCTCTGGCGGAAGTTTCATCGCTGATCAAGGTGCTGTTGGATGAAGCCAAACACTTGGATGTAACTGATACAGATCAACAACAGTTGGCTAAGTTGGCCAAGTTTATAGATATAACGAAACGAGTGGATGACTCTGATGAAATTTTGGACTTACTGGAAGAGCTGGAGGAGCTGTTAGAGCTTGACGATAGTCTTGAATTGGAACAAGATGATACGCTTGTAAGTAAGCTATTGCGTCAACTGGACTTCAATCATATTGAGAAGAACATAGAGAAGAAACTAATGAGTGCTCTGGATAGAATCGAGTTCCATGTCGAGGCATATATAAAGCGAGGCAAATTCACAAATGCCAAAGACTCCAAAATACCCATTTGGCTCGATAAATTTAAAACTGAGTCAGACATAGAGGAAAAAATTTCTCTGCTTATGGAACTTTTGGATAAAATAATTGATTGTTAACTTTGAATTAGCTTTATACTATATACAATAAATATAAGCCTATATCATAAATATATTTTTAACACTGATTTTCTATATTAAACGGAATAGGTCTCAGATCTAAACACAAGCTGACAATTGTAAGCATTAAGCTTCAAATTAAATAGATTTTTAACCCAGAACACCCTGTATTTCCAAATAATAGCGTGCATTATGCACTTAATAACATCAATCCAGAAAAAATTTACAATATAAAACCGAAATGAAATATTGTTTGTCTTTTATTAACTTTAAAGGAATGATGCCACGTATATCCTTTTGTATGGTAAGCATTAATATAAGGATTAAAAAAAGGATACATTCCGTTTTATATTTTAATACGCAGATATTGCTCATGGTGCACCTAGGCCAAATAATGTGTCAGGATCCATCGAAGTATAATATTTATTGGTGGACTAACTTATATCATTAATAATTGCTTACGAATATGTGCAAGTTCTATAATATATTTGAAATATACTAAATTGATTTCAACTAGTTTCAAATGCAAAACGACTATAATCTCTTATTAAACTTCTGTTTGCAGAAACTTTAGAGAAAATTTATATTGATTTGTATGTAAATTGAATTAACTAAGAAAATGTTTTTTAATAAATTATAAATAAGACAATAAGGCTCAAGGGTTCAGTTAATTGTTAACGAGTTATACTATACATAAATATATCTATTTCATAAATAAATTTGAGCCATTGATTGATTATATTGATCGAAATATGTTTCAGAACTAAACGCAAATTGACAACAATATACAGTTTAAATAAAATGAATCATTGAATCAAGACACCCTGTATTTAATGACAGCAGTGTGCAGTTTACGTTTAATTACATTAATCCGTAATAAATTAGTAACTAACATACAATACAATTCTAATCTAGTTTTCTTTTGTTAATTGTGGAAAAATTATGTTACGTATCTGCTTCTATATGGTAAGCGAAATTTAAAAATAATAAGTTACAAATTCATTTGTTTATTTTAATACGCAGATATTACTTATGGCGCTTCTATGCCAAATAACTTATTCGGAAGAATCGAACAATAATATTTTATGGTGGACTACCTTGTTTCTAAGTGAAAAATATTAATGATGATGAATAAAATGTTATAAAACTAAATTGTATTCAACGAGTTTAGAATGTAAGCCACTATAAAATCTTATTCAACATCTGTTTGCAGAAATTTTAAAGAAAAAATATATTAGTTTGCATATGTGGCAGAAACAATTTACTAAGAAAATGTTGTTTAAAAAATTATAAATATGAACTTTGATATTCACATGTCTTTTATTATAAGATTTAGGCAGGCAAATAAGTAATATATTATAAATATATTTAACAAATTTTGCACATTTTAGCGTCATGCGGCAATAAGGCCCAACGGGATAATAAATTGACACATAAAACTTAACAGAATTGTTCAGTTAATTATTAACTAGTTATACTATATAATAAATATAATTGATCAATATAATTGATTAATTATATTGATCGAAATATGTTTCAAAAGTAAACACAAGGTGACAACAATATAGAGTTTAAATGAAATGAATCATTGAATCAAGACACCCTATATTTAAAGACAGCAGTGTGCAGTTTACGTTTAATTACATTAATCCATAATAAAGTTAATAACTAATACCGAGCCGAAAGTCCCAGCAGCCAGTGTTCGTTTAATTATTTAGCTTAGTATTTAATACTAAATCTAATATTACACTAAAGAATTCTAATCTAGTTTTCTTTTGTTGATTGTGGAGAAATGATGTTACGTATCTGCTTCTATATGGTAAGCAATAGTTAAAAATAAAATGTTTAAAAAAGGATTAATTTATTCCTATATCCAAATAACTTGCTTGAAAAAATCGAAGCATAATATTATTTGGTGGACTAACTTGTATTTAAATACTATGTTTAAACGATGATGCATAAAATATTATAATACTAAATTGATTTCAACGAGTTTCTCATATATGCCACTATAAATTGTTTTCACATTCTGTTTGCAGAAACTTTATAGGAATAAATATTGATTTGTACATGTGGCACAAACAATTCAATAAAAAAATAAAAAATATAAAATATACAGTTTTCATTATAATAACAAAACGATTTCGAAACATTTTGAAGGTAAGTCAGTATAAATTATTATTCAGATTCTGCTTTGCAGTAATTCTATAGATATATAAATTATACGCATCTGCATATGTGGCAGACAAAAATAGAATAACACATTATAAAAAAATTAACAAAATGTTGTTTAATAAATTGTAAATATAAACTATTATATTCACATGTATTTTATTATAAGATTTATAAGCATGCAAATAATATATTATTATAATATATTTGCACATACATAAATCTATACTTTAACAAATTCTGCTGTTTTTAGCGTCACGAGGCAATAAAGCAAAGGCCCAATGTGATAATTAATGGATCTATTAGCTATGCCAAAGACACATAAAACTTAACAGAGTTGTTCAGTTTAGATAAAACGTTTAAATGTGCTTACAATTTCCTTGGGTTTATGTGCCTAAACGAATCGATCGGAGAAGGGATGTCCTAGACGGGAATCATATACATTGCGTTCAATTTGCGGTGGTCCATTACCATCAGAACTATAGCTATATGATTCGGAGCGATAGAAATTGGAGTTGGAGGAACCACTGCCAAAACCAGGAAACGGTTGTACTGAATTCCCAGGATAGTTATTGTAGGCCACATTCAAGGGAACCTATATATGTTAATATATAATATAATTAATAAAAGTATATAGAAATTAATGTAGATTCATACCGTTTGACTTCTCAAGCCCTGAATTAACTCATTATGACTTGGAAATGTTGGATCGTAATTAGCCTGTGAATAACTCATATAAATATGTATCCAAAAATGGAATTATTTATTATTATACATACCCTGTTGATTGTTATGCGAGAAGGACCAGTGAAACGATTTGTGGTCGTAAATGTGGGACCTGTAAATCTCCCAGGAAAAACAGATTCTAGTTCATCTTCGTGAGCTGGTTCATTAAATTTTCTACCGGCCGTCGGTAAATCATTAGTCATAGTACGTGCCTCTCCTCTAGAATGCTGTTAATTATATATGTGATTTAGTTATATGTATATATATAGTTCATATTTAGCAGAAATATACTTGAGAAAAGAAATCTCCATTGTTCTTATGTACTGTTTCCTGATCTGGACTGGCATTTGAGCTGCTTTCAAGCGGCTTAAACATACTCGATGGAATATTACGTGTATCTCGCTTGATGCGCAGCTAAAGAAAAATTAAATAAACAATGATAATTATTTTCTATAGAAAGTCAATTAGTTGTTAAACAGAATCGCTTACCCTTTCGATCGCATCAGCATTACACAGCTGTAAAGATTTTCATTAGCTTAAATTGATTTGCAGTAATGTATAGAATGGAAATACTCACCCCAATTCCAATGGCAAGACAAAAGAAAAGGGCTCCAAAATGACAAAATTGTGGCAACATATCGAATATTTCTTTATAGATTGAGAACTCAATTGGTCAACGGTTTCCAGTTCTATGACAAGTTTAACTGTCATGTAGCTGCTATAAAAATAATGACGAGCTTCTAACAAGTTTGACTGGAAATTTGCAAGGTGAGAGAATCAATGCTCGGGGTTATCAGTGAGAACTGCTATAAGCAAAACTCGGAAATCATCAAGTACTATATATTGCGCACGTATATTTGTAATCATCATTTCTTTTCATTGATTATATACAAATTGTTCATATTCAAAAGTAATTTTAAATTAAGTTTAATAATTTGTTCATTGATTAGCGTCCGTAGCCTAAAGGAAATCCATAACCACGTGCTGGAATGCCTGGGTATGAATAACTGGGCAAAAATGGACGTCGTACAACATAAACTGGTGGGTAACCAAAACTGGGTTGTGGCAGTAGCTTTGGATCTAATTCAGGTACTTTTTCCATACTTTTGGCATCCTTTTTGTCTTCGTCTTTGTCGGCTTCATTGGGCTTGGGCTTTTCAGTGCTGTCGCCATCGTTGCTGGGAAAGCCAGAAAAACCTGGTAATCCACCAAAGCCGGGCGGAAATCCTGGTGCATGCGGTGGTGCTTGGCGTTGATGGAATACTGGAGACCCGTAGGGATAGTAAGGTGAACGCAAGATCGAATATGGTGGAAAACCAGCACTTGGAAAACCTGGATAATCAGTTACAGTCGATTTGGGTGTAGTTGCACCCTGCAAACCGGCTTCAGGTCTAAGTGGACTGAATGAAAATCCAGGTCTGGGATAAGGTCCATAATTTCCATATGGAAAAGGCAGTGGTTGCGGTTGCGGTAATTCCGCTGCTACCTTATGCTGCTTTCCTGTTGTCGCTATTGTTGTCGAATCGATGCCTTCCGTTGTTGGCACTGTTGTGGCTTCTGTAGGGGAAATTGTAGTTTCTGGCAATGTTGAACCATCGTTGCTAGCCTGAAGCTTTGCATCCAATGTTTGCAATCCATCTACAGGCTGTACAGTAGCTGCACTATTAACTAACGTTTCAGGTTCAATTGTAGTTGTTTCCAGTTTCTCAGTTGTAGGTCCTTCACTGGCTGATAGATGTACATCAGCTTTAATATTGTTTAACGAGACATCCTTTGATGGTGGCACACCTTGTGTAAAGGCCAATGCCAGCAGCTATAGGAATTCCATTCACAATTCAATATTCAAATCAGAATCAGAATCGAGACCTTACTTACTTGAGTGAACAACAAAAGCTTAATCAACATTTTGAACAATTATGAGATTCTGTATCTAAACTGCAACTTGTAAGAGTTCTGTATAAACTGTTGCTTAGTTATTAGCCGACGTTGATTTATATAGTCACTGGCATCACCCACAGATGAGAATAATTTACCAGCGAACAATTAGAGAATTAATTAAATAATTAATCGACACTTCACACACACTCACATTTCAACGTAAAACCCGGGTAAAGGTATTGTCAGTTCATGCATATATTTCTTGGAGTTACCCAAGCTGCGTTCAGAACTATGTCATATTGCGAACGACCTTGTATTGGTCAGCATTTGATGTGGACATAAAACCAACCATGATATAATCAATTTAAGCTGAAATTAACATTGATTGTAAGCTATAAAGGTGGCATTACCCAATGGCAGCTACCTGTTGCAAAGCGATCTTCAGCATTGACATGACAAGAACAAACCTGGTGAGTTGCAGTTGGACTACTGCGAACTGATAATCAAAGGATTTAAATTAATGAAAGTCCTTTACGTTACAGCTAGTTTTGCTATTAGTTTTAATTGCGTATGTATTAGTTGTGCAAGCAAATGAGGATACAACAAATAAACCAAATGAAGAAACTACAGTAAATGATAAATCAGATGTAACAGATGCACCAGACACTAAAGATAAAGAAGACACTAAAGATAAAGCAGACACAAGAGATGTAACAGACACAAAAGATGCAACAGATACAGAAGATGCAAAAAACACTACAAATGCAAAGGATCCGAATGATGTAACAGATGCAACAGACGCAGCAGATGCAAAAGACACAACAGACGCAAAGGACAGAACAGATGCAACAGATGCAAATGACGTAACAAATGCAACTGACGCAACAGATACAACAGAAGCAACAGATGTAACCGACACAACAAATAATAAGGAAAGTCCGATGGGAACTACTGAAATAAATTTATTGGCTCTGTTTACCTATACGGGGCCAGGCATGGAACGTACAACTAAAGTTGATAACCATATGGGACACGTTCGTGGTATGAAGCATGTTAAAGCACATGATGGTTTCCATAATATAAGAAAGGAACCTCTATGGGCACACTGGAATGATGCATTTACTAAGCAAGTAGACATTTAAATAAAGACACCCTGTATACAATGGCAAAGGCGTGTAGTTGTTGATTAAAACTTTAAGGTATAAACAAAACTAATAAGTAACACGAACTTAGACTATTGCTGCTAATAGTTGCACTTTTTTAGTTGTGGGAAGATGCAATAAAGTTACCTTTTGTTGGTGAGAAATTCGCTTAGAAGGGGGAGACTGAAACCGGAAATAATTGATTCATATTTTGCTTTCTAGTTGTTGTTCTTCATGTCTCTTTGCAAGCTAACGTGGTTATCACAACTTCTTCCAGATATGCCACCTCCAATGGCGAAAAAATAAACATAAGAGAAACTGATTCGATTTTATAAATTAAACAAAGGAAAGGAATGATAAAGTTTAAAATTTCTCACACTATAAATATAAAAAATAATATATAATAACTGAATTGATTTCCATTTGTTGACTTTGGTTAATTTAGTATAGAATTTAATTTTAATTAAATAGGAAATGAATATTCTAAATGCTTTTAATAGAAACCTAGTTAAAGGAACCCAACTATAATATACCCTTTACATATATCTAACATATCTAACCAACCCATAAGCTTGTTTATAAATACCTATATTTAATAGAAATAATTGAAATCGTTCACTCTAGTTATATCAAACCATATCTATCATATCATTCTACTAATGCACATTATACCGAGAATAACTGAATTAGTCACGACAAATGAATTATTGTGTGAAAACAAGTAAAGCTACTGCAAAATGAAATTTTCATTTTTAGTTGCTATTTAACAAAGCAAAAATATTCAAATGTTGTGTTATTTATTTTTCCTGGCATGTCTTTACTGTGTGCTAATAGTATATATCGATGCTAGATCTTTTGGTAATTCAGATCACATTGAAGGAGATCGGCCTATTCATATGCGTCCGCATAATTTACACCGACCACCATCTGAAGGATACGAATGATACGTGGGAAAGGAAATAATTGAATGATTAGCAAACTTAATAAACAATGGGATAGTACACAAAGTATTTGAAATGATAAGTGTAAAAAAATATAAATAAATGATATATGATTATAGAAATAATATGATGATGATAAATGTATATAAAAACTCCATGTTTTTAGTTTGGCAGCGGCCATAACTTTAATTTCAACTATTGTTTCTTATTGCTTGGTATCGCAACTTAACTATAGACGTCGCCCAACTTTTTACTTAAATAGTGATCACACGCAACAATAGCGTCGACTTGGTTTTGCTTATTGTGTTGTTTTTAGTTCTTCCATTTGTTGTTCTCATAGTCCCATTTGGATGTCAAGCCGGTAACGGGGTTCATCTCTAAATCGATGATACGCTTGAGTTGCGCCTTCTGGTGTTCTTCATCAAAGGTCTCGGGCAGCTCATCATATACTATAAAATAATGTGAGTTTAAACCCACCTAACTACTTCTCATTCACTTACCAAACAAGTTCATAAGGACTGCAATCCAGATAGCAGCGGCGGTGAACATGAGACCAACACCCAAATGCATCTTCCACTCGCCAGTGCTGGCTTGAACTTCAGCAATGGTCTGGCAGAAACTGGAACGGTACAGAGCCTTGATTTCTTGTGGGCTCAGTTTCTTCCAATCACCTTGCTCCTTGGTGCGCAGAAGGTTGATTTCATTGTTTGGCTCACGGAAGCGTACAGCGGGCATGGGATAGTCAGTACGATCTGCGTAACAGGCGGTACCGTTCCAGCCAAAGCCTACAACCTCGCGTTTGCCAATCTTGTCCAGGGTGTGTATTGAAGCAACGCTACCGACCTGAGCATTGCGCGTTAGCTGAGCAAGCAGCTGACGGCGAACAGCGTGGTTGATTACTCGCAGGGCCATTATTTTAAATCTGCAAAGATAATAATACCTTGTTAGCCTACATTTAATTTGCGATCAAGTATTTTTTTTCTTTATCAATTATCGGGGAAAGCAAATATAGTGATATGCAGTTGCAGGTGATTGTGACGCACAAGGTTATGTAACACTCTATCAGAATACGTGCATCGCGAAAATGCCAATTAGATAAACATTTAGCCTCTTCAGAAGTTACAACTACCAATTATTTATTGTTTATTGATTAAATGACTGCCCCTAGCGCATAATTTTGTCATAATTCTTTTCTCGCGTGCGGCTTGTGTTCAGCTGTTGTGTAACCGCAAACTTTTTTACAGTTACTTCATAAATGCTGCGATATTTAACTGGCATCTGCCGCAGAAGCAAACAGTCAAAGCATAATATACTACAAAGTTAATTTGTACAATAAATCACTTAAATAACAATATTTAACCTTTTATAAAATACTTTTAACACAATTACCAAAACTAATGTCGACCACGGATTGCTGTTGTAGAGTTGTATAAAAACAATCGAAAAAATGGTTCGTTCAAAAGAGCTGCTCACCGATAGTCACGAATCCCTGGCTACCATTGGCTCAGTTCATTCATTCTACCTTATGTTTCTGTTACTACAGTATATTACGGTTGATTGATATATTGTTTAATATATTATAGGGGCAAAAAATAATAATAAGTACAAACAAATAACTTTTCATGCATTTTTTTTCACAAAAAATAAATGTGTATTTCAGCGGGCAATATTAAAACTTATTACGGCAGTGCCATTTTGAGCTTGGAATCTGTATTACAGTAGCTGCAAAAAACTAACAGAGCTGAGCTGATAGTTTACATGAGTTATGTTAATGTGCTTAACAGAACCAAAAGAGCGTACAGCTGTTGTGCACCCCATCAGATTTGTCAGTTAAAAGTTAACTCAATTTAATTTGCAAACGCTTATCTAAGATTAGCCGGCGCGACCAGCTGGGCTGAATGAATAGCTGAAAAGGACACAAAGGGGTTTTCTGATACTCCGTATTCCTTAATAAATAAAAATAAAAAAAAAAAAAAAAAATCAATTTAAATCTTCAACTTATAAAAGATATATTTCCTATTTTGTTATTAAATTAAATCACAAATTACACTGAAAAGACGCTTTAAATATTTTATGAATTATATTATATGTTTATTTTGATTTGATTTAATATCTCATAAATGTACACATTTAAATTAGACAGACATGACATATATATTTAATTTAATATTGTGTATATTTAATATTTAAGCTGTTAGATTTGATATTGTTGTTTCGGATATTGGTTTAGGAATTTCTGTGCATGGTAATTTTACTATTTGTTTTTAGGTTCATCCATTTACTTCATTAAAGATACAGGATATTATTTTACGTATATTATTTCGCTTTATATGCTGCTGTGGTAAGCGCTGTATGGCATAATAAATTGTTTAAATAGTTTCTTTTTTTTCGTTTATAAATATGCAATATGTTTATAACAATATTTAATAATAATTATGCAAATAATTAAACTAAAGTGAAAGCTTTTTCCTTTAAATGTACATTTTGTAAATTGGTAGTAGCAAAAACTTATAGCTACATTTACAATAATTTGTTATCCTTTTCTTGTATGCTTCGATCAATTTTAATTTTGTTTTATCTCTTGTTTTTATTCTGGGATATGGTATAAAAAGTGTATACCGCGTTTTAATTTATATACTTAAATGTAGTTTTAGGGTAGTTTTTGGTTTTATATATACAAAAAAACTTATTTTTTTTGTTTAACATTAAATGTTAGCGCTATTGTTTTTAATTTTTATCAATAATTTTTTTTGTTTTTTTTTCGAACTGCTTTGACATCACGTAAATAGCCAGTAGATTGCCACATAGTATAAGAGTATTATGAATGCAGTGCATCATTGATAGCAGGATGAGGTTCTTCTCTAATCTTGTGGGCAATTTGCATTTTT
This sequence comes from Zygothrica quintamaculata, assembly GCA_037044455.1. Classification (NCBI taxonomy): domain Eukaryota; kingdom Metazoa; phylum Arthropoda; class Insecta; order Diptera; family Drosophilidae; genus Zygothrica; species Zygothrica quintamaculata. The sequence continues at coordinate 471,869 of JBAMBS010002739.1, read as the reverse complement.
AACAAGTGCGCTAAAAAGTGCAATTTACTTCAACGGATCTTTGTGAGGATGATAAGAGGATGATGATAGATAAATAGATAAAGTGGAAACTCTCTTGTCCACATCCGGCCAAAAGGGATGTCTATCAAGCCTAAGAGAGTTTTCACTGTGGATTGATTAATAGATGAAAAGTTTTATGGGTTGGTGCAAATGGAACCTCTTGAAACTGCTTTTACGTGAAAGTAGTGCAAGAAATTTCATTTGTATGACAAATGTTTGTGAGTGTGCGTGTGTGTGGCGTGTGTGTGGCAGTTGGCTAATACGATCAGTAGCAGCAGCGCATAAATTTGGCATGTAAGAAGTTGTTGTCAAGTTAGACTTAGAAACGAACGCTTTATTCAGCTCCCGCAGAGCTGTCTGGTGTTACATTTGAGTCCAGACTGGCACAGTCAGATTCTTGATCCTGTGTTTCTGAATAATTTGCTGCCTCCTGCAGGCGCATCAACATGTTTAGCTGTAAATACAAAGAATATGTTAGCCAAATTGCAGGAATAATGTGATTTTTAGTTGCGACACATACCAATGGATCTTGTTGCTCGCCATTGCTGAGAGCAACTCCCTCAAGTCCTACATCTTCGGCGTTAATTTGACGAAGTGGTGGCACAGAGTCAGGGCCATAAGGCCAGGGATATGAGTTGCGTATGAATGCTGAGGGATCATTCCAAGCACCACCACGTCTACCATAAAGCTGCACTCCCTCGCGCACTGCTTCGACTAGGTAAGGCGACAAATGATAGTTCCAGATATCGGTGAACCAAACCTGGGAATCCTTCAGGTCCAGTGGACAAGATAGAAACAGTCTTGGTCCAATCGTTACATCGCTGGAACTATGCACCTCCAGGAACCGATTGATATGTTGCCACACAGATGGCAACCAAGCCAGCACAGCAGCCAGTTCTGGCTGGGAGTGCTGTGTCTGCAGTTCCAGCTGGAACAAACGACGTCTCAAAAAGCGACCCAGGAAACCTTTAACCGGCTCCATGTGATTTGCCGTGAGCACCTGGCAATGAATAATAAGAAATTTGAATGAGCTATAGATTTGATTGATTTATTGAAGCAGTTTCAAAACTTACCCAGCGGAAATTATGATGCAACTGCAGATTGGTGGTGTTGCAGGTAGCCTGCGACATGGTGCCAATAATGCAGGGAAGCTTTGTGGCTGGTCCAGCGCTGAGTAGACAGGAAAATACGTCACCTAGCGCCGAGGCATGATGTAAGTTGTCTAAAATGATCACAGATGGCAGCTCTGAAGCACCATTAGCAATGGCAGCCTGTTCGGCAATGTGGCCCAAATATTGGCGCAGATCTTTAGAAGTTTTATGATCCACGCTGCAATTGTACAATGGAACAGTAAGGACACGTTATAGAAGAATAAAACTATGTTGTACTTACTTGAACGTGGCTATGGCTTCCGAGGGGTTGCCGCGTCCGGCGCGTGCCACTAGGAATTCAGCCAAGCGGCGTGCTAAATAGGATTTGCCAGTACCACTAGGTCCACAAAGGATCAGGCGACGATGCTCTGTGAGCAGACTTATATACCGATGCACAATACTGCGTGGAATTAGACTATCAAAGGCCAGACTGCCAACACCCTGTAGACAAATGTACAAGGTCTTCACGTTACCCACAATATAGCCGCAGGGTAGCAGCTCTGGGAATCCCATTTCTGGACCACGTTTAGCCTCACCCAGATGATATGAGGTGATAGAGTCAGTGTTGAGGCCCAAATTAGTGCCAGGATCAATACGTGCCACATAATCCTTAAAGGTTTTACGCACAATATAATCCAAATTCTGCCAAGATGTCTTGCCCGAGATGTAGGTGCACGCGATGACAAACTCATTCGAGTTAGCCGAGGGGAAAGCAGGAGCCTGACGTTCGCCCTGCTGTGTCTGCGTCTGAGCCTCATGACTGGCTATAATGGCACCATTTGCATAGAAATCATCCAGTTCCAGTAATTCCTCGCAGTACTTGGCAAACGATTCGGGTTGCCCCAAATAACAGGCAATTGCAATTTTCTTGCCATCGCAAACATCGGTCATTTCTTCGACGGCACTGGGCATGTGCACGGGACTACTCAATTGAGATGACTCCAATGCCGGTGGCGGTGGTGTTAGATCAATGTGTGTATTGGGACTAAGTGGTACTCCGGAGGTAGTGCTGGGGGCTGGTGGCGGCGGCGGTTCCGGTGCGGGTGCTGGCGGCATGCATTCCTCTTCTAGTTCCTCCGTTAAACGCGGTGGTAGCTCCATGGGTGGTCGTGTATTGCCGTCGGCTAGCGAGTAACGGCGCGACGCATCGGAACCACCAGCACCTCCACCCAGCGAACCATTTGGACTAATAGCTTGTCCCAGACTTGCCTCGGATCCGGCCAGGGAACGGGTGGTAACCATTTTCTGTAAACGTTCGTTGTTCTGCTTCAGCGACATCATCTCTGCACGCATTTTATTCATCATATCCTTAAGACTCTCCAGCTGAGAGGCAGAGCTTAGTGCCTCCAGACGTATGTCTGTCAGCACCAGATCCTTTTCACGCAGTTGCTTCTTTAGATCCTCTACCACCTGTTGATCATCCTGATCAATGGCATCAATTGGCTTGGCATTGTCTATGAGTGTTACCGTCTTGGCCGGACTACTCTGCTTGCTGGATGCATTCGCAGACGGTAATGGCGGCGCCGGTTGTGTGGCCAAGGCGGCTAGCCCCAATGGTTCATGCCCATGTCCGTGTCCATTATGCAGCGGTGTCTTATTGACGGAGCTGTGCTCCTGATGATGATGTCCCACATGGCGACTAGTTTTCGAGATCTTGGCGTTGCGCGAAAACGCTTTGGTGAAACTGCTACGCAGCCAGCCCTTCTTTTTGTTGCCCTTGTTCTTATCCTGTGCCGCGGAGCAGCCTGAGCTGATGGAGTTCAGAGAGCACATGGAATCGGTGCTATGTTGCCGCTGCATGCCGGGAGCTATACCATTGCCATTGCTGGCAGTGGCTGTACCATTGGCACTGGAATTTGCTGGACGCACATTGCCGTTGGGTCCTGCCGGTGGCTTCTGCTGCAACATCAATTCATTCTGACTCTGACCCTGGGTCTGGACACCCATGCTCTGCATATGGGCAGTGGTTAGACCTGCTTGTATCGATTGCTTGCGTAGGAGCTCAATTGTCTGCCTCATATCCGTCAGCTCCCCATCCTTACGCTCCGCTGTCGCTGTCAGCTGCTGCAGGCGATTGGTCATGTTGGACAGCGATTGCTCAAATGCGGATACGACATGTGCCTGCAAGTAAACGGATGATAGGAATAGATTTAGGTTCTTGTTTAGTAACTTCTTAAGTGAGTGAATTGTAGGCTTGCCCAGGGCATTCACTACATTTCTCTAGAGTTGATAATTTATCATCACAATGCTACCTTTCCCCTTCTATCCCTCTCTCACTATTTTATGGTGTACTCTCCCTGCACGTCTCAATCGTGCATGGCATTTTAAGCCCTGTTTTATATGCAAGCAACTTCTCAACAACAGCAACAACAAGAACAACAATAACAATACAAAAGCAACAAGAATATTAAGAAGAAGAAAAAGAGCTATTCACAATAGTCTGGACTGACAGCACAGATGACTCATGGCTTATATAAGTGAGCCTCTAAGCGTAGCTTTGAAAACTTTTTTAAAACTTGCTTTATAACTCCCTCAATCCTACGCTCGTCTTGGCCAGACAGACACCTGTGCCATAAACAAGCATTAGAACCTCTGCTCCAGGCAGTTCCCGGCAGCTCCTTAACATTTTTTCCCTTTTCTTCTCTTGTCACCTGGCATCAGAAGGTTCATGAAAAGTCATCTTGGCATATTTTTTTTTTATTTTTATTTTATTTTTTTTTTTTTTATGTTGCGACGTGACCAACGTCTCGCAGCTTGTGGCATTTTGCACAAGGTAAACGCATTTTGTCATCAACTTAGAACTTGGCAAGTTAACATCACCAAGTGAAAGATTGAGTGAGCAACTCGAGTAACTACCTTCAGCCTAATGAGTTTGCCATTACAGTAGAAATAAAGTGATTCAGCGCGGAAGTTGTAATTGCTGTTTGCTCTCAGCTCCCCAGCTGAAATGGAGGAGGGCTGCGGGCAAGTCAAGGACTGCAAATGACCAGGCGGATGCAGCACTTGCTGCCTGCAATATTGTACGATAGGGTGACAAGCTGCATAATGCAATCAACTGCTTCACATGAATGCAGTTGTATTCGTTGGCTTCAGCTAATTGACTTACTCGAAGTTGAGTTCATTCATTCATTCATTCATTCATTGTGGTCAATTGATGTCTGAACTGTATGAAAAAGCAAGCTGCAGTCAGAGTTTCTACTGTACTTTGCCACAGTTTTAATTTAGTTATACTTCAAAAAGTTATCAAGCTCATATATGTATGTATAATTTAACTTATATTAGCATCAAATGCATTTAATATAATTACTTAAAATTAACATTGAATGATGTCATCACAATTAGTTGGCTATCGATAATTGGTTACGCCCCGTTTTTAATTATATATAAACAAGTCTTCCCAGTATTAACGTTCTTAATAAAAACTGTTACTATTCAGCTATAACTACGATTCATACTATATACTCTTGGCTCCAGTAGTATCTTATGACGTGACTATGTTTCGTTTATTGATAAACATCTAACACGTTTCACATTTTAATTTGCGTGTCGCTTATGCAAATTAACTTAGCTCTAGACACGCTCCAACAGCAACACCAACAACAACAAGTACGACAGCAACTAAAAACAAGCAGTTAACAACAACAATTTAATGTTCAAAATAAGTCAACAAAGTCAAAATTGTTGACCAGTTTTTAGAGCCTAGAACGTTGACAGAGTTCAAGGACGTCGCTTTAATTGCCCACTGTGCGTTGAGTTGTATTGAGCTCAGTTCAACTGGCACTCGTCCAGTTCATTGGCTATGTTTGTCATTAGTACCTTCCCCCTTCTACCTCTATATACTTTATAGAACACCTATAACTCATTCATCAAACTGAAATTGGTTGATAATTCAGTTTAATTGCTACAACCCCAAATTTGGCGAAATGCCCATAAAAATTCTATAAAATTTTAGTGGAACATTTGAAATTCGTTTGAGCTATATGAATCTTTTGAATAGTACGTGCATATCCTGTTAGTATCCTGTGTATGTGTGTGTGTGTGTGTGTGTGTGTATGTACGTGTGCTGGTAAAGCAAAGTACGTATTGTGTGGCATTGTTCGCATGTTGTTATGTCACGTTACTCATACGCACCGTAATCAATTTTTATGTTTGCCTCAAAACGTGAGTCAAATGCACAAATGATGCGCAAAAACTTGGCCTGGAAAGATTTTGGCTTTAAAAGTGCGACCCCAAAAGGGTTCTCCTCCCACCACCCACAACAACAGTCTTAATATCCAGCCACTCTCTCGGCTGTACGTGGTTTTTAAATTAAAAACTGTTGATTGTAATGCGCCCTGTGGTTTTGGTATTCAAAAATGGCAAAGAGAAAGGGGAAGCAAAGTAGAAGGTATAAAGTAACTTAAGGGTGAGCAGTTGGAAACGGTTGTTTGAGGCACGTTTAGAACGCGCAAAATATAATTTAATTTGTCTGGCAATGTCAAACGAGGGGCTAGTCAAGATTCCAGACATGTTGCCTAATTTAAAGATAATGTAAACTTAGACGGAGTGCCAGAAGAAAGGGGTAAAAGAATCTACTTTAAGGAGTGTTAAAACAAAGCGTAATAAAAAATACAAAACCCGCAGGCTAAAAGGAATTAAAGTAAAAAACTCTGAACACAACATTAATATAATTAAATTTGACCTTTCAAGTGTTGAAATCGCTACGAAGAATGAATTCCAATGAGAGATAATAATGAGGTCCTTAAAGATCCCATGAAATTTATCTCCATCTTTAACTAAACTTCACTCCATCAGCTGTGCCTGCTGCTGCTGCAATTAAAAGGGAAACCCTGAACGGAAGCAACAGAGAAAGAAAACTTAAATCACCAACAACCTTTCAATGAGAAAAACAAACCTTAAAGGAAACCAAAAGGAAGCTAGAAAAATGAAAACCTAAGAAAACAGCAAACGGAAGTGCAAACAAATGCTAAAAGAAATCAAACAAAAGCTACAATAATAAATTAAACTTTTAGAGCTCTTGTGATAGAGTGTGAGCGAGATGGCAATGTCTTGCTGCAATATTGCAACTGTTGCACGCTGCAAGCAAAACAAAACTTTTATAATTGCTCTCAAACTGCGCTGTTTTGCCTTTGGCTAACTGCTTGCAGTTGCTGTTCTTTTTGTTGTTGCTTGTTTGTTGTTGGTGCTGCACTTCATTAGCAGAACGTTCGCAACGAAGCGTAGAGACACGTTACGCCCCGATGGGCAGAGGCAGCAACAAAGAGGGAGTCAAAGAGAAAGAGTATGAATTTTAATGGTAGATGGGAAAAAAGTTACTTTTTTTTCCAGACCTTCATATGCTAAACAACTCCGACACACCAAGAACAACAACAACAACAACAGCAACTACAACAACAGCAACAATAACAAATTTTTGCCAACTTTAATTTCACTGTCAATGTTGTTGCTGCTGTTGATGTTGTTTTTGCTTGATGTTGCTGCCGTTTCGTTTGTTTATAGACTTTAATTTATTGCCTGCAATTTTGCAGACGACACGAAGCAAAGTTCAAGTTCAATGGCAGCACCACAAGCAACACGAGCAACAAGAGCAACAGCAACAGCAACAGCAAATTGGTAACTTAGTTTTTGGTCAGCAACTTGCAATATAACTAACTGTAACAACTACTTAAAAGTTTCTGCTGATAATGTTCATATCAGTTTTATGATAACAGCAAAACATAGATAAACCAATGGCCTTCGGCTAGCTAAGTTAGTTAGCTCTTAAGTAGGTCGAAGCCAGAGGCAACTACAGTGAAAACAGCAACAGCAACAGGAATATGCTGCTCATGCCGTTGGCGTGCATAAATCATGTTGCAAGAGCCAAGCATAGGAACAAGCACTTGACAATTGTTGCAGACATCAGGCAGCCATGTGTTGCCATGCCATTGTCCGTAGCTGTGGCAGCAACATGCCTTGTAGGCGTATGCACTTTGACCTATTCAAATGATTTATGCCACAGCAACAGCTACAAGCACAAGCAGCAGCAGCACCATCAAATACAACTGCAACTGCAACAACACTTGACATTTTGTTTGCTTTACATGCAAATAACATGAAGCCAACCGAAGAACTGTAACAATTGTCACCGAAACTTGATTCATTATGTGTGGGCGTTAAGGCATTTGAGGCAAGGCAAGGCTATGACAAGGGTGTGGCAGTTGCATTTGAAAATATGTTACAAACATTTCCTCCAAGGCCAGTGAAAGTTTGACAGCAACTGACTGACACAGCTTGCGGGGGAGTCTTGAGGTCTTTCAGTCTTTACGACCAACTGCATAATTAATGATTAATGAAGGTCAAAAGTTCAAGCAAGTTGCAAAAATGTTTCTCATTTCTTGCCACATATATATTTATAAATATATATATATTTTTTTTGCTTCCTACCTCAAGTCGTTAAGATTTGATGACTTTGACCCAATGTCAAAGTGAATGAAAAACTTCTTCCCACTTGCTGCCTTGATTATGTATATGATTAGCAAAAGTTGATAAAGTTCATTTCAAAACATAATTAAAAATCATAAAATATAAGAGAAATTTATATAATTGGATAATGCCAGAAGTTGTTATATAGAATATATAGATAATTCCCTGAGATAAGCAATAGTTAAGAAATTCTACTCACTTTTATTACTAATCTCTCAGATATACTATATTAATCTTTATATACAGTCATATAGTTTTATAGTATATATACTTAATTAGTCGCTGCATTAGATAAGATAATTCATTCACTTGAATTATTTACGTCTCTGAGTAAGTCACAAGTTCACTTGACTAATTATAAATAGATATACTCAATATGAATTCTTTATATACTTTTTCATACCTTTCCTTAACTTAACTGAACATCAAGCAAAATATATAATTATATATATAGATATATCTGAGCTGAAAATCCATATATCATGCGCATAGCTTCATTATTTTAATCATTGATCATTGATTGCTTTTCTTTTATTTATATGCGAATTAAAGCAACGCCCCTAAAAGTTGTTTGCCTTTTGCCTCAGTTATCCTGACGCAAGCAACTCCAAATGGAGTCCACTCCACGCGGAGCATAACATAGGTGCCGCCACATAATAAACTGATTAACAAATTAATCCGAGACGATTGTTTACGACAGCAAATGAATTTAGCTTTGGCTCTGTCTGAGCTATAGAAGATGCGACACAAGCATCAGCTTGTTGCCACTTGGTTGAGTTTTAAGATTGGATTCGAGTTTTATCGAAGGAGTAGCCAAAGCTGCGGGCAGTCGCTTATACAGAAAAAAAATGAATAGCAAATCATCATTAAGATCTTGATTCGTATAGTGCTCAAGGGGTTGAGAGGCAAACAATATCAAAAAAAAAAAGCTTGATAGAGCATTGAAGAGAAGTGAGAGAAACGGCACCACAGACACAGACTCGCATCACAGTCTTTGATGTTGAGCCGCTTGCGCAGACCAAACTGAGATATCGATACTGAAGAGTCTGCCACGGTGGCCAGTGGCAAGCATTGGTTGAAAGACAAAGATTTTAGCTGCCATTATTTACACAACGATTCTTCTTTACAAATCTGCAAATCTACAAAATCTACAGCATTAGAGAGCTGAGTTTAACTCTCATCTCTCTCATACTATTTGTACAATTTTCATGACACTGAAAATTTGTGGGCCAATTTGTTGCTTAGCTTTATATGCAATTTGGCTAATGGCCACAACAGCAACAGCAATAGCAACAACAACAACTTACGATACCCCCAAGTGATGCATATCTCCTTTATATATATATGTGTGAGTGTATGTGCAACTTACCTGCAAAGAAAAAGAGAAGAAAAAGAAAAGAGATTGTAAATTTTGTGCTGCAGTTTCTTTAACGGTTTAAACATAAAGTGTAAATTGCACATGGCTATTTAAGGATTGGTCTTACACAATGGATACGATAAGATAATTGACACTAAATGTGATATGCGAACACCTCATTGTTAATGGCCTAAAGTAATTTCAGTTAACGTTATTATCTATGATAATGGATTAAGGCAATTTTTTGGAAAATTGCAAGGAAACTTTTCAATATAAAAAGTAATATATGGAAAATTTTCTATAACCTTTTTGGTATGAAATTTTCATGGCTTATATTTATATTATAAATATGTATATACATATATTTAGTAAGTACCCAACTCATTAATATCCCTAACTTGTCTTGCCTATTAAGTTCATTCACTTCTTTCCCAGAGTCAATTTTAATGCCCCTTTTTTTGAGCCCTTGAAAACACATTTGAGTTGCCCCACCCCCCAAACAATAGAAAAAAAACTCATTATTTTATTATTTCCACTTACACATACTTTCAGCTCCCTCATTCCCCCCTCCTACTCCACATACTTCCCACAATGACATGATCAATGTGCATTGAAGTGCTCTCCCTGCGCTTAGTTTCTACATTGATTATTGAAGTTTTAAGACCGGAAGCCACAAGACACACATCTTGGCATAAAAAACAAAATGTAATCAGCTGTGTCTCTGTGTGTGTATGTATGTGTGTGGTTCATGTTTAAAAATAAACCTTATGAAGATGCACAAATGAAGATGCAACAGCAGCAGCAGCAGACCTTCTTTCAATGCAGCAACCAGTTTTTAATACGTTTTTATTTTCTTACTTTAAAATTCAAATCGACAAAGCGGCAGTTAAGTTTATTTTCACAATACCCATAAAAAAAGAGTATAAAAATGGGTAGATTAAACCTTACTCAAGGTAAGTCAAAGTTAGAGGAAAGCTGCCTATATTGTCAGATTATTTAATACTGAATTTAAACTTAGTAAAACGTAAAGGCAAACTTTTCACCTTTTGTATCTTTCAACAATTTCCAGGGTATTTTTTGTTCTTTGTTCAATTTTGATTTAAACAAGACTCAAAGAGGAAATCGCAGAGTTTGTTGTTTTCATTGTTTATTGTTTGTTTTGATTCTGGTTTTTTGTTTTTTTTTTCGCTTTTTATTCCTTTTGTTTGAGTTTGTTTTCACTGTTTGCTGATTTCCTTCGGGACGCGACTGTCAAACAGAAGTCTCTTCGTCCTGTGCTGCAGCAGCAACAGCAATCCTCGCATCAATTCAAGCCTTTGTCTCTATTAAAGTGTGTTCTGAGTCTGAAACAAGTTTCTAGAGGAAGACAGTAACAGAGGCGGCTTCTATAGAGTATAAACTGGTTTTCCTTTTGTTGCTTTTTGTTTTGTTTTCTTTAATGAAACACCTGTGATTCTATGAACTAAATGCACGTGCCCCTCCAATGCTTGCACCCTATGCATACCTGTACATACATGTTGTCAAATAAATATTTATGAATTAAGTAGATACAAATTGCATTTGTCATAAATTATAAGCCTAGCGCCCCATGGCGGTAAACTGTAGTCACATAAGTAAAAAAAAAAAAAGAATTTTCAAATAATGTTCAAAAAAAATATTCGAATACCAAAAAACTACGCATAGATCACAGGTGTTGCTGTCATGTTGCTATTGACAAAAAAATAAAAGAGTCAAAAAGCCGATAATAAAGCGGCAAAAGCAAAAGTTCAAATATACACAAAGAGAGGGATAGAAAGAGAGAGTCAAGCAGTAAGTCATTCAGTCAGTCAAGCAGTCAGTCAGTCAGTCAGTCAGTCAGTTAACCATACATTTAGCTCTCAGTGGGTTGCTTTGTGGCAGCCGCTGGTCTGGCAATTATTACAAGTATCTATAAGATACAAATATGTTGCATGTGCAGACAGGCAGCTAACCAGGCAAGTCAGCAGCTGAAAATCCGCTTGTATCTTGTTGCTTGTTGCCTGTTGGTTGTTGGTTGTTTGCTGTTGCTTGTCGCCTGTCAGCAATCGCCACATCTCGTTTATCATATTAAAAATTGTTTTAATAAGCGATTCCAAAAGATAAAACTAATGAGTTACTTTAAGGCCAGTTGATCTATGCAACACTGCAACAACTGTGCAACTGCAACATACTTCCCCCGATAGGCCAATTTGTTGGCATTTTGTTAGCGCTTTTTTCTATATAAATTTATTAATTATGCATGAATCTGATCTACACAGATAAACAACAATCTGCTGCAAAACTAGAGCAGTGCTTGTCAAACTGTACGCGTGCAATAGAACCAATGAATAGCCTTAAGCTAGTTGGAATATTAGCAAAGAAAAAATTCTTAATTTGACATGAATCACTAAGTTAAAGTATCAGCCTTAAGCTTAACTAGTTTATTATACAGTTTAAGTTATATAATAACCTATAACTATATATGAAACAACTAATTTTATGTGCAAACAATAAATGCCCAAGCTTATAATGATGTCTGACATAACCAACAATGCCACAAAATTTATGACATTTGCCAATTTGTAGGCTTTTTTTGTGAGTTCAACCTAAAGTTCAGTTTAGTTAACGTCAACTTAAATTTGTGCTCTTTTTTTGAGTGTTTCTACATGTCTATTGTGATTTTAAAGCAGCAATTCAACAAGTTGACAGCAACTGTTCAATGCCAGCAAGTTGGCAGCACTCATATAACAGCTCAATATATATGTTTATCAATCAGCTAAAACTGTCAAATTTGATTAAATCAATTGATTGTCTAATGAATTTATTGTCTATTATTAACCTACCTATATGCACATTACATGAATTCTATTTATTTAGTTGAGTAATAAAAATCACATCACTCAATGTAAAATTTGTTTATTATAATGATGATGACGATAATGATGATGATGATGATGATGATGTTATATTTTGCTTATTTAATTGTCAAATATGTAAATTATGGTACGAAATAAAATCAATTAAAAGTAATCAACATTTGGCATTCAACTTGTTGATCTCTTTGAACTACTGAAATCACCTAAACACATCATGCAGTGCTGCTCAAACTGTTATCACAGCATGTTGTTGCTGTTATGTTGTCAGCATTTGTGGCTAGTTCACACGCCCGCCAATTGACCAAAAGCCCAAAAACCAAAAAAAATTTAACAACCAATTTCACTTTTCAGCTTTTCAGCAAAGCGTCGCTATGTCTCGGGTTACCAACAGAGTTGACAGCTGTTGTCCACAGCTCCTCTGCTCCACAGTTGCTCAGTTGCTTTGTTGCTCATAAATAAACATGAAAAATGCTTTAAAAGTCAACGGTGTTGACTAAGCCTAAAAACAGCTTCAAAAACGCACCAAATTACAAAAATATCCAAAAAAAAAAATATAAAAAAAGTAAATAATATATTAAATATACTCGGAAAGCCGCAAGCAGCAAGTGGCCAGAGGCAACTCAACCAACTGGCAACTGGCAAGCGGCATTAATGGCAACTTTATTTGTTTTGAAAGTTGACATTGATTGGTCCCGCAATTGGCGACAAAATTTTGTTGTTGAAGTCGCAGTTGTTGTTGTTGTTGTTGCTGGTTGCTGGTTGCTGGTTACAGTGCAACCAACGGCAACTCGCATAGGGCATTATATATACTCTATAGTCAGCAGAGAAAAGTGTTAAGTATATATATATAAATAAAGACAGATATATCTAAAATTATATAGTATTGTTATACTAAATCAATGTGAAGTATGATTATAACAAAGTCAGCTGAGCATGAGACAAGCAGTGTTGTGGCAAGTTGATTTGTAGGGCATTTGCCAGTTGCAAGTGAAGCAAAAATTATAGTTGATTTCATCGTGAACAACATATCAATTACATGTTCTGCGAATCAGGTCATCAGTTTTGGACATGGCTAACAGATGTTGTTGCTGCTGCTGCTGCTTGCACACGTAGAGCTTGAAGACAAGGCAAAGGCAGGCAGTCAGCCAGACAGGCATACAGACAAACGGATGCAGGATTAAGGTGAGTAACACCCAGCGTTTCTCAAACTGTAATCTGCAATACGTGAGTTGAAGATATTTGTTCATTTATTTAATATGCCACAGAGCTCATTCCTCTATCTGTATGTATGTTTGTGTATGTGTGTGTGTGATATGGCCCAAAGGCAGCGAAACTCATGCAACTTTTATTAAATCAATCAGTGGGCAATGCGTCTAACGGCAAATGACAAGCCTGAGTATTTGAGCAACTGAGCTGGACACAGGCAAGCAACCAACGCGGACTCTGGTCACTCGCATAGTTTTACCTTATGTGCGCCTGCTTGCATTTGTAATGCCAGAGCCGGATGAGGAATGTCTATACACACAGTCACACATACACTTGCACACACACACACACACATAAGGCACACACCAAAGACAAAGAACAAGGAACATGCCATACAGCATAACTGTATGTTAAACAACAACCGCATTTTCTTTCAATTGAGGCATTTCTTGGTTATGAGTACAGTTGGAACATGATATCGAGATATGCGATAGTTCGACATACATTTAACATACTTGAATTATAATTAAATATATGTGTTACTGATAACTGTCAGAGTATTAGATACATGATAAATTATTAGCAGTTAATCCACTGGCAATCGATAACAAAGGGTGTTTATAGTTTAGTGTAAATTATGGCATGATTATAGATTTAACAAAATATCGATATAATCGATAAATAGATTAATAATACTTATATGTATATATGCTTCACCTGTTCATTTAACTGCGGTGATGTTGCCAGGGTCAGCGTCACATCCGCCATGCCATTGCTCATAGGCGGACAGGATTGACGCTTGAAGTCGCGTCTTATGGCTAACTCGTACCAGGGTATCAATGGCTTGCTCCTAAGTGTTGTCTGGCAACCAATTTTAAAGTCCAATGGATCCATATATTCCGGTGCCATGCGATTTAAATCACTGACTGCCGCATCGGCAGAGGCATAGATATTGTTGGCTGACTTGTGATTACCTTGATATGGCCAAGGGGCGGTTATGTCCAGCATGGAACCCATGGGTACATCCAGACTGCGATGTAGTCCAGCGCCCATACTTTTTACACGCATATGTCCCAGGGTGTGGTAGCGTCTGTCCACAGCATTGGGTAGCATGGGCATGGCACTGGGCACCACCAACAGTTCATCTTGATCAATGGTTGCTAAACTGTGGCTCGTATAGGAGCGTTCTAGCAGCTCGTTGCTATTGCTACGTTGCGTCACAATGGGCAGCTCGTATAGATTAAGGCGTGTTGTAGTTGGTGGACGTGTGGGTGTGGCATAGATCTTTGGTTTGGCATATAGACTCTCACGACGCACTGGTGCAGGAGGTGGTCGTCCGCTGGGTGAACGGGGCGTCTCTGTGAGCGACAGTGTCATGGGTCGCCGACTGCCCGTAGAGCTAACAGAACTGTGACGGAGTTGCGCACGTCGAGGGTCGCGTTCTTGCATGTCAAAGTTGAGCTTCGGCAGTGGCGAGTAACAGACACGCTCCGAGCTGTCGTAGGAGCTACGCAGACCACTGTCCAAACGCCGCTTGGGACTCTCCGGTGCGGTATAAAGAAAGATGTGTTCATCCTCGCCGGCGGTGTTATAGTCCGGTGTCTTTGGCGTGGCACTGCTCTGCAGCGAGTCTAGCGAGAAGCGTGAGTTCTTCTTCACGATTTGATAGTCACAGGGCATGGAACCGCCACCCGATGAGCTTGAGGCATCGGACAAGGGTCTAAAGCCAACACCCGAGGCAGTGGAGGCAGTGGTGGAGGCACTAGCATAGATGGGTTCCAGATCCCCCACTGTAGGTGTGCGTACAGGCTTGGCTCGTGCATAGATCTCCTCCGTATTGCTGGCTCCACCTAGTGAAGAGTTCTGGCTGCAGTTACTACGCACCGAAACGGTACGCTTACGTGGACTGGGTTGATTTATGCCCACGCGCCAACCAATCGGTGGAGGTTCATTTAGCTCAGCGGCAGCTGCCGCCTCGGTGACCTCCGCGGCACGTATGGAACGGGAACGGGTCAGACCACGAGCTCGTATCGTTGCATATCCATCATAGACGGGCGTCGTGAGTGGCGACGGTGGCGGCCGATTACTTGCTCTGGCCGCAGACATGGTCCACCGTTGAAAGTTTGTGGTAACTTGGACTTAAGTGGTGTGGGGGGTCTGAACCCCTTTTTTTAAGGTTCTTGTTTTGGGCTTTTGTCTAACTACTTGCGTTTGATTGTTAACTTTGGTTTTTCATAAGATTTTCATCATTGGCATCCATTGGGATCTTTCACATTGTCCATTGATTAATTGATGCTGCATACAAATTGAGGTTTATCATTTATAAGAAACGCTGGAGGTCTACTCCAGAGTCATCAGTACCATGCTCATTGCTTGGGTTCCTCACTTAAAACTAAAACTGCATCAATCATACTTAATTGAAGCTTGGTCTTGCAGCTTATAAATTGAAGTACATTGAACCTGCCACATGCCCCGCTTATATGCCTTTTACTTAAATACTAAATTCAGCCTAGATATTAAATGTTTTTTCTTCTTCTCTCTGCCTTTTAATATCAAAGCATAAAGAGTCTCATTAACGCCTAATTAGCATCCATTTCATAAGATTGTTTGATTGACGGCAGTCCAAAATGAATTGAAATTGAATTGAAAGAGCACCATAATAGTCTATATCTAATGTATCTAATGGATTCGACAACCTAACAAATATTGAATGCCATATTGAGTGTATGTTCATGTTTAGGGTTAAGGTTTTTCAAGGTTTTTGAGGTATTTAATTAAGTTCAAGCACCTTTTTATTGTTAAATTGCGATTGCAAAGCGAAAGGTGATCAATGTTTGAGACTGCTACAAATCAGTTATACCCTACAATCTGATTTACTCCATGATCTTACGTAACAGAGTATATAAACTACAAGTTGATGACTTCATTAATGGACTGACAACTTTGATATTGTTTCACTATTAAGCCAATGCAATGTTCCTAGCTGTATTTAAGCACAGTGAAAATTACATTTATTGGAAACAATCCAACAGCCAATTTAAAACAGTTTACAAGTAATTTGTTGGATTGCAGTGCACCTAATAGATAGATAGTATTATTTGTATTTGCTATGCATTATAGGTGGTTTCACTGTATCGTCAATCGATTGAGAGCAAATTCAACATTAGCAAAGTTGAAATTTTTTACAGCCCCAACAATTAAAATTGTCTTTTATTAGAACACAAACAGAGTTGCTGCTGTTGGTTGTAGAGACACTTAGAGTGAGATGATGAATAGAGTGTAAGAGAGAGAAAAAGAGGGAGAGATATGTGTGAAGTCCACGTCATAAACTGCAATCAAAACAATTACAGCCAATTCACAGAGTGCCATAAAACAACAACACGAAACACCAGGCATAAAGAGCAGCCACAGAGTGGGACATAGGGGGAAACCCCAACGCTTAGAGTTATGAGTTAAGTCTATGGAATAGCTACAACAAGTTGTTGCGGCAGTTGCAACAGCAACCAGGAAGAGAACATATGTATATTGGTTGACAGAAACATAAGCAAATAGAGAAAAAAAAAACGAAGAATTTTAAGAAGTGCTTGAAGAAAAAATAAAACAAAAATAGAAAAAATCAAAGGAAAAACTAAATGTAAAACACAAACGAAAAGTTATATGAAAGCTACTAGCTGATGACATTAGAGAATTGTTATTTATTATATTTCGTAGCTGTTATTATGCATCTTCTTCTGCTGCTCTTTGTTTGGCTTTTCGCAGTTACCCAATAGCATGAGTCAAGTCGTTTGCTTTTAACAGAGTCAGCAGAAGTTTTGCAATTGGTTCTGAGCTGAACTGAGCTGAGGCAAGACCCGCTTTCAAGTGTCAACGACTGCAGTAAAACTAACAAACCAATTGACAGCATGACCAGCAATAGTAATAGCAATAGGAATAGTGAAAACAACAACAACAACAAGGATAACGACAACAACAAGGAGAACAACACACATAGTGACAAGTGGCTAGCATGTGGCATGAACTGTGCCGCAGTCACAGTCACAGTTGCCACATGGCATCAAGCATAGTCTCTCGCTTACAGATATATTTTAAGTGCCTGTTCTGCCAGTCCAAGTGTCAAATCGTTGATAAAAACTAAAACTCATAAAGACAAACAGGCAGACAGACAGATAGACAGACCGACAGGCACGATATACTGGTTTATAATAACCAGGAAACGATTTAAGTACGGAATATGTTGGAGAGCTTATAATTATAGAAAGTTAAATAAATAAAGTGCTTTAACAAGAGCTAATTTATTGAGATAGTTTTTAAACAAAAAAAAAAGAGTAGAAAGTGTGACCAGATTTATAACATATATATCTATTCAGATATAGCTTGATTTATGGCAGCAAAATCAAAGTGCAACAAAGATTGTAAAACCAATCAATCAGCGTATGCCAGTGGCATACAGAGCCCTAAAATAGTGAGTCAGTTTAGTAGCAACATTGCTGCATTATGTGGCAGCTGTGTTTACAATGTGACACAAAGGTTGAGCTATGGCAATGCAGCAGCAGTTGGTCAAAATTTATGGCCAAAATGCAAAAGAGCGTTGCAACAAAAAGAAGTGCAACTTTACACAACTGACGCAGTGTGACTCATGTCCCAAATTTGCAAACGTTCAACAGCTGAGGTTTTACATGCATTGACACACGTTAGTTTAATAGAAGTTTGAGCTGCACTGTGTATTGATTGAATAAATCGCATATTAATCAAATTAATTTTCTACTGCAACGCCTGTCTGTCAATTATTGCCACACAACAAAAAACAGAATATCAAAAATCAACTCAAGGCCTGCCAAAAAAATACTTGCAATAAATAAAATATTGCCACAATCCGAATTCGACATTTCAAAGCAACTTTTTATGTGGCATGTAGGCGTCTAATTGTTTTGCATTTTGCAGTTTTTTGCGTTCTGCTTATTGTATAATATGTATTGGCATTTGATTGTTTGCTGCATTGGAATTTTTATTGTTTTATTTTAGTTTAGTTGCACTTTAGTTGTGGCGGCAAATGTCAAGCAAAATTGAACTCTCCTTTGGTTGCAACTTTTGTTGCAAGACATTTCCAGTATTATTTCCTGTGCGGCATAAGTTTCTATCGGTTTGTCAGGCGCTGTCAACTTTCGCTAACGACTTGCAGTTTGACAGCCACTGGCCTTTGGGCGCCCACGGGATAAGGACAGCAGCAATGAAGGCAAGCAGCAACGGAAACAAGGGCAGAGCAGGCCTGCAGGCTTATCGCAGACGTCTGTCTAGGTTTTTGTATAGCTTTTTCCTGTGGGTTGCTGCTGCCGTTGCTGTTGCAGAAGGTCTCTCAAGTCTAGACGACTCTCGATGCTTATCAGTCAGGCAAAATCTCAATAGGAAATTGCCATAATTTTTGGGCAACAACAAAATACCAAAATAAAATAATATAAAAATAGTTGAAAGAAATAAAAAAAAAAAATTAAAAAAAAAGAGATCAACCAACACATAAAATGCCAAATTAAATAGCAGACAGACATTTCAGGGTGCACATTTGATTAATGCTTTCAGGAAATTGAATGAATTATGTGTTAAGACACAAAATGTAGACGATTAAATCGTGAATACTTAAGACGTATACAGCATCAGCTAAGCAGACAACATCTGTGCTGAGCTCATTGTGTGGAATTACTTTATATATAGGGTATATATCCCTAGATAATTATGTGTTTAGTTAGATGGGTAGAATAAATCAAAAGAGAATATCAAACAAGTTAATACCTATAATTTATCAAATGATATGATTGTTATATATGTATACATATAGGGTATTCTCTTAGTCGACTATTTGCATTTAAAATTGTCTTTTAACATGTTGCTGCTGCTGTTTGTTGTTGATCAGCTCAAGTAACAGGCTAAAGGCCTTAGCCTTTACTCATAATCCCAGCCTGTCAAATTGTTGACAAAGTGCACAATAAAAGCTAAAATACAATTTATTGTTGGCAATTGTGTCAGCAACCAAATAAACAAAAAGCAAAATAAAAAAATAACAAAAAATTCTAAGTATTCAATGTCAAAACTGCTTAAAAAACCAATAACAAAATAAAAATAGAATTAGAAATAAAAAATACGCAAAAATAATCAAAGTGAAGCTGTCAACTGCATTCCTAAGTGGCTTCATGACAGAACTTTAACATAGGCTTAGCACTATGAGCAGGGAGAGGGGGTGAAAGGGTAAAGTCTAAAGTTTTTAATCAAAATAGAAAATGGAAAATGTTACTAAGCTTTTTGCATAGTTTTCATTTTGTCACAGCTCAAATAAAGTTTTAATATTTTAACAAGAAATAATTTAAATACTTTCTGCCAAAGAAAATAACTGAAAATTTGATTACGAAAACTAATTTGATATTTATTAAAAAAATTTCGTATAAACTCAATTTATAACTAGGTCAAAATCTAATACTTAAACAATATTTAAGTATATTTTATAGAGCTCTATAGCCATTTTAGAATATTTTCAATCAACTTAATGATACTTAACTCTTATGAAGTCATTGGCAACAAATTTTGACATCTACAGCAAAAAAAGGAACACTTATAAACAGCTACACACATCACGTAATTTGTGTGTATTTGTTGTTTGTATGTGTGAGTGTGTATTTGTGTCTGGCTTTTAGTCATTAGAGGCAACACTCTTTATGGCTTTTAATTGGGTCGAGTTGTTATTTCAATTTGGTTTCGGACAATTTTTAGCCCCCGTTGCTGCTGCCGCAGCTGCTGTTGTTGCTGCTGAAGAAGTGCAAAAGTGGCAGGCAATATTAGTATCTAATATTTTGAGGTGTGTTTAAGAGTTTATAAACAAGATGACATCATTGAAGCAACAACAACAAAAAAGCATTTCATGCAGGTCATCAAGAGCAATTTCATTGTTTATTTATAGATTAAATTTAAAAGAAAAATAAATGTTGCTGCTTATTTTTCAACTATTTTTTTTATGACTTTAAATTCAATATTTAATGCTCGTAGAATTCATAATTGAAGTCATGTTTTATGTATTTATGCAAAAATTGTTTAAAAGCAAACTATATTATATATATATATATATATATATATATATATATATATATATATATATATATATATATATATAGATTTATATCGAAAGGGCGCGACAGCGTACCAAAATAAAATTCAGTTTTTATAACAGATTTTCGACGGCAACTTTACGTTTATTTTTTTGTAGTTTCTTATTTAATTTTTTGTTTTTTGGTTTTTATCGAACTGCATTAATTAGACACGAAACCTGCTGTGAGTAGCTGGGGCCTAAATCCCCACTCAACGTTTGGGTCTGTTTCATATTTCTTTGAATTTAGCGGGTGGAGGTTTGACTTTTTTTCCCTCTTTCCCTCATGCCTCTTTTCACAGCTTTTATTTTTTTCTTTTAGCAATAAAGTGAATTAAGGCAACGGCCAACCAGTTTCTTAATAAGCCCAAAAGGCAGCTATAAAGATCGAAATCGAGATCAAGATGGGAGCTGCTGCAAAATGGAGCTGAAAGCTGGGCACTTCCTCAAGTGGACAGCAACTACGACACACTTGACAGTCTTGACAAGCCACTGGATACTTGTATACAACACAGCAACAACAACAACAGCAGCAACAACAAAAATTATAAACAATTGAGTCTAATTTAAGTTTTTTTTCTCTCTTTGCTTTTGCCATGTAACTTGAGCATATTTACAGCACTGCAAAGTGAATGGAAACAATATAGAAACTAGTCGTAACTCAGACGTCATAACATATACATATATATCTATATATCTTTATATATATTACTTATATATAACATGCATTAAATGCATTCAATTAAAGGCCAGGGCAAAAAGCATTGTGGCAAATGTAAGCAGGCAATTGAATTGCGTTGCATCTTGATAGTTGGCAATTGAATGTAATAAAATAGTTGCTGGAAATATAAGATGCCGCTGCTTCAGGTCTGGTTCTATACTGCCCCAAGGTTGCAAGTTATGAAATGATGAATGTTAAGCAAACAAATGTTGTAACTTTTACATAAGTTGCAACCAAGCGAAATTCTAAATTACAAGATCTATAACTGAAATTTGCCATAGAAAAGTGTTTTCTACAGTGCATGTCAAACTGTAAAATTACCTATAAGTCGTTGTTGTCTATTGAAACAACTTAATGAATTAAAGCGCAAATTGAAATTGAGCCTGTTTAGAGACTCAACTTATTAGCTTTCCATGGCGTCAATAGACAAGTTAATTGATGACGTCTGTTAAGATATAAACGTTGTTTGAAAATTGTTAAAAAGGAAGTCAAACAAGATATATATATACAGATATATATACTTGTAAACACACATAGTATATTTCAATCTGTCAGACATTGTTAATCGTGTAGAAAGCATCTGTTTGAGGTGCCAAATCAACATGTGAAAATCGTCGGCTCCAATGAAAATAAAATTAAATGAAAAAAAATTAAAACAAAACTGCTTTCATTTGCGGCAAACATAAATTTGCATACTTAGCTACTAAAACGAGACACATACAGAGAAAGAGAGAGAGAGAGAGAGAGACAGACTATTGCTATTGGCAGCAATTGATGGTCAATTGAGTTTTGGTTGAAGTGCAGAAAATAAAAAACCAAAAAAAAGTCAAGAAATCTAATCAAATCGATGGCAGGTTAAATCGTATCGAATCGAATGGATTCGTCTGTACACAAATCACGTCAGCAGACAATTTATCAAACGGCATATTGAACGGGTGTGCTGATGCGGGGTGTGTCGACGGTAAGTAGAGGACGAACCAGACATTGTAGGTGCAACCCGGGGGCAGTAGCAGTTGTTTTACGTTGCTTTACGTTGCGTTCCCTGAATATTAAGAGATAATGAATGCAACTTGAAATTGATGGGTTTGCATGCTGATAAGCAGCCAAAGCATATGGTGAATCGGTGGGGGTCAGGAGCTGTTCAGAAACCAAAAACCCAGAAAAAAAGGGAATGAACAACATTGAGTTTTCAAAAAAAAAAAAGAGAGAGGAAACCTTCTGGCCTGACTAGTAGCAAGTGTAGTTCTGGGCTTACCACTCGACTTGCAGTAATTACAACTGCCAGAGTGCCACAATGCCACAATGTCGGACTGGCAAACTGGAAAAACATTCAGTGTATCGTTACACCCGCATGCCACATTATGTGGCATCATGGTAGTCTGTAGTATGCGTCCACAGTCCACTTGATGGACAAGAGGCAAAATTATTATATGCACTCGGCTGATGTTTGTTTCCCTCGTTCTTCCCCCCCACTTCTCAAACCTTTAATATGCTTAGCTTGATGGTGTAGGCATTGGCGCAAAACTCTCAACAGGCTGTCAGGCAGCAAATCACTTGAATCTTGTGCATGTTGCATGCAACATTGCCTTGATGCTCTTGCTCTGCTAACCTCTTCATTCCCCTCATCACTCCGATACAGCCTGCATACACCCACTTCAATGCTTTTGTTGATTATGCTGATGAGTTTTTGGGTCTCGTCGTTGCATCCCGTCTCGTCGCGTCTCGTCTCGTCACGGCATTGGAGCGCGCTCTGTCATATCAGCAGCCCCATCTTGCAACGTGGCCAATAATAATAATGAAAAACTTTTTCCCCTTTATTTTTGTTAAGGTTATTTCATTCTCTCTTCCTCTTTCTCGTTCTCTTTCTGTAGTATATTTTGGGTATGCATTTCGGGTAAGTGCTTAGACCTGGCATGAGGTTAAGGGGTTGGGGTCTCTGTTTATGTGGCTTTAACATGCGCATTGCATTGCTCAGTGCCACTAATAACAAACAATAACAACAGCAACAACAATAAGAGCAGCAGCTGGTGTTGGCACTAAAGTGCCTGAGATGCCATTGTAAGCGAAATTGGCAGAGAGTAAAGAAGGAAAAAAAAAAAAGAAAAGGGTTTCCACCAGCTACGACTAAAGTCTAAAAAGATGTCGTATTATACGACAGCTCGAAAGTAAAGTATAAAGAGTAGGAATAACAAAGGATGCAGTTAACAGCAAAAGGGAACAATTCTTAAACTAAAAGAAAAGTAATCCAAAAAAAAAGAAGGAAAAGTTTTTGAAATAAGAAGAGAGAATCTATAGATAAAGTCAAAGTCTGACTATAGTCGGTATTTTTAAAAAATGAAAACCAACTTGCAGCTTATCATTATATGAAGTCAGAAGAGTAAAGAATCTCTAGAAGTAGAAGTCGAAGTAGATATTTCGGTATAATGATAATTTAATTTTGGTTTCTTCTGCTGGAGGGGAGTGTCTAAGAATAACAGCCGGGCAGCGTCTTCTACAGAAATCGAGACACTAAATGGTAGACACGTTGTAGATAAGCAAAGGTCTGAGGGTTTTTCCTGGAACTCAGTGAACTCAGTGGAAATGGAGCATGCAGTCGATGCTCTCCAATGGTTTCTATATTGTTACCCCTGCTACTCTCTCGCTCACTATATGTGTATGTGTGAATGTGTGTGTGTGTCTTGTTTGTCAAAATCAAAGGCTACAGCTACAGAGACAAGAATATTCATTAGAACAAGGGGACAGAGTAGCAAGCAGATTGGTTGGGAGCAGCAGCAGCAACTGGAGAAGCAATCAATGCAGCTGCATCTTACAGTGCAATCAGTTGAAGTAATTGTAACAGCAACAGCAACACAGAAGTAATCTACTTTATTTACTTGTTAAGTGCGGACTAGTAGGTACCCTATGAAATGTTGCTCTTCTCTTTAAATTGTTTATATTTATGAGCTAAAGTCAGTTCCCAACCTTCAGCTATTGGATTGGGTTAGGGTTGAATAGTTTGTCATACCCTTTGTGTGTTTATAGGGTATAGAACACACACAATATTAGTTGCAGCTGATTAATGATTTGTTGCCTAGAGGCGAACCTTTTCTTTTTCTTCTCTTTTTTAAGACATCTGCAATCAAGTCTGTCATCTTTTTAAATGTTGAGCGCCTTGCCCTTTTTAAAGGTGCGACTTCTGGTAGGAATGCCAGGACGAGTTTGTGTATGCTATAAAGTGGACAAAGCCGCAGATAATAGCTGTTTATTGAGTGCCAAAGTGCGTCAGCGGCTGCCACATGCGCATAGATACATGACGAGTCAGTTGCAGTTGCTGTTGCAGTGGCATTGGCAGCTGTTGCAGTCATAGTGGCAACATGTTGCTGGGGTAGCAAAAGGTAACAGGCCAATTAGTCACAAGGTGCACTTCAGGTAAGGATAAAAAATTTTAATAATAACCTTGAATTGCAATACATACGGGAGGTAGGGGTATAACGTACCGAAAGGGTTCTTACTTTAATGTAATTATATAATCAATTAGTTGCTGCGTGTCTGTTGTCCTGTCATGCCCACATCCTCCAGGGATGACACATAAATCCAACTGCTTAGCATTTCCCTAAGGACTATTTGCTTAGCTATTAGCTATATAAAGCGGCTGCCTTCAACTTGAGAATGACTTGGGTTTTCCCTTAATTTAGTTCTTGCATTTCTTGGCGCCATTCTCCCATATCAAATGTGTCTAAATTATAATTTCTTTTGCTTTCCTTTTTGGTAACCAACTTCGTTTGCTAATTAACAGCTCATTTCCTTTTTCAGCCCGTCTGTCGCCACATTTTCCTCTCAATTAAACACACAAAACCAAAGACATTTTCATAGCTTATAACTATATTATATGTATATACTTTCCCAAGCCTCACAAATTATGAATACCATCAATAAAATGAAAACCCTTTCTTGGTAACAGGTAAATATATATATAATTAAACATATATATATATATATATATATATATCTATATATATGTATATAGAAGGGAACATTAAAATCCAAGCATGCCAGCCATGCGCGCCAGGGATTTCTGCCTGCTTACGGGTCATTAGCCTCTACGCTGCACAGTAGCCATAGCCATGACAATCTGAGGTTTGAGGGTTTTAGGGTTCTGTGGCGTAGAGTTTATGCTTGGCTAGAGCATGGGCTATGCGTAGAGGTCACAGAAAAATCATTCAGTAAAATGAAATTTACCTATTAATTAAGTGCCGCCAGTTGTACAAAGTGTTGTCTATGCCCCAACCATATATGGGTGTATATACGTTATGTGTGTATGTGTATGTGTGTGTGTCTTTGTATGTCTCTTTCAATATTTACATAGCATTTACTTGGCGAACAAACAAAGAAATGCAAAACAAACCCACAGCTGCTGGGGCAGACTGTGTGGCGGCTTCATGCCATACAATTGGCTCAGTTGCAAGCATTTGTTTAATATCTTCAACTCTATCAATAGCAAACAATGTAACAAGCTATAAACTGAACAGCTAGCAAATACCCTGTAAAACGATGTAAAAAAACTAAGCCACAATAAACAGCAGCATCATTTGATCTATTCTATTGCTGTTTGCTTTTAAAACTAAACACTTCCAGCAGAATTGATATACCCCCTTTTGTTTGTGTATACAGGGTATTGCAACATGCTGCCAGACATGGCATCAAACAAGAGTTGACAGTCGCTTTTATTTTTTTGTGAAAAGTCAATCAATGAAAATGGCTTTTTACTCTGCTGTTAAATTTCCAAGTCTCAGACGTGTCAAAGACTAAAAGGAAGCAAACGCTTTTCCAATAGTTTTCTTTTTTTCAAAGGAATTGATTTAAATTTGAACATTTTGTTTAGTTATAGAGTTTATTGGGTCTATAAGGAAGTTAACTGTTAGCTGTTAGCTGATTGCCAACTAATTTACACGGTCAATATAATAATTATAGGCTTGCAGCTTGTGAGTGTTGCATGAGTTGAAGGAAATTGCACGTGAAATTCATTTTCAATCTTTGCCGACAGTTCAAAGAGAAGGAAAATCCATAGGAAAATTTGTATAACTTCAAAGCTCAAACAAAATCAATTTTCTACGGTTAAAACGACAGTTTTGATTAGCTGCGCCTTGAAATATACAAAATTGCCATGCAACAGCATGAGCTGCTATGTGGCATGTGGCAGCAAAAAAAAAAAGAAAAAGAAAAGAAAAACTTTAAGTGAAAATCAATCTACAACAGGGCGCGACGCAAATTGCGTCAAAAGTGGCTAACGCTTCATCATAAATTAATTGCAATATTTTCATTTCATTTTCTTTTTTTCCTCTTTTTTTTTTCAATTAAAATACTTGAGTAAAAGTTATTTGGCATAATAACGCTTTCCATCAGTTCACAAAGATTACTTATAAGTGGAAGAAAACAAAAAGAGAACAGGAAAAAAAAGTGACTCGAAGGCTCATAAATCTGCCTTTGGAGTCCCCAAGAGGGCATTCCAGGCAGACTTTGAGCTGAGGCGCCAAAACTCTAATAAGAATTTATTACAACAACAAAATGAAAGATAAAAGATATTTGAGAGTTGGGAAGAGGAATGACTGTGTGAGTAGGGTAGTAGAAGGAAGGACGAGAATGAGAGGGAGTAGAAGAATGGGGAACAAAAGTAAAGCTGAGAACTTTCAAAATTTTATTTAATTGATCGCACGCAATGCGCGGGGTGAAGACTGCAGGGTGCAGGGTACAGGCACAGGGGTACATTGTGGATAGATGAAAGATGAAAGCGAGCGGTTCCGGGGAGGGTAACACCTCCTTTTACAGATACAGGAACTCTCTGACACATGCACGCACGCACACACGCAGCTGTCAATATATATATGTGTGTGTGTGTGTGTGTGTGTGTAGGGCAAGGCGAGGGTGCTGGGAAAATTTTAGATTGGATTCGATTGTATGCTGCCTCAAATGAACTAACTGTACCCGTACAGTGAGACCTAATTTGATTATTTTTTATCTTTTGCTTTTATTTATTTGGGACTGTGATATATTGACCTGTCACAGGACTTGCGTAGCCATTAGACAAAACAATACCAAAGAAAATATAGAAATACAAAATAGTAGTAGAAAAAGTAGTAGAAACTGCGTGCAGGTAGCATCCAAAGGCAAATAAAACATCAAACAAACAAAAAGAAGAAACAAATAACAAAAACTAAAACTAAAAGTATAACAAAACTAAACTGCAAAGTGTACAAGTTGCCATTGAGGCACATAAAACTGTACAACATGAACACAATGGAACAGACAATTTCCTTTTATTCGGCATCCCACGTAATGTGCAATATGTTCATGCAATTTTGTGTGCCACTGTTTAGCGCCTGAACAGGGACAGAGACAGAGACAGAGATAGAGACAGGGACAGGGACGTTGTGAGTTGTGGTGATGGCCATAAAGATAGTAGACAATATTGAAAGAGGGTTAGATGGAATGACATAATGACATACCTACATAAAAGTAGCAGTTAACTAAGCAGCAGTTGTAGGGTAAGTAATACGGATAACTTCTATGGAAAGGGTTTTTTTTATATTATTTTTTTTCTAGAGATATGATCTTTAGTATGCAACTTGGTCATAAAATTAGCGGTTCTTCTTACTATGGCATAGAAGTATATTTTAATGTCATTCAACAGTTACTTCATTCTTTAGTTCACACTCTATAGTATGGCCCCTGTTCTGTGGCAGCCTCTGCTTTGTTGACTCTCAACATATGTTGCACCCCTTTTCGGGTCTAGATGTGCAATTTGGCCTGTTCATTACGATATGCTCCATTAAACAATTTGCCATTGTTGCATTCTTTTTTTTTTTTGTAAAGATATAATTGCAATATGTTGTTGTCTCTTTCTTTTCCTGTTCCTTCTTTTTTCAACAGTTTTTGCCTCTACTTAATTTGTTGCCATTTGCTTTAAAACAATAACAATAACTGCGCTTCATTATGACAACCACAGGCGTAGCCTAACACCCTTAAGCCTCAGTCTAACTTCCTCCCCCCAAACCCTACTTTTCCCCATTTAGCATTATGTATACAGCTGAGCTTGCAGATTTTCCTGCACCATTATATGCTACTACATATTGTAGCATTGTTGTGTGCTGATTGTGCAACACCGTCGCAAGTGTTGTATGTAACTTTAGTCGACTCACTACAGAGCACTCCCCACATTACTCCATACGCTTATAAGCTATTGGATACCCTAGCAATGAGCACGTGTAGAGGGGTTTATTGGGTTGCTACACTTAATATTGTCAAACAGTGTCAACATTCATTGGTTAACCCCTCGGAGGAGGGGTTTGGCACACTTTTTTATTATTTATTATGAGTAACACTGCAGCTTCCGTATGACAATTTGTTTGTTTATTTGTTTTGCTTTGTTGCTTTGTTTATATCTTTTTTTTATTTTAATTTAGATTTCTTTAATTAAAACTGTTTTAGGTAACTTCTTTTTTTTATCTTTTTGTGTCAGCGCTTTGAGATAATTATAAATTAAATTTTATTCGTTTTTGTTATGCTTTTTTTTCAGGTATATTTTTATATTCATTGTTAACTGACCAGCTGAACCTTACACTGCGTAGAGAACTCAAAGAACTCTAGGACCGGTTTTGACAATAAACATTTTGTTGTCTTTTCCTTTTTTTTTTTATTTTTTTTCTTTATTTTGCTTATCGCAATTTAATAGAAAACACGTTTAACGGCTCAGACGTATATTTATTTATAGACTAAAGCTTAAGAAAATATGCTCAATGAACCTTTCTTCAAATCACAATTCACAATTCACGCAACACTTCGCCACACACTTCGCTAATCAGTTAAATAAATACGAACAGCAACAACAACAAGCACGATCACGTTTGACGCGATGAGTTTAGCTGATTCTTTGCTTAAGATACGCGCAAAAAAAACTTAACGACGGCGCGCACGTCCGCTTCAATGAAAAGTCAATACGGTACTAACAACATGTTGAGAAAGATCAGTTTGTGAGCGTTAACACAAATAGAGAGCATGCGAGAGAGAGGGCGAGCAAACTAGTGATGGTAGCACATACAGTACAATTTACGGTCAGTTGAACACGTTAAGCGCAACTCACATCACTAACACAACAATGAGTATGCGAGGGTGAGAGAGCCCGCTCACGTTCACCTAACTAAGCGATCAGCAACATGTCAAGTGTGTTAGCAACATGTTGACAAAGTCAAAATGTTGACATATTCTTGAATTGAATGATTGCTGACGCAGTTACCGCTGCTGTTACTGCTGCTGCTACTATTTTGCGTATGTACCGATGGCTGCCGCATCAAATGCGGAACTGAATATGACACACTCGAATCGAAATCCTTTGGCAGTCAACCAGCAGCTGGCAAGCGGCCTGCTGCGACGCAGCCACACGCTGCGGCGCCGACGACGTTAGCGTCGGCGGCTTGGCGGCGGCGACAAAACAAATAACAGCATCGAAACGGAAAAACAGATACAGAAGGGAGGGAAATTTAAGACAATATACGCCAGGGTTGAATGGCACCAAATATACTCTACAAAATAAATGTATATGTGTGAACTTTTCAAGTAAGTATAGGTATACATACATACATATATATAAATATAGATATTTATATACTGCTTGAATATTTTTATATTTTTGGCCAATATGTCAAAGCTTAAGGATCTAAAGAAAAACCTAATGCCCTACAGGGCATCATAGAGTAAACGCTGTTAGGAACAGGACCCTGTTGCCACAGGAGCTGTGTGATAGTCTGGGCGTGGAGCGGGCAGCAGGCAGCAGCTGGCGCCAAAGCGGCGACACTGGCGACGCGTCGTCGTCTGCCCCAACGGCTCGTTTTTATTTAGATGTTGGCAAAACTATTCAGCAGCTTCCTGTGTAGTGGAAAGGACGACGGCAACGTTGACGTTGGCATTGAAGTTGCGCAGTAGAAAAACACCCAAAAAAAAAAAAGAAAAAATTGCAAATTTGTGTTTTGCTGTTAGTCAAGGAGCAGCCAAAAGGGGAACGTACAAACAAGAGCTAAAGCAGGTCCCTGCAGCGTACTCAGAACACACACAGTTTATGTCCTGGCGTCATTTATAGTTAGTGCGAGAGACGCTGCGGCGCCAACGTCAAGCGAAAAGCGCGATTAAGGATACGCTGGGGGAAGCGCTAAGAGTTCAGGTTTTGGGTGGGCTGCGATGAGTTGTATTGGGTTGGGTGCAACCCCAAGGCATTTCCATAATAAAGTTGTAAAAACTTTGGCATTTGTTTAACCAATCGACGAGGGGGCGCAGAGGTTGGGAGCGTAGTATATAACTAAAAAATGATTGATTATCTTAAATTGAGACACAGTTGGCCATTGACTTGAAGAGGGAGTTGAACCACCCATTTGGCTAGCCAATTTTTATTTTCTAACCATTCCAATAAGTGGCATTGGTTCGCTGCTCTTTGGCTCCAATTGGAATGCCAAAATGTCTTTGTGGTTTACTCCGAACTGACTTATGGATTCATTTTTGCCGACTCATGTGAAATGTTTGGGTTGGGGGTTAACCCATCCCAGCCAGGAGCTGCTTGCAGGGAGCTTTGCCAAGTCATTGACTGGCATAAGTTGAGGGTTTTAGTCGACTTATTGGCATAGATATATATAAACGATATGGGTTATTAGCAAGTGGCAGCATATCAATTGATTTGTGATATGGCAAAGCTTTAAGGGATTAGGGTATTCTAAGCAAACTGACATAGATATATATGTGTTGTTTGTAGAAGTCCTTAAATATTTAGATAAGGATCAAGGTTCTCAACTTCGAGCATAGAAAAAGTTGAAAAGTAGAACAAATATATATGAAAATAGTTCGCATATTCACAAGGTAAGTGAAAATAGTAAAAAGGATTTCAATTATCCTTTCTATAAATAAACATTTTCTCTAATATATAAATCGTACATACCCATAGATAATAGAAATATAAGAGATTTCAATAAAGACTTACCTAGAAGTAAAAAGAAAGAATAAAGTAAATTATTTTTTATGTTTAAGACAATCAAATAGTTAAGAGCATAAATTTAAGTTTTTTATGAATTTATGACTTTTATACAATATAATAATCTGTAGTCAAGACACAAGAGTGAACTGTTCATTTAAGTTCCATTAAACTATTTGTATAATTCACCTCCCACAAATAGAATCATTTGGCATATGCCCAGATCCCAGCCAGAGCTGAAGCTGAAGCTGAGCGAGCTCTGGCTTTTGTTGTTTGG
Organism: Zygothrica quintamaculata; assembly: GCA_037044455.1. Taxonomy (NCBI): domain Eukaryota; kingdom Metazoa; phylum Arthropoda; class Insecta; order Diptera; family Drosophilidae; genus Zygothrica; species Zygothrica quintamaculata. The sequence goes on along the minus strand of JBAMBS010002739.1, from coordinate 440,669 downwards.
CTTAAGTGAGAGACAAATATTGACAGTTGAATTAAGTTTAATACCAAATCAATTAAAATGAACAACAAAGGAAACGACATAAAATACTCTCACACATACAGACACATACACACTATTATACACCAATACTAGCATAGTGTTTGCGAATCATCTGCTGTTTTTTATGGTCGAAGCGGATTTGTCGCTTAAGGCGATCGTCTCATAGTTATGATTCTTGTGTCTTATCTCTGCTAAAGCTTTGCATGTGAAAGGGGATTTATGGTTGCGGGGGAAGGTGGTGTGGGTTGGCTACGCACTCTATCATGCTGCCATTGGCACCCAAAACTGTATGTGTGTGTGTGTTTGTGTGAGAGCAACGGTCACTTGGGTCAATTTGCAGTGCGTGATAAATGTGCCCGTTGCGTGGCTCGAGACGCGCCAGTCGACAGTTTTGTGGCTGGGCACAGCCTCTGGTGGCCCTTGATGGTGCGTTGGATTTGTGTTTATTGTTGTTGCTGTTGTTTCTATAGTTAGCTGTGCCTCAATATTTATGGCCAGTGATAAGATTGCTCAATTGAGGTTGCTGCTTAATGTTGTTGCCATTGCTGTTGTTGTTGTTGTTGTTGTTGGCACGCAGCAAGAGCAGCAGCCAAAAGCTGTTTAAAGTTGATGTAGGTTCGAGGTTTCATAAGCTTCTTTATGCCACAGATTTACTTTATATACAGATATATACATATATATATATATATAGAGCAAGAGTTCATTATGAAGCTAACCATAAAGCTTAGCCCGATAGCATTTCGAGGAGCAGCAAAAAAGGTTGCGGCTTAAAGAGTTATGAGCTTGTGGTGTTAACACATGAAAAAGTGACAGAATTGGGGTGTTGCTGAAGTGAATAACTGTAACTTATAAGTAGAATATGAAAGCAAATCAAAAATAAGTGCTAAAAGCAATGGATAGAAAGCTAAAAGACTACACTTTATTATATGGCAAGTAATAAAAAAAGTTTCCCTACAAAGATAGAGAATATTAACTCAGAGCAAAGTAACTGTTAAAGTTAAATAAACTAATTATAGATTAAAGAAATATGCATTATATGTATGTATTACTATAATCAATACTCAGTTGCTTGCCTCAACTATTTCAATTCATATTTGCTACAAACATATTTCCCTTTCAATGCAGTCCGAAAAACCCTTGAAAAAGGTTTAACTTGCGCCATAGAATACGAACCCAAAGAGACCTCAAACTGAGGATTGGCACTGGGCTGGTTTTCAACGACCGCAAAGTGAAATTGCACGACGTCTGTCAATAATAATAATAAAAAGCAAAACCAAAAACAAAATATAAGACCCAATAGCAAATAATATGCCACAAAACTGCTGACAGAGTTTGAGTAGAAAGAGACAGACAGAGAGAGAGAGACAGCGCATAGAGGGAGGCGGTAACCAGAGACTGTGAGGAAGATGGATTGGCATTTATGAGGTTATTACTCATGGCAGAAATTAATTAAGCGCTACACACAAACTAATACACACACGTAATCGATGCTTGATATTTGTCTGTGTATGTGTGTGTGTGTGTGTGTGGCAATAGACACGAAGGGATTTGTTGTGGAGGAATTTTGCAAGGAAAAACGTTGAATTGGCAATTAAAAAGTTTTCAAAGACTCGAACACTCACACAGACACACACACACACACAAGAAGGAGCTTTAAAAAGTGGGCGTGGCTAAGTGATTGTATTAAAATAATTAACTTTAAGCCATTGTCTGTTGAAGTGGCAAGAATTTGTAAACTCGTAGAAAAGTTGAAATTGTGCAACATTTAAAGTTTTTAATGCCACAAAGTCAATTGACCAAGTTTGAAGCAGCAACTTTTCTAAACGATTGCCACGCCCACCTACAAACAATTTGATGTTTTAATTAAATTGAAGAAAAAACAGTTTGCTATTTCAAACTCTTTTACTTTTATATCAATTGCTGATGCGATGAACAAATAACATTAAGCAAAGGCAGATAAATAATTGCATGTAATTAAAATTAAAAGTTTAACTTTAAATTTAAAACTTGGTAAAGAGTGAAGGCCTAATCTATTAGCCATTAGAGAAAATATCTTACCTTAACTCTTCTTTTCATAAAGTAAACATAATTTTTGCAGTATGCTAGAGAAATGATCGGTTGAAGTTGATGTTGAAATACTTAATCATTGCCAACTTTTGTAAGTCTTCAAATAACTTGCATCAGTTGGTTGCATGTAACATCGTTTGAGGCCAGGCTAACACAGTAGACGACCCATTTGGTACGGCTACCTACATAAATTCTTGGTAACATTAGAGACAGATACTCTCCCGTTATGCCCCTCTCTTGCCCGTCTTGCCAAATGAGAACTCACTCAATGCCATAACATAAGCAGAGGCCAGAGACATAACTTTATTGCAATTATGCTCTTTCTCTCTCTATCTCTCTCGTTCTCTAGAGCACTATTCCTTACTTTTGTCTAAGATACACACACACACACACACATATGCACACATACAATCAAACCAGCAAATGTATTTTATAGCCATATATATATATTTATTTCTTCTTTTTTTTTTGCTGCACTTTTATGGCAGCTGCTTTAGAGCATTTGCAAAGGGTTAGGGGCGAAGTAAGTTGTTGTAGTAGTAGAAGCTGGTGACGTGGGGAGGTGGAGAGGGGTCTTACCAAAGTTTATTATTGTTCGTTTGGCTGGCTGGCAAAGTAGTCTAAGCGCAAAGAAATGACATTTTTCACGCTTGATGAGGCCACATACAATTTCTACTACTTTTGCAACAAATTGGTAAAAGTTTCTAGTGGAAAAACTTTCAACTGGCTTAAAGTCAAACTAAACAAGAACCTGCAACATAACGCAACACAATGGCACGCAAGAGGCAAGACACGATATCAAATCGATGCGAATCCATCAAATGCCATCTACCAAGCCATTTACACGTACAATTTGACCTTGAGACGGACCCCAAACCCCACACACAGTCTTAAAAGATTTATGTTGTCTGAAGAGAGAAATGTGTGTCTGTCTGGCTGGCCTCTATAAATTTTGATAGTGCCTCTGCCTATGCCTATGCCTGTTTAGCCAAGTTAAAGGTGTAGCCATGGATAAGGTCATAAAATACTTGATGGCCTTATAAGATGTACTACTTGTACTATAATAAAAGATATATCCTTGGCCCCCTGCTAGGGAAATGCAATTTAAAGTTTATCTTCAGTTTTCCTTTTCTGTGTTTGTTTTGGTTTTATTTTTCATTCTTTTTTTTTTTTGGCTTGGGGGTTTCTTATGATGAAAATTGTTGACGAGTTATTTGATATACGAGTATGCATGCTTACATGCAGACAATATTCATTCTTCAAGTCGAAAGGTTCCTTTCTTAACTCATTTCATGACTAAGTATAAAAGTAGGCGAAACTTTATAATACCCCATCATGCCAGACGGTTGGAAAGTACATTTGTCTGACTGCCACGGAAGTTTATCAGACTTTATGCGTGACTTTTGTTGACAACTTGAGCTACACACAAACACAAACACATACAAACACACTCACACAGACAGACATAGAGAGCAAAAGAAAAAAGAGATAGGACAGAACATGGGCTCTAAGGAATATGACACAAGGCAACTTAGCGTAAAAGTTGTTCCTTGCAGTGACGCCACCGATAAGCGAACCGAATGAATTTTGAAGTGCGCCGACAGTTACAGCATCCGATTAGATGAACAGCGACAGAAGAAAGTAAGACGGGAAGGGGGGAGGAGGGACGAGAGCGGTATGCTGCTGGTTTTCAGGTATGCTTTTGAGTTATGCTGCGGCAATTTAAAGTACATTTCTCCGCAACATTGTTACTTGCATTTTTAAGCAGCGCCCTAAAGTAGGCAACAAAATTGCGCAAAATGCGGCGACAGCTGTCGGACATTGAAATGTTATGAGAGCGTTGCAGCCTTTTGCACAGCAAATGAACGCTGCCCATTGGCATTTGTCCAAGTTTAACAAAAGTGTTAAAACGTAGTTAAATAGTGTGTTGAGTTTGCCGTGTCAAAATTTCAATTTAAAGGAAAATTCAAAGTTTAATTTGTGAAAGATGAAAATGTAAAGAAAATCAGATACCAAAAAGCAAGATATATGTTATGAAATAGTAACTGAATGCAAATCTTGTTTTAGTTAGAATTTACTTAAATAACTTGTAGTTTATTAAGAAGAAGAAACATTGAAGATAAGAACATTTCCTTCCATTTAGTATTTGAATATCAAATAATCCTTGAAAAATAATTTTTTATAGCTGAACAAAAACTTTTGATAAATTTCAATGAAACTGCAATCTTCTCTCAATTGAACAACTTCATTAAAGTCATTTACAGTTACTACTTCTCTGCTTACTCGCATGACATAAAACATTGAATAACCACAGACAAGAACTCACACAGACACATTTATACACACACACCTTATAAAATACCTTAAGCATCATTCATTCGCATAACTTATTCACAGATTACATAACCAACAGACAGCTGAAATGCACTCAAGTGTTCACTGTACAGTATTCGAAATTCAACAGAAAATCCAAGTTAAGCTTTTGACATTGATTTTACTTACATTGGTTGACAACTGGCTGCTCAGGCTGAGCACCTGTTCACGTGCATCCTGCAGTTCACGCTTCAATCTGCGTATCTCATGCGCCTGTCGCTCCTCTGCCGAACCGTACAAGGAGCTGCCGCCAGACAGCAACGAGGCTGCGCTGCCATGGACTGTAAGAGGAAGCATAATAAATAAGGATATGCAAGAGTTTTAGTATAGGAAATAGTTTAGCATAGAGCAAATATTTATCTATGACTAACAACACTTCACTCCCAGCAGCACTCACCTTCATCATTCTTTTTGGGATATGTGAGACGATGCGATGCTGTCACGCTGCTGCCACCGTGTCCAGCAGCTGCTGCCAAGGCTGCTGCTGCAGCTGTACCATGCGTGGGCGACAACGTGGAGCCAGCCGATGCAAAGGGTCCACGATTCAACGGTGTAGGCGAAGTGGGTTGACTCCAGGCCACGGACGTGGCATTGCCACCCGCCTGAGCTGCCTGTGCAGCCTGCGCCTGTGCCTGTGCCACAGCTGCTGCCATTTGAGCGCTCAGCACACCATTGGTGCCCACGGGCAGACAGTAATAGGGTTCAATATCTACATCGCCACCACGGCTAAGCATCGATGGATACATTTTCTCTGATTTTGTGGATCTGTGAATAATGTTTGCATTGCATGAGCATATGGAATTATGTGATTAGTTAGGGAAGAGATTGCAACGACTGTGCAACGATATGATAGATAGCTACTGTTATAAAGACTACAGAAATATTAAATAAACTTGTTAAAAAAGCAACAGCTAAAAAATAGTACTAAAAAGTTAACAGCTTTCCACTTAAAGCTCAGTGAAATTGCTTTCATTTTTGCTGTTTAACTTTGATTTATTATTTGATAAATTGCAAATTGCTTGTTAAAAAATGTTAATATCTTTTTTTTATGGTTAATAAGCTATAAATTATAATACTTATTTAAGTTTTAAATGATTTACAATTAACAATAAATTACTATTTAAAGCATATTTGTTAATAATTTATTGAAAATTATTAAAAAATAAAAGCAGCTTTCAGCTGCAAGTTGCATTAAGCGTTCGTACTGCAATTGACCACAGCAGCTGATACAATTTGCCTGAAGCTAAAGCTTAATACATTCTGGTCAGTATAAAAGGACGAGAGGATCACAGTTTGTTATACCGTTATTGCCGTTGGTATGAGCTCATTTGCCAGACGGTTGCAAATTTCCGTTGTGGTTGTAATGTTTATTGGCGCAATATGCGCCCAGAGAACGTAAATTTCCGTTTAATTTTGTCGGCGTCAACGCTGCTAATTTGACATGTGCCTATCTGAGCTCAATCTGTGTGTGTGTGTGTGTGTGTGTGTGTGTTAGCCTGCGTGTGTGTGTGCGTATATGATAAGGGTATGTGAGTGAAAGCATAAGAGTTGTTTCCACATCAAATCCCATGGCAAATTGTCATGAAATACTAAGCATATAGAAGGGCTTAGAAAATAAGCAATGAATGCATTGAGGGGTGAGAGCTGACCAACAGGGGAGATAGTAAAAAGTAAGTGTAAAAGGACACAACTCTGCTGTTAGTTTGCCATTGCTTTGCTTTGTTCACTTGTCCGATTGCTGTACTGTTAGGTTCCCTCTTGTTCTCTTCTCTTCTCTTCTCTTCTATTTGTTCTGTTCTGTTCTGTTCTGTCTGATAACTCTGACATTAATGTCATTTTGCATGCAAATCTAATAATAAGTATACGTCATGTGTGCGCCAGTTACGTCTCGTCTAACTGGCTGCATGTATGCTATATGTTTGCAACTGTGGTTACTCTGTACAGCTGTATATGTATGTGTGTGTGTGTTTGTTACGGCTTTAGTATGCTTGAGGGCGTTTACTTTATGCTCTAGAGCATACTCCCAGTAAGTTTATATACGTCTGTGTGCTGTGTTTTGGTCTACTCTGGTGTAAAATTTGATAACAAGCCACCGAAACTGGTTACTACAGCTGCCTCTCCCCACTCCTCGTATGCTCATCCAACACACACACACATACACATATACCACTATGCAGAGTACATGCCAGTTGCCACCTTCTATTGCATAATTGATGCATTGAAAGCAAGAGTGTGGCCCTAAACAGCCAACATGTTAGTTGGCAAACAAACAGAGTACCGTTTCCAGTGTGGTTACTGCACACTGGGAGTAAAGCAGGGGGGAGGGGGAGGAAGCATATACTGTGTGTTAGCAGCAGGCATATCTATCTATAGTATGACTAAAAGATTAACTATTTGCACTGTGCCATGGGGTTGAATTTCCGTTGAGTTATTTTAAGCTAAGAATTGCAGAATAAGCACTTCTGCAGCTATTTGTGTTGTGGGGGAAATGGTAGAAAATTGTAGAAGAAAGTTCGAATATACAAACGTCATATCTTTGGGTTTTTACTACCATAATTTATGGCAGTCTTTTTAAGTCTTAACCAACTATTCGTTATCGTATTATATCTATGTTCCATCAGAAGTTTATTGAAGTTTGTTACTGCTGAAATTTTTAATGAAGCACTTGAGAGTCAACACTCGTCTATGAACCAACTGTGCATTGCCAACTTTCAGCTGCTGACGTGGCCACAGCTAAAAACAACAACAGTCAAAAAAAATAACGAAATGTATATATGTACATATATATGTATGTAGATATGTATATAGGTAGCTATGCATGGCAAACCAAGCCCACCATAGCCCAGTGGCAAACTTCATTTCTGCTGTGCGGCAGGCAGCGCCAAGTCAAAGGTTCACAAAACCTATTGACATGTCAAATAATAATCTGGCCACCTTCCCTACTCTTTACCCCCTACCACCCCTCTGGTCCAACTGCTCCCCTTACTTTATACGCTCACATTTCACCCAGAATACTGTTATTTACACTTATGTTGAGCCGCAAGCAACCAGCTGAATGTTCAACACTTCTCCCGCTGCTGCACACACTAAAAAAAAAGTTTTCTTCTCTTTTTTTCTTTTTCTTTATATTTTTGTTTTTCATTTCGTTTTCATTTTGCTTTTCGTTTTATTTTGCTGTCTCTTTTACTCCTCAATTTTAGCTATCTCTCTCCCTCTCTGTGAATATCTCTGATATTTTGCACACTTTGCTGTTTTACACAACTTTGTACCATTGTCTGTTGTTTCAGCACTCCCCCCACCCTTCACCCACTGCTGCCACGTTGCCCTTTAACAATTTTGGGCGTGTTACAGGAGTTTTACTGCAAAAGCCTTTAAAATATGCACGAGACATGGCTAAAAGAAAACAAACATATGATGAACCCCCTACTTCACCAGCTACCACCCCTTCTGCCGAACAAAGTATAAAAAAATAAACTATTACAAATTGCTTGCATACTTTCAGGCTGCACGTTGCTATATGGTAAGTTTCTCACTGACTTTACGTTCACATGGAGAGTGTGAACCTTAGAGCTGACAGCAAACATGTAGAAATTGCTTCTAATGGCTGACGACATTATATACACACTGTAGGCGAGTTAGCGGCGTCTTCTGTGTGTAGAAAGTAAAAACTTTTATTGCAGAACTGAATAAAATATTCAATTTATTGAATAAATGAGTAGAGCACAAGAAGTTTAAGCTGAAAGTTCACACATTGAGAGAGAAATTTACGAAAGTTTTTCCATGTTTAGTAAAAGAAATTTACTTATAAGCTGCTTGTACTAAGCCAAACTAGTTAGAAATTAAACCAGCAACTAATTAGGAGTTAAGTGAGAGGTAAACTTGGTATATAATTTGTTTATAAGTAAGTCAACATAACCTCAAATTGCATATAGTTTAACATTTATGCTGTTCTCTTTAGTCATTGAGTGAAAATGCTCGAAGAGCTGTCAGTGTATTCGGCAACATAATGAACACAACTTGGCAAATGTCAGACGTCTGCTACAAACACACTCACAAACATTTACGCACACTTGTAAGCACGTGAAGCATATGCATTTTGGCTACGCTGCAAAGTATGCAACATGTAAATGTAAATTGCAAGCGAAAAGCAGTTTTTCTATTTTTTTTTTGAGCAGCGACAAGTGCAAAATGAACGTCTGAAGCTTGATTGTTTTCAAGTGCAATGTTTGATATGGGCGTGGCATAGGCAAACTAAAAGCTGAAAGCAATAGAAGCAGCACAAACTTAAAGTAAAACTAAAAGGGAAAATAACAACAAAAAGTGAGCGAAAATACAGAGCAATTTGTGTAAAAGTCACCTTGGATATGTCCGTTCTCTCAAGTAGCTTTTTGAAAGGTAAACGCAAAACAGTAAAAGAGGTAAATGGAAATTTTTGGAAAAAAGTTAGAAAAAAGAGAAGGAGAAAGAGAGGCAAAGATAGTGATAAGGACACTACAACATGCTACAGTGACGTACGCAAACTTATTTTTAAGAGGATTTATGAATTTACTTAAAAAGCTATTTGTTACGAGCAACTTTTAGCATTACTTATGACTGTTGAAGGGGTTGAAAGGAATTTAGATATAACAACCGCCCCCTCCCCCTTTGCGTACGCCACTGTTTCATTATTTATACAGTTTGCTGGCGGCACTCACCTGATGCTATTGCTACGATTCATGCGTGGACTCTGCACATATGGTGATTCGTTGCCCTGCATAGGCATTTGTGCCGTTGTTCCGGCTGAGCGATTGTGCAACATCTTGTGGCCATGCCGCGTCATGGCCGGTGAACCAATCTGCATATGCTCTATGGCATCACCATCGGATAGACGACTTCCTGCCGTATTACTATGCTTCAACCACATGGCATATGAGCTATACTCGGGCTTAACCTCTGCATATGTCTGTGTATCCGATAAGGAGCCATCGTGACGTGTGCCAGCTGCGCGTGTGGAGATTCTATATAACAATGAAAGTAGTAGAGATTGTCAGTAGTTGATAGCAATGACTAGCTTCAAGCTTACCTGTGCTGGAACACATGCATATCGCTGCCTGGCTTGGGGAGACTATGTGAACCCGTGGCCAGACGTTCTCGTATCGATTGACTTAACTGCGTGGCTGTGGGTCCTGTCAGTGAGAAGCTGCGATGTTGTGTATTCGGTGGCATTTCTGTAAGGCAGGAGTAAGGGGTGATTCGATTAATAAACGAATAACATGCGGGGCATAGCTGTTTGGTCAACTTACTGTTCATATCATTGGGTAGCGTTTGGGTGCCGCCGGTCACCTTACGACCATTGGCCGTGCGTGGCACTGCGGATACGTGAGCTGTACGTCCACAGGGTAAACCATTGACCATACCAGGTCCACCAACGCCAACGCCAACGGCACTGCCACCGCCAGTTGCCATAAGCATGGCAATATTTTGTTGCTCGGCTGTGGAGGCAATGCTGCCATTGGCACGTTTCACATAACCAAAACTGGGCGGCACGCCCTTGGTGCGTGATGTGGCCGATGGTGAACCTTGCTTGGAGGAGCTACCACTACCACCGCCACCGCCACCGCCAACACCAGCACCAGCAGCATTGCCAGCACCCATGCTGCGACGCGATGGTGATGATTTCTCTGATTTGTCCACTTTGTGGCCATTGAGTGGTTCTGGCATTTTGGTCCAGTTATCGCGACCATTTCGTGAGCCAGGTCGATGATGTGGACTGCCATCCATCTTGTTATTGCCGTTGTTGTTGTTATTATTATTGTTGTTGTTGTTGTTGATGTTATTGCTGGTAGAACCACCACTCGAACTGGCCTGGCTGGCAGCTGAACTGCCGTTAGCAGCGGTGCCAATGCTATCCAATGATCCGCGACTGCTGCGTATGCTGCAACACAATACAAAACAAATACATTAAGAGAAGCACGTTAACAGATAGTAAGCCAAGTTTAAAGTAAACTAAATCCGTTATAAGTTCCCTTTCGATTTGAGTTTACTTTTTGTGTGTTAACCAAAACATTTATCACAAAGTTCATTAACTTTTTAAGGCAAATTGTTTATTGGCCTGTTGAAATTTTATGGCGTAAACAGCAGCAATGATGATGCATTGTTGCTCTGACTTTGTCTATGGTCAGCTGGGCGCCAATTACAGCACATTATGCACAACAACAGCAGCAGCAACAACAGCAACAACAAGCAGCAAGAGCATTGGCATATTGTGTATACGCCACGTGCGCCTGTGCTTAATTTTTATATTCCGTTAATTGCATGGATAATTTATGCAAGTTGCTGCTGTTGATGCTGTTGATGTTATTACAGTTGACATAATGTGGGTAAATGCGAGTAAATGTTATGTAATTTGCATAGAAGTTGTTGCCATAAAGCAAGTCAACCAAGTGTAAAGCAAAGCGTTAGCATTAAGGCTTTAACCGAAAGCAGCTGCCAAACAATTGTAAATCAGCGAACAGCACTTCAGTTGCTCATAAAAGAAGCAGCAGTTACATTCAATGGACAACAGTTAGATAGACTTGACAAGCTTAACAATGGACGCAGCAAATCATGGAAGTCAAAGAGACATTGGGCAAATAGAAGTAACGCTTCAAGTGCGACAAGAATTGCAGCTGAGAGCTGAATATCTCTCAGAGAAGTCTCTCTCTCTCTCTCTCTGTCTCTCTGTCTCTCTGCAGACAAAGGCAACAAAGCGCATTTGAGTGGCTGTCTCGAAGCGAATGGGCAACATTTTCAATTAAAATGACAAAAGACGAGCACGAAATCGTATAGCTGATTGAACTGGCAGTGTGAGAGGGAGGGAGGGGTGGATGAAAGAGTAGATGTGCTGCCTTAACTGGCAAACGGGTCTGTTTCATTGGCCAAAAGGATTTTTGTATTGTATGGCACAAAAGCCTTTTTAGCCAAGAGTCAACAGTAAAATATCATTTCTAAGCTGCTTACAACAAAACAGGTCTCATAGCTTTTAGCCATATATCAAGCCTAATTGGGCGTGTTCGACTGTCATAATAAATAATAATATTTATTTGAATTTCTATTCTATTAAAGAATATTATAGAATTATATACCGATATCCTGACATTAGCATGAAATGTTGCATAAATTATGAAAAAAAATAGCTCTACAGTATAATAGGCGTGGCAAATTAGCTCTAAGCCATAAATTCGGTTATGGCCATTGCCAAATGTCATAAATATCGATTGATGAACTCTTCTCAGGGAATCCATATAGATTTTCAATCACATTTAAGCGCTTATAATAGATTGTTTATTGATACTTTTCATGAATTTTCCGTGCCAACAACTTTTCCTTAACTGTTTTCTATCAGCACATGTGTTGAATAAGAGATCCTTGTGTTAAAGGACTTTCTACTTTAACTTTGCTTTACACATTTCGCTTCTATATCAATCATACAACATTTATTAGCTTACGTTTTCCACATTTTGTTTATCCTTTTAGATTTTCCGTTCTAGTTTATTGGCAAATTGCTGCATTTTCTCGCAGTTAATGCAATATTTGTTAGCTCATTTAATAATAGACTTTCATTTTATCAATTGCCTGATAAAAAATTTCAATTTCCAGAACACGCGAACACAGCACGAAAAAAGAAAACAAAAGCAACAGCAAAAAAAAAAAACATTTGCAAAATTGCAAACGATTTGCAGGTTTTCCTCATTTTTCTGTTGTTGTTTTTATCAGCATAAAATTTAATAACAGCAATTTAGGTGGATTTCATTTTAGATTGGATCTATGAGCTTGTGATTCAATTGAGGGAAAAAGCGATTAACTAATTGCATTGCGTTTGTTGCAGCTTAAAGTGCTTTGCAATTTTCTACTGTATTCGCGCTGAAAAGTATGCTATGATTTAAGAGCTGCGCTGACACAATAGTTGAAGGAAAGAATGAAAAAAGCAGAATGAAAAAAAACAGCTGTCTGGGCTATAAAACTCAACAACACCCTGGCAAGCAATTACCGTTTAGATATGCCCAGTCGATAAGGGGGAATGCAAGACGGCAAGAGGCAAGACGCAAGAGGCAAGCGGCAAGAAGCAACTGGCAAGTGGCAAGACACAAGAACAACAAACTGTAACGGAGACGTCCACTAGGCGGCTTGAGGGTTGAGGCGAGCAGCTGTCTCTTATGGTATGCGTGACTGTCTGTCTATTAGTATATGTGTATGTATGCCTATGTGTGTGTGTGTAGTCATGCGGTATGTCTGTGTGTGTGAGTCAGTGAAAGTGAGCGTCTGAAATGACACATAAAACTCATAAATTGTCGCATACTCGATATGCATAGAGAACGAGGACAGGAGCTATGTCTACGCCCAAGCCCACGACCACGCCCACGCCCACGCCTTCATTTGTTGTAAGTCGGTAAAATCAATAACGATTCTCACGTCAGTGGACTCTGCGTTGGAATTGTATGAACCGCACGTGGGTGTAATCGATGACAGCAATACTATTAAATAAACAATAATACTATAGTTACAATACAAACACACACACACACACACACACACACACACACACACATAAATATACATATATAGATATATATAAAACATATATTAAATGTATATAAATAAATATTATTGTAATCCTTTCAGTTATAAACTGCAATTCAATTGCAACGCAGCTAAAAACTTGCCACTGAAATCCAATTGAAGCGTGCACCAAAACAAAAAAAAAGAAAATGGCGCATAAATTTTCAGGAGCTGTCGAAAAAACAGCAGCAGCAGACGTCAACTACACGAGCGTAGTATAAAATAGTGAAAGGGGGCAGGGCTGTGGGTTGTATGGGGAAAAGCTATAAATTGCTTTCTTTTAGGGCAGGCAGCAAAAGGAAAACCAAAAAGCAAATGAAACGAGCGAATTGGTAACGCATTGAAAAGCCCTTAGGACTTTAAGGAAAATGCGTCAGTTCTATGATATTATGTTTTTCACATTTTGAGCTTTTCTATACTATACTTATACATATATATACTATATATATCTATAGGGATTAGTTTGTGTAAAATATATTTTGAAAACAATTTCGAAAAAAAAATAATGAAATTTGTTGCACTTTGGGAAAAGTTATCAAAGTTCCCTAGAAACATTTGTAATGAACAGCGTTGCCAGCTTGTTAAACCCACAAATGGCAACACTCAACAATGTAACTTAATTAGCCACAACACACAAACACTAAATTTTCATAAATTTTTAATATTTATTTGCAACTATTCAACTCTGAGCCAAAGTTTATGCAAAGTTTATTAAATTAAGCTGCTAATTAAAATTGAAAATAATTCAGTATAATTAAATGAAATTATAATTAAATATAGCTTGTAATTGGATGCTTTATGTGCTGACTAAAATTAAAAAAAAATGTAACTGTTATTAAAAGCATAACTGTAGACGCACAGCTCATTAAAATTAATTACTATCCGAAGAGAATCCTTTAAATGGCAGTTAGAATATCAGAACAGAAAGGGATATTTTATGAACTTCTTGTGCTAAGAATTTGCAGCTGAGCTTTGCACTGAGAACTCTGTAGCTATCTCCCTCTAACCCTCTGTCTATGTGTGTGTTTATAGTATTGATATTTTATGCTTGTATTATCCTGGGGCTGGGCCACACATTTAAAATATATTTTAGTGTCCTGCATGGAAAACAAATTCCATGCATGTTTGAACCCAAAATGCTTTTGGCTGTTTACTCGTTTTGCCGGTTTTCGTTTTGTTTTTGTTTTTCTCTACTTTTTTTGTTGGCTATATCGTTTTCAGTTTTGGCTTCTTTTTTCGATTCGTTTTTCGCTTTTGGCCAGAACGCAGAAGGAATGAAAACAAATTTCGTGCATAAAATGTAAATTGCATGGGGAGTAAAAAAACAAAAGGCCATAAACAAAATGTGGCTCGAACTGCGCTTTAGTGTTAGTAATTTTTTAGCACCCTCTCTTTCTCTTCGTTTAGGCCATTTTGGTAGGTTTCGTGTTGAGCTATTTAAATTTTTCGTTTGTGTAATTTTTAATTCAGTCGCTAATTTATGCAACGCCCCGTTGAGTTTGTACGTGTGGACTGGCTATGTGTGAAAAGGGGCTGGGGCGGCACTACAGGGCAGAATCCATGGGGGTCATTTAGTTTAACATTATGGAGGAGGGGCATACCATATACATGTAATTGCCGCTTGTAATTGACAGCAAACGTTGGAATCTAGTTGAATGTTTAAGAACTTGTTTGAAAGGAATTGCTGTTAGTTAGACAATTAGGCGTTTAGTTGAGGGTCCTTTGAAAGTAGCTGACCTTAATTCTTGTTACCATTAAGGTGGCAGTAAGTGAGAACATGCTATTATTATTCACCTTCAAGCCTGGAAATAGGCACAGCTCTAGCTATATACTGGCCAGGATATATAGATCCTTTCACTTTACATTTACTGAGCGAAAACTTAAAGTTGAATTTTCAGTTTCGTATCTAATATAAGTGGCACAACAAACAACTATAATAACTAGCACAATCTTAAAATTGGTAGTGAAAGCTACAAAGGGAATACACACATGAAATTACAGTCCCAGTTTCATTATCCTGTATGGCTTTGCTCTTGCTCTAGAAGCCTTTGAGATTCCTGTCGCCAGATGTCGGTCACACATTTTGCGTTTTATATTCTATGACTAAGGGGAATATCAACGCCTTTTCATTTATTAAAACTGTCAACAGGCATTAAACTTGTTTGCAAACTAGCACAGTTAACACACACACACACAAATACACATACATATACAATACACCCACACACAGACATGCTCTATGGCGAAAGTTACTTTTTGTATCTTGTTCTGCGAATGCTTTCTATATGGCTGATAAAATTTTATGAATGGAATTCCGACAGGCGTTACAAGAACATTAATAAAAGTGTCGAACATGCAAAGTGTTGGCCTGAATGGAGGGGTGTGCGGGTAAGTGGGTGGCATAGATAGGGAGGCGGGTTAGGTGCCTACGCACGCAGCCTTCAGCTTGGTGGAGCAAAGAGGTGTTGTTATGTGTCATGTTTGGCTTTGGCCTTGCTGCAATGACGCCTAAAAGCATGCAATACTTGACAACAGCAAACAGCGTCAAACGAGCAACAACAACAGTTCCAGAAACAGCAGCAACAACAACAACAATAAGAGTAACAGCAACAGCTTGTAGCGTTTTGGCAACATACTTTTACAAGGTATTTGCCAGCTGACTGTGTCAAGGATGTTGATGGCAGGATGTTGAATACAATTGTAAGGCAGCAGCAAAAGATGGCCAAAAAAAGAAAATGAATAAAGAAGAGCAAGAGAAAAGAAAATAAGTAGCAAGCATTGTTGATGTTGTTCTTATTGTTGTTGCTTGTAGGCGCACATCAATTATACAAATGGCAACCAGCCGGTTCCGTGCCGCTATTGTATGTCCTTTTACGACTTCCGTTTCATTGACGGTCGTCATAAATTATGGTTTGGGTCAACATATCTGTCTCTCTCTCTCTTACTTTTACTTCCTGTACTTATGCTAGTACCCGTATATCTTGCGCTAGCGAGAAGCACATCATCAGTAAGTGGCTATAAACCAAATGGCTATCATAACAAACCACTCCAAACGCTGCAACTTAAAGCTTGCTTTAAGCGGGCTTATACACAGTTTTTCTTTTGTTCTTTTTGCAAAATAAAATTATACAATGAAAATTCCAGCAGAGACGTTAACTTGGCGTTAAACGCACAACAAATGCAAATTAAATTAAACACCAAAACTTTTGGTAATATGCCAAAGCAAAAGTTAAGAGGGAAAACCAACAAAAAACAAACTTGCTGCCTTTTTCCGAGTGGATTTTCTTTTTGGCACATTTAATTAAAGCAGCTACCAATTATAACATGAAAAGGAACAAGTTTTCCACTGCAACTCTGTATATACCCTTTAGGGTCTATTGGGAGTAAACTGTGTTATCTTTGAGTTGGCAAAATATCCTTAAGGATAATTCCCATGTGTGAAGTCAAAGTGTTTGCCAAAGCACAAGGCTTGACGTGTACTCCAGAGCTACTTAGAAGTAAAATATACCAGTTCAAGCTAAGGTAAAGCCAGTGGTAGCAGACTAAAAGGGAGAGTAAGAGAGTGAAAGAGAGAGTATGAGTATGTTATGGTATTAGGAGGAGACATCACGGAATGGTTCTAGTCGCTAGCAGCTGCGGCAGTTTGCATGAAATGGAAACGTCTGGGAATATAATACCTCGGAAAAACTGTTTAAAATGGAAAACTATTGTTTACTGCTTTTATTTATACAATAAGCAAAAGTTTCCCATTACCAATGGAGTGGGAGACGGGGGTAAGTTTGATGGAAATAAAAATCTTATTAGAAGTTTAAAGGCGACACCGTAACAAGTCATAAATAAGGCACAGATTGCATAGTTGATAGTCTTATTGAAGTTTATTAAAGTGCAATGAACTGGCGACGTGAGAGAGGAAACACCCAAAACAAAAAAGAATGAGAGGATAAAAGGGGGCTGAGCTCATTGTGAGGTTGGGTAGCAACCCTCGTGTGGCAGGTAAATGGCACTTAATTTAATGTTAAATTTATGTAAGACTGTCCAAAGCTAATAAAAATGCCTTAACTGCCAGTCGACAGTCGACTGACATATATATAAAACAACTTTTATATCTAATACCAGCAAGATTCACACTATCACACACAGCAGGAGCATACAGGATATACAGAACATATACTACAGTTATACAGGGAAATGGCTGGAAATAACAACAAAAATGGGTTAACCGAGTTGGCCTAAAAATGTTAAAGTTTGCCGCAGTAGAAACTGCCAAGCCAAACCGCAAGGTAAACACTTTGCATGATTTAGGGCCATAGGAGGATACCAATGGACTCCTATGTCATGCCATAGAAAGACACATACAGAGAGAGAGAGATAGATACTATGACAGAGAGGGGTAGTTGGCTCACATATACTTCATTATGCATAAATTACTTTAGAGGTAAAATGTAAGAGGTGTGGCTGGAAAACAACATTGAAACACCCGTCGAATTTATAAATCGATATATAAAATGTGATTAGCTGAGCAAAACAGTAGCATACCGCAAGGCGTTTCATGCTGTTGCGTGCCATCTTCAACATATGTAGCAACATCAACTTAACAAATGAGTTTATTAATGAGCAAAGTAAACAGGTTTCTCCTCCTCTCCTATACTCCTCTACTCAAAACATAGACAAAAGCAAAGGAGCTGAGTTTGCTTTGAGTGGAAAACCAGGTAAAATTAATGTGAAAGCTATTAGAAAGTAGGCGTATGTCATGTCTGTCCCTGCTCCTAGCAGAACTTGATAGTTAAATGTAGTTTATATTGAGCTAAGGACATGTTAATTATAAGTGCAGATTAAGTTAAACACAAAAACCAATTACTTAGAGTAGAAAATTGAGTTCGCCATTCTGAGAAATGTACAAGCTCTAGAGGATTGAGTTACAAGTGCAAATTAAAGAGGTTGAATTTTAATTAAAGACCTTTTGGCTATAAAGGAAACTACAATGTTAATCTACAATTTCACTTGAGACTAGTTGAAAGAATGTCCAATTTTAGATAACTTTAACAACTCAAATCCTTATCCTTCCATTATCCTATGGCAACAAACTATTTCTATGCCAGTTAATTATTCTAGTAGATAATGTTACAAATTCATAGTTATAAAAGTAACTTTGTAATCTTTATGCATTGCATTAACTATTAAAGAGAAAACTTAACTCATATTTCAAGAGTAATTCAAAAGGAAGTTAGAGAAATTGTTGCCCGAGTTAGGTAGGAAATGATGATCTAAGCCGTAATTACCGGGCTTAGAATCTTTAAATATATATATATATATATATTGTTGTTCCAGTTATATCTAATGTAGCATACGTTGCTACCTGGCAGCTTTAGCTTTTTATTGTGGCGGGACAAATGCTTGAAGCCAAACGTTTTAGCCCTTTGGTATAACAACTCCATATGCGCCCCCTTTGAGCCTTTGTCAGGCGTGTGCTTAAAGCCGCTTAGCTCATTCTGAATTCAACTTAAGCAGAGCGCACACAAACAATTTAGATAAACCTGCAGTAGTAGAGGGAAATGTAGTGTGGGTAGGAGAGAGGGAGAGGGGTAGTCGTATGAGTCAGCTTGGTCTATAAACTGCTCTAAAATATGCACAGAATGTTGTCTTTACTCGCTGCCTGTTGCTGTTTTATGGCAAAAGGTTGCTCTCTCTTTCTACCCCCCCAAGCTTTTGCACAATGTATTTCTTTCGTGCCTTCTTTATATTCGTATGTTTTTTCTCTTACCTTTAGGTAGAACAGGCCACAGGACTTTGACAGTCGAGCTGGTTGGAAGATTTATGACCAATGTGCTGAGAGTTGACTGAAAGGTCTGACATTTGTAGTAATTGCCAAAAAGTGAGAGACAAATAGCAGAAAGCAGGCAACAGACAGTAGTTGGCAGAGTCACTACCAAATTGATTTGCTTAGCTATCACAATTGATACAACTTTATATGGTTAGGGAACATACTCTAATGACTATCTACATACATACATATATCTATATATATATATAGGTATATGTGGCATAAGAGTTATGTATGTGTGCATGATAGCCTGGCTGGGTCAGCGTTTATTTACGTTTACACTCAACCCTTTGGCTGTGAGCCTTCATGTAAATAGCAAAGACAAATAGTTTGTGCAGAGTAAACAAAAGCCGGTTGGAGTTTAATGGCCTGCAGCAGTCATTGACTTTGCTCCATTTGCTGTCCATTTCTTTAGTATGGAATACCCCAAATGATACAACATAATAATTGTCCTAGGGATCATAATAAGATACAGTATATAAATTACATATCTATACTTTTATTTACCTTTACATTTTCTGCAGTTTTTGTTACACTCAAAACACACACACAGCAAACACAAATGCAAAACAACAAACAGTTTTTACAAAATACACAAAAATAATTGAATTATATTGAATTTCAATTGAAACTCAAATTGCAATCAACTAAGCAAAACAGTTTGCTTAAAATAAACACTTGACTTAGGCAAATTCACTTTAATTTAGAAATATTTTTAGTACAATTTATTGAATTTTTACTTTAAGTAATTTCTTGCACCATTTGAATTAATTTTCTAATTTTTTAAGAATATTTATTTTAATTTTTTTTATTATTATTTTTAATATATTTTTTAAATATTTATTTTTATTAATAATTTTAAATATTAATTTTATATATATATATATTTCTAATACTTATTTAAATTTGTTATATTTTCAATATTTATTGAAATTTTATTTTATTTATTTATTTAAATTATTCATTTAAATTATTTATTTTTTATATATTTATTTGAGTTTCTAATTCTTATTTATTTTATTTTTATTATTTATTTTTACTATTTATTTTTATTATTTATATATTTATTATTTATTTTAATTATTTATATATTTATTATTTATTTTTATAATTTATTTTTTTATTTATTTATATTATTTATATTTTATTATTTATTTATATTATTTATTTAAATAATTTCAACGCGTCCGTCAACATTTTCCAGTGACAACCTTAACGCCCGAGCGTCTAAAGGCGTTTCTGGGGTTGCTGTGCTGTTTGATTGCCGCGTACCATATAAAAATACACAGTTCGAAAAATTTGCCGAAGAGCGAGAAGTTCGAAAAGCTTAATCAAAGAGAGAGAACGCGACTGTGTGTGTGTGTGTGTGTGTAAGAACAAGAGATGCCTTTGAGCACATGGCAAAGTTTTGTGTTGAAAGTAAAAGGCCGCCTGTGCCTTGCCTGGGCAAGCGGCAAACAGAGGTGAAACTGTGGGTAAACAACGGAAACATTGACAAGACATAGACAACACCTGCCCACCTGTACACCTACCTAGTTATATATATGTGTATATTAGTGCGTGTGTGTGTTTGAGTGTGTTTATATTCTGCTTACATTGAATGAATTGTATTAAATATATGTAGTTTAAGGCTTTAGGCGTTGCCAGAGCAAGCAGCTGCCTAAAGTTTGTCAAAATTATATAGACAGATCAAAACAGGAAATTGCACTTAGACCTGTCTGCAGTGTGTGATTAAATTATGAGCGGGGGAATGCGGGGAAATTGTTGCTAAAGTCTACGCAAAGGATAAACGCGTAGTAAGCAAAACAACTTTAAATAGCAACTAATTAAGATCTATGCAAAGTTACGACATAAATGATATAATTGATTGACATTGCAATTAACCAATATAAGACAGTTAACAGCTAACAGTTAACAGCTAACATGGTCGAGCAGACAGTCAACAAACAAGTCATTTATAACTCTCAATTGGTTAAAGCGCAAAACAAATCTTTTAAGTGGATTAACACTGTTTAATTGATCATAAAGTTCTTAATTTAACTTTATTCATCAATCTAATGCCGGCACACACACACACAGACAGACACCACACCTCTGCTACTGTTCACAGACGTGATATTATTACTCCTTGTTGGGTGTAACCACAGGACATAAGCCGCGTTATTGTCTCTTCTTCTTTGACGTTTGTATGTGTAGTTTTTATGGTGGCTGTCAGTCAAAAGCAACAAATGGCTTTTCGACTACAAGCCAGAGTGGGAGCGTGAGTGCGAGTGCGAAGGAGAAAGAGAGAGAGACACAAACACAGGCTACAGCTGTGCGTTCGAGTTAAGAGAGTTATGCAATTTTGGCTCTCTTAAGCATCAGTTGGTCATGCAATCAATGCTTAAACTTGTTTCATATGCGACAAGCTGCCTACCAAAAATTGAGCCAAGGGCGGGCAAGTTCTGCTGCAATTCCCAAAAAAAAAAAAAAATAAATACAAAATAAAATATAAAATAAAAAAATAAAAAATTGTATAAAAAATACTAACAACAAACTACAAAAAAATTGCATGCAAGAAAATCCTCAACGAGCATTCAATGAAAAGCGAAACTAGCCGTTAACAAGTTATTGTTGTTGTTGCCGTTGTTATTTGTTGTTGATTGGCCAAATGACTGAAAAGTTACTGCCACAAATGGGCAAGCCTTTGTATGCCAACTGAAAACTCTAATTGGAAACGCTTGCTAGCCATCAAGTTGGCCAAATATACACCAGAAGTGCCTGCTACTTGGCTTTCAAATGCTCATTAATCTTCTAGGCGTGGACCACTCAATCAACAAGCCATTGAATCGCACTAACAAATTATAAAAGTGCCACAGATGTTCCAACACTACACAGAAAATTTAATATCAAAGCAATCTGTGTATATATATATAAATAAATGCAATAAAATTTGGATGAATTCAGGGGCATATAGCATATATACTGGAATATAACATAAATAGAAAATAGAAAATTTTTATATATAAAATCATTTTGTGTACTTGAAACTTGCAACAAAATTGAGGCAATTTATGAACAAAGTTAATTACTAACTGTATAATTGCCTGTCAAATGTAATGGCTGAACTAAACAACTTTAAATTACAGGGTATTCAAACGATTTCAAGCGCATTAATAACTATCACAAAATATATCTAGAGGCTATGTCAAAGTTATTGAAAAACGATTAGGCAAAACTCTAGATAAAGATATTGTCTTGTATATATGTGTGTGAGTGTGTGCGTGTGTGAGTTAGTTAGATTGTATCAGTATTTGTGGTGTGTTGTGGGCGTTAAGTCATGTCAATGTATATAGGGGTACTGTTTGTGACATATGAAAAGGTCAGTTCAAGCTTAAAGGCTGCCAAGTGTTTTGTTTCACTTTTAACCAGGCTAAAAATGTGCCTGAGTATTTGTGCAACAAATGCCAGAGGGTAGCGGGGCATGTTGCAATTATCAATGGTCGTTTCCAATTGCACTTAAACATGTCTTTTGAATGAAAAGTAAATTGTAACTGGTTTTGCATAGTTAAGCTGTAGCCTCAAGCAACTGTTGCAATATTGTGGCACTATTTGCCATTTGCTGCAACTTCATTTGAGATTTAACAAATTTATTTAAATTGAATAATTAAACAATTTTTGAAGAGATTTAATTGATTTGTTTGAATTAAATAATTAAAACAAAATATCTTTATACCATTGAGACAGAAAGTCTAAAGCTGATAATGAAGTTTAGGTTGAAAGTTGCTATAACAGCGCATGTCTCGGCTGGTGTGTGTCTAGGCTAAATGTTGGTCTTTGCTATGCTATAAAAATGTAGCTGCTGCAGAGCTTTTTGTGTGCACCAAAGCTTGCAACAGGTTAGAGTTTAATAAGGAAAGCTTTTCAACAGAGGAAGGATATGGTTGAGTGTTGAAATGTGGAAGGATAAACAAATTATTAAGAATATTTTTTATATAAAAAAGTAACCTACAGATTTGATGAAGTCCACTTAAACAGTGAAGTTCACTTAAGCCCTGCTATAGATCCTGTTTCCAAATATCAATAATTCAAGCACTTACTTAATATGTTACCGTATTTTGTTTTCATACTTTTCCCCACTCAAGACTCATATGTAATTGAAAGGCAAGAAGGCTAAAAGCCTGGCTAACAATTGCTACCATTTGCTGACAATATGTTTTTAATGTGACAAACGCATCAGAATCTATGATTCAAACTTGTACTCCCCCTCGCCACCAATCAAAAAAAGGTTTTTCCACAAGCGACAAACAAAAATTTCCGCTTCATTTAACGTCTGTCGGCAGTTTACTAACAGCGACCCAATATAAGGGCACTACAGAGTTGGAAGGTAGAGGGTGTAGGGGGGAATATAGAAAGCGTTACAGTATCAAAATGTGTGCGGTAAATGAAGGGCTATTGACGGCTTTTGGGGCTCCTTTGGGGTCACGTCATTGAACACTCGAGTGGTTAGCCCCTTCAAAAAAGGTATCCATCAGGTGGACAGCCCAACACATATATATAAGTATACACAGACATTTATATATATATATGTGTGTGTGTATGTATGTTTGATTGTATTTTTGGGCCTAGAGATTCAGTGAGCTTGATGAAATTAATAAAAACAATTTGTATTTATTATGTCGGGGCTGTTGGGTGCGAAATTTATTTTCAATTTGGCGTCGCGTTGCGGTCAGCAAAATTTACGAAATGTGTAAAATTTTTCATTGATGCAACGTAGATAATGCGGCAGCATAAGGATATACACTATATATATATTTAAAGAGAAAGCTTTAAAAAAAAAAAGGAAATGAATTGCATTGCATTTTCAATGGCAATCTGGCTTAAATGGCTGTGTCTCACGCCTGAGCCATAAATCAAATGAATTGAAAAATGCGTTATTAAATAAAAGTAGAAAAAAAACATAGGAGAAAGCATATCACTAGACACACACACACACACACACACACACACACATACACTCATACAACTGCAAACTGTCTGCATGCCTGGCTGCTTGTTGAAATATGCGCCCTGCTGCATTTTGATTTACTTTTATGGCTAGACAACAAGTGGAAGCAACTAAACCAAACCCAAAGGAAACCTAAGGCAGAGAGTGGGGTGTGTAGCGTGTATATGAAATGTCAGGACATGGACACAGGAATCAGTGGCTGGTAAGGGCACTTGTTGGGCTTCAAAATTATGTCCTGCAGGTGTCAGGCGCCGCAACTGATTAGCTTTAGCTTGACACTAATGCGACATGCTAGGTGTTGCAGAGTGAGGCAAAGGGGACGACGACAAGCGGTTGGTATTGCATGTGGCAATGTTGGCTCTGACAACGTGCATTAAAATTCAATTATGGCGAATATATATTTTGCAGCTGCAAATACGTGACGATGGTTCAAAAGTCAGTTGAGGGTCAGTTTGGTCTTTACTTGGAATTAGCCAAGGCTGATTGAACTTGTTGAAGGTCTGCCTACATCCCTCCTTCCCACACACATTCCACATACAACACTAAACTGAACGACATCTGTTCCTATTTATAAAGAAAAATATATAGTACCAGAGAGAGAGAGAGAAGATTGTGAGGGAGAGACAGAGAGATCTACCATTTCATCGCCCCATGGCATTGCATTAATTTCACAGATCAAAAGCGTTGATGGACCGAAGCTAATGAAAATGTAGAGCGCCTTTTCCCCATTTCCTTTATAAGCGCTTTTTAATGAAATGCGCGTAGAAATGTTACCAAAGGGAGGGGCGGCACTGTGGGCGTGTAGTCTGACAAGTGTTTAATAAAAATACAAAATTATGTTGCAGCAGACTCCAATGTGGCAGCTACCACAAAAAGAAAACTGTGTATTAAAACTAATGCTAAACAAATGACTAACAAATAGAGTGGAAAGTGGGATTAGAGGCCTAACAATAGACTTATAGAGAGAGCGCCCACTCTAAGGCAGAGTAAAAAGTAGTAGCAAGCAGAGAATTCTATGCATACAGTGGAACCTCCCAATGCAGAACACTTTTCCGTTCTTTCATTTTAATTTTCTATATATTTTCACATTTAGCTGCCTGCCATTTGCCACCCTACTTTTGGGCGCATTCGTTAGTTATGACCGCTCCTGTGCACACATCAAATTCGCTTGTTAACAGCAACTGCTCTCATAGATACCTTTGTTAACTGAAGTGTCAAAGTGGCAAGTGGTTCGCCAGTTGCCATGGCACTGCGTGAATGTATCTCAATAGCACTGCAGCACCAGCTCATCTTCTCTCTCTCATCATCATCCTCTTCATCATTCCATGCCCATTCCATACTCATCCTATTGGGTTGCTTACTGTTTGACAGGTGAGCATTGTCGATTGTCAAGTCGTCTGTTATTGACAATTTGCAAATGACATTTGACAAGCAAACATAGAGCAGAGTTGAAGCGTGTAGCCTGATCTCTGGGCTTGTGCCTGGAAGTCAACTTCAAGTGGATTTTATGCAAATTGGCAATTTGAATGTTGGGTATGGTTTTGGGTTTGGTTTCTTTTTTTAAAGTACTAACTGTTTTGGCCGGAAGTTGTTAAGGTACCTCTCAAGTGGCAGCCAACACAATTAACTGCTTCAAATGATGAGTGCCCCCTATAGATAAAAGAAATGCTTTCACCCGCTGACACCAAAAGTGTGGCCAAATTGTGCGTGGCAACCAGTTCCACTCACGCTTCAATTCACAACTGACAACCAACCAACAAAGTCAAAGCCAACAACATAAAGGAAGGTTCATTCCATTTAAGTATCGCTTTATAGCCTCAAACACAACATACACATACGCAGAGAACATGCAACATTTAAACAGACGCCTTCACAACGGGTGACAAACTTCTTGGAAGCAAAAGACGATACGATACAATGGCAATTCCTGGTTGACTCATTGGTGTCACTTGAGGAATTGGACAGAAGTTGCACAAATGATGACTCATTATACTTATTGAATAACGGGAAATGTAGTCAACTATTTCAAATATTTATTACACTCAATTAAACCTAAATAATTGTTGGCAAAACAACTCTTAATAAAACTTTAACATATGTTATATCCCAAGGTTAAACTGTACTTAATTTAACTGGATATAGCTATAGTTATCATCAATATAAGCTGTACTCTATTCTAAGATTTTTGATTTAACTACAAGATAGCTATAGTCATGGTCAATATAAGATTATGTCAAGTTTAAACTGTACTAGGGTTATCTGCAAGATAGCCATACTTATTGTCAAGATAACTTTTACTTTATTCTAAGCTTAAACTTTATAATATAACTTAAATAATTGTTGACAAAACAACTCTTAATAAAACCCTAACATATGTTATATCCCAAGTTTAAGCTGTACTAGGTTTAACTGCAAGATAACCATACTTATTTTCAAGATAAGATTTACTTTATTCTAAGCTTTAACTGATCCAGAACAGTTGCAAGATAGTTATACTTATCCACGAAATAAGCTGTACTATCTCCTATGGTTTTAATTGTTAACTATTTCGGTTTACCTGCAATTTAGTTAGCTACAGTTATCTACAAGTTAACTTCGTGTTGCTAACAAATAAACATTGATGTTTTCACATGGGAATTTAAGCTCTACTCTCATTGGAATCTCTTACGTAAATATATATTCATATTGAATTGGCTGTACTTACCGTTCCTCTATGGTTGTTGGTAGTTGTGTACGTGCACGCATCATGCTGAGAAAATGTTTGCCATGTGCAACGCCACCTGCAGAGCCGCTGCCGCTGAGACCGCTGCTGCCCTCGGACAGGTATCCATTGTCAATGTCATGATAGCGACTAGCCGAAGGTGAGTTGCCCACGCGTAGTGCATCCCCGTCGCTGCAGTAGCCCTGGCCAATGTCTGATTCGCAATAGTCCAAGTAGGATTGATGCGGATGATGATGCTGTTGGCCGCCGCGAGCACCACGTGTGGGCAGTGTCACGTGTGAGTTGTAGCCGCGCAGCAGTGGACGCATTGGCAACACCGAGGAGGCAGCTGCAGCTGCAGCTTGTGCTGCATTTGCGGCTGGCTGCAGCTGTTCCTCTTTGGACTCATAGATGGTGCCAACTATTTTCGTTGGTATCGTATGGAATTTACTGGGCGAGGCGGTGGGCGTGTTAGGTGCCGAATTGGGCATGGGACGCTGCAGCGGTGAACGCGGCGGCGGCGAGGATAGTATATGTGGACCCGCATTGTACTCCAGCTTGCGTGGTGCACTCATTGTGGATTTGGGTGGTGGCAGGCGGCTGCTGCCATAGATGCCACTATGCTGTGGCGTGCTGGGCTCACTCAGATAGCCACTTGCATTGACAGAGTAGCCGCCAGCGCCATGTGCTGATATGTGTGTGGCCGGCGGTGGTGGTGGTGGTGCATTGGCATAGTACGGAGGTGGTGGTATTGAGGGCAATGCTTTGAGGATATGTGGTGCTTGGTTGACTGTTTGAACTGTTTGTTGCTGCTGCTCCTGGGATATGTTTGCTTGTGTACTATGATTAGTGGATATGTCGCTTGTCTCGCGCTTCAAGAGCTCGCCGGATGCAGTGGGCAGACCCAGTTGTGGCAACTTGCTGGTACCCTTGATAGCTGCTATGGGCTTGGGCAAACCTGTGCCATTTGGACTCTGCAGCAGGTGTTGGCTCTGGCTCTTGGGCGAAGATTTGGGGTCAGTTTTGGAATTCAATGATGATTTGGAAGACGTTTTGGCAGTATTCTTTTCGACAGGTCCGCGTGCCAAGGAGTTCTTGCCGGGTCGTCCCATAGTGGAACTGCGCGATTCATTGCCCGAATTTTGCTCCTCCTTGTGAAGTGAACGTGCTGGACTCTTCTCCTTCTTGTCCAGCTTTGTGGCAGTCTTTGTTGGATCCTTTTTCTGCTGTGCAGCCAGCAGTTTCGATTGCTTTGTATTGTGCTTCTGTTGGCTTTTCTGTACGCTAACACTGATGCTGGGCGGCTTCAGCTGCGAATTATGGCCATCATTCAGGCTCAGACTGGAGTCCGAACGCTCCGAGCGTGCTGAACTAAACCCCGAGGAGGAGGATGTGCGTTTTGATTGAATTTGTGTTTTATT
Organism: Zygothrica quintamaculata; assembly: GCA_037044455.1. Classification (NCBI taxonomy): domain Eukaryota; kingdom Metazoa; phylum Arthropoda; class Insecta; order Diptera; family Drosophilidae; genus Zygothrica; species Zygothrica quintamaculata. The sequence goes on along the minus strand of JBAMBS010002739.1, from coordinate 412,683 downwards.
CGATGCAGCAGCAGCTGCTGCATTCGCTGCATTTTGTTGCTTCTCCTTGTTAAACAGCTTCAGCTTATCCAGCATCGAGTGCTTCTGTGGCGCCGTGGGCGCATTCAAGCTACTCGGCGATGGTATACCACTCTGATGGTTACTCTTGACCATCGGTGGACGTAGACTGCAATGAATAGAGCTTTGTTAGCCGCATGGCACATTGAGTGGGCAACCAAAGACTTACCTGTTATTATTACCACTCTTCAGGCTCTGTATGGTATGATTACTGGTGGGCGGACTGTTTGGACGGCTTGTATTGAAATCACTGCCGCTCTTGCCCAGACCTGGTATGGCTAAGAGAGAGAGAAAGAGAGAGAGAGTGATGGAGAGAGTTCATTAATATCATTCTCGTGTCACTTAAATATATGTCGACAGCCTGTCAACTAAGTCGAACACAACTGTCGAACAAACAGAGTTGCAACCAATAAATCATTGCCACAGGCCCAGTGGACACTAAACTTAATTAATTGCTCTCTGTGTTAAGACTCTGAGTGGCAGCAGATCTTCTACTTTGGTGGCATTTAAGAGCAGACAGGCGGCAGATCTCGCATAAATCTTGCAGCAGTCAAATTTATTACGTTTGAAAGAAAGTTGAAACTTTGACTTGAAAGTGAGCAATGGAAATGAGAGCGAAATGTTGTTAATATTATTCCCAGAAGTGTATAAAATACTCTTTAGTTTTTGCTTAACACATTTCAACAATTTGTGGCACCTCAGAAATACACGCAACACGCATTAATTACACAAATTGTTTGCAACTCCAATAGAATCCAATGCAATGAAATATGAGCAGCAATGAGGCGGTTTTTCTATAGCTTGCCGCACCTTCTCCATCTGCTCTTACAGCTATTGCTCCATGTGTAATGAATACCCAGGAGTGCTTTGATGATGTGCAGCACATTGTTAGGTTTGGGTATGGGTGGGGGGCGTGAGTGCCACACGCGGCATATAACCCTTTATATATTTTAAAACAAATCTCGGCCACAATGTTATACTAAGTGCAGTGGCATCTACCACTCATTGGGGGTTGGTTTTTTAGACCAAAATTTATATATTCCCAGTTAGCACCGGAACTCAAAGTGCCCTCCATTAAGGGTGGCTTTAAAGCCGTTCTTTTTAATAAAAAAAATTGAGCTTGGAGAAAGAGAAATTGTACACTTACATGGCGTATGATTCGGAGTCGGTGGCAATGGACGCACCTTGTCCGGTGGACAGCGACGCTGGACCATAACAGTGGCCGGCAGCGGTATGGAAGTGCCGCCATTGACCTTCCCATAGGCAGGCGCTATTTGTCTGTAATGAGCAGAAAATAAAAGAGATATATAAATATTACTATAAAGCATTAACTATATATAGTATAGTATATACTATATAAATATATTTTAATGCTAAGCCGCCCACACAGCTGCCTGTAAATGGAGTGTGTTTACAGCTAAGGCGTGATTTGCATGTGTTGTATAAAGGGAGTCACAGATATAAGATACAAAAGCTATCTGACAGATACTTTTATGCATTCGCCAGGCACTTATCTTGACATTTTATACAAACTGCGGCATAAAAGTTATATTTTTATACATTGCGCAGAACGTTGATAAATTAATAAAGTTGCGGCCTAGCCCCTTTTTTTTGTTGCTGTTGCCTTTCCATTTACAACGAACTAAGGCAACAGCAACAACAACAACAACAACAACAACAACAAGAAAAACTTGACAATTGCTGTAAATAATTTTACAACATTTTTATGATGCGATTGCAAGAAATGAAATTAAAATTAAAGACAAACGTGCCCATAAATTCACAAGATACTATTGTATCTTTATCTTTTTTTGTTTAAAGCTATAAAAGAGCGTAACTAAGTAGCTGAGAGTGCAACGCTTGATTAGCTGTAAATATCATTTTAAATGCAAATTTCTTGCAAAAGAAATCTGAAATTTTATTTGCTCATTTTCCATTGCAATTTCAATTTTATTCATTATAATTGAAGCCAATTAAAATTCAAATTTCAATTGGCCTTTTTCAATCAAATTACAAATAAAGTTTATAATATGAAACTGCTGTTAAGCTGCTTTAATGGAAAAAATATAGCTAGCTGGAAAAACTGTTTTTCCCATTTTCTCAGCTACTTAATTAATATTAAGTTAAGTCGTTTTCTTTTCAGCTTTTGCAATTACTCAAAATGCTGATTAAAAACGCAAATAAAGTAATAAAAAGCAACGAGAAACTGAAACTGAAACTTAACTTTTAATAAGTGCCCAGCGAGGGGTGCTCCCTCCTTACCTCTCTCTCTCTCTCTCTCTTCTTAAGGGCAGACAAGTCTAAAAGATACATTTGTATCTTATGACTTGCTCTTGGTCTTGACTTGCCATTGTTGTTAGCCATTAATAAGGAAAACGTTAAGAAAAAATACGTAACAATTGTATTAAATGCAGACTAAAAACATACAAATAAACTAAAAGTCTAATTGTTATTGTTAGACTAAAACAATACCCTGTAATTGGGCGTTATTTTATATATATTAAACTTAAATTATATTTAATATTATACTATTAATTTTTATTTTATTTTATATTTTATTATAATTTATATTTTATTAAATAAATATAAATTTCTTTTAATTTATTGCAATTTTTAGTTAATTGAATTTTAATTTTATTTTTAGTTTAATTAAAAATATTAATTTTTTTTATATTATTAATTTATAGAAAATTTTTATAATTTTATTTATTTATTTTAAATAGTATTTTTAAAAGAAATGTATTTATTTTTTATAATTTTTATTTTATAATTTAAAGTTTCCATTTTGACCGCTTGCGTTTAATCGATATTTAAATGCCGGTAAATAATTTAATACATAAAATAATTCAATAAATAAAATGAGTAAAAAATAAATAAATAAAAAAATAAAATAAGTAAATAATATAAAAATATTTTCAACCACTTGTTGGTTTTGTTTATAAAATTAAATGGAATTTCCTATTATAAACACAGATTTTTATGCAGTAAACAAATGCATCTAATGGCATCTAATAAAATCCCTGGAAAAACTTGGAAATATAAAACTGATGTGTGTAAATTATAAAGAATTTTAACATATATCCCGAATCCGAGACGAATTTTGTAGTAAATAAATATAATATAAACAGTTATATATATGCACTTTAACAACTGCAAGCGATTTATATGAAGTTCGATATGCTTTGAAGAGGGATGAATGATTTGAACGCTGCAACTTGTCAATAGATGGCGTTGTATGATTTAGACCTGGACAACACAACAACAATTGTGTAACTCAATCCTTCTCTGCTTGTAATGATTACAGGGTATTACAAGAGCGTCTGCCAGACGTTACCAGACAGACAAATGAAGCTGGCAGATGCTTTGGGTTTGGCGTTGGCGTTAACGTTGGCAGCGTCGCTGTCTGCGTTGCTGTTGCAAATTAAATATGGAAAACCCGAAAATAAAATCGCTGTTTGCTGCTGCTGTTTCTGTTGCTACTGCTGCTGCTTTTAGTGGTTTTCATCAAGTGTCTGTCATGCCATATTTCTACTGCCAGCGCGCAGACAGACAGCAAGAACAGTTAAACAAACAAGTTGCCAAAAAAAAGAAAGTATTTGGGGGGAAAAGGGTTAGTACACAAGATCCAAATTACTTTTCATATAATTTCATTTGCATTTTATTGTTGCAACTTGCTTTTTTCCGGCAGCAGCAGCACATCTTTCGCTTAGCATAAACAAAATGAAAACAAAAACCAAAGCTGTCTGTAGAGTTTTGCGTAAAAGGATGTCGATTGTCTGGATATGTTAAAAGAAGCTGCACACACACTCACACACACACACACACACACAGTCGAAGTGCTTGTATACATGTGGCATGCAACATAGTTGTGCAGCTTTACAACTCATTTCAGGTGTCACATGTCAAATGTGATGGTTCACGTTGCCTTGCAAATTGAATTTGTGTCTATATTACGCATTTTTGATTTGTTGCAAGCTGCCAGCTGTCATAAGTCATTGACCTTTTCCGCGTCTCCTATACAGACATACACACATACACATACACACACTTGTATATACATAAATATAATGCCATATAATAGCTGACTGGCTGTGTTCCTGGTGGCATTCACCTGTGCGCTCACAGCCCACGCAGCTGCTGCAATTCGAGTTGCAATTTCAGCTGTGGAGTCCACTGAAATGAATGAAAGGTTGGGGCAAGTAAAGTGCAGATTGTGGCAGCAAAGGGAGCCAACTATGAAATGCGTCGCTGACTCCAACTGCTATACATATATATATATATATATGCAGCTTCCCTTTTGCCACAATTTGCACGCCCCTCTGCCCCTTGTGTGCCCTATTCCTTTTGGCAGCATTCAGTGAGCTGGCCATTAGTTGCATTTGCGTTGCATGTTTGTTGCTTTTGTTGGCTTTGTTGCCGCACAATGTGTCACTTGAGTTGCATTTGTCATGGTGTTCAGGCAACTTCTAAAAGCCAGACTCTACTACCACTACCACTACTACTAACTTGGCCTGTTCCAGCGCCACGTGAGAAGCAGCCAAGGAACATTGCCCTGACCATTTTGGGTAGTTGCCAGTTGCCATATACGAACTGTGGCGTTGCAACAACTCTTTCGCTTTTTAACATGGCCTATACATATGACGATTTGTTGCCTACACCGTTTATGGTTAGAAATGTTTTTCCATTGGTCCCAGCCCTTTGAGCCCGACTCAAGATCTGATGTCAAAGATGCAACTCACGATAAGACTTAAAAGTTTCAGGAAGAAACTCAACTTCGTTTTTTAGGTTAATAAAATGTATCTTAACTTCATGGCTTTCACTTGTTAAAATCTATTAGATAGTTGGCTAACACCTTTAGCTACTGACCAAAGCCATTGCAATTTTTACATTATCTTAACCCAAAAACCTTTTGAACTTGGCCACAACTATTGCCTGTTGTTGATGTTGTTATTGAGGCGCAGCAGCGAATAAATTCATAAATTTGCCACAGCCAAATTGGTGTGCTACTGCGACCGCAGCTTGTGAAGTGGCAGCATCTCTGCCTGCTGCAAGCACATCAAGTTTTATCAACAACAACTTGCAGCCAGTTTGTGGCAAGCAGACGGTACCACAAAATTTATGTGTGTTGCTGTCGCTGGCGAAGAAGCCAAAGCAAAGGCCACTTGAAAGAAGCAAAAAATGAAAAAAAGTTGGCCAACTCAAGAGTTGGACGAGACGGGTTTTTGGGGTCGTACGACTGTCGGCTATAAGCATTTTGAGTAGGTGTTGAATGGTTGATAATAAGCGTAATTATGTGCCATTGATATGGCCTCAAGGAGTGGCAAACTGTGAGAGATAAATCCTGAGACATGAGACAACTGAAGATCACATTAACTAGGAACAAACTTTTTTAAACTCAAAGTGTGTAAAATACAGGAGGAGGGAAGAGCAGAGCAAAGAAGAGCTGGAAAACTTGTTGACTTTATGCAGATGAAAAGTTAGAGAAATCGTTAAAATGTAGAACACTAGTTAAATTGGTCAACAGTGCCGTATTTAAGCCATATACAGTCTTTACTCTAAGCCAAACTTATGGCTTGCTGCAATCTGAGTTTATGGCCAACTTAATATCAATGTTATATATAATTTAATTTAACATTATTTTTGCATTTAACTCACAATTCTACTGCAACTTTTTTAAAAGTTATTTTTTATTCTGTTTTAGCGAAATATTTAAAAGCATTTTCCAGTTATTTCCAATGCTTCACATTGGAAATGGAAATCATTCTGGAATGAGCTGAAAAACGTGTTGAACTCTTAAATCGTGGTTGTCCTTGTGCATTGTCTGATTCCTTGCCTTTACGCCTGGTCACCTCCAGACAACATAGGTACCATCACTACTACTACAGCCAGCATTATGCTTAATGCAAAGATGAAGATGAAGATGAAGACGAAGATGAAGCTGAAGACGCACTCAGTCGGAAGATACAGAATATGAGTTGAGTTGCTATACACATAGTGTAGTATACTGTATGTTGCAGCTTTCAAGTGCGGCATAAAGTCACGATTTTCAGTTATTAGATGGCAAAAAACTTCTGTCTTAACTTGTCTTCATCTTCTTGGCTTCAAAAACAGTTGTTTGCCTGACTTTAGGGACGCATTTTCTCAGCTGCTCCATGGAACAATTAATAGCGTCTGCTAACACATACTTTACTTTACTTTCAGCCGCCCACGCACACACACACACACACACACACACACACACAAACATACATATATTTATACACTTGCACGTGCAGACAACATTCTATGGTGTTTGCTGCGACTAATGGCAGCCATCGTCATCGGGTTGCCACCTTTGTTGACTGTTGACTGAGGCAACAACATGTCGACGACATCTTTAAATATGCAGCAGGTTGCTCTATGGTTCTATGGCTCTATGGCCAAGTAGCAAAGTTGTAAGCAAACCGCAGCCGCAAATGGAGAGTAGCCAAACAAACAGTAGGCAAAAAAAAAAGAAAAACAAAAACAAAAGAGAATAAACAAAGTACAAGAAGCTACATCAAGTGGGCAGCCCTGCTGCTGGCAGCTCGAGTAACAACTTCCACTTTTTGGTTGTTTTCTTTTCTCTTCTAGATTTAAGTTTCCATAACCAATGCAAGCGATGAGTGCGTGCAAGCTTAACGATAGTAGAGATATATCGTATCTTTTCTTATAGCTAAAGAAGTGTACGCCAAGCGATAGTTATTTTATATATAATATGTAAATCATCGATTCAGATTTCATATTATAGATAAAACTTCTTTTTTTTTTAAAAAAATGTATAAATTAAAAGTAATAACTTATATTTGGTATTATGCTTCATATATTGGATGAACTTTTCTTGATTCCCTTTAGTATCTATAACTATCCTTAACTCCTATCTCTTTATCCTGTTCTCACGCTGTCATCTCTAGTCTATATACATATATGACAGCTTAGCTTAGATCACAGGAACATCGCAACACTTTTTGCTTTTCTTTTTTCACACCCAGCAAATGCAGCTGACAACATTTTGTGTATGGTATGTATGTGTGTGTGTGTGTTAGTGTGTATCTTTCAGGGTGTTTGTATGTGTGTATTGAAGTGTGGGTACTGTGAGGGTTGGACAAATGCTCGTAAATAAACCAAGCTGCATTTCGGTAGCCTTCTATTGAACAAACAAAGTTTTGTGAGTTAAACAGCGAGGGTTGCCTGATAAGTAGTCAAAGTAGTAGGCTGGCTGCAGCTACCGTAAATGGATTTTCAATTATGCAACTTTGGCAAATGTTTTATTTATTGACTTTCTACGCACTACACACTTCCATCATAACCGTAAAAGAATTATTAGATATGGTGGTTGATTTCCATGTGCAGAAGAATATTTTCCAGGGGTTGTTGATGTCACAGGGAAAACAGAAAGTAAATCAAAAATGCACTTTGAACACATTCCATTTGGAGGTATAGAAATGAAATAAATATGAATATGTTTTGCTTGTTTGTCTGCTGATCATTTGATTATGCAACACGCGGGGGCAATAAACTTCTTAGCTGCCCCCCCAAAACACACAGAGCTTCAGTCTATCAGACTTGGCCTTTAGTCTGGCTGGCAGCCAACAGAAGATTTACTGAAATGGTCTACTCTAAGGCTATGGCCAAGACGGAAGTTGATCAAGAGTCGCGTGTCTGCTGTATGTGTCGCTTTTGGCACCTAGAGTTTGCCACTTTGGAGTAGGGATTGAAGACAGTCAGAGAGGCAACAGCAGCTAAGCGCATTAATTATGAATCGCTTTTCCTCGGTTAATTTAATGGGAAAACTGTATAAAATTTGCACTTGCTGGCATATATCTTTAGTCTAAAGAAAGAAAAACAAAAAACTAACCACAAAATGTCATTTCCATTAGCCTCCAACTTGTTGGCTCTGCGAAGATCCAAAAATAGCTAAAGACCCACCACTGGAGTGTGGGACGTTCTTCTGGGTTGAACTTTGATTTTTATTTTCTTTTCTTTTCGTTTATTTTTTCATATAAATAGAATGAAAAGTTCTTGGGAAAATATCGTAAATCTAATCAAATTTGGCTATGAAACATTTTATTTTTTTTTTTGATTTTTTTCAACTGATTTATTAGAGTGACATTTGGCTTTATCCAAGCGTTATCTCTCTGTCTGCCTATATATAAGATATATATAATGAGTCTCATTAGTGGCCACAAAGTGTCTAAGAAAATCTACAAAATCAAATAATCAAAATCTTCAAAACCCCTCAATGTATTTGTATTATGTTGTTAGTGTGTGTGTGTGTGTGTGGTGTGTGTGGATTACCTTCTGACATCCGGTGAGTTGGGCAAACTGCGACATTTGCGTCCATTTTTACTATTGCCATGTGCAGCCGATGACGATGAAGATGATGAGGCATTACCCATTTTTATATAATATTAATAATGAGCGTTTCTTGTTTAACTTTAGTATATGGATTAAGTTGTAATAAAACTATGTTTAATTTGGCATTTCGATGCAACTTTGGCACTTTTTAGCTGTTACTTTTTTATGCGTTTCGAATTTACATTTGATTTTTTATATCTTTTTCGCGCTTATTTTATGAAACTTTTTTGTGAACTTTATATTGATAATTAAATAATTAAAAATTAATTATTTAAAATATTTTTATGGTAATAATATATTTAGGTTTATTTAGTAGCTGTTTGCATATATTAAAGCGTTGTATAGTTTGAATCTTAATATTTCTTTTAAGAAAGAAAACTTCAAGCTAAACTTATGACAAGCAGCTCTGTGACTCCCTCTTTCACTCTCTCACCCCATCTCTTTCTTTCTGTGTATTTAGTATGATTTGTAATCTGATTTAATTACCTAAACCCCCTCCCATCTCTCTGTATATATAGTATATTGTAATCCATTAGCAACTGAATCAGCAGCGTGTCAATTGCATACCTTTTGATTCCCTTTTCCGCAAAATTCTTTCAGTATTTGTTCTATATATAATTACTTGGTAATTAAGTATATATATTTTGGCCAAGAGACAGTACTAAAAATTGCTGGTAATCAAACAAATGTCTGCTGCAAAACGCCCCCCAAAATAAAGGAAAAATGAGGAAAATTGTATAGAAAAAAGGATCCATTTGTTGGTTGTGTGTGTCTGGCGTCTCTCCTTTTTGGGGTTGGATGAATGTAATGTTTGCACAGCGCTTTGATCTAAGCCAAAAATTATATACTGGAGGGTTGTAACAGACACACAAATACACACACAAACAGAGAGAAAACTAACTCGTAATGCAATTAAGTTAACATATTTGCAACTTCCACATAGAACGCAAAAAAATTATATGTTCTTACCCGAAAAATAAACCAGGAAACCAGCAAACAGACATTTTTGATGTATGGCTAATCGAAAGTGAAACAACAGAGCACAATACAGGGTGTTTCAATATAGAAAGTAAAGAAAGCCGAAAAAAAAAACAAAGCATATTTGGGCAACAGTTGCAGGACTTCCAGCCACACTGCCCCAAGGAATCAATAACTTCAATTACAAAGATGCAAAGCCGCTGCAAAAGATGCCCAAAAATGGCGTGTAAATAACACGCACGTGTTCGTGACACGTGAGTGGGACTGGGATTGGTACAGCAGCATATATGAAGGGTTTCTGGTGTTGTTTTGAAGTGCCTGCTAAATGCTCTTAAAGTGGTCATATTTTTTGGTAAGAACCCAAAGCTCAACCCTAAGTTAAGGGTGCGAAATTTATGCTTAATCAATTTGTCGTAAAAATTAATGCCTTGTACTTGATTCCTTATGTAACTGCAAGTTGAGGGTTGTTACAGCTACTAATACTACTACAACTAGTACTACTGATGCTGCAGCTATTACGATAAATATTGCAATTGTAAAAAAAAGAAAAATGCGACACGTGTCACGCAACGGGTGGCACATACAGTTTACAGTTGAAAAAAAAGAAAGAGTTTTTGACTTATGCGTGAGTTTGTCTGATTTATGAAAAACCTTATACTGAGTACTGACTGTATGTGTGTGGCGTCAGTTGCGTAATCAAACTGTCACAGCAGCAATTACCACAATCAACAGAGCACAGCAACAAAGCACCAAAAACCAACACAACTTCAACTCGGATTCTGTTACTGATTCCGATTTTGATTCTGATTCTGTTTTTCTGACTTTGTTATATGGAAAAGTGACTTCGTTTCGAATGACAGCATAATTTCCATAAATTGTTGCAAATTGTTTGTGTCACTTGTCACTCTGCCACAAGCAAGTTGCAAGTTGGAAGCAAAGGCCTAACAATTCGCTAACAAAAGACTTCAAGTTAAACGACTTGACAGATTGATAGAATTCAACTGTAATATCAAGTTATATAGTAGAAGAAAGGCTTTTTATATAACATAGAGGAAATGTGACTAAATGATAAAATGATTGAGTAATTGAATCAAATGAAGCAAGAAGCAGGAAGCAAAGACACAAGAATATATTATGTGGCTTAAAGTAAAAAAGAGTTCAATGAATTGTTAAATGAAAGTTGTCAAAGGAAGAGAGGGAACAAATTTCTAACTAAAAAAGTGTGTCAAATGCAATGGAATTTGTCAACTAACTTAAGGCTGGCTTAAACTAGACTTAGCCAGTTTTAAACTGCATAATATTTTGGTAACTTAAGTTGCCTTTTGACTATATAATATAAGACTTAAGTAAACCGATTTGACTTGCTGATTTGAAGAGACTACTAAGTGCATTCTACAAGCTTCACAGTTGCAACTAAAGATGATGCAGCAAAATGTGCATGTAAAATGCAAATTAGATGCAAATTGCTTACAAAAATTACAGAAAATTGTTGAATTTTATATGGGCATATGTACATATCTGTTAAGGCCACACAGCGGGATATATTGTAGTACTTAAATATTTTTCTTTTTTTTTATTAATAAAAATTGATTATGTTTCTTTGATGCGTTTGTCATATGAATTGTCGCTACTTCAAAGCTGTCGCTGCGATTATGAAATATTTATGATTTATGCGTGACTTGGCTGCACCTCAAAAGATACCAAGATACAAACACATATATATTTATATATATATATATATGTATACATGTGTTAAAAAGACAAATGCATTTTCATTATTCAAAGCTTTAATTGACCGTTGCTTTAAACAAATGCACAACTCGTATGAAGCTCAAGAGATATGAAAAGTTCTTTTGCCTGCGTTAAAATGGCGTGACAAATTGCAGATTTGCTTTGATATTTACATATATATTTATTTAAGTATATATATGTATATATATATATATATATTTGTTTACAACTTTTGTTTTAGGTTTGTATTCTTATTATTTTTTAGGTTTTTTGTGCTCTAAGCGGAAGCTAAAAAAAGCGTCTTTCAAGTTGATTTCTGCTCCATAAACTTGTCTATTTTTGTAACATTTTATGCCCGCTGTGCTTGCTGGAGCACAACGATGTCCGTACCCGGGAGAACCCTTCTTTATATTCCCATGTGCCACCACTTAATCACACATACACACACCACTCTCTCTCTCTCTCTCTTTCTCTTTTTCGACTCAAATTTGGAACAGCACGTGCATTCGCCTGGTTATATGAGTACCAGTATGAGCATCTTTTTCTGGGTCTTTGCTTTGTTTTAATGCCTCTGTCTCGTTTGTTTATATTTAGATAGAAGTACGAATAAGAAAATGAATACGAATACGTATATGAATACAAGTATTTCATTTTCTTTTTTTATATCAGTTTTATGGTGCATTAAAATCCAACTTGAAAACCAGCTGAGATATGCCCAAGTTGCAGAGGAATCAGTCGAAGAAGTAGGAGTAGCTCTGGCGCTTACCAGGCAAAAACTTGCCATAAATCGCATTGAAAATTTATTTGCTAAACTTTCAAGTCGAACTTAAAGTTATTGTTAGACTTTTCTACTACTTTTTCTGTTTTTTTTTTTGTGCCTCTTGCAAGCATTTGATATGCATTGCATGTGCCTAGGCGCCAACTGGAGCTAAGCGTATAGAATATCGTCTTTGGGGCGTGCCAAATGGTCAGACATTATGTGATTGAATGGCTGCAATGTTAGATTTATTATATACTCTTAACTGGCCAAGACAATGGACAACAACAGCAGCAACAACAACAACAAGTTGTCCAAATCGTTAACGTATCAAGGCCCATTAATTTTCTGTGTACTTCCTGTCAAAAATTGCATTTTAACATCCTTAAAAGAGTCTGAGCCCTGTCTGGATAAGTTACCAACAATAACAAACCCCAAACCCAAACACACACACTCGTCAAACACACGCAATATGCACACACACACACACACACACACCACTTGCGGTTTATGTTCTTACATGTAACACACGCTTGCTGCTGCTGCTTACTTCCTCTTGCTCTTACATCCTCGCTTTTTGCAGCCACCCCTCTCTTGCACTCTTCATTTCTCTCCTTTAGCATGGCTATTATCAGCATATTCAACTCGTCAGGCTTTAAACAACTTTCTGCCACTTTTGCGCCTCAATGGCTGCATATTAAATAATTTTCCTTTTGGCCATCGTACGTGACTAAACGTCAATTTCCAGCTAACATTTGCCTCGACCTGCTCCCCCCCAAACCATCCCTCTATCTAACGTACTCTTTGGCTACATGCAAAATGCATTCTTAAAACGATTTTAATAAATTTTCTCAAAACGCCTTTGGCACTTTATATCTGTGTGCGTGTGTGTGGGTTTGTGTGTGGCAGCTTAGATAAGGCCAAAGAAAAGTTTGCATTGGCCAAAAAAGTGCAACGTTCTGATAAGAACGAAAAACTCTTAAATGAACAAAATTGAACTGAATTGAACTGAACTTAGCTGAACTCAGTTCAAAAGTGCCAGCGGCAGTTTTTCTGTGTCAAAAACTTGACTTGAAAAATGTTGTACGTGATATTCTATGAATTGAACGATTAGTTATAGAAAATGGTAAGAGGGGATGGGGAGAGAGGGCGAAAAGAGCAGTGGATATAATACTTTATAGATTATATAATATAATATAGATTCTCCTATGAGAAAATATATGAATATTTTATTGCTTTCAATGACAAATTTTCGACTACTACTTCCATATGTTGGTAACCCTCCATCGATCATGATTACAGCGTTATATTTACATGAAAAAGTCATAACCCTTGGCTCAAACTAACAATTATCATAAAATTCATACAATTTGGTTTTATTTTGGTAGTAAACTTGTGTATAACTGAACCCTATGGCTATATTATCATTATCATAATTAAATCATTAGGGTAACGCGTCAAGAAGCATAAACTGCCTTCCCCTGCCAGCAGCACGACACAAGTTTTAGAGCAGGGGAAAAAGGTGCCCCTATCATTAGACAAACTTCGTTGCGGCTAATACCTACAGTAAGTACTCCCTATAGTAAGTACCCTTTGCTCTTTCCCCTCTTTGGCTCAACTGCAATTGATTTTTCATTTGGTTGTGTCGCTTGTTTCGTATTTTGACAGCTCGATTTTTGATATCTCGAATTTCAGTTTTTGACTTGGGTTTGGGCTTTGATTTGCTGCCGGTGTGCGGAGAGGGGGAGGGACAGCTACAACTGCGACTGCTACTGCTTGCAGTTCAATGCACCCCCAGAAGATGATTTGACAGCTTCTGTTTAGAGCCGCCTTGTCAGTTTGTCAGTTGTCAGAGACAGTCCAAAAAGGCAGACAGACGGCTTATGTGTACAATAGGATTTGCTTTTGAGCTTTGTATATAATGTACTATATATATATATATATACATACTGAAGGATACATACAACTTCAAACTGAACTCAACTTTATTCCAATTATGTTTGCTTAACTCTTGATATTCATAATTAGCTAGACTTCAAGTATGCCAACTTCAACTTCTATACTCGAGAGTGGAAATCATTTGAAACTTTACAGTACACTCGATAATCCTTACCAACGAGCATCCTTTGAGCCAACTCTATACAAAGCCATATTGTTTGGACTTGTCTCAAAAGCAACTGATTAATTAAAGACACGCGCTCAACCCTAATAACTGTGACTGAAACCGGTTAACTACCAGACAACAGCCTATACATGGGCTAAAAGGCAACATTTAAGCCCTAATTGAACCCCGTGTTGAACCATGTTGACACTTGGTAGATTAGTTTTCTTTAAACTTCAATGTGGCTGTGTTTATTTTTAATCATGACTGGGCCTAATTAACTACAACTGCTACAATTAACAATTGGTAATATGGTTTAAGTCAAATGACATGAAAAGCGTGGAAAAAGGGTGGAAAATTTAACACTCTATGTATATATTTAGTTTCTGTTAAATAATGCTGAACTATGGAAATTCTTTGGCTAATTGGAAAACTTGTTTGACATATTTTGTCCACATTTCAAATACCATTTCCAACTGGAATTTATGTTGCTTTAAAAACTAAATATTTTATGAAAATGAACTCTACATAATCTTTGCTAAATTTTCACATTTTTGTATATATTTCCTAGATTTGATTAAAACTTTTTACTGTATTTTTTTTAAACGAATTTAAGTTTTGAATCCCCAAACACTTTCAGTACAATGTTTCGCGGCGTAGAGTATAAATAAAGCAGAAGCTTATCTGAAATGGAATTCTGTCTGGGTCTGGGTCTGGGTCTGGTTCTTGGTCCATTGAGGACGTCTGCCACAGCGCTTTGTCTGGCTGTGTGTGAGTGTGTGTGTGTGGTAGAGTCCCTTTTAATTTGTGTGCAATGAGATAAGGCGTTAATTATGCGGTAAACCAAAGCAAAAGAGTTACAGAAAACTGATAAAACGCCATGAAATATGCAACAGTCACAAGTAGAACATAATAAACTCTTAATAGAAAGAGTATTATATTATATATATATAATTTATGAATATTTATGCACTTTACACATTTGCTTAATATGTTTAGTGAATCATTTTAATACACTTTAATACACAACTCATTCGAATCATTTTATATTCGACACTCAAGAGATTTTGCCGCCCTTTTTGTTGGCACGCGCTCGTTGAAAAACATAAACAAAATCAACTAAAAGAAAATTTGCCGGCAAATTTTGCTGCGCATTGAACGTAGTGCACACGACGCGTAACGTTTACATACTGAACGTAACATTGAACGCAACGCAACATACTTGTTGCAATCAGACTGTTCGAACATTGCTTGAAACATGTTCGCATCACGCACAGCTGTCAATGTTCGACCATATGGATGGACATGGGGGTGGTTGCAGACGAAACTTATGTTTGTGTTCGTTGTTAGTATTTATGATGCCTAAAAATAGTTGCACTTGCAATCATACTAGACCCCTCCCCCCCTCCTCAACCCTTAACCTTTCCATCATATAACCAAAGCAATAAGAAAACCAAATCAAGTTCAATGCACAGGGGGTCGCATCGATAGCAAAAAGAGCAATTTAGTTGCTCAAAGTTATTGCCGGGCAGGCAGCAAAAAAATGAGCAGAAAAAAATATAAAGAAAGAGAGGGCAAAGCACATAAAGCGAACAACGTACTAATCACAGTAATTTGGCAAAATATAGCAATTATAGCAAATAGTTTTGTTATTTTCTTTTGTATCATATAAAATGTCATCCGATTGTTGACAGCTTCTCTGCCAACAACAACAACAGCAACGTACAATAAGAAAACAACAACAAAAGCAATAAGAAAATTGTCTCATCATTGAGCTTAATTTTCAATGGGTGATTTTAGTCAATTGGTTTAAAACTAGTTTATGTATTTAAGCCGCTTTACTACACTCACTCGCTCAGCACTTGCACGATTTTCAAGTTTATGAAGTTGTTTGTAATACCCTATAAATATTAGATATAAAGCATGCCTGACTATACATAATAATTTATATTAAAAACCACTTTAATTCTTTCTTTATACTGTACTTATTTACAGGGTATATTTGTAGTCAGTCATTTGCTTTTATTTTGTTTTTGAAGTTTATTGCCATGTGTCGAAATATGAGTGCAATTTACGTGATATGGCAAATTGGACCGAACGAACTAGTCGAGAGTGTAAGCTTCAAAGTGTAGCTCATAATTGAAGGCGTGGCAGCTTGGGTGGGTGGCAATGAAAGTTCCCAGCAGCTTAGCTGGCAATCAGATTGAAGTTGCATCAAATGAAAAGAGTATAAAAAAACCCAAAGCCTCTTCTTGATGGCAATTCAATTGAATGCTCTAATTGCATGCGTTTTTCAGATAGGAAATAAATCCTTCCGGTAGCTTTTCAATGTTGCTTTAAAGCTTTAAAGTATGCAGAATATTTCTTAAAAATATGAAAAATATTTCTTAAAAATATGAAGAATATTTCATAAATATATAAACAATATAATTGCTAAGTCATGCTATAAAATGATACATAGTTCCAGACGCATATGTAAAATAAATCCATTTATTATGTGAAAAAAAACTTTGCATAAAATAAATTTAATAAAAAAAAATTTCACGGAAAACTAATTTTATTTATACACAGCGGAAAACGTGATATAAAAGAGAAAATTGTTGAAATAAAATTTAGATTTATTTCTTGTTTTTTTTTTGTCATCTTTTCTCCCCCACAAATAGAAACTCTTGTTAAACCCTCGCAGCAGCTTTCCCTCACAAAACAAATTAAAAACTAACCAATTTTGATGTTTAAAACTGCACCCCAAAAATACGAAAAGAAAAAAATACCAAAAAAAATATATAAAACAACTTTAAAAAAAACTAGACCCAATAAATCTTTGTTTAGACAAATCCAAAAACCATGAAAGGATTTCGCTCGCTCGATTCACATGCCATAGACGCAATACAGGGAAACAAAAGAAACCCAAAAGGCAGACACATATGTAACATACGTTTAGAGCATTGGACTAAAGTTGGACTGGAACATAACCTAGCATCAACTACTACAACAACAACAGCAACTCGTAATGCCATTAAGCTTCCACTTCAAGGGAAGGGGGCCGACGGTGGGTCAACTGCCCCTTCCAGGGAAACACTAAGCATGCATTTTATTGCCTTTTGTCGTACTGGGAACCAGGAGTACTTTATCATTTCAATGGCAGCGGATGTTCCAATGTTTACTTTTCATTTTGTACACATACACCCCCAACCTTTACCCTCTCCGACGAATCAACCAACTGACAGAGCCAGCTATCGGCTGTTCATTTGAACGTTAGTCAAGTCCAATTGTCCAACGGTTTGTCTACGTCTATGCAAATATTTTTATTTTCCACTGATGTTACATACAGATATACATACATTCATATAAATATATATATATATATATATATATATATAGCTGACATCAGTTCGTTGACAAAGTTGTGGAAGTCATGTATATTGTGCAAATGTTGCCAATTTTGTGACTAGAAGTTTTATTACCGCCCTCTTTAATAAGGGGAAATGACTTAAAATTTATAAGCAGCGTCATCAGGATAATCAAGTGCTTAGTGTGTCCTTTCCCAAGGGAGTTAATTACTAGAGTATTTAGCATATAATTATGAACTAACTTCACCTGCTTACAATGCTCTCTTTTGCCAACTCTCTTACTCTACGACCTAAAACCAAATACTCCCCTGGGCAGTAGAAGATGCGGAAAGTTACTTCTAACCACCCACTGGCAATTCAATTTTCGTTTACGACCATTTCTACCCAACAACAACAAGAATAACAAGTAAAGTGAGGGATAGGGAAAGAAGTTGTGGATCTAGGAAGCAAAAAAAAAAGTAATCATCGTTGCAATTGTTTCACATTTTTCACGTTACTGAAGATGAATGGTCGCTTTGATGATGCCTAGGTGAGGTATATGGAGCTACCCCCATGGAATGCCTGTAGACGACATTTCTTAGCCAACATCCCTTCCCCTCAATAACTTGGCCACAACTGTGCTTTGTTTGCCACTAGAAATATGACTAACTGGTTCGAGCTTCAAATCGAATTTGAAGCTGTGAGCGTTGATTGAGCGTCTGTTTCAGTCAAACAACTTAAAGAGTTTGAAGTTGGTTAACACAAGTGTTTGGCAACAACCCCCATAAGCAACGCAACAACCCTGTGCAAAAAAAGAAAAAAATAAAAAAAGAATAACCACTTGAAATCTTTTTCTTTTTTAATAATAGACAAAAACGCAGTCACTTCACTTACTGCACGCACAACGTTGCGCCACTTCACTTGGAATCGGACAACAAAATATTAAAGCTTGTTCCAAGGTTGTCTGCAGGAAACTGCTACGGGAAAAGGGCAGGAGAGAGCAATTGTCCACAAAAAAACAAAAGGCAAAAATTTCAAACCGCAAAAGGCACAGAGAGAGGCAGGAAGCATGTCAACACAACTTTCAACATTCAATGGAGTTGCCTGGACAATGGAAATGATGATGATGCTGATCAAAGAAGGGTGAAGGGATATATTGTCAAGGGTTCCAGTTAGATAAAAAGGGTTTAAAGAAAGTTAAATAAGCAAAGCAGGCGATCAGTTTACTGCTGTCACTTTAAATAAGAGAAATTTTTAAATATGGATACAATCAATTTCTTAATTAAACAATATAAAGAGCGAAAGTAAATAGTGGTGGGGAGAGAGAGGGAGTGAGAGTGAATGGGCGAGAGGGAGAGAGAGTGAAATGAAATTTGGAGAGACCATTGAGAGTCATTTGACTGCGGAATGGCGTCAACAATATATGGATTATAATGTAAAATGTTTTTCCTTTGCAATTTTAATGCTTAACTCAATATGATTGCAGATGCTTAAAGCAAAAATATATCAAGCCAAGTTATATGAAGCAAATACAGAACATCATACGCCACAACAGATCAAGGATTATCATAAAAATTTTGAGATACATTTCTTTGAGCTCTGTCAGAATGAATTGAATCGCGTGGAGCAATTCTTTGCACAGAAAATGGCTGAGGCAAATCGAAAATTTGATGACTTTGAGAGGCTTTTAACAATTATTGTACACGATAAGCAGAAGGCTAAAAGACATCATATAGCCATGGCCATGCGAGAGTTCTATCTAAGTCTTATAATGTTGCAGACTTTTCAGAGTTTAAATTTTACGGGATTTCGCAAAATATGCAAGAAATATGATAAAAACTTTAAAACGAATAATGCAAATTCATGGTTTAAAAATAATATCTATGAATCACCATTCACCTTTGATCGTAATCTACTTGACATAATATATGCCACAGAAGAACTATATGCCATACATTTTACAAAAAGTGATCGCTCCAAGGCAATGGAACTTTTGAGAGTGCCACCATTTGATCATTCCACGCCGCCAGTTAATGTCTTCTTTGCTGGTATGTTTCTAGGACTGTTTATAGTCAGTGGGTTAATTGTGTTGCTTTCATGTAAGTGCATTATTATTATATATAATTTAATTTAATTAATTACTTTATTATAGATATATTTTATATTAGTACACACCCCATAATTGATCATTTCATCTTTGAACATTTGTATCGTGAACAAACCATTTGGATTTTCTATGTATTTCTACTTAGTGCCAATGTATATATCTGGCAGAACGGAGGTATCAATCATATGTTAATCTTTCAGGCCAGTCTACGTTCTACATTGCAACCAATCGTATTTTTGGAGATAGCTAGTGCCTTTGGTTTCTTGTGTATGGTGTCCATGATATTATACTTGCAACATACTGAATTTGGTATTAATAATCCAATTTATTTACCCCTCATAAGTATTGTATTCCCCATATTGTTTATCATAAATCCGGTACGCATACTGCGCTATAAATCCAGAATGTGGTTATTGCATGTCTTTGGCAGA
Source organism: Zygothrica quintamaculata (assembly GCA_037044455.1). NCBI lineage: Eukaryota > Metazoa > Arthropoda > Insecta > Diptera > Drosophilidae > Zygothrica > Zygothrica quintamaculata. Next base: position 392,816 of record JBAMBS010002739.1, on the reverse strand, counting down.
GTCCTTTTTGCACCTTTCGCCAGAGTTAATTTTGCTGATTTCTTTATGGCTGAGCAACTGCTATCACTAGCACCTGCATTGGTGGATTTCTATCAAATGATATATTTCTATCTACAGTATTACAATTATGACAATTTTATGCATTATGAGGCAAATTTTCCAGTCGCTATAATACTATCTTTACCGCCCTGGTTTCGTCTGGCCCAATGCATAAGACGATTTTGGGATTGCAATTTTAAGTATATACTTATAGTGATTAATATGGGTAAATATATCAGTATGATCGTAGAGGTTATATTATTCACTTTTCTTATGAATACAAATGGTAAGTCAAAGCTTTATATTTTGGAAGAAAAACTAATATTAATTATATATAGCTAATTATATGCATTTATTTGATAATCCCTGGATCTGGCCGTATATATTAATTTGTTGCATCTCATCCACCTATTTCAACATTTGGGATCTGCTCAGGGACTATGGTTTATTTCGTATATGGAGAGGTGAAAATCTATTTTTGCGTAACCAGGTGCTTTATCCAAAGGTTAGTTTACAGATATTTTATTTTAAGCTATGATATATAATTTAATTTTTGAGAACTGTTTTTTTTTTTTTTAGTCATTTTATGCTTTTGCAGTCATTGCAAATACTTTAATACGTTACAGTTGGATCATTGAAATACTTTTCCTTTATTATAAAGTATTAAGACCCTATGATTGCCATACAATACGAGTACTATTTGAAATATTTCGCAGATTCATATGGAATTGTCTACGCTTGGAAAATGAACAACTATATAACTGTGGCCACTATAGGGCCAATCGTGATATTTGGCTGACGCCCATGAGAGAAAGTATGGCGGACTTAAAGCAAGATTCTAAGTTCTTATAAGAGAAATTATACAAAATGAAATGAAGTTAAATAAATTAAGTTTACTTTGCATATTCTATCAATCAAAATTATAAACAAATAAACAAAGGACACGCGCACTGACATGTACACACATGTACACACACACACACACACAAGCACGCACACACACACTTACACGCACAAAATATAATGAGATTTGGCCAGACTTTTGAATCGCAAGTAACTATAGAATGGCGTCAACAATACATGAGATATACGGTTAGTATAAACACACATACTAATACATAGACAGAATATGCTTTTCATTATATTAGTTATAGTTTCTAAAGGAACTGATAATTAATGCTGTGCAGCATATACTTACTGTTAAGGATACAGAAATGTCGTTGCCACCTACCACAAGGATTTGAACTGGAATTCTTTAGCCTATTGGGGGAGGATTTGAGGCGTGTCAATGATTTCTTTGAAGAGAAACTGGCTGAGGCACGTCGGAAGCATGCCACATTTCAAGTCAAATTAAGCTATATGGAGCAAGGAACTAATTCAGCATCTGCTCACAGTAACATTAGTAGAACCAATACTATGCCGCCACTTGCAGATCAGCCAAAAAATAAAAGAAAATTGGCTAAAGCCTATTGCGAATTCTATTTTAGCCTCATTCTGTTGGTCAACTATCAGCAGCTAAACGTAATGGGATTCCATAGGATATGCAAGAAATATGATAAATATTTAAAAAGTCAGAGGGCTGCCAAGTGGTTGAAAAATGATATGTTGAAAGCAACATTAAATGAGGATAATGAATTAAGACAAATGATTATAGAGGTGGAGAATCTATATACGGAAGTCCTTACAAAAGGAGATCGTGCCAAGGCCATGGCCAAGTTAAGAGTGCCACCTCTGCGTCAGACCACATCCACAAGTCTGCTGTTCTTTGCGGGTGTCATACTGGGACTCTTAATAGTCTCCACCATATTGTGCATCATTTCATGTAGGTAAATACAGCCGATCATAATATACCATATAGAGATATATATATGTTAACTCTCCGTTTCTATATAGATTGCATTAGGCTTGATAAAGTGCAGTTGGTTTCAGCATTTGTTAAACTATATCGTGGTCCATTCGCCCTAATACTATATGGTTTCCTGATATCGATCAATGTATATGTCTGGCAGAATATGGGCATTAATAATGTGTTGATCTTTGAGCTCAATCCACGTAGTGATATAGCTCCATTAAAGATCTTGACTACTGCCGCCTTCTTGGGTTATGCCTGTACCTTATCCATGTTAATGTTTCTAAATCACGTCGATTTTGGTATCTCGAATCCTTTGTACTTGCCACTAATTTGTGTGGTGCTACCACTGGCTATGCTACTCAATCCCTTACGCATATTGAACTATCCGGCTCGTATGTGGCTACTAAATATCTTTGGACGCATCCTGACAGCTCCTTGCCATAATGTTAGCTTTGCTGACTTCTGGGTAGCTGATCAATTGAATTCATTGGTGCTTTGTCTTGTGGATCACTATCAGCTGCTACGTTTCTATGTACGTTACGCCATGAATTCAGCGAAATCCTTTGATTTTGATCCTGACTACTTTGTGGCAGTGCTACGTTGTCTACCCTCCTGGATAAGGTTAGCTCAGTGCCTGAGACGTTATTGGGAGTGTAATTATAAGCATTTCTCTTTCGTCATCAATGCGTTTACCTATGGCTCAACACTCATAGTTACCATACTCTCTACGATTGAAATGGAAACAAGTGGTAAGTGTTGTGTTTGCCTTTGATTTTTCCTGCTTTCCTTTAACGGAGAAACTTCTCTTAGCAAATTATGTGTCTATATTTGATAATCCTTGGATTTGGGCTTATCTAGTAAGTTCTATTTTAGCTTCAATACACTGTTTGGCCTGGGATCTTATGCAGGATTTTGGTCTCTGTCAAGTGTGGAAAGGTGAAAATATATTCCTTAGAGAAAATCTTATATTCCCCAAGGTAAGCCCATATACTTTGGCATTTCCAGTTAAGTAATACTCCTATTTCCTTTTAGTGGTTCTATCACTTTGGCATTATCTCGAATACTTTAATACGTTTTGTTTGGGCTCTGGAATTCCTTTTCATTTATTATGAACTATTACTACCTTATGATACCAAAACAATTTGTAGTATCCTGGAAATATTACGTAGATTCATCTGGAATTTCCTACGCCTGGAAAATGAACACTTGTATAATTGTGGCAACTACCGGGCAACCCGTGACATACACATGTCGGCATTGAACTCCCATGAGAAAGTGATAGTCTTGTCCATGTTAAATAAGTCTTCAGATAACAAAAACTACTAGTTACAAAGCTATTTAAGTGTATATAAAGTCTATATAAAAAAAATTTGAACCTTGCAGCTATTTATTTAAAGGTAATCTCTATCAATTCAAGTGTGGCAACAATTGAGAATCAATTGAAGCGTTAAGCAAACCCCAACGGTATATAGCTAGGAGTCGAAATCCAAATACATTCTGTAGAATCCTTTGAATTTATACAAATTGAATAAAATTAATTTCACATTTACGAAATTAAAACCACAAATGGAATTATAAATTCAACACACACAGGGCAGAGCAGGGCATTGGCAGGGTAGACCGAGTGGAATAACAAGCCCGCAGGATAGCAAAAGTTAAGCCAGACGACAACAGGCAGGACACAGACAAAATGTTGTTGATGACAAGGACGCTGGTTTTTTGGGCAAAGGACCTGACAAGTTGTCAATGTGTTGTGGTCCCTCTGTGGCAACGAAAGTAGCCGCAATAGAAGAGTATTGTCAGCCAGGACTCGATTGCATTCTGGATGGGGTTTTTTTTGTATCCTGTGCGTGGTCACGCATAAATGCATGCGAATTAGTAAGGACACGCATGTGGGGGATTTACCCCCCTAGGAAAATCCCTTATACTCCATTCTCTCGACACCAACATACTGCAAAGGGGTTGTCCTTGGCCACACACGTCCTTACCTCTTACATACATGCATTGGAATTTCCGCCCCTCAATTATGTGTGTATGCGTGTGGGTGGGTGTATATAACTTCATAGCCATTAAGCCCCCATGCTCCATGCCGCTTAAAGTCTTTTAGCTCCGGAAGCTCCGTTACAAATGTTATAAATACATTTTGGAGCACATATTGTTGCAATGTCTGGAGCACAATTTGCAGTTATAAATGGTAATGGTTTGGCATATTTCGATGTGTGTATATCCAGCTTTAGGGTTGAAATGTCATCAGCTGTTGCTGAAGTCTTGAGCAGCTTTGGGAAGGGGGTTGAGACATTGCTGCTGCTGCTTCCTGACAGTTTTTAATTATATGCGTTTGGGGCAGAATCGTGGCAACCGGAGGTTACCAACTGCTAAGCAGCCTTACCAAATCACTGTCAGGTACTAAAAACTTGTGAATTGTCCCTGCTACTTTCTCCCGCCCTGTTACATCCCTGTGCCAGAAAAATGTGCACCAGCTGCTGCATGGGGCAATCGTTAAAATGCTTTTGAATTTTGCATGTAGCTTGCTCCTACTTCCACTTTCTTTTAGCCTCCCCCATTTCATTCTGAAATTCGCGATTGTCGCGCAATTTGTGGGGGTTGCTTCGGGGGTTACTCTCTAGTTTGGAATTGGCCAGGCTGGACGCTTTTCAATGTCTAGGTCGCCAGACCGCAGACATTATAAACAACAATACCCAACAGTACCCAAAGGCACGCACACACACATACATACACACATACAGACACAGATAGTCTGATCGTAGTGAAAGTTTTATGACATTGCAACTTTAAATGAACTTGCCGCATTTGTTGACATTGTGTTGTGTTCTCTGTGTTGCCTACCACAAACTAGGCGCAAGGACGCCCATAAAAATCCAATGTAATTTATATGTCTGGTAGTCAGCGCCCCAAAACTGCCTGCCAACAGAAAAGTACACACACACTTACACATACACTCACACACAAAGGAACAAAATACGCAAACATTTCCGTAACGCATTTAAATTTCATAGTCAGTGAAAGTCATCAACACATTGCCAAAAAAACGAAGGAAGAGGGGATCCAAAACGAGAGTTAAATGCTGGGTGACTTACTAAGGGGAGCGTACATACACGCCACCCACATAAATATATATATATATATACACATATACAACTGTTGGTGGAATGGTAAGCGCAACACAAAAGCTTCCGCTTCCTGTCTACGACTGGGACTATTCTCCCCTGAGGGTTGTCAGCAAACAAACAAACATCGCACAGAAAAGAAGAAAACCCCAAAAAAAAAACAACCTACCCAGACGACAAACGCTCTCAGCTTTCAGCTCGACCAAATAAAGTTTTCTAATTTTCCATCTTCATGTTTTGAATTTTTCAGCTGCCTTTTCAAGAGCTATAGATCTCCATGCGCCCCTCCAAAACAGCCCCAAAAACGTAGCTAACGCTGATTTTCTATTCTATTTTGTAGTATGCCAATTTTGTTTGCTTAGTATCCCGCTTTGGGAGTAGTGTCCTGTCCTTTCCCCCTCATCTACTCATCCCTTGCCTATTTTTTATGACTTCTGTTGCAAACAGATGTCTTGGGTGTGAGCTAAGCGAGCCCCACTCCAGCCCACCAAGTAAACCGCCTGTAATTTCCGGCAAACAAACCAATAAATCATATTAAACTTCCTAGCAATTTCGTAGTATAAAACAAGGAGCAAAAAGAAAAAAAAAGACTCCCCTATATGAAAAAAATAGTAAGCTGCGTACCGGATGTCTTATGACGGTGTAAGCGAAATGCAAAGGAAATCTGCGACATTGGCAGTGATATGAGCTGCAGATGAAGTCAACAGTTGGAGTAAGGTAAAGCAGGGTAAAAAGTTGTTGATTTTTTGAGGCTAAAGTAAAGTCTGTAGGCAAGGTAAGACTTTAAATTCAACAAGATAAATGCTGAGAATGAGTAAATCGTTTAAATTTTGGTTGTGCCTTAAGATGGATTGATGTCACAGATGGAATATATGAGAGGAAATCTGATTTCAATTTTATATACAAAGAAAATTCGAGTCTTATTAAAAATATCTGTTAAATTTGATTTGAATGATAAGAATAATATAAAATATTCCTTATGCTCTCTTGAGCTTTTATGAAAAATATATTAACAGATTTTGAACGAATACTTATTATATGTAGTCAATGCAAAACTTAAGCTTGCATTTTGACTGATAAATATATGAAGTCCATTTATGCTCAGGCATCAATATAGAATGTTATTTAACAGAGAAGTAACAGTGCAATGCTTAACAGCAAGAAAACATATCATTGCTTGCTTTGAAATTGTGTTTCGGTTTACGTCAAGCATTTAGCATTGACACAAACCGATGCTTAGTCAGGCTAGCTGTGAAACTCCAAGTTTCGTCAAAATAGTTTAGCCTAGACACAAGCCTTTGAAAGAAGCAGCCAACACAAGAAAGCTGACTGATATGGCACTCAATGCAAGCAAACTTAAATTATATGAGGAAATATAGAGAAACTTACCGATTCACCATCTCATTGCCGTTTTCCAGTGACTGAGCCAATTGCTGTGGTGTTTGTTGCTGCTGCTGTTGTTGTTGTTGCTGCTGCTGTTGTTGCTGTTGTTGTTGCTGTTGCTGCTGCTGCTGCTGTTCCTGTTGATTCTTATCCAGCAATAAACTGTTGACTGTATTTGCTCTCAGGCTACCGCCCAAACCAATGCCCAATACAGAGCCACCAACTCCAGCACCAATTGCACTTGCACCACCACAGCCCACACCAATGGACTTCGTTTGCTTAGCCTGCTGCTTGAAGCGGCTCAGGGCAAAGAAGAGGGCAAGCACAGCCTTTAGACGACCAGCACAGATGTCATTTGTGGTGATGTTGTCAAGGCCGCCAACCGATTGACTACGTAGGACGTGCAGGCACGAGTTAACGTTGTCGTACTGCAAAAGACGAAACACAAATGAGTATAAAAAACAGTTTAAATGTTGTATTTAAAGCTAAGTTAAACTAAGCTGCGTAACAGTTAATATCCATTTGATGCATGCAGCAGGCAGTTGAATGATTCAGTTGATGACTCAGCTAGAGAGAGTTAAATAAAAGAACAAAAACAAAACATAAAATGGGGTCTTTAAGCTGGCTAATATAAATGTAAATGCAAATCCTAGCGCCAGTTTATCTTGGGGCTAACCTTTAAGCGCCATTAACAAAACGACGTCGTGATTTTGACAACTTCAAATGTGCTACAAAACGTGGCTTAAACTTGAGTTACAAATGGACCTTTTATAGTTAATTTGCTTTAACGTTATTTAACTGCTTCACGCACACGCAACAAACGTACCGCCATGCCACTGACCCTAACCCAAAACCCAAAACCTAAAATCCAAAAACCCTGCCCCAGAGCTGAAGCAAACTCAAAAAAAAAATATATAAAAAAGAGAATTGACATTAAGATAAAGTGCTCAGACGTCAACTGCTGTAAGAATGTAGCACAGTTCGTGTGTCAAATAATATATATATATATAACTATGTTCTATATATATATATGCTATAGCCGATTGATGGACGGACAGCATGTTGCACTTAAAGATGCCCTATAGCATATTAACGTGGCTCAAAGCAGGTCAAAAGAAAAGTGAACGAAAGTGTCTATGTATAGAGTATAGAAATACAACAAATAAGTGAAAGATATAGACATAATATATAGTCATAATAAAGCTATATAGCCTAAACTGCATAGGTTTAGCATGCATCTAATTGGATTGCATATTTTCCTATAAGAATTTTGAACAACTCCAACTGCAACTTATATGAATCGCTAGTTACAGCAGCTAGTTGAAAGCTTAAGCTCAATTAGGCAGCTAATGTGCTGCACACAATATTTCATATATATAATAAGCAATTACTGACTAGTAGATACCCTGTAAATGCCAGCTAGCAACTGTTGCATAAAGTTTATAAGTTTCCCATAGTTTCCCTTCTGTAAGTTGAGCTTTTCTACAAGGAATTTAACATTTTGCTTATAGAGAAATGTTGCTTGGTTCTAGCAGACCCTTTGGTACTTGATTTCAATGTTTATAGGGTATAGAAAATCTATAAAAAATTGTCAACACGCTTCTCGAGAACGTTGAACAATTTGTCTTTTGTTTTGTGCTGTTCGTATAGCATTTTATATTTTATATTTATTGTTATTGTTGTTGTCGTCGTGGACGTCGTCATAGCAGTTGTTACAATTTAAAAAACTACAAAAAAAACAAAGACAAAAACAAAAACAACAATAAAAAGATATAAGAAATGGAATGCCAACAACAACAACAACAAGAACAGCAGTCAAAAAATCAAACTGACAACTGACATGACAGCAGACAAATGACAAACGTCTGCCGACAGTGTGCACTCAATTTGGCGAGTCCGAGCAGAGTTTTTCTTGCTTTTGGCAACCTAACGAGTTAAGAGATTGAACTTTAAGAGAAGTTGAAAGTTTATTGGTAGAAAAATAACTTATATATAGATATATATATATATATATATAGTATGATATGAGTCGTTTGTTTTGTTAAGCTGGGCAAGTAATCTGGCCAAGAATTGTTGGTAATAAAATCTAGCTAAAGTAAAAGTTTTTTTGGCAATGACTTTGGCAAAACAAATTGAAAAATCAAACTACGAAGTTCAAGTTCAATTCTATTGAATGTATCTTTAAGATACTTTTCTCTGTCAAACGCTATAGATAGAGGCTTGGTGTCAACATTTATTTTTGGGCATTTGCCACATTTGAAGCGCTCAATTTGTTGCATTATAAATTGAGACAATAAATTTAAATTAATTTTGTGTGGCGCTTGTTCCCTCTTTCTCTCTTTTTCTCGCTCGTTCGCTCACTGTCTGTGGCATGCCTCAGCTGTGTGAATGAGGTCAAAATGGATTGCAACTGTTAGGTTAAGGAATGGTCTAGACTACGCTAACAAGTTGCAATTGATTTTTAGTGGAAAAATGTTAGAGGAGCTGTTGAAGTGGCAAGTAGTTGTTGGCATTTCTAGAAAGCTGCAACTGTTGGTGTGCATGTGTGTGTGTGTGTGTGTGTGGCAGCTATAGCTTTTAATAACAGTTTTGCTGCAGTTCAGATAAAACACTTTATGAAAAGTTGCAAGAAGAACACATCAATCAATCAAAAAGTAACTCAAGTTGCTTGTAACTTGCAACTAGTAGTTGAAAGTGTTAAGAGATAAGACATAGGAAAAGGGGCAAGGTACTGGAATAAGAACTATTTGGAAATCGAAGCGAAATGTGGCAACTGATAAACACTTTTAACTTAATTTAGAATTAAGCCTTAACTAGATCCTTTATATATATACTCAAACTGAGACTCAAGTTCCCTGGCCAATTTATAACTTCTTCCAGCTGTATTTGCTCTTCCCCCCAAACCGTTAAATTTTTTCCTTTTGTATCAACCAAATCGTTTACCTTTCTTTGTGGTTCTTTAAATGTTCATTATGGCCCAGTTAATCATGCTCTTCCCCACTCAACACACACACTCGCACACACAATCAATCTATCAACGACGCGTTGACAGCTGCAAGTGTCAAACAAAGTGCTGCAGCATATTTCCATTTCCAAACTACACAAAATAGTGTGAACTACACACACACACAACACACACAGCGCACAGTAGCTGATGGCTATACTCAATCATTGCAAGTGCGCGTGTGTGGCAGAGTTGCAGCTTACAACAGCGGCTGGGGCACAACGCCAAGTGCATTCAATAAGCTTCGCTTACGTAATGCACTAAAGTCAAACAGTTGCCACAATATATGTATGCCTGCTACACAGCTTGCCACATATGCCACACAATACAAGCGCCACAGTTACTGCTACACATTCCCAACACTTGTGGCAGAGCAGCATGTACATGCGGCAGCTTCACTGGGCTGAGCAGTCGACGAGCAGCAACCGCAAATCGTAAAACGATACCAAAAGCAAAACAAGCAGAAAGCGACGAATAGTAGATACGCTTTTTATATATGAGTAACAGGATGTGCTAGGAGTAACATTACAGGGTATCTATACGCTAAAAAAACCCTTAGTTTGCTGCTGTACATGTGCTATAAGAATAGTGTTATACCCTTTGATAGTGTATCTGAGTTGACAAAGCCACAAAGCGAATGAACAGAGCAAATAAGCAAATCGGTTTAGTCGCAAATTTATCTTATAAGTATTCCCATGTAAGTCAGAACTTGAAGGTTCTCAACCCAAAAAAAGTAAATACAAATTTTACATTTAAGTATTTGCTATAAACTATGCTATAAACTTGCCATAAAGCATATTAAATTACATATATCAAAAGTACTTAGATGAGTTAATCTATGATTCTTTTGAGAATATTAACAAAATTTTAGTCGAAACTTAAGCCAATATCTGTTTCTTTTGATTAATAAGTAAACCTACTAAATTGTTAATAAATTGCTGCATAATAAATTGCTTTCAAACCACTGTGCATTGCCTGGATTATTACAGAAAAATTGTTGAACTTTTGCTTAATATTATATAAAGACAACAAACAAGAAAGGATATAGAAAATCTTTAAAAAATTAAGCACACTTCCAGAGACTAGTGCAGTGGGCAGAAGGGGAATCAGCAGTGGGCAGCTGGCAGTGGGCAGAAGGCAGTGGGTTGAGGGTAGTCGGCAGCGAGCAGTGGGCAGCGTCGCTGCTTTTATTGACATTCTTTAGGAAGCGTTTCGTAACGCGCTTCGATTTTTCTATCTTTGTGTTTGTGTGCGAGGCGCACAGAATATTTCAGAATGTTCAGTGCATTGTTGTTGGTCAGTCAGCAAGCCCACACCTATCCCCCGCACTTCCAACACTTACTCCTTGCCTTTTTACTCATACTTATTTCATTCTCTTAACTTTTATTCTTCTCAACTCATTCACGCTCACCGAATCCGTTTAATACGCTGCGAATTTATCGCAAAATGCAATGCAATCGCTCGTTCTACGGCTCATTCTTTTGTGCAGCTCTTGCCCCAAATGCTGTTGCATTAAGTGCGGTCAAACAAAGTAAGTAAGGAAGGATATACACACACAAACACACGCACACGTACAGACACACAAAAGGTTGAAGCCAAAGCTTTTGTTAATGGTGCTAAAGACTTGACCAGTTCAACTCAATGCAATGTATGATATTTTATATATATATATACAGATTTATATATATATATAAATACATACACATACATACATATATATATGTGAACTTTTTTATATATATTTATTAAGTATATAAATATCTTATATATAAGTATAAATTTCATTTCATTTCATTTGATTTATCTGCACTTAAAATATGCAACCATAAATCAATGTAGTCCTGCCTACGCACATATATATATATATATATCTATCATATATATAAATATATGTGTGTATGTGTGTGAGTGTTTCATCTACTGTCTGGGCCTGAGCCAAGCCTCTTTTTAATTAACCGCTGGCAGCATGCATTATGGGAATAAAATATATTTTTCGTTATAAAAAGTAACTTTAATCAGTGACAAATGCCATGCCCATGTGTATGTGTGTGTGTGTGTGTGTTCTACCTGTCAGCTGTGTGTATGTGTGTGGTATATAATTAAGTCATTTAAATGAGTTTCATTTTAAAATAAAACATTTAAGATTTAATTTATGCCATGCAAAAAAAAAAGGATTGTCTTTTTATAAAGTTCTAATGATCCTGCACAGTGTCTGAAAACTCATTTTCTGCTTACCAAACTGAGCAGCTTTAACCTATTATACAGTTTACTGATCATTATACTTATATGCTATGCAATACTACTATATAGATTGAGTGCAAATCTGCTCTGTCTTGCTTGATTGTAAGCCTTAAACTGACGCCCAATTTAGCTGCTGTCCTGCTACCAAATCCTTTCAGTTCTGTACTAAAAAGTTCTTTCTTTTTGTCTGAAGATTTCCTAAGTTTTCACTTTATAGCTTAACCGTTGTTTCTCCATTGATTTATTGTACTGTTTACAGTTACACAATTCACCAGCTGTCAGTGTAATTAAAGTGCATTGCATTCTCCATCAAATTAGTAACTAATTAAAAGCTAAAGCTGGACACAGAGAGTGAAGCGTGTGTGTTGGACTGTGTATATATGTGTGTGGTATGGTTTAACTTTGAGTATGCTCTTTGAGTATGAAGGATATTGGCACTTGACGTGCCATTTGAAAATCAATAACCAAAATCCACAAATTCTTCAAATCACTCAAAACGAGAGAAATTCCATTGGGCGATAATCATCGCAATGAGACAGCAGACAAAGGATACTTGCAGACATATAAGAGAGACAGATAGAGAGAGAGAGACAGAGAGAGAGCGAGTAGAAATGTGCAAAACAATTTCAATAATTTCAAGTGTCCTTTCTTGCTGGCAACTCACTCAACAATTGTCCTTTTTGGTCACGATGTCGCCTGCCCCCACAAAATGCGATAAGAAATTGAAACTGCAATTGCCAAAGGAAAGGACTTTCAACAACAACTCTCCACAAGCAAAAAAAAAAAAGAAGGCAGACATTAATGTTGATAGAAATGAACGTTGGCTATAGCAATAGAAGTTGGCCTGTAAATTCAATTTACGATTGGTTGCAAGTGCAACACGCGCGTTGCACGTCAAACGCTTTTCACTTATTTTTTGGCAAGTGAGCATAAAGTCGCTGAAGCAAAGGCGATTTGCCATTTGATTGAAGTGTGGAAATGTAATTGAAATTTCCTGGACATATGTGGATGCCACACACAATACATACACTCACTCATATATATATATATATATATATATATGTGTATATATAGAAGAGTTCAATAGAATGGAAACTGATATTGCAACTAGTTGAAAGCTGCAAATATATTTTATTGCTATTTGCCTCAAATATAACTTTAACTTTTAATATATTTGCCATTAACTTTGACGCAATTTTTGTTGCTTTTTAACTATAAAATCAATCGATATATATATATAAATATATGTATGTATGTATGCTATATGTTTGTATGTGTATCTGTATATATATTTTCTATCTTTTTTATAGCTTCTCTTCACTTTGTCTATAGCTTCTATAACGTTGTCTTATATCAATTCAATTGTCGCTTTTTAGTTGCTTTTTTTGCTCTGCTTTTTTTTCAGTGTTGAAATATTTAATAAGATTTCTGCGTGCCACGCGTATTTGTAGCAACTTTTGTGCACACAAAATCTTTGCTAAGGCTTCTCTACTTCACATCCTACTACCTCCTATCTGCCACTTCCCTCTAGCATCTATCAACCAACATCCCCTTAGCATTGCTTATGGCCTGTTGCCAACGCAACGTCCATTGGTAAAATGCGTGTGCTGCGGTGCATTAAATTGATTGCTATAAAATTTTATTGAACAATCCCCCCACCCTCACCCCTCTGAGTCTGCTCACCCCCTCACCCACTCCACACACACTCAATTCACAACAAATATGAGAGGCTGGCACACAGTAAGAGCTAATGTAAAGTATATGAAGACTTAGTTGTAAGTTGCAAGAAATCAACTCCTGCCACAATTTCTTTTTCTATTTTTTTTATTACAAAACGGGAAACTGTAGCAACGACGACGAAAGGACTTATAAATGTATAAATACAAGCAATGAAAAGCTATAGAAGAGAAAATATTTATAAGTCACCAGGGAATCAGCTATTGGGCAGTTGAGGGGGCGGGTTAGCGAGAGGGACGAGACGGAGGGAAAGTTGAGTTGCTATGAGCTCTAATAGAAATGCACGAGACGACAGCGCCAGCAACAGGAGATGGTTATCAATGCTGCAAGAGGAAATGCAGCGAATCCAAGGAAATAGTAGGGCTCAACACACACACACAGATACAGACACACACACACACAGGGGCAATTTAAATATGTAGGTATTATTACTATTTACTAGCAAGCAGCAAAATATATTTATATATATATATATATGAATAGTAGTTGGTGCCACAAGAGGTGGCAAGTAAGCAAATTGCACGCAGCGCCAAGCATGCTGTAAGTATGTAGAGGGCATGCTTCCTGCAACTAGCTGCTGCACAACACTATTTACCCATTGCAACACCAGGTGGCAGTTAGATTAGCTTGCAAGATATGCGAAGGTGCCGCCAAAGTTGTTGTTTCTGCTGTTGCTGCTATTGTCGAGTTGCCCCTTCAGCAGCAGCAGCAGCAGACAGCGGCTGCCTGCTGCCTGCTTTTACCTACTACTTAGGCGTCTGTAGAAAGTGCCACGGCATAAGCATGCAAACACAAACGTGCCACAATCATACACTTGAAGAAATTTACAAGTTAATCTTATAATATTGCAACTGCAACAATTTTTGCATGTTGCAAGCCTAACGAAGCTCATAATGTGGCTTTGACAAACTAACTACTTTGCAATTGTTGCAATCAACATTAAGCTTTAATGCTTAATTTCACAAAGCTGCACACAAATTTCTTGCAGTGTATCTAAGGCTGTAACTGAAGCTGCATTTACTGCCATTGGCACACAATTGCGTTTTCTAGGTTGCAAGCGTCGTCATCGTCGCTGTTGCCTTAGTTACGCCTTAAGTTATGCAGTGCCAGTATCGCCCACCAAATCCCCTTTCTATTCAATGGGCCCCCCTCCCCCTACCAACTATCTATGACACTGCTTAAAGCCAAATATTTTCATTTTTATCCCTTGCTGCATGCCGCGATGCGAGTGTTTAGATTAGAAGAAATTGCATGTTGCATCAAAATATTTGTAAAGCTGCCGCACACCCAAAGAAAGAGAAAAGGAGAGAGAGAGAGACAGAGAGAAAGGGATATAGAGGGAGAAAAGTATAAGGAACGCGTGAGTACAAGCTAATATTATGATAGTCTGACTGAAGCCTGACAAAGTTGACTGTATCCTGCCAATTACTATATATATATATATATATCTATAAAATATCATATATTATTTTGGCTGCAACGTTGCCAAACTTCAGCAGCAATTAGCCAAATGCAGCGCATCGAATTGAAACTGTGCAAACAATTATTAATTATGAATACTGGCAAAACGTTATAAACATGGCTGATTGGCTGCCAATTTGGCTATGAGTGGCAACATTTTTGACCACACACACATGCACACACCTACACACATAAACACATACTAATTACCTATTGTAATCTATGCACTAAAATTATGTTTAATATGCAAATTTTCTATAAAATTAATAAGTGCAACAAACATGTTTTCAGCTGCTACCAAAAATAAAGTTGCAAATTTAATTAGTGTTCCTACATGTTGTGTGCTTATGTGTGTGTGTGTGTGTGTGTGTGTGTGTGTGTATTGCATTGTGTTTGTTTTTAATTTAAAATAAATATTTTGTTAGTATATATTGTGTTTATACGACCTTCTTTTTATCAAACCCTTCACATTATGCCATAGTCACAGTTTACACTCACCTGCAACGAAAGAGAGAGAAAGAGAAGGGCATGAGTTAAATGTTGGTTATATTTTATACACATTTGCATATCATAAATATATATATACCCATACACATACATATATGTAGTTAAAGATGCAGCTTTAATGCACAATAATTGCATTTAAATTGTTCGAAAAAAATTAAATAATACTTAAAAAAAAGTATCAAAAATATGTTGTAACTTGACAAAGAAAAAATAAACAAAAAAAAAATAAACAAAAAAAAATAAAGTTATTGTAACGAACACAACACTCCATATTGATGAGAATCACAGTGATCAATGAGCTACACCCCAGGCTATTTAAATAGGAACAATTGCGGATAATAATTGTATATTGAGAGAGAAAATTCATCTGAGCAGTGGAAAATATGTATGGAAAGGTATGAAAATAATTTTGTTTTATAATTTTCAATGGAAATTCATAAGAAAATATACTTAGTAATATTAAATTAATAACTATAGATGCATGAAAACATAGCAGCTTATTTATAAGAAGATTAAAAGTAATAATATTTTTTAATTGCTTGTGAATTTCTATTTTTGCTTTTTATATATGACTTTAACTCTTTTTAAGTCTACTTTTAACTCATATTTTGGTATATTTATGTTCATAGTTCTTATTTTTAATAAATTGTAAAGGAAACCTCTGGAACTACCCTCGATTGTAACAGCAGCATTTATATGCATTCGTATTCTCTATACAAATTGTACAAAATATATCAACCTATCGCATTTTGTTTCCTTTTTACTGCAATGCATTTTTCAATTATTTCTTTTTATTTTTGGTTGGTTTTTTCTGCATTTTATTTCAATATCTACATACATATGTGTGTATATATATATTTTATCGTATTTTCCTATATATTGCCCTCCCCTTGTCGCCCCTCTATATATGCGTTTTGCCCTTGGGGCTAGCACTACAGACTCATAAGTTTACGTTCGATTTTGGCGTTTGTTGTAACACGAAATTGATATTTTATGGCTGTGCTCATCTGCTGCAGCAGCACCAGAAGCAGCAGCAGTGCACAGTGGGACAAAGACAGTTATTGCTCTTGGATATGGGGCGTAAAGTGGGGGTGGCAGAGGCAGCATTGAGCATACGTTTTTCATAGTTTATGGCGCGTGTATCTGTTAGATATGCTTTGTACAAGCCATTTTTATTTTCAACGTGTCTTGTTTGAGATTTGCCGGTTTTGCAGTTATTTATGCATTGGCTATTGTTTAAGCCTTGCAACTAACACATGCACACACACACACACACTTACACAGCTAACACATACACAGTGACATGCATTGTTTTCATGAAATTTAGTTGCTGTAGCTTTGATTTGTCTCTCAACAAAAAACTCATAAATGCCAATTTTCCCTATATGTAACTGTATATATATATACATTTATATCTAACTAAAAGCTTTGCATCTGCCTCTATATGCTCTATTTAGGTTATAGCCATGTAATACACATAAAAACTGTGCCCGATTCAAGCCAATTTTTTGCAATTACCAAGTCTCTGTATACCGAGTAGAAAACGCATATAAAACCCGTCTAAATCGTGGCAGACTCACTGAGCCAGAGGCTTAAAAAACAATTATTAAATGTTATTCGATTTTATGAATGCAAATTGATTTGCAAATTGTAAATACAATGCAATATTTGTATATTAAATTTAATTTAATTGTAAAGCAAAATAAATTGCATTTAATTTCCTTTAAGTTGCCCAAGGAGAATTTGTATTCATTTTTGGTATTCAATATAGAGGTGACAATTAATTGAAAATAAATGTATTAATGATACTACAAATAAATATTCTATATTTGAGATATATATATATACATATTTATACATAAGATTTTAAGTGAAAATATGGCAAAGCTCAGCTGCTTGCTGCTTTCGACTTGCCACATTGCCAGCAGAATTCAAGCAGCAACATTTTGCTTAACTTTGTGCGGCTTAGAATGTTCTTTATATAACTATGAATTTAATTATGTTTATAGCCAAAAGGTACTTCAAGCCAAAAGAAAGAAAAGCTTTTAAACTTGTATTAAACCTTAACAGACTTTAAAATGAATTCATGCTATAAGTTTCATATGAGAGAATAGAGTCTTGTATGCAGAAAGAGAGCATCAAATAAGCAAGTAGAGAATATTCCCATTGGATTGAATGATGTCTTATAAACAGCATAGAATACAAAAGTATACTCTATCTAACATTTAAAACTATACTACCTCAGTCTATATATTTATATCATATAGTATGCATACAAATCCAGGCAATTATCTTATAAATAGTTATCTTAAACATATTTTACTATATTAAAAATGTAGGATTTACTTGAAGAACTACCTAAAATACTAAGTAAAATAATTTATTTTTTAGAGTGTGCATATAAATAGTTAAAGTCATTATAGTTAAGCTTAACAACTAGTTGTTAACTAGAAAAAAAAGAGACAAAAAATCTTAGTTAATTCCCATTGAAGTAATTATAAACTGCTTTGTTGTCAGTTTATAAAGAAGATTTTTAGCTACCTGTATAAGACATATAGTATACATATAGTATATATCTTTAATTATAACTAACTGTATGACTAATTATAATGGGTTGATGATATAGCTTCATTCTTGTAATGAAAGTCAAGACAGAACACGTGCCATTTGTCATCGACTCTAGCAGCAGGCAGCTTATTGTGATTTTGATGGGAATGTCAAATGCTACAAGATAATCAGAAGAAGCTTCAACTTGCTGCCTGTACTTAAAGTGTGAGAGGGGGGGAGTCGGGTGAAATATATTTATGATGCTCATAAATAAAATGGCAAACAGAAGACCACAAAAGAGAATAGAAGTATGCCTTAGTCTGGTACTCGTAGTACATGTGAAACGTGTGAGGCATAAAATTAGAAACCCAAAAAATTGCTTTTAGGGTTTCGCTCACGTAGCACTCAGAGACAGGTAAGTTGGATTTCCCCAAAAAAAAAATAATAATATTTGTCAAGCTGCATTTGAAAATTTGATATTTCTATTAATTTATATATATATGCATATATACTATATAAATATATATATGGTCTGCCGCGGATGAGATTGATGTAGAATGATGATAGAATGGCAAGGTTGAGTGCATATCCGTTCCCACAGAATTTAAAGGTTTCCGTTTTTTGTGTGCTAAAAATGCAACGGCGCGTGAATCGTAAATTTTTAATTTTTTTTCATTTTGCGGTTTTGCATTCAATGATTGTTTAAATATGTATATATATATATATATATATAGGAAAAATAAACAAATAAATGGACTGTGATAGCAAATGAAATATTGAAACTAAACAACTTGGAACAGGTGTCAACGTTGAAACGTTCAGGTTTCAGTTGACAAACAGAAACGTTAGCAAAGATTCTATTTACATTTCATTTAGCTGGTCTACGTGGTGTTGCCTGAATACCCTGTAAACAGGCAGTAGAGGGTAGCATATACTAAGCATATTTTGAGTTCTTGACAAAACACAAATTTCATTTCAATTATGTTTTTATGACAATTTAAACTTTGACATATTCTCAAGTATTTTATTTAGAGGGTAACTGCATGTTCATCATATTTTCTTATTGTGATTTTTGTTTATTTTTCCTCTGCAGCGCTTTTGTTGGTGTATTTTTTTTTATTTTTTGTTTTACTGTTTTTCTTACGGGGATTGAGTTTCGGTCAGTCGCAGGTGTTTGCGAGTCATCAATTAGAATGCGAAATCAATCGACAATTGAAATGCGCAACTATTTCAATTGTTGGTAGTTGAACTTGACACTTGTCGTGCACAACAATAAGTTAGGAACCACCCAACTTCGTCTAACCCCACTCAACGGTTACCCCATTGACCAATTTGGTATACCCAAAGCCATAAAAAAAAAAGTTTTTACTTTGATGAGCTGCGACTGTCACTGCTGTGCATTTAAACCAAGTTAATGAGTTGCTAATAGGTCGATGGCAGGCGATAACGGAAGTCATAATATGGTTAACAAAATGAAAGCTACGAATTGAGGAAGCAACTTTGATAAATTATTGGGCACATTGATTAGTGTCTATTTAACAGGCTAATTAGATGCTTGAACTAGATATCAAAAGTAAAAAACAAAGTGTATAAATCGGAAAGTTTAATTTCATTTTAACTTGACTTAAAGTTCATGGGAATAAGATGATATTTAAATGGTTTTCAGTTTTACATTTCATCTATAAATGAATGCGATTGCGGCAACAACACACACGCAACTGAGTAACACTCACTATAGTTGCAAGTTAAACCGATTAGTTTAACCACAAAGTAACTTTTTGACTTGGTTTAAACTAAAGATTATTGGTAGAAATGTGCTTTGAATTGAATACTGGTACTAGCTTCATTTGAGTTCTATAATATCTAGGTCGTTGTATATTCGTTTCTATTCACTGCAGATATTCATCAGTCTGCTGCTGCTGCTGCTGCTGCTGCTGTTGCATTGAGTAATCGAAATTGCCTTAAAAGCAAATAAGCAAAAGGCGTTGAATTTACATTTTAAAGTGCTGGCAGCGTTTAAGCTTTAATTTTGGCACGCCACAATTTCGATTCCTAGCGAGTATATATATATCGGGTATATATAGTATGTATATATAGAGGTGTGTCTATATACAGATTTTTGGGTTTGGGCTATGTCATATGTACTAGCATTGGATACAAATTATGAATTTTCTGCAAATTATAGACACAAAATGCAACGACAATTCAACATTTCGTCGGCGTTTTTAATAATTTTGCTGTCAATTTGCGTTAGGCGTTTCCTTGGGGTCTATAACCGAACATATATATGTATATCTAATTCCAACCAATACAGTGCCAACATTTAATTATAAGCTACATTAAACACTGACTCTATTGTTGTTGTTGTTGTTGTTATTGTTGTTATTGTTATTTGTTATGCATAATAAACTTACGCATGCAAAATTAATAAAATTTACCACGCATTTCGCACACACAAATTTCATTTGCTTGATAGAATTTTAAAATGTTTTTTTTTTCGTTTTTTTCTCTTTAAAAAAAAAAAACAAATAATAATAAAAATAATCAAAATAACATGAAGTACAATTTGCATAATTTAAATATTATATTATAAATATATGTGATATATATGATATTTACTGAATAAGGCAGGGTGCGGCAGTAGCTGATTTTGATTATTATTTGGATTATTTATGGGGCGTAAGCATTATAATAAATTAACTGTATTACAAGTGAATAATATGCATAACAAAGTGCTGATAGATGTGTGAAATGTCAGAAGTTAATAACAGCTGCTGTTAGCTGGTAATAGTTGCAGCAGTAGTAGTAGTAGTAACTGTTTTTATAGTTAGTCATTTATAGCGGATAGCCTTAAACAGTTGAAATGCAAATTTAAACTTAATTAGTATCGATTGTCTGCTCTTTATTCAACCTATACTGCATTATCATTTCCTTTACTACAATCCCAAGCTCAATACTCATTTGCACACACGCAATACGGTACTAACCTTTAGTCTAGAGTAGAATTCCCAAGCCATATGTCATGCTCGCACGCACTGGACACATCCTTGAAGCTTACATTTCTCAACTGTCAACATTTAACTTGGCTCTCTACCTTTTTGCATATTGACTTTGACACTTGGCAGTCGTTGTTGTTGTTAATTGCTCTTTTGCTATTTTGTTGTCGCTGCTGTTAACATGTACAACAGTCCAACTGTCCAGCTGTTTGTCTGTGCGTTTGTCTCGACTCTGCTGTCCCTCAGAGCCGGACCCTGGACAATATAGCTGGGCTATCCTCTTGAACACGCAACACAGCAACCCGCCACAGTAACAGCTAGTGCAACGTACAATTGTCAGACTCAAGCTAGTGGCAACTGCAACAAAACTGTACATACACATATATATTCTGCTATATACAAGTGTATATGCAAATGTATATATATTTATATGCAACATATTTTACACTTTTCGTCGCTTTTTTGAAGTTTCTGTTTTCATTGCATTTGTCGCGTTGGCGTTGTATTTAATTAACACCCGAAATGGGTAGCACAACTCAGTTGCAGCTTCTGTAACGCACTTTAATTAGTTAAACTCGAACACTCGCGTAAATTTTACAGTATAAATACATAACACAATAAATATTTACGAGATTTTAAAAGAAAGCACGCCTACTTTGTTAATTTTTTGCACACTACTATTTAGTGTTGCCAGAATGATTAAGCTTCTAAGTGGCAACGCCAAATTTCTATTGTCTATGTTAAGCCTACATAACTTTTCTATGTAGTTATGTTAATAGCAGCGCGCCAAAATCCTTCTTTACGATAGTTTAACATTGCCTACTTTACATAACAGAATCGAACTAGTTACTTTAACAGTGTACATTTTCGGCAATAGATATATAAGGCTTAACATCGATAAACGTATTTATGTATCGATCTCAGCGAATTATTTGTGGCAGTTGGATATAAACAAAACGCATTAGATATAAAAAGGACAACAAAATGAAAGATAAAATTGTACTCTGATGTTAAATGATCTTAATATGTTTAATTTGCTTATGTATATAAAAAAAGTTAATTTATATAGTGTATTTATTGTTCGTTATGTTTAATCATGTTACTTATTTCTTTTTATGGCAACGATTTGACAATTTTTTTGCTTCCAGATCAAGAGAGACAACCAGCCTACAAATTGAGTGATGTGCCATGTTGAAGTTTTTGTTACTGGCTGCCTGATGTTGGCGTGATTGAGTGCATGACAATCTGATGTACTGACTGAAGGACGTGAATTGTGTATTGCAACAACAGCTGTCAGGGTGAACTTTGAAGTTGCCATTTCAATATAAGTGAACTGAACAAATTGAGAAGTTTCTGTCAGTCAAAGAGGAATTAAAAAAAATCAAGGATATAACCATAACTGTACATAATACAGATTAAAGATAGTACACAATTCGTTTCTGTAAAAGTAATCTTTCAACAATGCTTACACAGGTAATTGTGTTTCACCCTTTGATCTTTCTCTCTTATTCTTTCACTGTGTCTATCTAATGGGGCATACAACTCATATTGCCCTAGGGTCTAGGGTCATAGAAAAAATGCTCTACACGTTTGGTCTGGTCAAGTTGACAACTTGCAAATGCAATTAACAATTGTCCCAGGCAATCGTCGACTGTTCACAGACACGTTTTAACAAATACATATGCAATTATATAGATATACGTATGTATGTATGTGTGTATAAATGTGTTTGTGCCATGTGCCGTTAGATACGTTCTAAAATGGATGATGCCCTTTGGCACCTGTCGTCGTCGTAATCGTCGACGTCCGTGTGCAAATTTTGCATAGTTTGTCCGATCTCTGCAAAATTATCCGTTGGTGCTGTTGTTTGGCATAGTTGTTGTTGTCCAGACCAACAACAAGAACAATTTAGCTGCATTATTTGCACGTAGCATATAGTACCAGAACTCCCATGCCTTCTCACTTTCTCTCTCTCTCTCTCTCTCTCTCTATCGCTGCCTACAACAATTTACCAAACCTCTGCTACCATTAATGCATAATTTTGCCAAACTATTTTGAGGTTTGTTTGCCTCGTAGGCAACCGCAGTAGCTTCCTAACCAACTGTCAGCTCACTACTCCTAACTGCTCCCGAGTAGGCCAATTTATTTGTCATGTCAATATTAACAACGTGTTGTGAGAGACTGCAAACTACAGACTATGGTCCTCACCAGACATCGACATTATAGACAGACAAATCTCTCTTCAATGCTGAAACTGAAGCTGCATCCAGAAACCAAACTTGCATATTTTGCACTGACTTCAATTTAATGTTGGTTTGGGTTAGTTTTGTTTGCTTACTGGCTTGTTAGATACTTGTATACTCCCTGCATACTCCCTATCCTGAATGTTTTGTGGTTTTTGCTGCTGTCAACTTGCCAACTGATAAATATTTGCTAAACATAACCGTGCTATATGCTCTGTGAGAGTGCACTGACTGTAGTGCAATTGCCATGTAAATTTAATTAAAATTTATTGTAGAGTTCTATGGAGCTAGCTAATGTAATCAACAAATTTTCATTAAAATAAATGTACTCAAATTCTACTAAAATATGTAAAATCTACTCTGCATAGATACACACATATGTATGTATAATATTTGGTGTTTTTAATAATATTTCATTTAATTAATAGATGTTTCCTCCCCAACAGAATTAAACATAAATTTTATTTTAAAACTTGTTTGTATTAGAGGACATTCCATATGCCCGGATAGCTCAGTCGGTAGAGCATTGGACTTTTAATCCAAGGGTCCAGGGTTCAAGTCCCTGTTCGGGTGAGCGAAAGTTTTTTTTTTTGCAAATAAGTACAATAAACGCATAGGTATTAAAGAGAGAGAGACAAAAGCAATATTGTTCATTATCTAGAATATCCTTTAATCAAGCACAACTGTACCTACATTGCTGTAGGCAATATTCAAAATAAACTTTATCATATAAAAGTATATTTGATTTTCTTTTACTCAAACACATATCATATTTCACATATATGGGCAGACATACAATAACAATAACAATTATTTCTTAGATTTTCACAACTGTAAAAACCAACAACAAATCTATACACACACATACATTATTATATATATATATACATTAAGAGAAACGCGTCACAATTAGTTAAACATCCCAAGTCAATCAGTGTACAAGGCCTCAAATTATATTTTATGATTTCCTGTCAATCTTAATGAATGTCTCTAACTGCACTAGATATGAGTATAGTTATTGACACAGAGAGCAAAAGAGAGAGATGGAGAGATGGGGAGCAAACCAAGCGACCATTATAACCTTAACAACAGCAACTGATTTGTCGGCAATGAAGCGTGGCTAATTGCAAACACTCCAAAGACTCTGAAAACTTGTTGACTGCTAATGAAGTCATGAACGAGAAAGACCTGGAACGAAATGCAAAAAATTGAAAAAATATAAAGAGGCAAGAAATAAAAGTGTAAAACTCTGGGATAACAATAGTTAAGAAGGGCGCCTCTTT
This sequence comes from Zygothrica quintamaculata, assembly GCA_037044455.1. Classification (NCBI taxonomy): domain Eukaryota; kingdom Metazoa; phylum Arthropoda; class Insecta; order Diptera; family Drosophilidae; genus Zygothrica; species Zygothrica quintamaculata. The sequence continues at coordinate 368,395 of JBAMBS010002739.1, read as the reverse complement.
GGCTTTCAGCCATGCCACACAACAAAACAAAGCAAATACAGACCAAAACCCAACCCACAAAAGGCAACAAGTTTCAGTCAGGAGTCACAACCACAACAAAAAAAAAAAAAAAAAAAAAAACTGAGGCGCAGCCGCAACAGTTGCCATTTTTCATACAATTTTTCAACGCCTTGGCAAAAGATTTATGGACGCAGAATGCGTGACTGCCCACGGAGTCATGTATTGATATTGCCCTGGGATTGGGCTTGCAATTGGTATTGCCATTGGTATATTCTTTAACTTAACTCTTACATATGTATAGTATAGTACGCATGCGTTCAAAACGACTTTCTTCCTTGTTAATTTCATATGAATTGGCCAATCCTAACTGAAAGCCCAATCGCCAGACAAACTTGCAATTCTCATGTTAAATGTGTTCAATCAATATTTTGATTACGCGCTATTCATTTTAATGCGAATTTACGTGTTGCCCCACCAAATGAGGTATATTAATCAGTGACTTTAATATATGTAAATGCTGTAGACAAAGACAGAAACAGAGAAGAAGAGTGTGAAAAATTCTACAAGATTAACCCACTTAGAATAATAAATGTAAAGATTTGCATTTGGAACGCTTGTCTGGGAACTCTACGATTAGAATTTATTAATGATATTTAAATAGATTAATATCTAGTTAGAAACTAGACAGATATTAGTCATAATATTATATATTAAACATTCATTATAATCGTTACTATATAGTTAACGACTTCTTTTTATGTTCTTCATTTATGTTTAAGTTTTTTATATCATTAAGAAGTTTTACAGCTCATCTTAATTTGCTGTCTTCCTTTACTTTTATCGTCTGATTCAAGTATATTGCTAGCTGTTAAGAACTACTAACTAAGTTTTCAGTGTACTTTCAACAAAATGCTGCCAAGTTGGCAGTCCACTCAATCAGCTTCAAGTGCACCCTGTGTCGCTGCGCCCGGTGCGCTTTCTCTGCTGCGTCTATCGTAAGTTCTCTTCTGGCTGCTTGAGCGTTAATGTTAATGCTGTTGCTTTGTTGATTGCTCAATGGTCACTTAGAGTGAATCTCATTCATTAAATGGCATTGACAGGCGGGGGGCCAGTCAAACAGTGGAGCCACAAAACCAGCTGGTTTGGAGCATGGGGCAGTGTCAGCCGGCTGCAATCTGTGCAACGTGCCTTATCTTTTATCGTTTTGGCTTGCGTTTTTATTGTTTGCCACTTTGGTTGCCATTGTCCAGTTGCATTTGCAGTGATTTCTTTCCGTTGGTTTTATTTCTTTTTTGGTTCTTATTTCTTTCCTTTTATTTTTTGTTTTTCTGTTTAGTTTTCGCTTTATTTGGTACGTGAGGAACATTTTTTCGCGCTTGTCTTTTGATTGAAGAGGCGCGCGCAACGGAAATGTCAACCAGCAGCATAAACACAAACATAAATCTTAATGATGATGATCAACATCGTCATCACAAATCTGATGAAGAGTTTATGATAATGATGATGACGCAGCCAGCTCAAACCACCCACACAAACTGCCAACTGGCAACTGTCAACTTGCAACTTGCAACCAGCAACTGGCAACTGGCGCTGCAGCTGTGCGTCTCAGTTTTCGCTTGTAGAGCACAAAATATTTGCTTCTTTTTATTTTTTTTCTCATATTTGCTTAACATTTGACAAAATGCAAAGCCCACCTAAGTGAAAATGTAGATTTCTTATATATTCAGATCTATGTGGGGGTTTTCTGGGGAACATATTGCAATTCCCTGAAAATGGCAACTCAGCAATTATCAAGTAGTATCTGGTGTACACTCAAATAGCTGGCAACATGCCCAACTGATGACTGATCCACATAAGCCTTGGGCCAGAGATAATTTTAATAACAATTATGATTACTTAAGTTTATCAAGAATTCATAGGGAATTCAGTAAATGCATTCAAAATTGCAGTAAATATTGTTCCGATTTCAATCCTTAAATTGACTCCCGACAACTTTTAAAGGACTTTCATTATTGCATATGATATATAATCATTTTCAATCAGTTCAAATGGTAATCTATTACTTGGAATCACACATTCGCAAAGCTTCTTTTTGGAAACGCCCCTTGAGCAACCGCCTTTGAATCGCTCGTTCTCTCTTTTGGGCTACCGTCAAATACCGCCAAGATTTATGTCTTCCCAGTTATTGTTAAACATATTTTGATTGTCGGTTAGTAAAGCCAAAGATACAATAACCAGAAGTTACTCAATAGCCGACAAAACCTATAATTAATATAGATTTTCTTTCACGAATCTAGCGCAAAATTCTTGCATTCAATTTTAAAGTTTTTTCTGAAGTTTGCCGACAAATTGTGGCCCTAACAAGCCCTAACCGCAGGCAGTTAAATAAATGAAATCAAATAATTTGTTTACTTATGTAAGAAATTTGGCCACACATAACACACACAAGCACAAACACACACATACCCACAACAATACCGACATACAAAAACCGCATATACAAAAAAGTAGTTCACACACGGTTTCAGGCTGTAGCTGTACCCAACTGGGGCAACCCAGGATAGACTGTTGGTGAGCAGGGTAAAAGGGATCGGAGTGAAACATTAACGGACTTTGGGATGCGAAACGTCGCGTTAATTTGTAGCAAGCATTTCCGTTCTTTATGTGGTTACTGTGGATACTGTGGATATTGTGTGTACGGTGGGTTCAGAGGCTTGGTGTGAGGTCCATTCGACCATTCGACCATTCGACGGTTTATTGATGCGCCACAATTAGCACCACCACAAAGCGGTGCGTCTGGTGTGCCATTAACAAAGCTTTAAACTTAACCACATTGACTCTTGGTAAACAAATTTCGTTAAAGCAAAAAGGCAACAAAAATAATAAACCGCATTTAAACTGCATCCAAATTGACCTTGAATGCAGTCTCATGGATATTGAACACTGGACATTTAACAATGCAGCACTGCAGCTAACTGACTCACACAGATGGCCAACAACAACAACAATAACAACAACAACACTTACAGTTAATATAATAATAAAAATAACAACTAGCACAACCGGTTTAACATTTCGACGGCAAGTTCAAAAACCTTAAACCGAATTTTTTGATGAATTTATTTGTATTTAATGCGGTCGACAGCAGCGCAGACAGCGCAAAGCGCGTGCCGTTGGCGGTTACAATTTTTTTTTTTTTTTTTTGAATATTTAAAAAAAAATACAGAAAAATTTACAAGGAGGCAGTAAGATTGAATTTATGACTGGATGAGGACAAAGAGGTGCCGCAGTTAAAGGCAATTAATTATAAGATATTTTGTAGACAGTTTCCATGAATTCTCCTCTTTAATGCAAACAAATAAACAAAATAACAAAACAACAAAAAAAAAAAGGAAAACAACCAGAAGACAGTATGAGCACAACTTAATTGTGCCCTAAGATACTTTTAACTACTCAGAGTCTATACTCAATCCGATATATAAATCAATCTTGATAACTCAATACTGTCCACAGCAGAAGTTAAGCAGCTTAGCATACCAGCAACTATTTTTAACTGCAATATATCTATACATATATATGACATATATGTATGACTCTATCCATCTATATATTAATACTCTACTAACAATAATTTATAAATTATTTTTAAATGATTCAAGTTTCATTGAAGCAGACGAGCTGCTAAGCTGATTTGATAATCGAAATTTACAACATATATTTTAATATATATACATCTGTGTATATAATAAATATTATATACTATCAAACAAAAACTGATAAGTTGTATTGCCAACCAGAATCGCGGGTATAAAATGTGGTTTTTTGGCATAGAATTTTGTAGTTGAATTTAATCCTAAGTGAAGATGCGTTGTCTATTATTACTTGGATTGGCCTTCTTGGTAAGATTAGCACTGAACATTATAAAGATGTCTAGATTTATTTTATATTCTATAGGTAATAACAGCTGCCACACCTGATCAGAGCAAGGCTCTAATTGAAGAACTGGAGGTTTTTGCGGAAAATACATTCAACGCTATAAAAGAAAGAACAATAGAAATTTATATGATTATTGCACAAGCAATTGTAAACTGTCCGACAGGAAATCGTAGGAATATTAAGAAAGCTCAAAGGTTGATCGATTGGTATCATGAAAACAATGTCACTTTCTTAGATCACGAATTTCAATATATAAGAAACCAACATTTACGTGATCCGCCTTGCGATATGAGGAATATATCGGATGCACTTGATAGGGCTCAAAAGAATTTAACAGCAACTTCCGAAGATTTTAACGCTCAACTACGTCCCAGGTTAGAACAAATCAAGTCAGTTAGTAATGAGAACAATACATTTTTACAATATGTGAACAGCTTTAACCAATCGACAGAAACTAGAAATTTAAAGCGATTTTTAGTTAATTTTAGGAAAAATAGAAATAATATATTAATCACTGAAATCAAAGAGATCAGCAATAGTACAACAGATTTAATATTAAATACTAGTTTGAATCTGTTAACTCAAACAAATCAAACTATTACCAAGTGTAACGCTACAGAACAAGCTTATTTTGGATACTTGCAAGATTGGATCGATAGTATAAATAACGAAGGGGAAACCTTCTATGATATTCTTTTCATCCTAGGCCATACGAGATTACAAAGAAAGGATCTTCCCTGTTCCAACAACGCTTACAATCAATTGTATGAAAAGTTTTCCAGAAGCCTAGAAGAGTATTTACGTAATTTTGAGAATATTGCTGGTCCGAAGATAAGGCAATTACGTCTAACTAAATTTGAAGGTTCAGCTTTACAGTACCAAGATAATGATTTAGCTATATTGGAAAGGTTTAATTATTTTGTTAATCAATCAAGGCTTCCAGATAAGTTGAGTATTTATAAAGGCTTGGCACAGAAAATTCGATTGTACGAAGCTTAAATATGTTATAAATATTCTGTCTTATTTGAATAAATAAATTTTAGTTTAAAAAAAAATGAATTGTTTTTATTTCTACTCACAAATAATATATAAAAGTCTCTTGTTTACGTTTCAATATCTTCTGTTAATAAAATCTAATCTATTTTGTCTCTCAATATTTGTTTGCGTCATAAAACACAACAATCTTGCTACAAATAATTAGCAACAATTGTTTTAATAAATAAATATATATATTAATATATATATATTATATACTACTATAAACAAATACTGATAAGTAGCAATCCCCTACAGAATTAACAGTATATAAAGTGGTTCTTGACATGGAATTCTATAGTTGAATTCATCCCTGAGTGAAGATGCGTTGTCTACTAATACTTGGATTGGCCTTCTTGGTAAGATTCACAGTGAACTTTTTGAAGATGGGTTGACTTAGTTCGCATTGTATAGGTACTCACAAATGCAACACCAGATCAGAACGAGGCGCTAATAGAAGAAGTGGAGGTCCTTGCGGAAAATACATTCAACATTTTGAAAGAAAATTTAATAAAATTTTCTATATATACTGCACAAGAATTAGTTGACTGTGGAAAAGGAGATGATATTCATATTGAAAGAGCTCGAAACTTAATCAATTGGTATCATGAAAAGAATGTCACACATCTAGATGAAGAATTTGATCATGCTATGCATCGTTTTGTACACGATCCCCCTTGCGATAATAACCCATTACCAGAAATGAGTAATAGACTTAAGCAAAATTTAAGAGTATATTACCAAAAATTTTGGACGGAAGTACGCTCTAAATTAGAACAAAGGAAGTCAATAGAGAATAGTTAATTTGTAGAATACGTGAACAGTTTTGATCAATCGATAGGTAATGATGTTAAAAATTTCAAACGTCCCTTAGGATACTTAAGATAAAACAGAAATATTATACTAATTGAAGAAGTTAAAGCGATCAGCAATAGCACAGATGAGTTAATTATAAAAACTGAATTGAATCTTACTCTTCACGCCATCGAAACTATTACTAAATGTAATTCTTCAGAAGAATCATCTATTGCACCATTACAATACAGGATTAATTACCTAAAGAACCCAACGGAAATAGATAATGATACTAGTTTCTTAGAGTATCCAATAGGGTCACTTGAAGATGATCTCTCATGTTCTAGCATTGTTCGTAAGGAACTGTACAAGAACCTCTCGGATAAAGTAGAAGAATATTTAAAAATATTCGAAGATGTTGCTGGGCCCAAACTCAATCAAATGTATAAAATTAATATTGAAAGATACAGATTACAGTTATATGATGATATATTCAATTTATTGGAAGGATTCAATTTACTTGGTGGAGCATCAAGTGTAAAAGAAAAATTAAATTTTTTTAAAACATTTGCAAAATATATTCAAACCATTTTAACTTAATATAATGAAACAATCTATTCCTGACAAATAAAATTTAAAGATTTAAATAAGAATCGTTTTTATTTCTTAATCATAAATAAAAAATTAAATCTTTTATTCTTTCTTATTTTTATTTATTTATTCACTTTATGTGTCATCCATTGATAAGAACTTATCAATTTGTCTCTCATTTCTGTACGTCATAATAAAGAATATTCTTAATATAATTTATTTTTAATTAACTTAGCATCAAAGGTTATTAGGTACAATAAAAATTATTATTAGATTGTCAGGTCTTTGGCGGCAAATACGGGATGAGCTGTGCATCTTTCATGATAATCAAATATTTCAGTGTATTCTATTATAACAAATATATTTATATATAAATAAATATATATATTATAAACTACTATAGCAATTCCATGGGTATATAATGAGGTTTCTTGCCATTGAATTTTGTAGTTGAATTCAATCCTAAGTGAAGATGCATTGTCTATTAATTGTATTGGCTTTCTTGGTAAGATTTATATTGCACTACACAAATATTAGACTAGACTTATTTCCTATTCTATAGGTCCTTACGAGTGCTACACCCGATCAGAGTAAGGCACTTATTGAAGACGTGGAACTCCTTGCTGAAAACACATTAAATCTGATTAAGGCGGATTTAATAAATCTTACTTTAAATTTTGCTCGAGGATTTGTGGAATGCAATAAAGCAGATAAAAGGGAAATTGAAAAAGCCCAAAACTTGATTAAATGGCATCATGACAATAATGTGACCTACTTAGATCATGAGGTTAAATATATTGCGGATCACGATTTAAGTAACGACCGTCTGAAAGCATATTGCGAGAAAAGTTCATTTGACACACATACAGTTAATACCTCTCTAGACGCAGCTGCAATACATTATCAAAAGTTTTGGACTGAAGTACGTCCCAAGTTAGAACTGATAAGGGCAGCTAGTAATGCTGATAATTCATTTTTAGAATATATCCGTAGTGTCAACCAATCGGGCTTAAACGTTTTTCAAAAATTTAACAATGTTTTAGGATACTTTAGGAAAAATAGAAATAATATAATAATTAATGATTTAAAGCAGATCAGCAATAGAACAGATTATTTAATAAATCAAACTGAGTTGAATCTCCTACTTCAGGCAATTGATACTATTACCAGATGTAATACGACAGAAGAATCGAACGCTGTAGATTTACAAGATTGGCTAGACTCCTTGAATACGACACAACAAAGTTTTAAAGACGTTTTCTTTTTAAGGAATCCTTCAGCCTTACAAAAAAAAGATCGTCCATGTTCTAACAATGCTCGTAATGAGTTGTATAAAAACCTTTCTGAAAATGTTAAAGATTATTTGAAAAAATTTGAAATTGATGCTGATTCTAAGCTAAGCCAATTACGTGTAACTAATATTGAAGATTTCAAGTTTAAGCTGAATGATAAAGATTCCGATTTACTGGATTGGTTATATTTATTTGCTGATGAGTCAAGAATATCACAAAAACTGCGATTTTTCAAACTATTTTCCAAGAACATTCAATTGTATGAAAATTAATTATAAATTTTGTCCTTATTTCCGCATATATTAATTGCTATATATCTTATATTTTTATTCACAAATAAAATTTTGAATATGTCTTTCTCCTTCTAATTGCTGTTATTTAATGTTTCCATTGATAAGAGTTAATCTATTTGTCTCTCAATATTTGTGACCTTCATAGAAGACAGCATTTTTGTTATTATTTATTAGGAATTGACTCAGAAACAAAAGTCACGAGGTACATCGCAACATTAACTTTGCGTTTTTGGGGCCAGACACGAGTTGACCTATGAAGCTTTCGAACAATTTTTATAAATATACGGCTTATAATAGAAGCCCCAATCATAAAATCTTGTATAAAAAGCGACTTTTAACCATAGAATTCTATAGTTGATATTTGATTGAAAGCGATAATGCTTCGTCAACTCTTTCTCGGATTGGCCTATTTGGTAAGTTTAATATGATAATATTAAAAAAGTTCTGTACTTAATTGTTATTCTTAAGGTCCTTACAAGTGCTTCTCCCTTATTGAAGAGGTGGAAGTCCTTGCAGAAAATACATAACCCCTTTCTACAGAAAATTACATACAATTTTTTATTAATATGGCACAAGCAATTGTGGACTGTCAAATAGGAGATGAAAAGAACATTGAAACAGCTCAAAGCTTAATAAATTGGAATCGTAAAAGAAATTTTACTTCTTTAGAAGACCAATTCGAATATGTTTTAAATCAAACAATGGAAGTACTCAGAAACAGAGAGTTTTGTGAGAAAAACCGTTTTACAACAGATTCAAATGAGAAACTTAGACAGGATACGGCAGTTTGTTGCCAACAGTTTTGGACTGAAGTTCGCTCTAAGGTGGAGCAAAGAAAATCAGTTAATAATGAGGATAATACATTTGTAGAATATGTCAATAGTTTCAATGAATCGATATATAATGACGTTCAAAATTTTAAAAGCCTTTTAAGGTATATAAGAGGAAACAGAAATAATGCTATAATTTCTGAAATTAAATAGATCTGCAATAGAACAGAAGATTTAATTCGTAAAACTGAATTACACCTCATGCTTCCCACACTCGAAACATTTATTAAGTGTAATTCGTCAGAAGCGCCATCTATTAGAGCTTTTCAATATAGAATAGATTATCTAAAGAATCCAAAAGAAATAGATAATGATATTAGTTTCTTGGAGTATCCCATAGCAAAACTTTAAATTGTCTCATGTACCAAAAATGCTCGTAAAGAATTGTATCAGAACCTTTCGGAGAAAGTAGAGAAATATTTAAAAATATTTGCAGAAAGTGTAGGTCCGAAACTAAACCAAATGCGTCAAATTATTGTTGAAAGATCCATTGAACTGCCTATGGATGAAAGGTTAGATTTGGAGAGATTCAATTTACTTGCTGAAGCATCGAGTGTTAAAGAGAAGTTGCGAGTTTTCAAAACATTTACAAAACATATTCGAAACGCTAAATTTTAGTTTTATTTTGTAAATTGTTGTCACATAATTAAATGATAATAAATAAATAACAAATAAAATTAATATAAAATTCCGTTCTTCATTTTAATTTGTTAATGGTTCAACTGCAACTATTTATAATAAACAATTTGTCCTAAATAGAAGCAAAGGTCAGGAGGCTCAATAAAAATTATAAATAGACAATCAGCTTTTTCAGAGCAAATACAGCGTGAACTTTCGTGATAATCCAAAATACTTTTGTATTCTGACCTTAGTATCAGCAACAACATTACCATATAGTATATATTATCTTCATATATTGATAATTCTTTACCAGAATTGCGGGTATAAAAAGAGGCTTCTTGTTATAGAATTTTAAAGTTAAATTCAATCTTAAGTGAGGATGCGTTCTCTACTAATTGGATTGGTTTTCTTGGTAAGATTAAGACTAAAATAATTACATATTTTAGTACTTATTTCTTATTCTATAGGTCCTTGCAACTGCCACACCAGAGCAGAGCAAGGCACTTATGGAAGAGGTGGAAGTCCAACTGGAACACACATTCAACCTTATTAAGGAGAATTTTATAAACTTTTATATTGATCAGGCACAAAAAGTTGTGGACTGTCGGCTAGGAAATAAACTCGATACTGCAAATGCTAGAAACTTCATCAAATGGCACCGTGAAAATAATGTGACTTTTTTAGATAGCGAATTTGATTATGCTAAGACTCAAAATAATTACGAAGTCGTTCCTTTAATCTATTGCGTTCGAAGTCCTTTTAATATAACTGCAAGCGAGAAACTTTATCAGAATGTAACAGAACATTGCAATAAGTTTTGGACTGAACTATGTCCCAAGTTGGAACAGATAAAGTTAGTTAGTAATCAGAATAATTCATTGCTAGAATATGTGAAGAGTTTTAATCAATCGATATATTATGATGTTGTCAATTTCCAGCATCTTGTAGGGTATTTTAGAAGAAATAGAAATAATATTCTAATTGATGAAATTAAAGCGATCAGCAATAGTACTGAAGATCAATTAATAAAAACTGAATTAAACCTATTTATTCAAGCAAATGAAACCATTTCAAGATGCAAGGCAACAGAAGATGCACCCGTTGGGTACTTCGAATACTTAATTGATTCTCTAAAGTATATAGAAGGATACTTATACGACATTGATTATATACGCGATCATTTAGACTTTCCAAGACCAAATACTCCATGTTCTAACAAAGCACGTAATGAATTGCTTAAAAACCTTTCTGAAAGAATAAAAGAACATTTGAAAACATTTGAAAATGTTGTTGATTCTAAATTGAAGCAACTGCGTGCAATTAATATCATATATTGGAGTACTAAGCTAAGAGACGAGGAAGTAAATTTGGTTAAAAAGTTTAACTCATTTGCTAATGCATTGAATGTTTCAGATAAATTGGGACTTTTTAGAGAATTTGCAAATAATATTCAATTGTTCAAAGGTTAAAATATATTTAAAAACACAGTCCTTTTTCGCAAATAAATTATGATTATTAAAGATGAATTATTTTTATTTCTTATTCACACACACGCTTAAAATTTTACAAGGTTTTATTATAATTTTGTTTTTGTTGCTGCTTCTTATTAAAGCTGCAATGATTGATAAGAGCTAATCAATTTGTCTCTCAATATTTATGTATATAATAGAAGTAATTAATGTTGTTATAATTTGTTTTAAATTAATTGGGGGTTACACACGAAATGAACTGTGAGCTTTCAGTGATAATAAAAAAATTACAGCGAAATCTTGGTTTATATTAATTCAGCCGACAGCTAATAGGAAATGATTATAGTATATATAGAAATATATATATAATGTACTGGAAATAAAATGTATTACAAAGAAATAAATAAATAAAATGGAATGTATATACTTTCTTCTTTTAAAGGTTCCTTTAAAAAAGGAAAGAAAAATGTGTATGGAATAGAAGAAAGACCTGTTTAAATACAAATATTATAGGAAAGAGTATAAACGAATAGAGCAAGTACATTTGGCCTGGCCAAAACCCGAAAAAGGTCTACTAATCACCCAGGCACCACACTGTCAGGTTAGTCGCCCATTAATGCCAAAGGCAAAACTCGGTCAAACTTTCTGAATGCCTTTCGATTTGCAACGTTTTCGTTTCGAATCGATTTTGTACACGACAAATGCCAACGGTATTGTGTCTCTATGTGTCTCTATGTCTCTCGATTTCTCTCTAACTTAATGTCTATATAGCATAGACTATTCCTGTCTCAATTGCGTTTCAGATACTGTCTCCAGTTGGTGCCTACCAAATGTTTCTCTCTTTAACAACTTCCGCAACACATTTTGACCAATTTGCAAAACACATTCCCAATGCTCAATTGGTCCCAATTATTTTTGGCATGTGCGCAAAAAGGTGTGGAAAGTGTTTCCATGGCTATAAATTATGTGGCCAATTAGTAAGGGCCATGTCTTCGAGTCAATTAACAAAGGGATGTGGAACTTATGAATAACTAAAATAACTACAAGTATATTTTAAGCATTAACTACTAAATGCTGACCCTTTGTATCTGTGTGGTGTTAAGTAACAGTAATGCCTGGGCTGCTTGCTAAACAATTGGCTAAAAGGGTGCAACAAGCATTAGTTGGTATTAGAAACATGGCTAAAGTATTGACATTAATTGATGTTGCCAAAATGCATACAATCAGTTAACTATTTATGTCTACAAATCAAGAGCTTAGCAGCTGCAACGCTGTTGCAAAGTACGTTCAATACATTCTGAGAATATGAAAGCTTTCCCTGCATAATGCTAACTTGGCTGCAAATCCAATTGGCTATAAGGATAATATAATATTCTTGTTGTTTCACTCTGACTCAGCGCATATTTCCAGCTGCTAAGTTGACAACAATATTGCAGTGAATCTTGTTCTCAGATTGAGTAATAAGCTTCCTTTGGTTTGCTTCTACCACATGTTAAACACAAGCACAGCCACAGACATATACACACAAACACAGACAGACACAAATGTACACACACTATGAACGCACTCCAATTCGTGACTCATCATCAACAGTGGCAGCTGAATGCGCCACACGGCTCGAGGCCAAAGTCCAAAAGCCGTTGCAACAGTCGCTGCCGTTTGCCGTTGCCGCTTCTGGCTTACTGTTAGCCGTCTTAACGTTTATCTGGCTAGACAAAAAGCCTAATTCTGTCTAGCCAGCAGCTGACAGCTGCACACACCGGCAGCATTTTCAGCCAGTCATGGATACATATGGTGTGACTAAAATCTACAAATTTTGCTATTGCTATTGCAGTTGCTTTTGCTTTGGCTTTGGCTTTGGCTTTAGCCCGGCCAAAAAGCTGGCACTAATGTTGGCTTTGTTTGAATTAACCAGAAATTAAATTTGCTTGGTAGCCCCAAAATCTTGTTAAATTAATAAACAGCTTAGCTCTGTGACAGTTAAGCTGTTTGTAGAGATGAAGTCAAGCTTCATTTGATGCTCAATTTGGTGTATCTAAGCCTAGTCTGGCTACCACCAGCCATGATGTATCATCCATTCATCCATTCATCCATTGATCCATTCACCCATTCATCCATTTATCCATTGGTCCATTGGTCCATTGGTATTCGCATCGTTGGCCCCTGTCGTTGATAAATAAAATCTCATTAGCTGCTTTTTGCAGCTGGTTTAAACGTTGCTTAACTAAATAACTTACCAAACTGACTGACTGATAGCTAACATTGACTTTGGGTTCATGCTCAGCGGGTGGTTCTTACTCTATTCCTACCCCTACCTCCTCTTGCTACAACAACATTTCTATCAGTGTAGAGCTGTAGCCAAAGCTACTGTCCATGGGATGATTAAGTAGGAGAAACCACACAAGTGGTGCGAGCTGTTTATTAAAATTTGACAAGGCGCTGATAACAATGCCACAACGGGGGCCTATAATAAGGCCAACAAATACAACAACAGCAACAACACTAACAACAACAATAATAATTATGTAATTTGTATTAAGAATAAACATTTAATGGCTAATGTGGCATGTTGGTCCATTCAATGGAGGCTAAACTGAATAATGAAACGGCAATAAACTAGGTAAAATGTTGTTAACAATGCAATGAAATGAAATCAACTGGAAAGGTACGAATCCGAGAACATAGTATATGAGCAGCAGTGGCGTAGCAGAGTGATTTTGAGCAGGGGGTGAAAGTGGATACAATAAATTTGTGAGAGTTTTTTGTTATTGTCAACCTATTGTGGTGTAAGTCACCTTTGAACTACGCCTCTGTTGCCACAGACAGCTGTTTGTTATACAACTGAAATATGGGCACGTACTTATTTTGGCCGCACACGCCTGCCACAAAAGGCCAAGTTATATACATGTGTGTGTGTGTGTGTGTGTGAGTTTATAGGTAAATTGTATTGCGTATAAAGAAACAACAAAAGGCGAGGCTAAATGCAAAGGCAAAGGCAAAAGGTAAGAGAGTCAACTGAAGTCCGAAACATTATCCCAAAAACAGGGTTCGAGTCCGAATTCGGGCAAGGCAACAAAAACCAGTGAAAGTCATAAATGTCATGATGTTGTATGTTGCATATAAGTAAGTAGAAAATTAAAACAGGATATAAAGGCACACACAATTGTGTGTTTGTGTGTAGGTAGCTTTAATAGAGGCGTGCCCGTTACGCCTACCATTTGACAGTTGGTGTCATGATAATTAGCCAGAGACTGACGACTGCATTGAGGGGTCTAATTTCTGAGTTGTGCGTGTTAACTTTAGGTTTATGACTCGGCATTGTTTATGTTGATTTGATGTTAATTTCTAGTATTTTATTTTACGGAAAATTGATAAAGATCTCCCTTTCATTTATATATTGAATGATGGGTATGGGTATAGGAATGGGAATGGATGAAGCGACAACCGGACGGCATTTGGCCAACATTTTTATTTACCTTTTTCTCTTTCCCTCTATCTCTCTTTCTCTTTCTGTGTGTGTGTTTGTCTTTCCTTCCAAGTAGTGTGTTGGCCAACTCGTGCTACTTGACCCGTATGTGGGCCACTGAAGTGGCCAAAAAAACAAAAACAATAAAAATAAACTCAACTTCAACAAATAGAGCAAGGCAACTTTTAAAAATCGTTGATGAAACTTGCGCTTTATTTTTTTACTATTTTTCTTTTTTTCTTTTTAATTATTTTTAGCAATTTTTAATTGTTATGTTGCATGAATTGAGAAACATTTAAACCAATCAACGCGCACAATTTATGAAAGAAAATATTTTTATATGTATGCATGTATGTATGTACGTATGTAAATTAGCATGAAATCAGCAAAGACAATTTTATAGTTGCTGCTTTAATTGAACAATTTAATTGAGCATAATTATTATAAAGAATTCTTTTTATCACACACTCATAAAATTAATTTGCCATCAGCTGCTTTTAATTAGCCATCAATTTATTGGCCAAAATGTTCTCAGCTGCTTCATTTCCGCGCTCAAATAAAATAAAATCTTTCAATATTTTCGAAATGTTTGCACAGACGCGTTTTGAGCAACAACGCGAACGTTAAAAAAATCGCGCGCGATTTTTCAAACTGACGACAACCGACAGCGGCAACAGTTGGTTGCCGAATGAACTAATCGTGAATGATCGTAACCAGACCAACGATCGTTGATTCTTTCTGTATGATCATGTTCGATCGTGTTATTCCATATGCTAAAAACTGTTTTGTTGCTGCGCAACCAGCTGTTGGCGGGGGTGTGTGTTGCTGGCAAACTGGTTTGTTATATTTCTTACAATTTCTTGCTTTGCAACATGTTGAGGTTGCTGATCGTTTAGCTGATTTAAAGCTAAAGTATGCTTTCACATATATCACACATTGCGATTAAAAAAATATATATTTTCTATAGGTATCTTCTTCCCTTCGAAAGTTTATATTTGTTCTAAGCGTTTTCTCATAAATTTAATAGTACATGTTGCTCAACAACACATGTTGCTTACAACAATATGTGGGTACACATCATTGTAGGCCTTAGCAGCATATGCTGCTAACTTATAATTGTCGGCATGTTATGTTGCTAAGAAAATGTTGCTAAACATAAATTTATGTATAAGATCTGTTTCTTTCATTTCTCTTTGTCTTTCGCTTTGTTTTCAGGGTTTTTATTTTTGTTTTGCTTGTGCTTCTGTTGCTGCTGCTGCTAATATCCCAGACATAAACACATTTTCGACTGTTCAATTTTGATTTTTATTTTCTTGACAGTTGATCGCGCAATTGTGGGTGTGCGTGTGTGTGTGTGTGTGTATGCCAATGTGTTTGTATGCGGGTGTGTTTTAGTATCTGTTGCGTCGCTGTGGGCGCAATGAGTAAACAATTTTTAAATGGAATTTTCAATAAGTCATCAGGCAACCAAGCAGGCAGTCGGCCAGCAACAATTCACACAACCTCCTTAGGTTCATCTTCATCTTATACGCAGCAAAAAAAAATCTTCTTTGCTTTATTTGTGGCTCTTTTGGATCGTAAATACTGACTGAGAACATGACAACTGGCTGGTCAATCAATATATTCAACGTATGAGCATAAATATTCATTCATTAAATTTTTGGCAATTGTCAAGTTCAATAAATTCATAAAATTTTAATTGCGAAAACGTGAGACAACTTCAAAATGTAGAGACAAAAGAGTTGCTGATCGTTCAACTGGCAGAAATTAGGTCAAGTTTCGCATACATCTTTCTCTCTCTCTCTCTCTCTTGTACTATTTTTCTCTCCTTATAGACATGATTTACGATGAACATAAATCGTGATGGATGTTCAACATTCAGATACTTAACACAGAATCGTCAAAAAGTATTTAAAGTTAAAATAAACAGCAAAAACAATTATTATTATGATTATTTTATATCGAATACTCAGTTAACATGATGATCACGATTTTCTTGATTGCAAACAGTAAAACAATAACAATAACAGAAAAGCATAATTACTTATGTTCGACTGCAAAATACCCTGTAAAAGAATGAGTTCAAAATGAGATCCCAACTCTCTTTCATAATTACAGTTTGCACTGTTACAAAATAGACAAAAAAGGAGAAAGAAATCGATCGATAGTTATGAGTATAGATATATTATATATATGATAATATATATTTTTCAATATGTAAGATATTTCAGCCCTCTACAGCTCCCCTTCTTCCAGTAACATAGAGCAGTATGTTGATCATCAATTCCAATAACCTGCTATAAATGATTCAATTTCGATCTTTGACTTCAATCACATGTTTATAATAATGCAACATATGATTGCTATAATTAAATATACAAAAAAAAAAACAAATATTGATTGTTGCTATAAAAAGTTTTAAGAAATGAGTGAATTGTAATACCCTATTAAAATTTATATATACAAAGAGTTGCTGCGATTGCCATCTGGTTAACGAGTGGGGAAATCGCACTGAGTTCATTTGGATGACAAGGGACAGCTGGAGCCATGTTTATGATAAATTGCAATTGAACTTTTACTTTGGCCTTCACTAGTTGCCATAAAAAAAATGTGGCCTAAATGATGAGACGTCGTTGCACATAAATTTTGAAAACAACAACCGACGGGGTCAACCAGTGCCACTGTGGCAAGTGTAAGTTTATATATATATGTATATATATAGAGATATGTATATACAGAAATGTATATAAATAAATATATACATACATATGTATGTATGAGCTATGTGTAAGAGGAAGCATAGAAATGAATCTGTCTAAATTTAGCTGCAACATCTTGTGGTGAGTCAAAATGAGGTCGTTCGGCTGGCGTGGAGCGTGGAGCGTTTGAAGTCTACGTCAGGTCCGAATCCAAATTCGAATCCGAATCCGTCAGAGCAGCTGCAATTAGAGGTGGAGCAGCAAACAGATCTTCCAATGATCTGCACCGTACCTAATTAAGTGCGTGAATCTTGGCAAGACTTTTGCATTCAAAATAGAAATATATTTCAACACATTTCTCTTTGTCTCTCTCTCTCTCTCTCTCTCTTTCGCTCCTTCTCTCGCTTTGTCTGTGTATGTTGTGCTTGTACGATTTAGCCTCGTAATTGAAGTGTATTGCACATCCGCTAACAACAACAGCCAACAACAACAAAATGAAGCAACTAAACAAACTTTGAAAACCCAAAAAGCCACAAAAAACAAGCGACAATATCCAAACACGAAACATAAACTCATTCTCCCCTTAGCTCAGTTAACTCCAGCTAATATCCTGCCAACAGGACTCAGTCAGAGTCTGTTTAGCAGACTTAGCATTGACAATTATCGCAGACTGGACACAGTAAACCAACATTGGCTGTACTGAAAACTATGCCAAAAGCCACAACTAACACCCAACTTTCGGTTCTCAGTGCTTAACTGGTAAATGTATACAAGCATGTACACATACATACATATAAGCATACATATATACACACACATACATGAAGCATGTGAGGATTTACATTTGTAATTAGGAAGCTCCTCTAAACTTTGACGTTGGGTAGCCAAAGCCAAAACATTAACAGCAACAGAAGCAACAATAGCAAAAACAACAGCAACAGCAACACTAAACAAAAAAAACTGATACACTACCATCGATAAATATTGTTGTACGATTATCGAAATGATTAGCCGATAACTATTTAAGAGGAATTGAAGTTTTCTTCTACAAAGAATGCAAAAAGAAAACTAAAACTAGGTAGAAGCAAACATTTAAAAGTAATACATTAAAGTGTTATCGATAACTTAAAATAATCAAAGCATTAATTATCAAAATTATATAGTACAGTTTAACTGTTTATATTACGATTTATTTTCTTTTCTCTCCGCTAAGAATAATTTGTTAATTATATATAAATATTTTTACTTTAAATGCCATTGGTACAGACAACAAAAGTCAAGCAAAGCTTTTAATAATATTTATATTTTATTTTGTTGTACTAAATCCATTGATAAGACTAATTTAATATGTCTTCTACTAGCAATAATTTACTTGATGTTCTTAAATGTTTCCGGTGTCGTTGGGTCATACGGTAGCAGCTCGTGGGACCTATTGATAATCAAAATTTGCAAGCACAAAAATTTACAGCTACATTTTATATATTCCGTCAAATTGCTCATATCAGCTTAGTTTAATATATATAGGGGTTATGTACTACTAAACAAGAACTGATAATTCGTATCCCCAAACAGAATCGCGGGTATATAAAGAGATTTCTTACCATGAAATTCTATAGTCGATTTCAACACTAAGTAAAGATGCGTTGTCTACTCTTACTTGGATTTACCTTCTTGGTAAGGTTAACGTTGCACTCAATTAAGATTCCTGTGCTTATTCCTTATTCTATAGGTCCTCTCAAGTACAACAGCCGATCAGAGTAAGGATCTTATTGAAGAGCTGGAGGTCCTTGCGGAAAGCAAATACAACATTTTAAAAGCAAATACAATACATTTTTTTATGTCTGTTGCACAAGCAATTGTAGACTGTCCGAGAGGTAATCAAGAGAATATTGCAAAAGCTCAAAGGTTAATCGATTGGTATCATGAAAAGAATGTCACTTTCTTGGATTACGAATTTCATTATATTATGAATCAAAATCTACGCGATCCCCCTTGCGCAAAAAATAATTTAAGAGCTGAATTTAATAAGTTTACGCAGAATTTAACAGCAAATACCGAAGACTTTGAGACTCAATTACGTCCCAAGTTAGAACAAATCAAGTCAGTTAGTAATAAGGATAATGCATTTGTTGAATATGTTAACAGTTTTAACACATCGAGTGAAGATAGTAATTTAAACCGTCTCTTGACTTATTTTAGGAAAAATAGAAATAATATTTTAATTACTGAAATCAAAGAGATCAGCTTTAACACAACAGATGTAATAATCCATTCTGAATTGAATCTATTAAGTCAAGCTAATCAAAACATTAACAAATGTAAAGCTACAGAAGAAATTTATATGGGATATTTGCAATATTGGATCGATTCTCTAATTAACGAAGGGGAAACCTTCTATGATATAGTCTTCATCCGCAATCATACAGAATTGCAGAAAATTGGTCTTTCCTGTTCAAACAACACTTACAATCAATTGTATGAGAAGCTCTCCAGAAGCCTAGAAGAGTACTTACGTAACTTTGAGAATGTTGCTGGTCCTAAAATAAGACAATTACGAGTAACTAATATTGAAGGTCCAAGGTTACAGTTACAAGATAATGAATTAGATATATTGGAAAGGTTCAATGCACTTGCTAGTAAATCAACTCTTCTAAATAAGTTGCGTACTTTCAAAGGTCTTTCAAAGAAAATTAAATTGTACAAACCTTAAAACAAATTAAAAATATTCTGTCTTACTTAAATAAATAAATTTTGATTAAATAAATGTTAATCATTTTAATTTTTTACGCACAAATTATATATAAAAATCTATTTTTGTACGTTTCAGCTTGTTCTGTTAACAAAATCTAATCTATTTCGTGTCTCTATATTTGTGTTGTTTAAAATTAGTTCATTCATCGGGCTTAATAATACATATAATACTTATCATTATGTTTTCGGATCTTTGTGGGCAGACACGGGGTGAACTGTTAACCTACCCTGATAGACATTTAATTTGAATGGATTATTTTATATGCTAAGCTAATTCTCAGCAACAATTGTTTAAAAATAAATATATATGTATTAATATACATATATATATATAAACATATTACGAAACAACAGCTGATATGTATAATTGTCATCCAGAATCGAGCGTATAAAAAGAGGATTCTCGCCATAGAACACTACAGTTGAATTCAATCCTAAATAAAGATGCGTTGTCTACTAATACTTGGATTGGCCTTCTTGGTAAGAATAATATTGAATTAGTTAACCATTTCTGAACTTATTCCTTATTTTACAGGTCCTTACAAGTGCCACACCTGATCAGAGTCAGGCACTTACAAAAGAGGTGGAAGTTCTTGTGGAACACACTTTTGACTTAATAAAGGGAGCTGCTATAATAAATTTTATGGAATTGGCAGAAACAATTGCTGACTGCCAGTTAGGAGATGAAAATCAAGTTAAGGTAGCTCAAAATCTGGTCAATTGGTATCGTGAAAATAATGTAACTTTCTTAGATAAAGAATTTCAACATATATATAGTCACGATACTTTCAAAATCCCTAAAACTTTTTCTTGTAACAGAAAACCTATTAGATCAGCTTTAGGTAAAATACTTGATAGGAATATGACACTATATATTCAAAATTTCATGGTTGAACTACATTTCAAGTTGGAAAAGTTAAATTCAGATAATAATAAGAATAATGCATTGTTAGAATATGTGAACAAAGTTAACCAAACGAATCCGAGTGATATCCTAATATTCTTGAATATTCTACAGTATTTTAGAAGAAATGGAAATAATTATCTAATTAATGAAGTGAAAGAGATCAGCAATAGCACTAAAGAATTAATAATAAGAACTGAATTGAACATTTTTATTCAAGCTAACGAAGCTTTTAAGAAATGTAAGGCTAATGAAGCCGCGAATGTAAAGCTACTTAAACAATTGCAAGACTGGATTGATGCTCTTAACACGGGTGCAACCTTTTATGATATTGATTTTATACGTGACAATTTAGGCTCTCCAAAACGGCGTACTCCATGTTCTAACAATGCTCAAACTGAATTTGTTATAAATCTTTCTGAAAGAATAGAAGAACATTTGAAAACATTTGAAATCGTTGCTGGTTCTAAATTGAAACAATTGCGTGTAATTAATATTAATAATGGCAATTCGAAGCTAAGAGATGAAGAAGTAGTAGTAGTAGAGGGGTTCAATTCATTTGCTAATGCATCGAATGTCCACGAAAAATTGCGAATTTTTAAAGAATTTGCAAATAATGTTCAATTGTTTAAAGGTTAAAATGAATTATAAATGCTCTGTTTTATTTTCTTAAATAAATTTTGATTTTGTAATGATAAATTATTTGTATTTCCTTTTCACAAACACACTTAAATTTTGCAAGTGTATTTTTTAGCCCCTTTGCCTTTTGTAAAAAAGAAGGAAAGCGGAGCTAATGGAAATGTGCAAAATCCATGTAACACATAGAAATAATCATCGGGGACCCCATAAAGTATATATATTCTTGATCAGGATGACTAGCTGAATCGATCTAGCCCTGTCCGTCTGTCTGTCCGTCTGTCCGTCCGTCCGTCCGTATGAACACCTGTTTCTCAGAGATTATAAGACCTAGAGCAACCAAATTTTAAACCTAGATTTATTATTTTCGTACGTTGTACAAGTTTGTTTTTGATTTTTTAATTTCCTCCCCTGACCCCGCAATTTGAAAAAAAACGAATATAAAGCACAATTTTACACCGATTGAATTTTTTTTTTTGGCGTACATCATAGTTAGGCTATACTTTATCTATGTTGTAAATCTGGGTAAGATAAATCAAAAAACTCGGAAGTTATACATCAATAGAAGTGGTGTTATGGGGCGCGGGGGGGTCTAGTGGCGCGCGCAAAATAAGAGCTAGAGAAACGAAATTCGGAACGTAGATTTGTTATGTTTGTACGATATACGAGTATGTTTTAGATTTAAAAATTTTCTCCCTGACCCCCGCAATTAAAAAAAAAACGATTATAAGGCACAATTTTCGCCCGATCAAATTTCGTTTTGGCACCCATATTAAAAAGATTGTTTCTAATTTAAGTTGCGAGTTTCGTTAAGATTGAACAATAAACACGGAAGTTATACAACATTAAGTACCGTGATATATAGGGGGGGGGGGGGCTTAAAGGCGCGCGCAATGGCTGAGTACGTGGAAAACTGTGCGTATGTGTGAGTATGTGTATGTATAGCTATATATGTATGCAAAAGGGCTCTCGTAGTCGGGCACACTCGACTACAGATTTCTTACTTGTTTATTAAAGGTACAGACAACCAAAGCCAAGATACTTATTTAATAATATATATTTATATTTTATTTTGTTGTAGTAAATCCATTGATAAGACTAATTTAATATGTCTTCTAAGAGCAATATGTTACTTGATGTTCTTAAAAAAAAAAATAAAAAGATTCCTGTGCTAATTCCTTATTCTATAGGTCCTTGCAAGTGCAACAGACAGGACCTTATTGAAGAGCTGGGGGTCCTTGTGGAAAATTTTTAAAGCGTTTTTAAGGAAAATTTAATACAATATTTCATGTCTGTTGCACAAACAATTGTAGACTGTCCGACAGGAAATCAAGAGAATATTGCAAAAGCTCAAAGGTTGATCGATTGGTATCATGAAAATAATGTCACTTTCTTAGATTACGAATATCAATATATTATGAATCAAAACTTAAGCGATCCTCCTTGCTCAACAGACAAAATAACACTTGAATCTAATAATTATACACAGAAAAGCGAAGATCTTAAGGTTAAAATGCGTGTCAAGATAGAACAAATCAAGTCAGTTGGCTCGACGGAGCGTAATGATTTAGTCAAGCTCGTAATTTATTTTAGGAAAAATAGAAATAATATTTTAATCACTGAAATCAAAGAGATCAGCAATAGCACAATAGATTTAATAATCAAAACTGAATTAAACCTATTAAATCAAGCTAATCAAACCATTAACAATTGTAGAGCTACAGAAGAAGCAAATTTCGGATATTTGCAATATTGGATCGACTCTATAATTAACGAAGGAGAAACCTTCTATGATATAGTCTTCATCCGCTATCATAAAGAATTACAGAAAAAAGATTTTCCCTGTTCAAACAACGCTTACAAACAATTATATGAGAAGCTCTCCAGAAACCTACAAGAGTACTTACGTAACTTTGAGAATATTGCTGGTCCTAAAATAAGACAATTACGCGCAACTAATATTGAAGGTCCAAGCTTACAGTTACAAGATAATGAATTAGATATATTGGAAAGGTTCAATGCACTTGCTAGTAAATCAACTCTTCTAAATAAGTTGCGTACTCTCAAAGGTCTTTCGAAGAAAATATTCTGTCTTACTTAAATAAATAAATGTGAATCATTTTAATTCTTTACGCACAAATTATATATAAAAATCTATTTTTTACGTTTCAGCTTGTTCTGTTAACATAATCTAATCTATTTCGTCCCTCTATATTTGTGTTGTTTAAAATTAATTCAGCTATCAGGCTCAATATTACTTATAATACTTATCATTATGTTTTCGGATCTTTAAGAGCAGACACGGGATGAACTGTTAACCTTCCCTGATAGACATTTATTTTGAATGGATTATTTTATATACTAAGCTAATTCTCAGCAACAATTGTTTTAAAAATAAATATATATATTTTAATATACATATATATATATATATATATATATATATATATATTATATAACAAAAGCTGATAACTATAATTGTCATCCAGAATCTAGCGTATAAAAAGAGGATTCTCGCCATAGAACTGTATAGTTAAACTCAATACTAAGTAAAGATGCGTTGTCTACTAATACTTGGATTGGCCTTCTTGGTAAGAATAATATTGAAATTATTTAATATTTCTAGACTTATTCCTTATTCTACAGGTCTTTACAAGTGCCACACCTGATCAGAGTCAGGCACTTACAAAAGAGGTGGAAGTACTTGTGGAACACACTTTTGACTTATTAAAGCGTGCCGCTATAATACATTTTATGGAATTGGCAGAAACAATTGCTGACTGCCAGTTAGGAGATGAAAATCAAGTTAAGGTAGCTCAAAATATGGTCAAGTGGTATCGTGAAAATAATGTAACTTTCTCAGATAAAGAATTTCAACATATAAATAGTCACGATACTTTCGAAATCCCTAACACTTTCTACTGTAATAGAAACCCTTTTAATCCAGCTTCAGGCGAAGTACTTCGTAGGAATTCAACACTATATGTTCAAAATTTCATGGTTGAACTTTCTTCCAAGTTGATAAAGTTAAAGTCAGTTAGTAATGAGAATAATGCATTGTTAGAATATGTGAACAAAGTAAACCAAACGAATGCACATAATAATCTAATATTCTTGAACATTCTACAGTATTTTAGAAGAAATGGAAATAATATTATAATTAATGAAGTAAAAAAGATCAGCAATAGTACTAAAGAATTAATTGTAAGAACCGAATCGAACATGTTTATTCAAGCAAAGGAAACCTTTAACAAATGTAAGGCTAATGAAGCCGCGAATGAAAAGCTACTTAAACAATTGCAAGACTGGATTGATTCTCTTAACACGGGTGCAACCTTTTATGATATTGATTTTATACGTGTCAATTTAGGCTCTCCAAAACGGCGTACTCCATGTTCTAACAATGCTCAAACTGAATTTGTTATAAATCTTTCTGAAAGAATAGAAGAACATTTGAAAACATTTGAAATTGTTGCTGGTTCTAAGTTGAATCAACTTCGTGTAATTAATGTTAAAAATGGCAATTCGAAGCTAAGAGATGAAGAAGTAGTAGTAGTGGAGGGGTTCAATTCATTTGCGAATGCATCGAATGTTCCCGAAAAATTGCGAGTTTTCAAAGAATTTGCAAATAATGTTCAGTTGTTTAGAGGTCTAAACGAATTATAAATGCTCTGTTTTATTTTAACAAATAAATTTTGATTATATAAATATGAATTATGTTTATTTCTATTTTCTATTTTCACAAATACACTAAAACCTTGCAAATTTATTTATTTATTATTGATAACAGCTAAACAAATTGAAGAGAATAGTCATCACATAATTTATTTAGAATTTACTTGAAATTAAGGTCATTAAAGTCATTAGAGAGTGATAATCACAAATTTAAGTGTATTGCTAGCCCCTTTGCTTTTTGAAAACGGAATAGGCAGCTTATATATATGTGCCAATTCTAAAAGTATGTTATAGTTAGAAGTAATCATCAGAGACCCCATAAAGTATATTCATTCTTGATTCGGACGACTAGCTGAGTCGATCTAGCCCTATCCGTCTGTCTGTATGAGCGCCTGTTTCTCAGAAACTGAAAGACCAACAACCAAATTTGGAATTGTTCTTTGCTATGTGGGCAAAGAGGTTCTCGAAGTCGGGTACACTCGATCACGGAATTTTTACTTGTTTTTATATTGCCTAATATATAAACATATATATTTATATACTACATAATAAGCAGTTTTTTAAATCATATAATATTTATACTGATAAATCTCATTTCTAAACAGAATTACGGGTATATAAAGAGGCTTCTTGGCATGAAATTCTTTAGTTGGAATTCTAAGTTGAGTTCCAGTTTATGTAAAGATGCGTTGCTTACTATTACTAGGATTGGGGTTCTTGGTAAGATTAATATTAAAAGATTATAAATATAATTTAGGATTTGTGCACTTATTGCTTATTCTCTAGGTTCTAACAAGCGCCACACCAGATCTGACAAAAGTGCTTACTGAAGAGATTGAGGTCCTTGTGGAAAATACATTCACTCTTCTTAAAAAATCTCTTATAAAATTTCATATCGATACAGCTCAAGGAGTGGTGGACTGTAAGTTAGGGAATAAACGGACCATTGCAAAAGCTCAAAATTTAATCAATTGGCACCGTGAATATAATGTGACTTCCTTAGACATCGAATTTAAACATGTATTGAATCAAGCTCCGTACGGAGTCTCATCCAAATACGATTGCGATAAAGATCCTTTTAGTAAAGCTGCAACCGGAATAGTTCAACAGAATTTTACAACGTATTCCCATAACTTATGGAATGAACTACGTCCCAAGTTGGAGCAGTTAAAGTCCGTTAGTAATGAGGATAATGAATTATTAAAATATGTTAACACTTTTGACAAATCTATAGATAATGATTATCAAAATTTCCGCAATCTCGTTGGTTTTTTTAGAAGAAGTGGAAATAATATAATCATTAAGGAAGTGAAACAGATCGCCAATAGCACAAAAGATTTAATTATAAAAACTCAATTAAATCTTTTTATTCAAGCAAAAGAAGACTTTAATAAATGTGGCTCTACTGGGGCCACAGGTAAATTACAAGATTGGATTAATTCTCTAAACACTGGAGCACCTTCCTATGCAATTGGTTTTTTATACTTACATTTAGAGTTTTCAGGTGTAAATAATTTATGTTCCAGAGAAGCTCATGATAAATTCATTAAAACCCTTTCTGAAAGATTAGAAGAACATTTGAAATCATTTGAAAATCTTGCTGGTCCTAAATTGAAACAACTGCGTGCAATTGATAGTAAAAAGGGCACATCTAATTTAATCGGTGATGACTTTTTGTTATTGGAGTGTTATAATTCAATGGTTCATACTTCGAGCTTTAGAGACAAATTAGATGTTTTCACAACTTATGTAAATAAAAAATAATTCTGTATTAATTAAATCAAATTATAAAGAACAATTATCAAAACAAATAAATTTTGCTTATATGAATATTTTTTAGCTCCTTTGCCTTTTTGTAAAAAAGAAGCAAAGCGGAGCTATTGGAAATGTGCAAAATCCAAAAGTATGTAACACATTGAATAATCATCGGAGACCCCATAAAGTATATATATATTCTGAATCAGGACGACAAGACGTTGAAGAAGTTGATCTAGCCCTGTCCGCCTGTTTGTCTGTCCGTCTGTCCGTCTGTATGAACGCCTGTTTCTCAGAGACTATAAAAGCTAGAGCAACCAAACTTGACATCTAGATTCGTTATGTTCGTAGGTTATACGAGTTTGTTTTTGCTTTTTGAATTTCCTTTCCCGCAATTTGAAAAAATCGATTATAAGGTACAATTTTTAACCGATCAAATTTATTTTTCGCACACATATTGAGTAGACCATTCTTCATCTACGTTGTGAATTTCGTTAAAATTGAACAATAAACACGGAAGTTATACAACATTAAGTACCGCGCTATAGAGCGTGGGGGGTGCGCAATGGCTAAGTACGTGCAGAACTGTGTGTATGTATGAGTACGTGTGTGTATGGCTGTATATGTTGGCAAAGGGGCTCTCGTAGTCGGGTACACTCGACTACGTACTTCTTACTTGTTTTATATTTATTTTAAGCAATTTGTCTCTCAGTTATTGAAAGCAACATAGAAAGCAACAATCTCGTTATAATTTGCTTGAACTAGAGTCAGAACCAAAGGTTATCAGGCACAATACAAATTATCAATAGCCTTTTGGGTCTTTGCAGCCAGACACGAAAGGAACTTCCGTGAAAAATTTAAATAAAATTGCTGTTGATTCTCTGAAATTCTTTTATATATATCCATATCTGATAGCAAATTGTATTCTTATCTGCTTATTGCATTATATTTGAATAATTTAACGCATGTATTATATTTTGTTGTATTATTAATATAATACTTCTGTCTCTATTATTAAACAACTTTCATAATTTGCACTAATTGAATAAGTTTTATCCATATTTCTGCATTAAACGAATATGCTCAACTTATTGCAGCATATGAAATAATCATAAAGGAAATATGATTTTATATGTATTTGTTTTTATTGTTCCGAACAACTGTTTATTTGTTGTTGCTGCTGTTTCGCATTAGTTGAAGCATACACTGTGCATGATTAACAAACTTTTGTGGTTGGCAGCAAAAAGGGGCAACAAACTTTTTGTTGATACCCAATGCTCAATGTGGCTTAAGTGGCCAAAAAGTCTAATTGAAAAATTGAAATTATATGTAAAAAACATAAAGGAAAACAGAAAAATGAAAACGGAAATGGAATCGGAATCGGAATCGGAGTCGGAAACAGTAACAGCAACGGCAACTTTAAGGTAAATGTAGCAACTGTACTTAAAAGTTGCTGAGTTGAGAGCAATGGCAAAATCACAGCTTGTGTCCTTTTCATTGGCTGCCGCTCACGTGCAACGTTTAATTTATGCAACTTGTAGCACAGCCATTGATTGTGGGTAGCCATTCACCAAAACCCTATATACCTTACCTTACCCAATGCCTGATGCCGCAGCAACTTAATTTGTGCGCGGAATTTATGGGCGCTGCACGTGCAAAAGGCCGCCCAGAAGTTTTTACCGCCTGATTTGTGGTTACAAAACTTTTTTCCCCTTCCCCACCCTACACTTACAATTGTATCACAAGTTACGTTGCTGTTTTTTTTCTCTCCTTTTCTTCACTTTTTTTTGTTATTGTTTTCATTTGCTTCCCTCCTCTTTAACGGCAGATTGTGCAAGACGAAGTCGACTAAATTTAACCAATTGAAATTTACACAGAACAGGCAAAAGCTTCGTTCCACTTGTAATACGGCCGGCTGCTCTTTTATGATTCAAAACTTTAATGTGGCCATAAAAACGGTGCATTGTTTGCACAATTAAAAACAGCAAGAGATAAAAACAAAAAACCAAAAACAAAATAATAAACTCAATTTATATACTCTACAGGAATCATGTGTCTATATTGTTGATTGCAGTAACACTAGCCACGATCAGTTAATTTTATAAATATTTGTTTATATACACAGAAATATTATAATTGATATATGTACAGGGTGTTACAGGTGAATATATAGACACCCTATATCCATTTCATAACTTCTTCTTTAAACAAAATAAAAGTGTTAGCCTGCGGGATGCAAAATATATCTTAATGCAATTATTATTTTCTAATTATTATTTTTTAATTAGGAAATATTAGCCTTAGCAGTCGTATATACTCGTTGCAGCACGCTTTATTTGTTTTAAAAATAGCTAAGGAAACTGTTGCATTAATGAACTTCAATGTGGGCCACATGCTGCCACTGCTAAAGCTGGCCAGCCCAGCTGGACCACTGAACAATGTATAGATGGCAGCAGTTGCAGTACAATCTGGGGGCAGTGTTAGTAGCATATACATAAATGTATATATATTTATTTATATATATATGCATATATAGGTATATATACATGTAAGTGATGCATATGGTGACTGCTGTGTCGTACAACTCCTTTGGATGCCTCTGCTACCTTTGCTACCTAAGCAGATTTCATTTTAGATAAAGCAAACGTCAGCTTCAGCAACGCATATCGAACATGGAAAATGGCTGCCAAGCTAAAGTACTGCAATTTTAAACGGATTGAGGGATGCAGAACTCGATGGGGTACATAAAATAAGAAGGTAACGGTATGTGTATCAGAGTTTAAAGCCCAATTGAAGAAATAAACTGAAGCAATGCAGAGATGCATTAATGATAACAAAAACAGATTGAAAAGGAAATGCTTTAAAACTTGAAGCAACATTTAGATGTACCTTAAACAAAGCAAAAATATTTTTTACTGCTAAAAAAAAAAAAATACACACACTAGCAGAGCAAGGTTTCGATCCTCGGACCTCTGGGTTATGGGCCCAGCACGCTTCCACTGCGCCACTCTGCTCATGAACTTAAAATTGTCAAAACGGAAACAAATTTGGAAATAGGAAAAATAAAAATAAATGTAAACCTAAAATATAAATAAAAACAATTATATCAATTAAAATAAAATTCAAAATAATTATAATTATAAATAAATAAAAAATATGATAATTCTATACTATAATTATTAAAATAGGAAATAAAATTTATTATAATTAAAGTAAAATCAATATTTATTAATAATAATAATAATAATAATAATAATAATAATAATAATTAATACAAAATAATAATTAATACAAAATGAATAATAAAAGTTTTATGAAGGATAATTTTATTAAAGATAGTAATAACAATAAAAAAAAAATAAAAATAATTTGAAATATAAAAAAAATATTTATAATAATAATAATAAATAAAATAAATAAAAAAATGCAAATTAAACTTTTAATAATTAAAATAATAAAAAATTGATAAAAATAAAAATGAAAATTATAATAAATAAAGTTTATATATAAATATTATATTAAATAATTGAAAACAAACTACATTTAATATTCATTTTATTCCATTATTATTAGTTTAAATAAATATCCATTAAAGCGATTCTCAGCAGAATTCTCTTCAACATAATGAAAATATTTTAAGCTGATTAAAATATATATATGTTTTGTATTTGTTTAAATACTAAACCAATGATCAATTGCATACTGAAATATGAATCTAATTTCGATGGACTTAAGGTGCTTATAATCAGAGATACTCGTATTAGTTCAATCAACCAGTTAAAATAATAAAACATTGGCATTGTATGTGGAAAGCATTTGAGCGCAGTAAATCGAGCTATTGTTTTACTTTAATTACATAATAATTGGCTTGTGTATGTATATACATTTGTGGGTATATTTGTGTGTGTGTGTGTGTGTGTGTGTGTATGTGCGTGCTAATAACTGCAAACAGCTTATAGTAAAATGTGTAAAAGCTTCAACTGCCAACTCAAAACAATCAACAGAAACAACAATAAAAGGCAATACCAGAAATATCAGCAATAATAGAACAAATAGAACAAATAAGCAGCTATTAACTAAACAAAGGTGAACAACTAAAAGATATCCTATAATATATACAGAAGTTAATTAAAATTAAATAGATATTCTATTATTTGACTCTATAACCAATAAAAAGAAGTCTTAATAGACGCAAATTTGGCGCTGAGAGCAGCCTAATTAATAAGTTGCTTTTTCTTTCCTATTATGCTGAGCTCGACTGACATTATTATACCCTTTTAGTTATCATTACTGAGTACAGGGTATATCTATTACATTTGCCTTTTCAAAATGATTTGGCAACAAAAGATGTTGCCTGCCATGGACAGAAAATTGTGGACCAGCAGAAGTAGCAACAACAGCACTAGCAGCGGTGTGTTTACAGTAGTAGCAGTTGCAGCAACAGCAACAGCAATAGTTGCGGCTCCAGTGTCTGCATTCGATAGGACCTCAAGACAGGCAATTATATAAGAAACAGGCGAAGCTTATTTTGATTTAATTTCTCTCTTTTAAGATTTTCCGTTCACTCGTGTGTGATTTACATATTTGATTGGAAAAATCTGCCTGTGTGTGAATTGTTTGTGTGTTTGTGTGCAAGTGTGTATATGTATGTGTATGCAAACTGCTGCCTTTTACCTATGAACTTTCAAGTTTCATATGTTGTTGCTGCTGCTGTTGTGTTGAGTGTGTGCTATATACAGGCAAAGCGAGCAGCTCAAAGAATAGAAAAAGAGAAAGAGAAGGAGAAAGTGTGTAAAAGCAAGGACTAAAGGTTGCACAAGTAAATCAAATTAGTGCCGTAGTAAAAATTCATAGTAAAATTTGCCAGCAGCAGCAACAAGGCTGTAAAATTTCTATGAAAATCAAATAGATCTTTGTTTTTATTATTAAAAATAAATAACTTGAAGCAAATGGTTTAGAAATAAAAACATAAAGTAATTAAAATATGGCAATATTTTTCGATAGAAAACTATTAAACAATAGAGGAGAAATTACTGTACCTAAAGTGAAACTTTAATAAAGTTAAAAATATATTGAAATAAATATAGTACAAATCTACTCAGAATCTATTACTAAAAGTAATAAATAAATTTTATCTTTAACTTAGCCACTTTAACTAGTTACCCTTTGACCTAATACAATTCTCGGTGTTTTCAAATAGCAAAATTGCATTTTTAAAGTTAAAGTTGGTTTACTTTGTGGCATCTTTAATTTTTGCTTGTAGCTTTTCCAGTGGATAGCCAAGTGCCGCCGTTGCAAAGTTGACTTTGAACACTTTTACGTTTGGCTGATTTTTTAAGAGCTGCCACATTTTTTAGCCCCTTTGCCTTTTTTGTAAAAAAAGAGCAAAGCGGAGCTATTGGAAATATGCAAAATCCAAAAGTATGTAACACATAGAAATAATCATCGGGAGACCCCATAAAGTATATATATTCTGAATCAGGACGACAAGACGAGTTGATCTAGCCCTGTCCGTCTGTCTGTCCGTCCGTCCGTCCGTCCGTCCGTCCGTCCGTCCGTCCGTCCGTCCGTCCGTCCGTCCGTCCGTCCGTCCGTCCGTCCGTCCGTCCGTCCGTCCGTCCGTCCGTCCGTCGTCAGTCCGTCCGTCCGTCCGTCCGTCCGTATGAACGCCTATTTCTCAGAGACTATAAGAGCTAGAGCAACCAAACTTGAAATCTAGATTCGTTATGTTCGTACGCTGTACAAGTTTGTTTTTGATTTTTCAATTTCCTCCCCTGACCCCCGCAAATCGAAAAAAACGATTATTAAGCACAATTTTCAACCGATCAAATTTATTTTTGGCACACATCATTATTAGACCATTCTTGATCGATGTTGTGAATCTTGGTAAGATTGATCTAAAATCTCGGAAGTTATAGATCAGCAAAAGTGGCGTTTTGGGCCCCGGGGGGGTATAGTAAGTGCGCGCAAAATAAGAGCTAGAGCAACGAAATTTGGAACGTAGATTTGTTATGTTCGTACGCTATACAAGTTTGTTTTGGATTTTTCAATTTCCCCCCCGACCCCCGCAATTTGAAAAAAACGATTATTAAGCACAATTTTCAACCGATCAAATTTATTTTTGGCACACATTTTTATTAGACCATTCTTGATCGATGTTGTGAATCTTGGTAAGATTGATCTAAAATCTCGGAAGTTATAGATCAGCAAAAGTGGCGTTATGGGCCCCGGGGGGGGCTATGTAGTGCGCGCAAAATAAGAGCTAGAGCAACGAAATTTGGAACGTAGATTTGTTATGTTCGTACGCTATACAAGTTTGTTTTGGATTTTTCAATTTCCCCCCCTGACCCCCGCAATTTGAAAAAAACGATTATTAAGCACAATTTTCAACCGATCAAATTTATTTTTGGTACACATCATTATTAGACCATTCTTGATCGATGTTGTGAATCTGGGTAAGATTGATCAAAAATCTCGGATCTCGGAAGTTATAGATCAGCAAAAGTGGCGTTTTGGGCTCCGGGGGGGTATAGTAGTGCGCGCAAAATAAGAGCTAGAGCAACGAAATTTGGAATGTATATTTGTTATGTTTGTACGCTATACGAGTTTGTTTTAGATTTTTCAATTTCCCCCCCTGACCACCGCAATTTGAAAAAATCGATTTTCAGATACAATTTTTAACCGATCAAATTTCTTTTACGCACACATATTAAGTTGACCATTCTCCATCTACGTTGTGAATTTCGTTAGGTTTGAACAATAAACACGGAAGTTATACAACATTAAGTACCGCGCTATGGAGCGTGGGGGCTAAAAGGTGCGCGCAATGGCTAAGTACGTGCAGAACTGTGTGTATGTATGAGTATGTGTGTGTATGGCTGTATATGTAGGCAAAGGGGCTCTCGTAGTCGGGTACACTCGACTACAGACTTCTTACTTGTTTTCTTCTTTCGTTTCCATTTTCTTTTTGCATTGAGAGCCAAGTCGAGTTTGAGTCAAGTTGAGTCGAGTCGAGTTGTAAGTTCTGTGTGTGATTCTGGCCACATTTGGCTTCAGTTTCCTGTCGTCGTCACCATCGCCATCGCCATCGCCATCGCCATCTCCCATCGCCATGGTCGTCACTCATTAGAAAAACGTTGCAAGCAAAACCAAAGTGGTAAAAAATTGCACTACGTGTTGCAACTGAACACACAGAAAGAAAGAGCAAAAAAAAGAGTGCATGTAAAGTTTGCCGCTCGCCAAAGTAGCAGAAAAAGAAAGTAAAGCAAAAACGAAAAAAACAGCGAAAAAAGAAGTGAACCAATGAGAAAGGCAAACTGAGCAAAAGTTTATTACAAACTTTGTTGTGAAAAAACGCGCCAAAGGATAGAAAGAAAACGAAAACGTACAGCATATAAAGGAAAAACTAAAAAGGAAAACTAAAAGTTTAATATTTGATTTAAAAGTTGATAAAATTTACTTTAGTCTACACTCAACTTGTCGCTGCGTGTTATTTCTTATTTCTCTTATTTCTTATTTGTTATTTGTTATTTGTTTTTATTGAATTTATTTGAATGTGTCTTGCGCACAGTTTTTACCCAAAAGTTTAAGGGGATAGACACAGCCTGGTTGTGTTTAATGCTATGCCAAGTTGGTTTGTGTCTCAGCTAGCAGCGCGTTGATTTTTCATTTCGCCATGCAAATATGAAAAACAAATTGAAAACGTAACGCAACAATGCAAATGTAAAGAGAACAAAAAAAGTGGAAAGAGCAGCAGTAGCTATGAAAATGGAAAAATTTTCCAAATGCCTTTCATTGTTTGCGCTGAAATGAAAAACGTGGCAGGCGTTGCACTCACAGGCATTGTTATAAGCCTGGCCGAAAAGCTATGAAAGAGCATACTAATTTCAAAGTTGAAGCATCTACCAGATACACAGGCTTTATTGTACAGTTAAGATTCTGAGCAAAGCTGTATGGCTAAAGAAAAGCAAAGTTTGTATAGTAGATAAAGCAGAAGTAAAGGAATGTAAAAATTGCACATGTAAATATGAATGTTAAGGTTAAAGAACAACAGCAATTATTAATAAAAATCTTTTAGTAAAGTGTTTGCTCTAAGCATTCTGTCAATTTTCTTTTATAATCATATTTTATGCATCCCTAAAATATACCCTACACAGCTTTTGGTAGGATATTTCACTTGCCACTAGCCATAACATGGGCTTT
Source organism: Zygothrica quintamaculata (assembly GCA_037044455.1). Lineage (NCBI taxonomy): Eukaryota > Metazoa > Arthropoda > Insecta > Diptera > Drosophilidae > Zygothrica > Zygothrica quintamaculata. The sequence goes on along the minus strand of JBAMBS010002739.1, from coordinate 333,445 downwards.
GGCAACTTTTACGAATTTTCACACTGTATTTTTTAGTTAAATTTTCATTTGGTAAAAACTACTAAAAGATATTTGTAAATATTCATCGAGCCTCGGGAGTTATGTTTACCATACACACATGCATTCCATATACACACATTCCATATACACACACAAGCAGTATACACTATAAATCGAATGAAATTTCTATAAAAAAAATATACATTTCACTTGCTACCAACTAATTTCGGTTAAAATTCCTCCACAGCCATTGCCAAATTGAGTTTGCGCTTCGAGTGGCAGTCAGCAAACATATATATATATATATATATATATATATATATCTATGGATATACATATATATACGATGATATATATATATAATGCTAGTGCCACTCCTACATTTTTGGTGGAAAATGCATTGCAGTGCAACTAACTCAATTTGGCGCCCATGTCACATACGTCAACGCGAGCCAACCACGCCCATTTGTAGGCACCATTGAGGGGGCGCACTGCCAATTTGTCAGGTTTTTGGTGCAGCACGTGCCACGTCGCACGTTTAGCTGAGCTTATCATTTTCTCAAAGACTCTCCAGGCGCGCTTCCTCTGTCCCTTATACCAGCACCAACTCTCTGTCCTTCTCTGTTGTTTTCTCTCTCTTTCACTATGTTATTCGCTGGCTATTTAATATGCAAAACGTCAGTTACCGAAAAAACTGACAAAGTTGAAATAAATTTTTATTTCACAGACTCTGTTTGCACTCCTAAATCGGCAATGAACTTGCCACAATGGCAGGCAACCCAAACTCTTAGTTTTCCCCACTTCGCCTTTACCCTTGAATTCAATTCAAACCAATCCAAACCACGGCAGAAATATGCCAAGCCAGCATTGTATAGCGAACTGGCTTTTGTTTGTGGTCCTAACTAGGCTCAAGCCTTGCACTGAGTAGAAAGAAGAAGTGAATCAAAAATAAAATTATATACAGGAAAAAAAAACATAGTCTACTTTGGTGCGTCGTTTATTTAGCCTCTTAAAACGCCGCTCACGTAGCAGACATAGAGGAGAATAAAAGGCGCCATGCAATTGCAGACTTTGACTGAGAAAAATTCACAGCGTTAATTTAAAACAAAAAATAAAAAGAAAGAAAAATAGAACTCTTTCTAAGACAGCGATAGATGATGGACGACAAGCGACAGGCGACAGGCGACAAGCAACGGGCGACAAGCGACAGGCGACACGCAGGTAGCGATGAGCGAAGAGTTTGAAAACAGCTGCTAAAGTTTATAATTTTAATTTTAATTTCAATTTCATAACTTGAAAATGCAATGAAGTGCAGCAAGCCAGCAAAGCCAGCAGCCAACAGCCAGCAACCAGCAGCCAAATCCACATCCAAATCGAATCAGTGTCCCAGGTGCGGAATGCTTAGCGCGGCGGAAATCATTTACAGACCGAACGCCTAACTGAATTTCAGAGTGTCGTGCATAAAGTTTGTCATACGACCCGTGTTACGCCCGGGCAAAAGGCGAAAGCGTACCACAAAAAAGCAAAAAAAAAATATAATTGAAAATATATTTATATAGCTTAAAGAAAATTGTATACCCTTCCATATATACCAAATATAATACATATATACATGTACATATGTATATATAATTTCGATCTGCTTAGAAATATATACTTTCTTGTACTGCAAGTGTTACTTATACTGTTACAAATGTAATGTATATGTTTTAGTACCCTTTGTTAGTGTATAGAAGTGGACAAAATGGGCGTGTGTTTGCCTAAGCCTCGGCAAAGTCTGTCAGTCAGTCATTCAGTCAGCGATTCAGTTAGTCAGCATGTTGACGATGATGTACTATTCAAATGCACGAAAAACCACGCTATGCTGATATACACACACACACTCATATATTTATATACAATGGAAAATCCAAATGCGGCATCAACTCGTTGCAGCCCCACATACAAACACAAACTAAAACACACGCACACATTTCAATGTCTAAATATTTTCACGTTTGACGCATTTATATGCACCTTTCTTGACTTTATATAGTTGTGTGTGTGTGTGTGTGTGTACATATATATTGTGTGTCTGTGTATGTGTGTGAAAAACAATTAATGAATTTCCAAGAAAAAAATAATAAAATGACTCACGAACCTTTAGCTAAAAAATTTAAGAGCAAAATTTTTCCATGTGCGCAAAAAGGTTGGACATTTTTTCTATAAAGTTTAAACCAAAACAAAAGAACCTTTTCTAGTATGGATAATATATGCTAATTAATTAAAGTTTTTGCATGTTAATTATGAGAATCATTTAATTAATCAAGCTGACATAATAATAAATATAATATATATAATAAATATATTGAGCAATTTATTAAAATATTTTGACCCATTATCAATCTTTGAAGGCAATGAATATGAGTAATGAGAGATAAGAGTTACTACAAAAATTGTATTAAATCTTATTTAAAATAATTTAAAAAAATATATTAAATGTTACAATATGACTGATTTGTTTAATAAGAAACTGCTATTAACTACACTTAATCCATTATTAATCAACTAGTAGAAACCATTCAACCGATCAATTTTCCACAACATTTCATTGAACAATATTTAGTTAATTTAACTAAATTTGTATTAATCAACTCAAAATAAATATCAGCAAAGAAAATAATATATATTTTTAATATTATATTCAATCAAAGTTTAAGAAAAATATTTGTTTAGAAACAATTGTTATAACTGGACAATAACAAATTTAAAAAAATTTTATAAATTTTATTACTGAGTAGAAAATTGTATACAAAATATTTATTAAAAAATAATATTGTTTATCCAATTGTATTTTATATCTTGGCATAGATATTTCATAGATAAACTTAAATATTAACTTCTGTGATCTATATACTCCTTTAATTTTCTATTTTTTTTAGTAAAGGGAATTTCATTATCGTGAATTACTTTTGGTCAATTTAATAAAATTTCCTCAAGTGTATTTGAGTTTTAGTTCAATTTGTAAAGTCTGTCATACCAGTTCTGTCGATTGCAATATTTGTTTGTTTTATATAATCACAAGGCGTTATCAAATTAATTCTCATTTGGTTACTTCCCAATCTATAATCTTATACATCGTCGTTTATTTCATTACTTTTTGCTTTAGGATCAGTCGTGTTCAGTTCTCGTAAATAAATTCGAAGCCTGTAGAAATTGTATTCTGTTAATGTGTCTAAAAGAATATCGTTTAGTATTATATACAAATAGTCATCACTATTGGTATTATTTTGAATGTCAATCATATTTTTCTTTGTATCAAATTTAAACTTTGCTAAAATTGCATCCCTTTTGTTATTGTGAATTTCACGTACACGTAAAAGATTTACGAAACATAGGTGAGATCTATTCGGAAGTGAGTCTAAGTATGGGATAGTTATTTCCGGTATAGTGGCTTCAATTTGATTCAAATACTTATTAATTTCAGTATGCGTTGAGTTTTGTATCGTTTCATTAAACAAATTAATCAAACGTTGCCTTAATTGAATTTGAGTTTCGTTGCCCATTTTACAGTCAATTGTTTGGTTTGCAAAGTGTATACGATGGTCGTATTTATTATGTTGCAAAGCAGTTACGGTGCTTTCAGCGGAAATCAATAACTGTTCTATCGAATTTTGCTGCAATATCACACTTGCAAGGCTCTATAGAAAAGGATATAAGATGAGTCCTTATTATTATGTTGAGTGTTTAACTTACCAATGAACCCAAGCATAGAAAGAGTAAACAACGCATCTTCAGAGAAGATTCAAAAGTACTATGCTAATCTAGTGGAAGAAGCCTCTTTTTATAGCAATCTATCTATACAATGACTAAGCTATAAATTCTATACAGTATTTGTAATACAGATTAAATCCAGCAAACTGACCTATGCGCAGAGATAAATCATTTAAATCAACTATAATACTACATGCTTCAAATTAAAAATTTTATAAACAAAATTAGTAAACAACACTTTGACCTTAGATAATTTCTATGCTGATTGGTGTATACCCTTTATAGTAAGAGCTAACTATGCGACTGGTTGCTGATCTGCAGATCAAGAGAATAATAATACAGCTGAGAGAAAAAAGAAGAGATTGAAAAGGCATACGCCGGTTGTAGGTTGCCAAGAAGAGTCGTAAAGTTGAATATACAGAAACATAAAATAAACATCAGCAAAGAAAATAAATAAATATTAATACAAAGTTTAATTGTAATTGATAACATTCTAGAATAATATTTGCTTAGAAGGTATAGCGAAGGACACAATAACAAATTTTAAATAATTTTATAAATTTTATGACTGAGTAGGAAAATGAATACAAAAACAATCATAATAATTCAATATACATTATTGCCAATTGTACATAGCATTTTTTGGCTCAGGTATTTCATAGTCGTTAAATAGTTTTCCAAAGGTTCTAAAATATTTAAATTTTTCTGTTATATTGGGAGCTTTTAAATATAAATCATAATTATGCAACAAATTCAATTCCTCAGTTCCATTTGTTTTAAAATATTGTTTTCCTAATATAGAAATATTAAAAGATTTACTTCTAGAATCTATATTATCTTTTAATATGTCAAACTGATAGTTTGATCTGTCTTCAAAGATATGCTTGACTTTTTCAATAATTGTATTAACGCAGGAATTTTCATTATGTTCAAGTTGTCTTGGTTTGTGTAATAAAAGTTCTTCAAGTGCAGTTTTATTGGCGTCAAATTCATAAACCCTTTCAGACCAGTTACGTAATATTTGAGTATTTGTTTGATTTGAAGGATCACAACGAATTATCTCTTCGATTGCCATTTGGTCAAGTGACAATTTATATTCTATTACCACGTAGTATAAGTAATAAGTTAGTGATTTTAGATCTTTTATAATGTCATTTGCGACAAACCAACGTAAATAACTAAGGAGACTATCGAATTTGTATTCAGTTAATTTGTGTAAAATAATATTGTTAACAATTATATATAAAGCGTTATTTGTTTTCTTATTATTTTTAATCTCAATCATACTTTCCATTGTGTCCATTTTAAACCTAGCTAAAATTGCATCTGTTTTGTTATTATGAACTTCACGCAAACCTAAAAGAGTTGTGAAACATACGTTAAAGCTATTCGGAACTGAAGAACTATTTAAGTTTTGGATATTTATATCTGGTATAGTGTCTTCAATTTGCTTAAAATAGTTATTAATTTCTGTTTCCGTTGAATTTTGTATCGTTTCATTAAACAAATTAATCAAACGTTGTCTCAATTGAATTTGAGTTTCATTGCCCATTTTACAGTCAATTGTTTGGTTTGCAAAGTGTATACGATAGTCGTATTCATTATGTTGCAAAGCAGTTCTGGTGATTTCAGCTGGAACTAGTATCTGTTGTATATAATATAGTTGCGATAACACACTTGTAAAGCTCTATAGAAAAGGATATAAATTCAATAGTCCTGCAGTAATTTGAGTGTTAAACTTACCAATGAAGCCAAGCACAGAAAGAGCAAAGAACGCATCTTCAGAGAAGATTCAAAAAGACTATTCTAATCCAGTGGAAGAAACCTGTTTTTATAGCAATCTATCAATACAATGACTAAGCAATAATTTCTATCTATTATTTTTAATTGAGATTCAATTCAGCAGAGATCTAGCAATTGTTTCGAGTGCAAATATTATCTGTAATATTTTAGGCATAAAATTTAAAATTTAATTAGAAAAAATATAAACAACACTTTGACCCTAGATAATTTCAATACTGATTGCTGTATACCCTGCACTGTATGAGCTTATTGTTATCTCATCTTATTTCCAATCAGCAGATTCAGCAAATTGATAATTTCATTATAGAGAGAGAAATTTACTCTAATTTTCTTATTGTTAAAATAAATAGTTTTAAATTTGACTTACCATTTGCTGTTGATTCTTTGGTTTCTTGACTAGATCGGCCACCTTAAAATTTGTAACAGCCTCAATGACCTCAGCAAGTAGCAAGCCATCGCGACAATCGGCTGAAAGATCTGTTACTTTACGCTTCGATTTGGCACGTTCCAGATAGTAGTTTGCCCAGTCTGTATAGATCTGTAATGAATATATATTTATATATATGTAGTTAATGTAATTATATGCATATTAAACTATAAAATGGTATAGAAAATGAAATTTAGATTGCTGTAATTAGGAATTTATATATGCCATTTGCTCAGACACTTTACGACAGCTGTTTGCGATGCACAAATTGCATTCGTGTACTGTGCTGTGTGTGTGTGTGTGTGTCTGCGATATGAAGGAAGTCTTTTGGTTTGTTGGTTATCAGGAAATCATTAGCAACAGAAAATTCTCTTATGGCAGACACTAATAGCTCAGCAACATATGCAATTTCTTAGCAAACAAATTAAACTGAAGCCATTTAGTGTCCAAATCCTGAGAGTCGTTAGGAAAATCTGTGCCAAAAGGATGAGCGTTGTCTGTGGAAAAGAATTTAAAGGACAATATGCAAAACAAGTATATTTGTTGCTTAACTTAAATTGAAGTCTGCCAGGATATTTATTTGTCTGCTAACTTTACTGTTAAACATAATTTAGTTTTGCAGGATTTGTTATTTAATTATGATTATAGCATTTTCTTGGACTTCTTTTATAGAATTTGTACACTCTTTGGATCAAACTTTCTTGCTGTCTCTTTTTGTCTCGTGTTCTTTGTTATTGCTGTTTGAGAGTTTTGTCTTTAAACACACATCGTTAGACACATCCTTGCGTAGTTTTTATTAGAGCTCATGCTGCTAATTCTATGACATTTTCACCATTTCCCACATTTCCCACATTTCCACATAGTCTGTCTCCACACATATATGAATGCGACACATTTTATGTACGCTTTGGTTGGCAATAAAAATCCTTAGTATTGTCCGTAGTATACACAGTTATGTTATCTACTTTCTCCCTCTATATGTCTCTTATTCTTATTCTATCTGTATCTGTCTGTTTGGATTTTTGTATATCTTTTTGTTTGTCTCTCTTTTTGCGTATGTTTTGCCTGCTTGGCCAGCTCCATTTGGTAGCCAAGTTACGACCAGGCTTTAGAAACTCTGTGCATACTATATAGAAAGGGTCTCTCTCTTAACAATGGCCTAGAGTTTGAGCTTGCTTATGGTTGCTTTTTTTTTGGTATTGTGCAATTTCTGGTCTGCTCTGTGTATCTGTCTATTATTACTTTACAAGGGGTTTAGGCCTGGTCTTTGGGCATGCAACTTGGTTTTTGGCTTTGACTTGGACAGTAAAGTGAAAACTTGCCACTGCAAAATAACTGGCTAACTGTATCTGTAACTGTAACTGTAACTGTAACTGTAACTGTAGCTGCACAACTGTCACTGTCAGTGGCATTGGCAATGGTAATAACAGTAACCAGAAGCAGTTGCAACTGGGTAAGCCAATGCCACAAATATGCTGCCTGGGGTTAAACCTAACCAAAGCACCCACAACAAACAAACAGCAAAAGCAACAAACAATAAAAAAAAGAGTCGAAGGGTCCTGCTACTGCTACTACTGGCAGCTTTGCTTTGTTGTCTCTTTGCCTGCAACGACCCCATGTTGGCCAACTGTATAGAGAGAAACTGTAACCAAAGAATAATAAACTGTTGTCTTGCTTTCTAAAGAGCAGCTGTACAGCATTGCTATACTGGCATATGTTTGCTTGCGTATGTGTGTGTGTATGACTGTGTGTGTGACAAGTTCTATTCTAAACTGAATACACACATTGATGTCACATACTTTATGGCCAAAGACTGGGCGTTAACTGTAACTGCAGCAGCTTCACTTTTCACTCAAAGCAAAATTCAGTTAGTTCCGAGTAAAATTCTAATTGCATTAAACAATTTTCATTGACTAATCAATTTACAGCTAGTCAACAATTTCTATTACTTCCTTTTATATCTATGTAAGTGTGTGTATATGTATATTTGTATATATATGTATGTATATATTTATGTATGTATGTATGTACAAACCTTTGCATAGTCACGCGTCAATATGCCATTGATATTATCGCAGGATCCTTGGAAACCGACGCAACGTGCCAACATTCTCACTAACCAACTTCCTTGTAGGAAGTAGTCAAACAGTAGAATTCAGTTATATCAATTTTTAATTAATTATTTCAATTATTCTCTTTTAGTTAATTAACAACATTTCTGTTTATATGCAACACTTGCAGCTCAATATTTAATGCACTTTGCTAACATTATTTTGCTGCTTTATTAAGTTATAGTAAGAAAACTAAATAAAATTTTTAATAAAGGTTAAGTATAGATTTGAATACAAGTTCATATATATATATATAGAAAGTTGTATTTATATACACAGAAGATTATATGTATATATAGTTTTGAATGTATTGAATCAAATCTTTGCTTCAATATTTATGCCAATTTGCCAGAACTTTTCTATTTAAAATTTTTACCCTTGTTGCTAAATTAATCAGCTTCAACATATCGCAAGGTATGCTTTACTTATAGATAAAAGATTAAGTTGTTTATGTTAAAGTTTTAAACACATTAAAGGTGCAAAAAAAAGGTATCCTCTCTACAATCCTTAACACACATCATAGAGAAGTTTTTTATATTAAGATAAAGTTTTGAATTCAATTAAATAAAGCGGCTTAAACTTTGCGTATTGGTTCGCACTATATGACAACCTTTTGCATACATCTATATATATATAAATAAATATATATATATATTATATATATATACTCTTCTGCTAAGCATATTACCGCACAGTTATCACACATTATACACGTTTCTTGTCATATTTATGTGACCCTTGCGGACTTTTTAAGCCCCCATCTAGAGCTTCATAAATATAAAATTACAGCTTAAAATGCTTGGAAAAATATTCAGTGGGTTTTTGTTTTTTTCTTTTCGTTTTTGCCATCTTCTTTGCTTTTCTTTTATTTTCTATACTGTTTCTTGCTCTCTTTTTTTCTGCCATTAAAATGTCAATTATGATAAAGTTTTATTGAAACACCGCAACACATTACGGCTTATCAACGGGGCCAGCCGGGCTTGTGCTTGGGTATGGGTATGGGCATGGCTGTACGCCCAAAAGTATGCAATAATAATAATAAACATTAACCGGCGTTACTTTTACCCTTTTCAACGCCAGGCCTATACCTGCTATGCTTCTTAGCCCAAACTTAACCCTCCAAAAAAAAAATGGGAGCTCAAATTTGGGCCGCAAACTGAGTACGGCCCATTTCATGTTTTGTACAGGCGTTGAAAGTCACACGCCCACTTTCCTTTTGCGGGGGGAAGTAAACTAATTGAAAACGAAAGTGCTGCAGTAGATAAAAGGGAGGCAACAACAGGTTAACAAGAACTTGTGCTGCCTCTGTGTGTATGTGTGTGTATGTGTGTGTGTGTGTGTGTGTTAGACTTATGCATAATTGGAAGTGACACCCTTGTCAGCGACACAATCTTCAAGAGATTTTCTAGGCAAACAAATTTTGTTGTTGTTGTTGTTGTTGCTTAGTTTTGTTGATTGGCACCAAAAGCCCCCTCTTTTAACAAGAGGGAAGGGGGTTGCCCAAAAAAGGGGTTTGACAAATCGTGTTGGAAATCAATTTGGTCGCTTGCAACTCGCTTGACTATGATACAAGACACACTTCAAATGGCAAAGAAAAAGGTCAACTGCCATTTGGTAAATGAAAAACTGTTTGCCAGACAAAATGCTGACACGCCCCATGGCAATGAAGGCAGTGGCAATACCGCCCACCATTTTGCTCTTATCTCTCATACACTAAGTGAGTGTGTGTGTGTGTGTGTGTGTGTGTGTGTGTTTGTGAGTACTTTGGTGGTGGAATAAGGTAACAGTTTCAATGCTAAAGGCATTTGCCTTCGAATATTTTCTTGTTTTTTGTTTTTTTTTTTGTTTTTTTTTGTTTTTTTTGTGAAATGTCAGTAAAATGTCAAAATAAAAGTAATGCTGATAAAAATTTTATAGCTTGTCAGAAATGCTAACGAAAAATTGCCGCTGGGAGGGTTCCAAAGACATACTATAGAACACATTCTCCCCCTCCCCTAGGGTTCTGTTCTTTATCAAATGTCGCGTTTGGGTACTTTAGTTTATTTGAATTTGCATCGAAGTGAAGTGAAAATAAGAATAAGATGAAACAGGTGTAAATATTGCCGTTGCTATATGAAAATTGAACAGCAGCAGCAGCCAAAATTTATGTTAAATTGAAGTATCGATATAATGCTCAATGTCTGGCAGTTAAATGCAGTTAAAAAGAAAAGCTCAATATATATATTTTATCTCTCAGTTTCCAGTTGCTTAAAGCCGCTTTTACAGCTTAGTATATGAGTTTTCTTTGTTGCTTAAAGAAAGTGTTTTTAACACTAAGCAACAAAACAAGATAACCTATAGAGAGAAAAATGTTTCTATATAAAGCAATCTATAATCAGCGTCAAAAGCAATTTTGTTGCTTAGTGTAAATTTGCAGCTTCAATGGATAAGCAATAACAACCTGTTGGCTTGGCTTTGATAACACACACACACAATCACAGACACATACATACAAAAGGTAGGTTAAGGCACAACAATACCCTAAGCTATATTGCTGTCAATAAGCCCTAACACACTTCAAGTTCATTAAATTTGATTATATTATCGACGTTTTCATCGCATTTGACCAACTTTTGAGTGCTCAACTCTCAACTTTCGACTGAATTCGATTTGGCCAAAAAATTCAATGACAACCTTTAGCCTTTGCTGTTAAAGGAAAATCACAGACAATTTGATATTTGAAAGTAATGTCAAAACAATCTATGGCACCTTTTTCCTACAATGACATTGATTTTATTACAGGATGAAGAAATCTTCTGCTGGCAAGGACTTACATGATGAACTGATTGGCCACGTATTTTGTTATTGAGAGCGCAAACCAAGGCACAGTGGTACAAAGTTGAAAATTTAATTTGAGCTAATTTAAAAGGGTTTTATTTATATATAAATATATATATAAATACTGTAAAATGTTGCACAAGCTCTTGCACACACACACAAACATATTTAAGAGCTCATAAACTATTTAGAGACTAATCTAGCTGTTGGCCTTTAGCTATAAAAAGTTGTGGACTTATTTGAAATTTATGACAATTCCTTTGAGGCTTTCGATAAGGGAATTCAATGAGCTAATAAAATAAGATTATTTTTTACTTTAAATTTAGCCAGAGTTGCCACATATTTTATAGATTTTGCATTACAATTGTATCAACTCTATAGAAATTTATTAAATGCTTAGTCTTTAAGCACTCTAAGCTCTTAATTTTATTTTTATGACAAACATAAAAAACACACAAACTAAGAACCTATTTCCACTAGAAACGTACGTAGGTGTGTCAAGTGGACAAAATAGACAAATTTATTGTAGCAATTCTGACGCCCACTTGCTTGCCCCAAAGCAGAGTGTTGAAAGTCGAAAATATAAAGAAAAGAGTCGACCACATGCGATGTTTAGTTCAATGTTGTTCTTTCTATTATTGTTATTGTGTGTCTATTTCATTAATTGATAACAATTTTTGTTACAATTAATGGCATCAACTGACACACAATACAATTCGTTCTGCCTCATTTCATTCATTCTCAAATAAAGAAAAAATATCAAATGAATTTGGCGTCTGCAAAATAGAAACGAAATCTAAATAAATAAAACCTATTTTTTGGGTTACAATATTACACATATATATTTATACATATATATAAACATTTTCTGCTGATAAACAAATATAAAAGTTAAAGAAGAAAAAAAAAGCAATGTTGCCTGTCAACTGTCACATACATAAATTATTTATATATATATATATATATATATATATCTTTAGAAGGCAACAAAAAGTTTCTCAGCGCTTTGGCAACGCTTCCTGTTTGGGTGCTGCCCTAACGATTGCCTTGTCCGTGGGGTCTGGGGCGGCGTGAGGGGGTTCATCGCATTTAATAATGACAACTCATCAAAAATGTATATGACCCACTTGTGGGGGTCCCAACTCATCAGCCAAAAAAAAAAAACAAAAAAAAAACAGAAACAAACTGAAACAAATACCCAAATAAAAAAATATATAAACGAACCCAAAATAGATCCCAAAAAAACACACAAAAAAAAGTTGGCGAAACTTTTGCTGTGTGCAAATGCCACTGGCAATTCATTGGCTATGACTTAGTCCTCAATATAGTCCTAGCAAGACTATCTAGCTAAAGCTAAACGGAATTAGCTGCGTGAGTATGATAGGTTCTTCAAAGCAAATATGTGAAACTCCTTGAAGTTCTAGGCAAACTCTATTGCACCTTTAAGCTAATTCACAAACATGTTAAACCTAAGTAAAATTTAAGCAGTAGAATATTAAATAATTGCCAGGACATTCTATATGAAAGTCTTAACTCCATTCTACATAAGTTTGCTTAAAGCAATTCAATAAGTTTTTCCTATTTTATTTAAATTTTCATACAAGTTTTTAATAGATTTGTATTTCAATCAACTTTAATCCTTACTATAATACCCTAAGCAGCACATTCAGCTTTCCATCTATATAAACGTACAGTTAATCCATTCAATCTTTAGGCGTCTAATGGCCGCTTGAATAGAGCCGTTTAACCGGGTTATACGGAACAGCTGTTGCTGCATTAAATTAATTGTCTAACGCATCAGTTGGTTGACTAATTTTGCATAAAATTTATATGGAGAAAAAACCCCGATTGAGCGTTTGAACAGTTGAACGTTTGACCAATTGACCAGTTGACCAGTTGACCAGTTGACCATTGGTAAATGCCCATTGAGGCTAGCCGCAGAGTGTTGCCAGGATACACGTACACGCACACAGGATATGTGGTTGTTCAAGTCAATGGAGACACAGGCAATTGAACACAGCTGTTGCTACGCCTGTGTATATATGTATATGAATATGTGTGTGTATATATAGCTCTTTGTGTGTATGTGTATGTTGACAGGCCGCAGCCACCTACAGTGTATAATATTGTACAATTATTAGGCCCTAAAAGGGACAGATTTGACCGCATAACGTAGTCAATCGATAATATAGCCAAAAATAGACGGAAAAACGGCTCGTAAACAGAGATTGAATTGAATTTTCACAGATCGTAGTGTTGATGCGAAAAACTGAGAAAATTGACACTAAAATGCCTACAAAGGGTCAACTTTGGGTCTTCAATTTTCAATCAACTTTTCTGACCCATAAAACTGAACACTGAAAGGTGAGCATCAAAGGCATTTTTGGTATGTTTTGTTGCAGCAAGTCGCAAAGTTTTTAATTATGTTTTCAATTAATTATGCGGCAACAACAACAGCAACGACAACAACAAAAACATTTTTGTCAAAAAAAACTTTTTCTGCCCTTGTTTTTTTTTTTGTTTTTGGTATTTTATGAGCCTGCGCGAGCGTTTATTTAATTACCACTAAGAGGCGGCAGAAAATCAGTAAAGAAGGGGCATATTGTAGGGTGGTGGCAGGAGCTTTTTTGCTTATTATTATGCCACACGGCATGGCGGGCTGTTAACAGCTGTTAATGCCATTGCGTGCCTTGGCCAAGTTAACAGTCATGAGTCACCTGCAATTGACGTAATACCAAAAAAGTAACAAAAACGCCTTCGAGAAAGTCAAGTATAAAAGGGAAAGGATGTGGCTGTAAAGCGGGTGTAGGTACAGTCACAGGGTGTAACAATTGCAACCCTTTTTATATAGGCATTACGCATACGCAATGTGCTCCGCTGAAATGAAAGCAAAAGCAGCTGCTTCATTTAACCGGAAACAATCAAACTTTGCCACAGGCTGCAAATAACAACAACAAGCAAATTCAATTGTGGCGCCTTTTCCCCACAATTTCTCTTCACTTCTTTTTTTTTTGAAGCAGTTTGTTTTCCTTTTAAGCTCCACCTGAAAATTTAAACTGCCAACAAAATGTGATAAAAGCTTTAATGGTTGTTGCCACGAAGCACACAACAACCAACAACAAAAAAAAGGGTAAGAAATGGCACAAACCCTACCTAATGGCTTCATTTGTACCAAGCCAAAAAAAAAAGAAGGCAGCAAAAGAAAGTGTGAACGGAAGAGTGCAGAAAAAGGATTTGGAACCTTGTATGTATTGGCTGCTGGCAGCTTGCTCGTAAATTGCCACATTATGCGGCTAATATAGAAAAAAGAAGAAAACAACATAAAAATTTATTTCTGATTTATAATAATTAAAGCCTTAGGCCAAAGGTTCTAAGTGAGATTGGTTGTACGGGCTCTAAAACGAAACGAAAGTTATTTGTGAACTTGGGGCAATGTGCAAAAAGTGAAGGCAACCAGAGAAAAGAAAGCAAACAGAAGGCTCTAATGGAATCGAAAGTAAGAGAGATGTCCTTATGTTCTATCTAATTGGAGATTTTCCTCTAGATTTAAAATTAATTGATACTAATTGCTTATAGATAATATTTAGTACTAAAAGTTGGGAAAGGATTTTTTGGACCTGAATAATTTGGAAATTTTCTTTATGTCCAGAAGCCTATGCTTCTTTAGTCTTAGCTAAATATTTTAATTATATTATTTAGTTAATAAATAGTTAATAATTATTTATGTTTATTTAATAGCTCTTAAAGACTATACTACTATTTCAACCTCATTATTTTGTATATAATATATAATTATTTTTTTGTTTCGTTGAAAAAAGCTTTCAACCTTTTAAAACCTACTTTATTATTTAACACTTTTGACCAACTCTATTAGCCACTCTACTTGTTTTAAACACACTATTATAAACCAATATTTTTTTTACACATTATATATTTAGTATTCTTTTTTTTTTTTTGGTTTTATTTTTTATGTCTTGCCGCATGAATTGAATTTCAATTGAATGAAACCCTCAAATTCATTTATGGCATGCGACGAGCTGTTTAAAGTGATTTATTAATGACCACAAATGCCATTTATCTCCACATAAATCTCATTTCATAATTTCATATTTGTTGTTGTTGTTGCTGTTGTTTTATAACATAATTATTATAATTATTTATGTGTTTCATATGTTGAAAGAATGTTGAATGCAAGCGGTTTCATCTTTCGTTTATTTTTTTCTATACTTTTTTTTTTGTTTGATATTTTACACTTAATTGAGTGCATTTTTGAAGCACATAAATTCCACTTGATTAAACCATTTGCCGCACTACAATTTTCCGTTTAGATAAGAGATCGAAAAACAGTACGGAAAAATGAGAAAAAAACGCGAGAAAAAACATTGGAAAAACCGTCAATTAATTCATTAAGAGCCAATGGCAAAACGCACCAAGCGCATTTCAATGAAGCGAACACGCAATTCCTGCATTGCGGTAGGAGAAAGACATAGAGAGAGAAAGAAAGAGAGAGATAGAAAGAGAGAACGAGAACGGAGGGTGTATAAACTGCACAATGAACGCTTTTCTATTTTTTCATTTTTGGAATTTTCTCGTTTTTCTTGCTTTAGATTTAATTTTCAACGTTTTCACTTGCTGCAAAGTCTCAACACGTTTGCGATCAGCCACAGACTGAAGAAAAATTAAGAAAACTCTTCTCTGTTCTTCGCTTGCAATTGAAGAATCTATTTTTGGTACAAAATGCTTGGCAACATTTTTCGAAATGTTTCAAGCAACATTTTCGAAAGCAAGCAACATATTCGTATTGCATACGAATTAACATGACAAAAGATATAAAGTTAGTACAGTGGAAAAAGGGCCAAAACCATTACTTAAATGTATTTGAATAAAAAGCACAAAACAATGATAGAATTTTCAATTACCCAAACTCTATATACTATGAAAATCTGGCAACACTATGCTATAGTACAATATATACATATATATTTGGGGGTATACAAAAAATATTTAAATTACAAAATAAACAATTAGATTTTGAAAGGGGAGCTGCTGCGAGTGCGTCTGCCAGCTGCCAAGGGCAGAAAAAACAGTTTGAAAGCAACAGATTGAGAGAGGGGTAAAGGGAAAGAGATTGAAATACACAAAAAGAACAATAAAAGGAATGGAAAGTCATGAAGAAAGCATTAACATTACGAGTTCGTATACAACAAGAAACAATGCATAGTTGTAAAAAGAAAATGTTCTTCATATGGTTGTAGGTGGAGTTCAAACTGAATATGTGAATGGCTATGGGAGGGAGGAGGGTAGGTGGTTAGTGGGTTGGTTGGTTGTTTGGTTTGTGCCTCTTTCTGCATACAATGGACAACAGCTAAAAGTGAAATACAATATAAGACAGAGACAGAGAGAGAGAGAGAGAGAGAGAGAGTGTGTGTGTGTGTAAGCATGGTGAAAAGTTTTGAATTGCAGTTGAATGTAATGCAAATACGTTAGCTGAAATTAATTTACCTTTTCCATGGACTAGTCCCTCTTGCACATTTCAAAAAGAGGGTGGAAAATATAGTAAAAAATACAAAAAAAAAAAGGAAGAGATGAAGCATTGAATTTCATGCATATAGAACTATAACCTGATCACTTTTCAAATGTTATAAAGGATCACTAAATTGCTTTTGACTGAGGCAATCAACTATAAACTATTTTAACTTATGCTGCCTGCATCCTATGGCATATACTGTCAGTCAACACAGACACTTTAACAAAGTTTTAAAGCCACCAACTGGACCCTAACGGCCCCTAACATACCAGCTCCTTTCTACCAATTGCCATCCTGTGTGCAGTCAACTGTAAAGCCAGAGCAAAATTAGCGTTGTAACCATTAGAACCAATATATATATATATAAGTATACATATATATAAGTATGTAGAGAGAAAAAATTGGAGTTAGGGCACAATCACGTGCAACAATTAGTTAGCAACATGCAAAGTCATAGCGAAAGGTAGCGCTACAGTGATGGCACAAATATTGTACACACAGTAGTAAACTGCAAAGTCATAGACGTAGCACATGAGTAGGGTTTTAGTTTGTATAATTTAACTAAATAATCAGTTAAGTATATTAGTTACTTTTACTTTTCAGTTCCCTTTTTATATATACTTTTCCTTATATCCTTCTATTAATGTGATGTTTGACTCATGAAGTTGACCTGCTGTCAACCCAATCAGCATTGACTTAAAGTATCCTTCGAAAGCAATTGAAAGGCACATTGAGACAACATTTGCCCAACCCCAATTTTGGATTATGCCACTGCTGCCAGACGACGCATCTACATCTAAATATATGCAGCATGCCACACAACAACGCAACGTTTGCTATGCCAACAACTTGCAACACAAACTATTGCAACTACAACTAGGGTATAGGTAACCACTTCTGGTGGCACTGTTGGTTGTTGCTGCTGTTGCTATTGCTTTTGCTGTTGCTTTTGCTGTTTTATGCTATTGCCACACGCTATTTTTACAAACAATTTTGCTAGTTGACAAGCGACGGCGTCAAGCAGCCCCCATCCGACATTGAACCAGAGGAGGAGTTGAACCCTGAACGGGCGACATGGCAAGTAAGTGGCCTGGATGTCAATGTTGATGTTGATGTGGCTGTGGCTGCGGTTCCTTCTGGTTAGGGCCTTGGCTTGTTAGTTGTTCAGCAAATGGTGTTTTTTTTTTGCTCCCTGTTTATACTATTTATTTAGTTTTTTTTTTTAAAGTTGTTTTGGTGCTGCATAAACTCAATGCCACAGCAAATTGCAAATTGTTGTTGCACTTGATGCTAATGTTGTCACGTTGACCTGATGAAGACTAATTGCAGTTAATGTGGCGTAAAAAAGGCGCCATCAACTCGATTGCAACATACAATATTTCTGATTAGTTATGAAACATAATTGCCTCTTAAAACATATGATAATACCCTACCCTATATACCCCCTTGAATTTAATCATAAGTTCTTTGCTACACTCCATGCAACTTCATCATTGACACTTAACTCTCAACCCAGACATAAACAAACAAAAACTTCGGCCTGGCAGAGTTCACGCATAATTAAGTAAACTACTCATGTTAATTAACACACAAAAGGCAAACAAAATATATGCGGCAAATATTATTTCACACCGAAAAACCAACTTCTATACCGAAGGGTTACCCCAAAAAGTATCTATCGAAAAATGAAAGCAAAGACAACACTATTTATAGGAAACAGCAACGCAGCGTGGCAGTGCGGCAGCAATAGCGGCAGCGGCACTTGAAAAATTGAAATTTTAAATAAACATTCAGCAACGGAATTAGAAGTCAACAAACTTCTGTCTGGGCAAAGAGAGCGACTCTCTATTGAAGTGGTAAATAAATTTATGGAAATTTAGGGGCTAATTTGGTGACAGAAACAGGGACTGAGACTGCGACTGAGACTGCGACTGAGTTATAATTAAAAAATTTATATATGTAAAAAATGTGTTTAATATGTACACGAAATATGATTTATAATTATAATTATTGAACTTAATTAACAGAAAATTTTAAGTGTTTCTAAGAATGAAATGTTAAGCTGCAAGAAATGATTTGGTTAACATTATGCATTCTAAGTAGAAGTAAATATAATATAATTAAATTAAAATAGATTAAATAATTTAATTAAAATTAAAGACAAATATCTGCACATAATTTAAGTCAAATATTAGTAAAATTTAAAATATTGTATTAAAATTTATTAGTAAATGTCAGTGAACAAAGCAAAGGCAAAAAATGTTGCAGGCATCGCCAACTTAATTCTACGCCCCAGATTAAGTCTTCAGTACAACCTCTTCAGATATATCAGAAATAAGAATCATTTTAAAATGTATAATTATTACCTTAATTTGTAATATTATTAACAAAGTGATAAAATTTAAAACTATAAATCACATCTGTCTCATTGAGAATTAAAACCTTGAAAGAACTCAGCAACATTGAAGTTTTTTTTGGGGTATTCCCCAACGGCATATTGAAATGTTAAAAAATGTTTCCTTAGCTATTTTTATTATTATATATATATATTTATAAATAAGAAATCTTTTATAAAAACATGTACACTGGCACTCAACTAGGCGTATCAGCTACTGTTGCTGCTGCTGCTGTTGCTGTTGCTGCTGCCTTGCGGCATCTTTCACAAAATAAATTGCGTCAAGTTCAACAGCGACAAATGTCGAAGACAAAATAGGGTACATGCTGCAACTGGCATTGCAACTAAAAATATATTATAAAATAGCAGCAAGTGTTAAGGCTGGATGCTGTGGAAGTGGCAAACCGGCAGCAAAATGTCAATGTGCCTCATAATTAATTGCGCAAAAGAAGCAAAAAAGTGTGCAGCAACTTCCAGTTGGATTAAGAAAATAAAAGAAAACATAAAACAACTTGTGACTGATCACATGCGGAAGGAAACTGAACGAAAATATTATGACACATGCTAGAGGGAACATATATATATATATATAATTTACAGTTGATAAAAGAGCTTCTAAGCGCTGTAATTTATATAAAATTCCACAACCCAACTCTGCATGGCTTTAAAAAAAAAAGTGATAATTAGTATTCGAAATTTGTCAGTTCCTTCCTAAAGGTATATATATTGTGTGTTAACCACGAATCACATACTTATTACACAATTCCCAGAACATCAATAAAACCAACGATGCTGACGACAAGCAACCAAAAACAACGCTTGGCATTGCAACAAAATTTTTATCATGTCGTTAGCAACATTGTTGCCAGGGAGACTTTGCGGTATTGATGATACATGAGTGTTGACAGTTTGTCGTTGGGCTTTCATTCTTTCTGCCTTTTCTCTCTCTCTCTCTGTGTACCCTGTATGCAAGGCAGCAATAGATGCGGCTTAACGAATCTGTAGAGTATATATAATACAGCTTATATAACATAATTATAATAATATATGTCAAGCTGACTGTACGCAGACCTTGTGCCTTATAAGCTAGCTCCTGGTCTTAATTTAGGCCAAGTTTCTTCCAATTGCTCACAAGGCACAAATTGCAGATATAGCATAAATGTATAAGCCTTAATACCAAATAAAAAAAATATAATATCATTAGATATAAATCCTCTTGATAAGCTTAGGCAACGTTGTGTTGCCGTAAATCAATTCATTAGCAACATTTTAGGTTTTCATCATATCTCTATAGGGTATGCGTTTGTCACACTACTTTCATTGCAACTTTCATTGCATTTTTTAAATTTTATGCATATTTCTTTTCTTTTCTCCTTTTTTCCCATTATTTTCCATACCTACACACACACATACTGCTGCTCGTCACATAATTATTATGAGCCTGATGCACGTCTGCATCATTATAAAAGGCTTTATGCGTGAGCATAGTACAGCATAGTGCATAGAGGGGAATATGTTCGTTTATGATCCGCTAAGTAGGGAGAAAGAACCTGGCGCCGTTATGTATATATAGTATACGTATACAGTATGTCAGTCAGTCGGTGGCAGAGTCTGGTCATAAAGTCAATTAAATATGTATAAATTTAATGAGTTTCAGTCAAGCCTAATGAGACGACAACATGTACACAAGGTAAAGGACTCAGCTGAGCTGTATATATATATAAGGCTCGGTTACGTGTTGTATCGTTAAAGGCATTAGCCTGTGGTTGCATAATCAGTTTATATAAGTGTATATTGTAAGCTACACAAGGATATGCTTCTATATAGATTACATAGTTGAATGTATTTCGTATGTAAAGGGGCTCAAGACTTACATCAGATACAATTTCTGTTTAAAATATATAAGTTTTGCAGCATTTTCTTAACCTGCTTCACTTTAATATTTGCTGCCAAAGTACTTACGACCATTTTGCTTAACCAACAATAATAGTGCACTTGACAATCAATAGTTGAATGGGAAACGTCTCAAAATCGGCTTACCTGAAATGAAATAAATGAAGCAGAAGATAAAGCATATTAGTATTATGTATTCAAAGTGTGTACAAGTAAATACAAAACCCAATTAGAGCAATTATTTAAATATGAAAAACAGCAACAACTACAAGCTAATTAGTGGCCAAGAGCGAGAGTGAGAGAGATTTTAAGCCAAGCAGCTTAAATAATCAAATAGGCTGCTGGCAAATATAAACAGCAATTAGCCATAAGTTGATGATGTTCGTCGGCTAATTGACTAATTTTGCCTTCAAATGCGTTACCAAAGTTGTTTACAAATTCTCAGAAGTATTAGAGAATGTTTTGCATTTTATATTTAACCTAAACCACAAGTTGGCTAACATTCTGTTAGTCCCATTGGGATGGATGCCTAAAATGCCTTTAATATGGCAAATTAAGGCTGACACAATTCAAAACAGAACTCGACTGTGCTATATCCTTTAGTATCGGATTGAAGTGACTTTTTATCTAAGTCCTTTATATGGTCGTATATGCCTTAAGCTTAGAGTATAAAACAGGTTAAACTATGTCGAACAGCTGCTGACCTTTTTGGTATTTTCTTTCTCGGTTATGTTAGAAATGAAAGCATAAATGAAACCATGTCAACCCAGCTTCCTGTCTAATACTCTAATATCCGTTTTGCTCGTTATCCTTTTGCATTTGTCATGTGTAAGTGGCTGTCAAGCGTTTTAGAATGATATTTTTCCTGTACTCTACGAGCGAGCTCGGCACCTTTTGCCTTGTCTTGTTCTTGCTTTGTCCTGCTGCTTTCATATTACAGTTGTTGTTGTTGTTGTCCTTTTGCTGGTTGCTGTCCTGCTTTCGCTGTTGATTTTATTTACATTTCTAGCATTTCTTAACTGACTGACAGTAGACCCTAAGACCCCCAAAAGAACTTTCGGGTTCAGCTGGTTGCCCACTTATGCTAATATTTGGGAGCATGTGTATGTGTGGGTGTGAGTGTATGTGTCCTGGGGTCAAATTTTAGGAAGGAAGAAAACTGAAATATTTGTTTGCTTTTGCTTCACACAAACAAAAACCTGTTCAAATCGCTGAAGGGCAACAAATTGCTAAAAAGCATTGCCTACAACTAGGCGCCGTAAGCTAGCAACAAATTGAAAAATCTTTGTATGGGTTTAATACGTCCTGTAAATCCTCAAACTCATACTCTATCCATTGCCAATTTTTAAGCTCTCTCTTCAGAAGTGTACACAATAAACGGATTTTCTTACGAAAAATGCATAAAATTTAGTTACCGAAGTGTCCTTAAGCTGACTAAGAAATGTCTTTGTCAGGCGCCTTTGGTATCGATGCGACAAACAATAGTTTGCTGTTGGACTCTAGTCTAGCCTTATAAACGATATGCAACAAATCCTTATATCAGGCTTTACTTTTTAGACAACATTTTTGAGGCATGTCCAGATTGTGGCCTTTATAATCAGATCGTTTAACAACTGGTAGACTAATGCCCTAACTGTAGACTGTAGACTAGTAAATGGGCAAAAAGTTTCATGGAAACACCATAAATGAATTCATTTTAAAGTTGGGAAGACCCAAAGCTGGTTTACCAAAGTATACATTGTTTTTGGGTAAACCCCTAGTTGGGTTAACCAGTGTACCAGCTACAGCTATAGGGTTGCATAAACAAAAGTTTCTCATTAAAATGAAACTTTGTTGCATTATAAAAGTTCTTTGCCTGTTGCCTTTGTAATTGTTGTAGCCATTGTTGTTGTTGCTGGTGTTGATGCTGCATTTATGTTGCTGTTATGTGGTCGCCACAATCTATACACACATGTCTGGTAGTTAGCAAGTTTAGCCTCAGTGGAGCTGCGAGTGGCCTTAAACTGATAATTGGATTTAATTTTTGAGTAGCAACAGAACTAAGGGACCAGACCCAGACTCAGACCCAGGACAAAGCCTTAGCCCAGGGCAAGGCAAGGCAGGGCAAAGCATTTAATATTGCAGTTCGTCTCATATGCCCATTAGAGCGAGCGCTGATAGTCACACCTACAATGAGACAAGGGATTGAAATAAGGGAAAACCCTTCTAAGCCGTCTAGTGTCTAGTGACCCGGGAGCCTGTATACGGTTTTGTCAGTTTTCCTTTTGATCTGGCGCCCAACGTTTGGGGTTTTATATTATGAAAATTTTGACATGTGCTTGTTATAACAATGCTTTAACCCACTCTCCCAAACTCATACACGCACACACACACACAAAGCTCCACCTCTGTTTCTAACACTAAGAGCTTAGTTTGATTCCAAGGGGACTCACTTGTGTGTCGCATAAATATTCATTTTCTTGACTTTACATTGAACAAAAAATAAATAAGCAAAAAATGAAAGGGTGGCTCCTTGTTGACTACATCAAATGCGTGTTATATAATACCCTTACAGCTGCTGGGGCTAATTTTTAATTTTTATGGTTCACATGTTTCCCTTAGCCAAGCTCATAAAATGAATAATTGCCACTTTTTGGCTCCAGTAGCTTTTCGGACGCTAATAAAGCGACTGCTGCCAACTCGTTGCCGGTCGCTTGTCGCTCTCTACACGTTGCTGCCACATTGCCCTCTTCAACAAATGGAGATTAATTTTATTATAATGTTCGTTGTTGGCAACGAGACTTGTGGGTGGTGGATGAGCGTACCATATGAGTGGAATTGAAGTGGATTTTGGGTAGCTCTGCCATTTAATTTTCCCCCCAAAAACCCCATACGGCTCTACCTCACTCTCTTCCACTAACTGTCGCTCTTAGCCATCTTTTGCATTAAATTAATTTTGGTAACGTTGCTGGGCATAAAGGGCCAAAGCAATTTTGTTTGACCAGCATTTTATTAGAGTGGATACTTGATTAGAGTGAATGGTTAAGGATATTGCAAATACAAGTACATACTTATAGAGGATGAAAGTAAAAGCTTTACATATATAATTGTTCCTTCCTTTTCTTTTTCTACAGTTAATCAAAACGTTCAACATTAATTAGTCAGAGATTTAATACTTATTGGGTGAGTAATTATGTATGGAATAGTTAAAGACAATTAAGATATAAAGCTGATTAATTATATTTGAGCTCAATTGGAGACAGTTTTCCAGCATAGTCAAAGATTTTCTTATACTTTTCTATTTCTTATACTTGTTGCATATGTCATGGAAATGCCTTAAACTTGAAATGTTTTATGTAAATTTGTTTTGAATCCGAAATTGTTTTATTTAAATAAGCATTAAATGAAACCCACACACAGGCAACATATATGTAAATGTGAATTTTTTTCATTCTATATTTTTTTGAGATATTTCAATATGGTTGCCTAGTAAAGGGCATAAATCCGAGCACTCCAAAACAATCATACGCCTGAGTCAACAGCTACATGGAACTGTGGCCAACAGAGGCAGAGGGCTGCATCTCTGTGTGACAGGTCGAAGTGGAGTGTTGTACTCAGTTTTTATGCATAAATCACTTTCACTTGTTTACACAAATAGGCGTGGAGTAACAGCCAGTGGAACCTTTCCAAACAACAGCAACAAATACCACTCAAACCTGACGCTCAGAGCTTAACGAAATTTTCAATTTTTTTTTTGTGCAGCAACAGCAAAAAGCAAAAGGGAACATATATAGTAGAATATACGAAATATATATATACATATATAAATAGGGAGAGAAACACAGGCAACATTGTTGTAACGGGTCAGCAGCTTATACACACAGACACACACCCATACACACAAAAGCACACACGCAGAGGAGCAATAAGGTTTGGGGCCAATGATGAGTTCGAAATACACCCAAAAAAGCTGGGCAGCAGGTTTATTTTACCAAAAACGCCCTCACAAATATTGAAAGGGAATAATAACAACAGTTATACAAACAATGTACCGTTACGTCCGGGTCACGTTTCTGGGCTTACAGCCTACTGTAGTCCTTCTGTGGGTGTGGAAGCAATGGACCAATATACTCATATACTCTATATACTCGTATTCACAGCACATTGTGAGGTTATATAAACAATTTAAGCGATACTTTTATTTATTATTATTTTTAAGACCTTTCACTCCAGCCACGCACTCTCTCTTATTTCTCTCGCTTTTTTTACATTATCTTATTTTCATATAAAAATGAATATGCCACAGAATGTAAAATTAATATGTAGAGTTCATACAATATGCCCTTCACTCGCCTCCCTACCTCATTTCATTCATTTTGTTTGCTCACGTAGTCAATTGGCAAGGATACGTTGAAAATTTCGTTGCATGTTTTGACAGTTTATAAGCTGCTTTATGCTACACACACATACACATATACATACATAGTACATACACACAGCAGCTAAGCAAATAATTAACCTACTCGCACCCTCAACAGTTTGGCAAAACTTATCCGTGCGGCCAATTATGTTGATGGCCCAATAACACATTTGGCTCAATTAAATCAACACACGGACGTTTGCATTAAAATAAATAAACAATGAAGTAAACAAGAACAACAATAACAACAGCAACAACATTATAATATACAAAAAAAAAAAAACAGGCGAAAAAATCAAAAAGAACGCACCAAAAAAAAAAAATAACAACAAAAAGTTTTCGGCCTACTGTCGAATCTCATGAAAAACTTTGAGCAAAAGTTTTTCCAGCACAAACTTTGACTGTTCTAATAGCAGGACACAATGGTTGGAGTTGCCACATGGCTCATGCCACATGCGTCATGCGTGCTGCCAAATTATCTTGGGAAATTATTTTTTAACACGCACCAAACAAAAGGCGACAAATAGGCAAATGTTGACGTCCTTTAGGGAGAACACCGTGGCAGATCTAAGCAAATATTTTTTTTCTCCTTCTACCCAGAACTTCTAAGACTTCAATGAAAATGGCATAAATATGAGATGCTGCAGGATTTCCTACGAAAAAAAAGAAACAGAATGTCTTATTTAATTAGTATTGATGATAAATGGAAAACTGTACAGGACATTTCTTGACTTTCACTTTGACTTTGATGGGCTTCCAGCTCAGCGCGTACAGAGAGAAGAGCTCACCAAAAGGTAAGCATAGAGAAAGAAAGAATAAATGAAATAAGACAATGAATTCTATTAACTTTATGGGGTGAATTATAAATTAAGTCTATTGGATACACCCCATTTGAGTCTATTTACACACCAGTAGGGGGAAATTATGTAAAAACTGAGATTTTCTACTTTAAGCATAAAAAAATATTACATTTCTAGGGAAAACCCATAAGAATTTTTATATGAAAAGTTATATAAATTCATTAAGAATATGTATAACAATATATTTAATATTAAAAACCATATTTATGTATAGTTTTTTAATAAGAATTCCAATCATATTGCGTTGCAGCGCTAAAGCGTGCCGCCAGATGGCGCTAGGCCAATGGCTTGCTGCATTAGGCGATGGCTGCTAAGTAATCAGTCAGCAATACAAGAAGTTTAAAGAAAAGAAAAATACATATTTAATCTCAAAGTCATAAATTATATCAACTACTTAACTGATTGTTCCAATTTTCCATATAGTGATATTTTTTTTAGATTTTCTCTATAGAAAACAAGAAATAATTTATGGTTTGCCTTGAAGGCTTCCATTTCGCTTTACTTTGCATTCCTGGCTTCGACTTGGCCAAGAACTATTTTATAGACTTTAAGAAGACATTTCCCAGTGCTTGTTATCTAAACAACCGAAACTTAAACAGTTTCAGGCGTAACGCTAATGTTTATTTGGATATGCGTTGTCAAGTTTTTGTGGGTGGGGAGGGGGTGGTAAATGTTTGCTTGGAGTGAATATAGCGAAAACTGTTGACTATTTGTTTTAGCCAAGCTAAATAGAATGCCGTTAATTAACCCAACCAACAGTTAGCCAACAGCTAAGACCTAACAGGCAAGAGCTTTAAGTGGCCAAAACGGAATTAACAAAAATATTTACACTACAATTTACAGGACCAACTGTAAGTTGTATTAAAACAAGTCCTGAAAATAACTTAACTTAAACTTAACTTAACTTCATTTTTCTTATGGCTAACTAACAACTGCGCTTACTATTCGGCCAATTGTAATTGCGGTACAAACGAACCTTAGCGTTTAACTTGGCCACAAATCAAAGTAGTAAAACAAAATAAATTAAACATAAAAATATGAAACCAAGTAGCAGTCACATTTCTTGTGACTTTTTCATAACTTTTGCCACAACTATTCTAGAACTGTTTGTGTCTGTAGGTTTTTTTGTGTATGTGTGTGCATGCGTGTGAGTGTGTATGTGTGAGTGTTGGTGGCAACACGCAAAGTAATTTTTCAATTTTATGCCACGCTGATAGGCATGCCACGATTTCCGCTGACTTGACAAATCGTGCAAAACTGAAATGTAAGCCTATACGGGAAAGTTTTACTTTATTTGGGGAAAAGGAATTCTACGGACGTTCTTCATGCAAAAAGAGAAATTACGTGCGCTTGATACCAAACGAATCGCCGCAGGAGTAAAAACTTGGCCAAAACCAGCAACAACTGTAACTTGATGATGATGCGGCAGAACCAACAAACCAGTCAACGTTTTGCTTTGCTGGGAGCCAGGCCTAATATGTTTAGGGCCTGTGGCCAAACACTTAAGTGAAATCAACAAAAATATTTCGAAGCACTAATATAATATGTAAAAAGGAGAATAAAATTTATATGGAAAGATGCAAAAAACGAATACAATATACGCTACAAAATAAATACGAAAATGTAATGAAAGTATATAAAAAATTATAAAAACAATATTAAAGCTATATATATATATATATATAAGTTCTAGTTATATGCATCTTAAGGGTGACCATAACACGTGTCCTTAAGATTTGTTCCACTTCATGTGAAAGCAAATCTAATTTGGCAATCAATGAATTTTAACCCGCAGCCTTCCTTAGGGGAAAGGTCCTGTAAAATTTCTTAGAGATATGGTTTTATTGCCACACTTTCTATGAAAAGTTACTCAAGCTACTTTTTCTACAATCATTTGAGGGTTGTTAAAAAATTATCAAATTCATTTCAAGAAGGAAATCTTTAAAACATTTCCTATTTGGTGCACATAAAAATGTAATAAAAGAGCATAGAAACGTTTGATATAATAGATGACTATAATATATATATAACATCTTAACCTATTGACATAGCCTGTATACCCTCCCTCACCCTCTACTAAATAACTCCTAAATATAATCTAAAATAATGCGGCGTAGCAAGAAATCACAGCAAAAGGGCTGCCATTCAGCAATGGGCCATTCATCACGTAGTGGAAGAAGTAGCGCCCAACTGTACATTTACCCAGCTCTAGATTCAGACTTATAGTAGGATGACAACCACCCGGAGTTGGTTTTGGTCTGAAAAAGATGAATGACTTGACAAATGTGCTGGTCATGAATCAAATATCAATTTGACAAGCGGCAAACGAAGTTTTAAGACCTGGATCCTGATGCTATGTCCTGTGCTCAGGTGCTGCGTAATTCCCTTTGTTATATTGGTACTGCCAACTTAATTCAATTTAATTGTGGCCAGTGTGTAAATGACGTTCATGTAATGAAAACCAACACATCAACACACACACACACACAAAGACACACAAATCCAAACCACCTCATGTTCCCTTGCCATAAAGGTAAATCCCATCATGATAAGCTCAAAGTTTAAGTTTTCACTTGGCAAAAGATTAATGAAAACTTTACGACATGGCGACGCCGCTACCGCTGTCGCTGCCTCTGCCACTGCTACTGCCGCCACCATTGACATCGCCATTTGCCGTCGACTCGTTCTATTTGCAGTTGCAATTTTAGCGAGTGTTTATTAAGTTTAACTGCAAGTTAGATTGCCTTTCAACGAGTCTCGCTCTGCAATTTTGGTGAGTCCTTGTGCTCTTGTGCCACTTGCCTCCTGCCGCAAGTTGAGTCGCTGAGCGGCAGTGTCAAAACTTGACGACGTTTCATTAGCAGGCAACAGGCAGAGGATGAGTAGAACCAGGAGCGGCAACAGTAGCAGCCTGCGAAGACATATAGATGGAGAACTAAAGTCGCGTCTGGGGATTTACATAGGACATAGAATTCGACTATACGACACACTTGCCCCAAAGCGTGTTGCACATTAATTATAAACAAAAGACACAAGTCGAGACTTCTCCCCAGAGCTGCACATTATCCACTACTCTATTTCCTGCTATCTTCCTCTCTTTGTGTGTATGTTTTTCTCATTCTCACTAAGTCCAATCAAGTTGATTAATTGTATACTGTTGATACTATGAAATCTCCACGTCAGTTGTCTGTCCTGTACCATTGTAGATAAATGAAAAACAAACAATTAACCCAGCAAAACCATCACCTGTACTCCCTGTTTTGGCTCTATGTATACTATACACTCCTTACCCCTCAGCAGATTTTACTGCTTTATCAATAGTCGTCCAGCCCTCGAGAGTTTAACTCATGCAAATAGTCAACTTCCTGTCTGCATATCGTTGGCGTTGCCGTTCATTTTTATTACCATTGACCAAAAAACGGAAGTTTTGTCCATCGCCTTTCTAGCTTCAATGCAATATGTTGCCAGTCGATAGCAGCTATATACGATAACTAACCCAACCCGACCACCTCCTGCCACTATGCCACTCCCTAAACTCATTCATTGCCATGCAAATCTATGCCAAATACGAGTAAAGCAACATTTATGCTATGCAAACGCCACACACAAAAAACTGTAATACCTTTTGACTAGTTTTTCTATGAGAGGGAAGTATGGAGGGAGTAGGGGTGACAGGTTGCAGCTGCATTTCTTCTTCTATGCTAAAAGAAAAATGCTTCAGATGTTGCCAGCAATACCGAGGGTTCTTTGACAAACCCATAAAAATATATATATATAAAGCATTATTTATGTGGCAATAGAAATAGGGAAGGAGCATTGCATACATTTTGTAGCAGGATGTTCAGTTATTACACAAACTTTTGTTGCTACCCTCTTGCAGTTTAAGCTGTAGCTCCATAGCTATGCAGCTTAAAAGCTTTTTTGGGGCATCATTTACACCGTCGACGCTTTTTCAATATTTAAAAATAGGCGCAAATGCCACAAAGAACCCAAATGGTTGCTGAAATGTGGGGGATGTGGCGGAGAAAAACGAAATAGGAAAACGCATATTTAAGCATTATACTATAAAGTAAAGTATGCTACTATAGGTTGAGTGGGAGTGAGCAATAGTAAGCAGTGGTCTTACATGCGTGCAACCGACATGTTGCATTGAGGTTAAGGTGGTTTCCATGTCACAGTTGAAATGTGGCCAGCTTAGAAGTGGGTAACGAAGCGAAACCAGTTGAAATGTGGTTTGTATTATATTAAAAATTCCCTCAGCTAATGTTTTAGTTGTTGCTTTCTGTAGGTGTTTGTGCTGCAGTGCATCCAATGTGGCACTTTATGTACTCTCTCATATATCCCCATATCCTATCCTATATGCATTTATTTTGGTTTTACTGAGTGAAACTGATGCTCATTAAAACGTTGCTGACACATTTCTATGCATTTATTTTTAATGGAATGTTATATTTGACATTCCTTGTGCCAAATGCCACTTGCAACTTGCCACTTGCCATATACTACTTTCAACTTGCAGCCACATGCCGCAACCACCCACTAACAATATTTTTTAGACACACTTTACATTGTAGAAAAGCGCAAACTGCTGACAGCTCTCAATGTACTCGTGAGAACCCTCGACTAAACCATCAATTTCTAATAATGTAATTTCGTAAACGTCATTTTGTAGCTAACGTGCAACCCCCGAAAAACAGTTAAAGGAATGGGAGAAATGTGTAAAACATAATGATGAACTAATAGATGCTACGCCAAGGCTATTAAAATTGTATAGAAAGGAATATAAAAACTTCCTTTCGTTTAACTGCTCTTAACTTTTCTCTCTCATATTTACTGCCTATCAATTACACCCTCTTTCAAGCATTGAAAAGTTACAGGGTATCAAAAAGGAAAGTCGCTTTGAGGTGGTTGAAACCAGCTACTGTACCCATACTCTATTTACGTTACAAACTTTCATCACGTGCCAAACAGAAATTTGCATTGTGGCAACACTTCTAAAAAAAAGGAGGAACCGAAAAAAAAATAGAATATAGAGAGAAGAAAGCAGAAAACCCTTAACGAAGGCAGTTACTCAAATATTTGCAAGTTGCAGCAAATGCCAAAATGATGACACAAGCGTAAACCATACTCAATTACTGGCCATGACACCTTGCAACAATGTGCATAGACTTACCCCTAACAGAAGGGGGCAACTACAGTTGTATATTCGCTTACCACCCTCTCAATTGTATCAGGTTTACAAAGCATAGAAGAGGGAGGTTGGATATTTGAAGCAATTGTACCTTAAGGGTGAAGCAAAACCATTTCCATGGGTGCAAGAAATTAAAATCTAATAACACAGCTCAAAGCATAAATATTTGGTTTACTTTGCAAGAGATCAGCCGGTAGCTTGAATGCTGATGAAGCTGCTTCCTCTTGTTGTTGTTGTTCTTATTACTTACCCCACCTACCCGTTTTGTATAGTTTAAATGGCACAAGGAATGGGGTATAAAAACAAATTATTATACACTTTATGCGCAGGGGGTGGCTAGAGGCATGGTTACTGCAACAGACAGTTAAGCGGACACAGATTCCTGGTAGGCAATGGCAACCTGTGCAGCATATTCATCTGATGCTTAAAGGCAAAGGTTTCTCTGTTGTCTGTTGTCTGTGCACCCAACAACAACAACAACAACAACAACACAGAGAACAACGACAATATGAAATACAATAGCAACAACAACTCTAACACGATTTGCTCTTTGTTGTTTAGCCTTTTGTTTGGTGGTTGCAACCTAATAGCAAAGCGAGGGTTGACTCAAAAATCAGCATAAAATTGATGGATTGTGTACAAGAAAGAAAACAGCACTAGAGGATCAATCAAAAGGATCAGTTGCTGTTGATGTTACTTATAAAAGTCAGCCTTACAATTTTCTAATGATTGATTAACAAATTGAAAATAATTTGATGAGAAAATGCAAAAATAAATAAAACAAAGCAATTAAATAAAATGAAAAATGAATAAAATAAATAAAAAAAAATAAAATAAAGAAAATTAATAAAATAACTAAAGTAAATAAAAGTAAATAAAAAACAAAAATAAATAAAATTAAAAACAAATAAAATAAAAGAAATAAATAAATAACATAAAAGAAATAAGTATCTATAAAAAAATAAAATAAAAAAATATAATAAATTAAAAAAATATAATATAAGAAACAAATTTATATAAATGAATAAAAAATATATTAAATAAATTAAATAAACAAAATTAAATAAATTATTTATATTTTTATATTTGAATTCAAACTACTGAAGCAACTCTCTGCGTTTTGCTAGGCAACACCCTTTACCATCCTTTTTGGGTTTATAGACAAAGAGCATGTTTGGTTTCTGTCTGTACTTTTAGAGCAGGTCTACGAACACAGGTAGTCAAGGACCCACCCTAAGGATATATACATTTCAGAATTTCTCTCAACTTGAGCCTGTAAAATTTAAAATTTGATTTAAGTAGAATTCGATTATGATGACTGCTGCCATTATGTGGGGCGGGGCAGCTTTTAGAAACTGCATTTGACAGTTGCTGCCTGGTAATCCAAACTAAAAATTACATTTACACACACACACACACACACACACGCATAGACTGGCACGCATATACCCACACCATACGTGGGTGTGATTGATGGTTAGGTTTTGCGCAAAAACTCTTTGAAATTCAATATGCGTTCTATGCATTTGGCCCATACCGTTTGAGTATGAGTATCCTTGGCTCTCTGCCTCTGTCCAGCATCCCTTACAGTAAATGGAAACCAATACAAAATCAATTATGGGAAACGGAGCGCCTTGTGAAATTCACAATATATGTTCATATATCATTATGTGTGCATGTATGTATTGGCTAACATTGTGTGCGTGCGTGTAAAGCAAGTTATAAGCCTGTGTAAAACCCCCATGTAAACCCCCTTGTGAGCGTCCTGTGAGAGCAACGCTGTTAAACTATAAACGGCAGAGATGTCGCCGACGTAGGCTTAAGTGTGTTTGACTGCGGCTAATATTTATTTCCGTCAAATAAATCCCCGAGCATGTGCACAACAACCCAAAAGTTCAACCCTCACACCCACAGAAACAACACACACCAAGGGTTTTTCAGTCAACAAAACAAAACACAGCAAAAAAAAAAAAAGAAAAAACACAAAAACAAAAACTAAACCAGGTTATTAATTTCACAGGACTTTTCCATCCAGCTAAACCCATGACATTTTTGCTCTTAGACTCAGACTTAGGCATTAGTTTTATGGTTTTTATGCCACATTTCTTTCCCTCTCATTCTACGCAGTCTACACAAAAAAGGTTATTGATAGCGCCCCCCAAAAAGGATCTCATAAATTTTCATGTTTGTTTTGTTGTTATAACTTGTTATCACTAGGCTACGCCGTATAGTAGTATAACTTTAGCTTATGGCTATTTATCTATACAATTGTTTAGTTTCCTTTTGTTGTCTGTACTAATTAGTATACTATAAGACACACACACACACACACTTCCACACATATACATGCATAAGTCATAAATGCTTTCCTGACAGCTGTATAAGTTAAATATTTAATGCCATTCATAACTATTTGCAAAACCAACAGAAATCTGTACTCAAAAAACAAAAAACAACAAAACAAATACAAAAATAAACTCCGTCGAAAGCATTCGCCATTGCAGTATGCAAAAGTTTTTCCTCTTTCCTCAATAATTTTCCAAGCTTTTTTGTTAGTTTTTTTTTTGCTTTTAACTAAAAGTTATGCAAACAATATTTTTGCTCACTTACCAAAAGTGAAGCATGTTAAAATTCAGTTGAAGTTTACTTCCAACTAAATGCATTAAATGAGTTCATTTTGTACTTTTTGAAGTTTCTTCAATATTTCAATAAAAACTTCAACACTTTTTGCACTATGTGAGCTTAAATATGATTTACTATAAGCAGATTAGTTTTTTTTTCTTATCTATATATATTCAACGTAACAGCTTTATATATAGTTAAGCTAATGACTATAATGAAGTCTATGCCTGATTCAGATCAGATAACCTGCAACATGTTGCACAAACTTCAAACATATCAAATGGTTGCTTGTCAATCAAATTGAAACTCGTTTCCATAAGCATATATCATGCTCTAGCTGATTCCCTTGACAATCCTTGTGTACTTGTCAGCAAGGGTATCCAGGCAACAATCTGACTTAAGTTCAAGCATTTTCATTTCCATGTTTTGTATTTTATTGTACTTCTTTCTGTTGTCCTTTTCCTTCCACATATTTTATAAGCTAAGTCAAGCTATTTTAACTAGAAGCAGGGTGAACCATAGCTGCTTCTGACTGGAGTATCTTGAGCTGTCTCTAGGCAATGCTCAATGGTATTTTTGATCTTCTCTCTCTCACTCTGTCTCTCTGGTTTCGCTTATTGCACTGATTTATTTGCAATGTTTTCTTAACTTTCAGTTGCACAAAGAACTAGGTAAATCCTTATGCCAAAAGAAATGCAAATAAATATTTGCAGTTATAAGAAATATGCAATGCAATAGTGCAATTATTTTTAGTTACTTTTCACATTTTACAAGCTTGCGACTTAAAACTTAATTGAATATTTTGAGGCTAACGAAAAGGCAGCTCATAAATATAAATATATATGTATATGTATAGTGTACACTATGCTAAAAGTTTTAATTAGTTAGTTACACAAACAAGTAGAACATCGAGCACAAAAATTGAGTGCAGCCAAGCGGCAGCATTGTTGGCCAAAGGCAAAAATTTAATAAATAAATTTGCCAATAAGCCAAAAATGCGCTTTCTCTCAGAGCTCCAGATGCCGACAAACCAGTTTAAAATATGCATTAAGAGTTGCTCCACATCAAAAAAAAAAAAAAAATAAAAAAGAGTAGAAAAAAAAAACAAGAACTATGCAAAGCTGGCAACATCAACGTTTCGGGGTCTGGCCCAAAATAAGTAACAGAATTTTCCAGGCCCTGCTGCAAGTTAAGGGTCTGCCTTGTTAGTGGCCAAAATTATGGCTATAATTTTTCACAGAAAGTGATGTACTGAAGATAAAAAGCGATAAGCACAAAAAAGAGACAGAGAGAGAGATAGATAGAGGGAGGGAGAGAGAGAGAGAGAGCAAGGGATATGTAAAGATAGAGTAATGTTAATGGAATAGTTGTCAAGAAAGTTAAAATAAAAAATCAACCAAGCGTTGCAATTATGGTATAAGCACGCTGTAAATCTGCCAGTATCTTGGACTATAAAGCATATAAGTTGTTTTAGTTGACACTTTAGCTGGGTTAATTTAAACGATATATTTTAATATGATATGTTCAATTTTGAATTATTGATATTACATAATAAAAACTTTAAATGGGAAAATAAAAAGAAAAATAACTGAAATTAATAAATTAAATGCATAGTTACTTTAAACTACTTTAAACAATCTTATAGGTTAATTAAAAATGCTGTCTATAATCTATAACTAGAACTTGTTATTCATTCATTGCAACCATATGAAATCCTTTTAAATAGCGACAAGCTGCCCTAAAAAGTATGCAGCACTTTTCGATTCAACTGCACTCTGTAAAACTTGCCATATATAAGAGCCTTTTTCTTCCATTAGACTTGCTATTTCTGTACGGAATCTATCTGTCTGTTAGTCTCTTTGGCTGTTAGTCTGTTTGTTGGTTTGTGTGTTTGTCTGTTTGAGTGCTGTCTACGGCGTCTGACATGTTTTAAGCATAAGTGCAACGCATTTAGCTGTCACTGGTGCGTTGGGACTATGACTGCGACTAGAACATTGCGTGCATTTGGTTCTTGGTCTTGGCTGACTGCCTTTAAAGCCCAGCCCTGTTAGTTGGCATATGCCACATGCTGTATGTTATCTGCCACATGCCGCATACCGCGTTCACCCTATATTAATAAAGTGGACCAATGCATGCCTGAAGCTTACTCTTACTGCTTAGTATACCTTATAGTGCAGAAAAATTGAAAAATTTAAGTGGAGCAAAAATATGAAATGTTCGAGGACAATGTTCACTCTCTTAGAGTCATTTTCCTTCGCTACCTCCCACTTCTCCCCATCATCATCCTTGTCGTCGTCGTCGTCATCGTCATCGTTGCATGTGCATTAATAACGCAATCGTCCATTAAACGGCTCAGTTCCTGTTCACATTCACTGCAATTCTCTGTTCCCAGTTCCCAGTTCTCAGTTCTCTGCTCTCAGTTTTTCAGTTCCGGGCAACAGACGTTGGTAATGCAACCCAGCTGGCCATAAAATTAACGCACAATATTAATATACAAACGGGTAAATACATACACACACATATCACACACATACACACATTGATATACACTCAGTTCTATATATATATATTACTTTTGTTGCAGTAAAATTATTATTAAAACCAACGAACTGGTAAAAATATGAAAAGAAACGGAATCCATTAAATGAATGAGTAAAAATAAATTGCAGCTTATACGAGAGTTAACGTTAATGCCCAAAGGACATCTTACTCATCCTTTAACATATTGACATCGACATTTTGCAATTGTATTTTTGTTATCGGATCAGAAATACAAAAAAATAAAATCCTTTTATCAACTGACATATGACAAATCATTTATTATAGTTCGCTGATAAAACACAAGCAATTATTATCTATATATTCCTATGTGCCTGACTTCGAAATATCCCTAACTTATGTACACATAGACTGATATTGTTAAAATTTTGCAGTTTTAAATATATATATATAAAAATTTTTTCCAATTTTTCTTTTATAAGAATAATTTATATATTTTCTTCAACCGATCAATATATATTTTCAACGCTTAAATATATCCCCGTTTTATCCATTTTAAATGCATTAAGAGTTGCTTTATAATAGCTTTTGTATTAAAATAATGATAGAATGATATAAACAGAAATTTTATTGATAAAAATTTTAAATATGCTTTTGTAAAAAGTCAGTAGCGTAGTCTTATGCAAAAATGGGGGTTATAATTATGAAATAAACTCTATTTTTTTTAAATCAATATTAATTAGCTTATATAAAATTATCCATTTATAATTTTTGTTATGAATTTTGATTCCACTTTAATTATATTGCAAATCAAATTTAATTAGTTAAAATATGATTATCCTATTCTAGTTTTTCTCATGAGTTTTCATTTCATTCGTGCCTCAGTTGCAATGTATATATAGTTGAAATATTATAAATAGTATTTTCTTAAAAAGTCAAATAAAATTGAAATGATTTTTCCCTTTGTATATAAAATAATTGAGTTTATATTCTAAACACAATACAAAAGCAACAAAAATATCAGAGTTTAAAGTATTTATTTTTTCCAAGTGTTATATGTAAATCTTAATTGAACAATAAGCGTATATATATTTACCAATCTTGCCCATCAATGAAATTAACAAGTTTATTAAATTAAAATATAGTATTTAAATTACTTATTGGCTAACAATAACTGACTCTAACTCTTAAGATAATTAACAATAATTGGCAATGCCACGTTCTACGTGTTGCCTATATCATAGCAAATCGTGCTGTGAGCATAGTTTGCATAGCGGACTCTCTGGGGATTTTGAGGATCCACGTAAACGTGGCATACTGCAAAACACCAGCTGTCGTCCGTATCGTAAGCATGTGGAGAAGAGCACACAAAAATCGAGCATAGTTTTGAGTCTAATGATAATGGTTTGTGTAATCATATTTGGAATATTTTTGTGGTATTATTACCCAAAGGATACTGAAGATAAACAACAACTCGGTCAAGAGCCATCCATAATAGAAAACATATTGGAAACATTATGGTACCATGTGTCAGGGCTAATAGGATACAATAGCATTAATAATAATCCAGTGGAAAATTCAGTGCGCAGCTACTACTGCAAGCAGCAGCCGAATACAAAGCGTATCTTTCGCCAGCTTTCCAGACAGATCCTCAATCAGGAGCAAGCATTGGCACGTCTGGAACGTGCCGTGAAAAATCAAAGACGCTTAAAATCTGTTGCCTTGTATGGACCCCCTGGTGTGGGTAAGACACTCACTGCCATGACATTGAAACAACAATTTCCCTGGCCAGAGAATGTACATGCCTATTCCTGGAGCACGGATGTACCCGATGATACACACAAATTGTATATAATGCGCAAGTTTGTGGAACGTCTATCTGAATGTGGACATAATCTATTGATCATCGACAATTTGACACCCTGTGAATGTAGCATTGTGCCCATCTATAATAAGTTGCTCCTCAATCGTAATGATGATAATCCAAATGCTACGGACAATCAAACTGTTTTAGTTTTATATATTTTTAATGTAAATATGGAATACTATTGGGAACAGGTTGAATTGCTGCAGCAATTACCCGTAGATACATCAATTATACATTATCGTCAGTTTGGACGTGAAGAGCTCCACGATTGCCTGAAGCATGAGCTGCAATTGGAGCAACGCACCCTGGACCCAATCACATTTAATAGCATCCTGGATAAAGCAATGTTGGATATCCAGACCACAGGGTGTAAACGAATGCGTCAACTAATATTGCAACATGATCTTTCTGTATCCTAACCGTACACAAAACTATATTTGCGGTCCTTTACTTTTATACTTTTATAATTTAAATGAAAATAGAACAGTCTTTTGGATGCTTAAACTTAGTGCTAGGCTTGGGTAAAGTGTTCAAGTTGGGGTATATAAACCGTTATGTATCATAATTTAATGCAATTTTACCCATATGGCGAAAGCATTTTCATCAATTTTCCACACATTTCCCTTCTTTATTTGCCGCACATAATTATAAATTGCACATTGAACATTTTATTGCAGTTTATAAATCAAAAATTTATCGATATAGTATGAGAAGTAAAATAAGGACTCGCTTATAGGGCGACACTTTTTATAACTTATTG
This sequence comes from Zygothrica quintamaculata, assembly GCA_037044455.1. Classification (NCBI taxonomy): domain Eukaryota; kingdom Metazoa; phylum Arthropoda; class Insecta; order Diptera; family Drosophilidae; genus Zygothrica; species Zygothrica quintamaculata. The sequence goes on along the minus strand of JBAMBS010002739.1, from coordinate 294,521 downwards.
GACTAATCAGGCAAAAGGGTGGCGGCAAGTTTATAAGGGGCATGAGGCATGTAACGCACTATCATCGATTGCATAAGGGGCTGTCAGTGGCACAAATAAAGTAGCTCGCGACACGCGACTTATGGAACATATACTGTCACCCACACTCTGCATCACCCACACACCCTGCCTCTCCCACACCATATATCCTTTTGGCATAGGAAACATTTTGGGCACATAAACATCGTTTGGTGTATAGCAACCCCATTAGAACAGCAGCTGGAAGAGCAATCGTTGTGGTAGCAACCAGGACGACGGGAACGTTGGACATTTGACAGCTTAGCGCCTCGCGCAACCATTTTCTATGTGAGAAGAAGGGGAGCAGCGGCATGTCAACGTTGTTGTAGACAAACGTAGTCATAGTAAAGAACGTCGAGCAACTTCATCCGGAGGGCTGTTTTGTTGTTTCGGAAATTGCATGCCTCAGTGCCGTTGCAATTTGCAATTGAGACTTTTAGCTGCAAGGCTACAACCCAAAACCAAAAAAAAGGAGAAACCAAAGCGAGGAAGGCGGTAATTTATGGTTTTTTGGATGCGAGCGAGCCATGTGTCGCTTTGCATAAATTGCTCGAGTTTTTGTTTGGATGGACTTAATGAGTGTGAGCCAGTGTGTGGGAGTGTAAAACTTGACAAACTACTAGGGAAACTATAGGGAAACTAGTTGAAAGTGGCGCTTTAAAGGAAAACTTAAAAAATTCTCCAGCAATTCCCTCTGCACATCAATTGTGTGAAAATTTGGATCATTCTACCATGGGGTACTTCATACTTTGTCTTTTGCATTGTTGGCCATAATTTCCATTGAATTTTAACCCAATTCTCCCATTTTCCTTTTACTCAGGCAGAGCAATTTCTATCCATTATGCTTGAGTGTAGTAGTGCTTCTACCTCAGGGCTGCAACGGTTTACATCCCATTTACTTAAGCCACCCTCTCCTTCATATCAGTGAAATACCCTCATCTGGCTGTTCCATAGACTTCATTACAAATATGAAAAGCACTGCACTTGACACTTTTCGACCCACTTCATTGAACACCCACTTGACGATATCCTGGAGCCCGTTGACCAAATGCCCTGAAGAACCCTGCAGTAACCTGAACAGTCGCTGCGTGTTGAGTTCTGTTTTTGTTTGGTACAAAGTGAAAATTTTTTACAGAGTTCGAATCAATTTACAAATGATTCAACGAAATGCCTGTGGCAAGTAATAACCAATTCAACGGAGTGGCACAGTAGTAGTTATGGCTGTTGCTGTGGCAATGCCAAACTTGCAGCTGGGTGTTTTTCTTTTGGGCACAATATGTGGCGTGGACCAGGCTGGTACTCAACACTCTTAATTCAATTCCATTAAAAGTCGTAAAGACATTGCACACAGCTGTGCAAAAAGTTTCTCCATCTCACTCTCTGCTTTCTCTCTTTCACACTCTTACATAGCTCTCTGTTTCTGTGCGACACAATTGAACTAATATTTGGTAGCTAGCGGAGAACTAATGAAGCGCACAGTGAAAACGCGAGGATTGATTGCTCCCCTGAGGTACCGTTGGTAGCGACAGCAGCCACTTGATGCAAAGAAAACAGTAAAGTTGATGCAATCACTAGGGCCAAAAGCCAAACACAACCCCCAAACCCAAGCCAAGAACCCAAGTCTCTAGCAACATTTACCAACCCTCCCACCCCAAAAAAAAGGTTCACTGCATTTGTCTAAGAAACCAAACTGCATTTTCATGGATGTTTGATAATTTTTACTCTTAGGGTTGATACTCGGCGAGACTACGACTCGAACTGTCCCTGGGGTGGTTCCACATGCATAATAAGACTTGTTAAGTTGCTTGCTCGTTAAGATAACTGAACCGGCAAATGGCGACAAGTGCGAACTGAACAAGCCACAATGATTACCAGCTTAAGATATGTGTAACAACACTGGGGGTGGGTTGGGAATTGAAGATTAAAGATTGAGATGCACCTTTGAAAATCTCTGCTTATCTTAAGAATATCATTTATAATGAGCTCTTAAAGGAAATATTTTATCTACAGATGGAAACTCTTTAGGGAAATTGTATGATGAGTTTATTCCAATTCTGAAATGGAAGTCAAAACTTACCTCAATATAGCCCTGAACGCTGTCACATTGCTGCAGCACCAATATACTAGGATTGGCCTTCAATTCATCCGGGGAACAGGGTGATAAAAATCCGCTATCCGCATCGCTGTGTGTGGACAGTGGACGTGGTTTACGTATCTTATATTGTACATGTCGACTGGGCACTGGTCCGGGATTGAAGAGCACATAATTTGATTCAATGGGCACCGTATGGGCACGTTGATCCTTGCGTTGCTGCTGCAGTAGTTGCTGCAGATGCAGCATATGATCGGATGACACAACCTCAGAGATGGCACGTTGATCCGCAATGAATTTCTCATTGGATTTCTTGACGCCAACACGAAAGGGCGACAGATTAAGAAAGGTTAATTTCTTCTTAGAAGATTGTGTTTGCTGCTGTGTACTTGAACTGCCACTGGAACTGGCCGAGTTGGTGGAGGTGGATGATTCGACTAGAGCTGTGGATGTGGTTTCCGTATCCTTTGACTCCTGACTGTTGGACATGCTGGGCACCGTTTCGAATTCATTAAGCAGCAACTTGTCCAAATTCTGTTGTTCCAGATTCGCATTCACTAGCTGTTCATTGCTGTAGGGATTGGGTATGCCTATATCCATGAGAGGGGGTTCTACTTCAAAGTCTCCTGGTTCAATGACAAAGTAGTTATGATGGTCGAAACGTGGCAAGGCACAAGCACTGGCCTCCGTTTCCACATCTCTATCACCAGAGGTTTCAATAATAATAGTCTCCTCATGCTCCTCGCTGTCATAGATAACCTCTGGCACCAGTTCCTCCTCATCCTCGCACACCAAATGTTTTCGTGAACTGAAAAGTGGATCACGCAATCCATGCTGTGCATTGCCAGGATAACGCAAAGCCTTTTCATTGATAAAATCCACAGGATCGAATAGGCAATAGTTATCCATGTGCGAGGTGGCCACTTTACGCTGTCTTACAGGTAAATTCTTTAGTTTCTCACTGTAATCGGCGGTATCATCCTCATTGTTGTTGCCGAACTCTGGTGCCGGCGGCGGTGGTGACAGCTCCTGACTTAACTGCATCTCTACACTACCCTCCGGCTGCAGCTGCTGCTGTTGCTGTTGCAGTGACTTCTGTGAGCCTCGATGCAATGTGGCAAAAAGTCCACGAGCTATGCAATTCTTAAGCTCTGTAACGCGTCCCTTGTAAGGACTAGACTGAGCTGAGCTGGTAACGCCTAGCTCCTCCAGGCCCAACTGCTTGCTCAGCTCCTTGCGTTCCTTCTTGCTGAGCACCACTTTGCCACGGCTGGGCGTGTTCGGTGCTGAGTGCAGCAAACGCAATTCACGTGAGGGTATCTGAGAAAGTGGCGGCGGCGTTGGTGGTGCCGGCTCTCGTTGTGCTAATGGCACTACTGTACTGGTGGCATAGCTTACAGGCAGCTCGCTAAAGACCTGACCCACTGACTCGACTTGGCTGAATTCCAACTCCATGTAGTTGGCATGTCCTGAGGTTGGACGCCCTGCCAGCTGTTGTTGCAACTGCTGCTGCTGTTGTTGCTGGTTGTCAGTCTGTGACTGCAGCATTTTGTGTGTTTTGGGCCTAGCGCCCAGTTGATGCTGCTGCTCCTCATTGGCATTGCGATCGGGAAGCAAAGGAAATTTACCACGGCTACTGGACATATTAAATTTTGACTCCTGCTCCAACTGTTTGTCCTACTTATCCTGCACATTTGCCGCTCATAATGACAGCACATTGCCAGTGCTCTCTCAAGTCCTATGCTGACATTCTACTCGCGCACTTTTTTCACTTTTCTCTTTTTGTTTACTTTTCCTTTTTTTTTGCACTTTTTTCAATTTGAGTTTTTCTATGTTTTTGTTTTTGCAGTTTCTTTTTGTTTTATTTTTCCACTCACAAAATTAATGGTTTTCATAAATCTTTAGCCTCAATGCAGCATCAGTTTTGAGTTGAGAGGAAGCTGCCACAAGCTACACAAAACATATCTACAGAGGCGTTAATGGGGTTTAGCCTGGCTTCAGTCTGAGCACAGTTTACACAAAAATACCAGTAAAAAATACTATATATATATATATATATGAAAAACATACCAAAAAGGGCTTTGTAGATTTGTTTTGTAATTGGATTTTTGAGCTGATGCATGTCAAAGTTAAATTAAAACTGACGACTGTCCAACCAACAACAAGAGTTTCCTATTTGTTTTTTTTTTGTTTGTTTTTTGTTTCTTGTCTAGTGTTTTATGTCTACTAGTTGTTGTTTTTGTTGTTGTTGGGTAGAACCCTAGAGCCAAGTCATGGTCATAGGCCATGGGTGTGGTTTTGTCTGTTTTTGAGTGATGCAGTAAAAAGGCAGCGGCCACAGCTAAAGGCCACTCGAGCATTTTATAATATGTCTACAAAAGCAATTAACATTGAAAGGAAGTGTTGAAGAAGGTTAACTTAACACAGACCTTAACACTGACCCTCAAAAGGATAGCGGAAAGCATAACCTGACTTTAAAACTAGCCAAAGTTAAGCTAAGAATTTAATATATTCCCAATGAGTATCAAATTTTAATTTTTAAATAAATATTAATTAAAATATATATATAAAAATAATTGGAATCTGTACAGATTTAACACGTTTTGCTTGTAAAAAATAATATACATATTTTTATGTTAAATTTTATTGAAATTGTTTTTGCATAGAGCAACCACAGCAGTGAAATATACACAAAAACAACTCTCATATTGCACAAGAGAAAGTATAATAATAATAATAATAAAAAAGGATATAAAATTGAAAGGATGCTATAAAAACGTATTGTAATCAAATGTGCGTGAAAGAATGCAAATTGAAACAATTCAAAACGTGTGTCAAATTTTTGCATATTTTTCCCTTTTTCCAAACAATTTTCTTCTTTTTTGTTGCTGCAACAATGTGAAACTGAAATCAGGCGATTGACTGTAAAATAATGCAACATTTGATATCAAAGATGCAAGGAGTCAACAAGCAAATTTAACATGTGCAACACCTGAAAATTGTACAAATATTTGCTGCAAATGTATTCCATTTAATATATATGAGAAGACAATGGGATAAATGCAACAATTCAGTAATAAAATATATATATATTTATATATATATATAATATCTTTTCATGTATATTTAATATATATATTTCTTTTTTCAATAAACTGGTAGATACACACATCAATTTAGTGGGGAATATATATACTAAGCCATGCGGAAACAGAGCCGCTCGATGCCTTACAGTCTACTCTCTACAATCTGTGCTCTACAATCTATATTCTACAAATTACAGTCTACAATTTATACTCTCCAATTTATACCCTTCAATATATACTGTAAAATATATACTCCATAATCTAGAGTCTCCAATTTTTACATTCCAATTTAAACTCTCTAATCTATACTTTTTAAACTATACTTCAATCTACCCTCTACAATTCATACTCTTCAGGATTTACTCTACACAATCTACCCTCTGAATTATACTCTACTACCTATACTCTCCACTATTTACTCTTCGATCTATATTTTCTTATCTATACTCTCTAATCTCCACTCCAGAATCTATATTCTTCAATCCACACGCACACAATCTATACTCTGGAACATATATTCTACAATCTATACTCTCTATTGCTTAGACTCTAATCCATTCTCTTTATTCTACAATCTTTATCCTATCTATCCTCTTTTCATAGTTCAAGGATTTATAAAGCGGCGTTGTCCATGCAAATTGTTTTCAATCTATAAAATATAAAGGACTTAAAAACCTTTTAAAAGCTAGAATCATACTGTTATAAGCTGTTAACAGTTGTTAACCTAACGGATTTTGTTTATGTAAATCTTGTATTTGCCATATCACAATTTTGCTACATTTAGCAGCGATTCATTGTAGAGTTGCATGATGTTAGGGCACAGCATCCACAGTGTTTACTAAATGGAAGCTACAAAGCTTACAACAAATTGTTGCATTGTTTTAATTGGAATTTAAGGTATTTTTACAGCTTTTAATATCTTAATGATTGCAAAAATTTACATAGATGTAACATGCAACATTTGTTGCTTATTCATTCACCAGAATAACAAAAACAATAGTAAAAGCAAAAACAACAAGAAATTGCAACTAACGGTATTTTGATGGCCAGCAAATGGAAAAAGTTTTATTGCCAACAAATTGAAAACGGGCCGGACAACAAACTGAACTGAACTGAACTGAAATGTGAAATGTGAACTAAAGTTAAGTAAAGGGAAATGTAAAGGGAAAAGTGAAGTCAAGTGAAGTGAAGTGAAGCCCACACACACACATACACACCCACACAGCTGAAGAAAAACCCAATGAACCAACAAGTTGCATAATTGTTGGCGTTTGATAAAATTAAATGGCCTGAAAGCAGTAGAACGGCAGAAAAGTAAAGAGCAAAAAGAAGATAGAAAACAGAAGTGTATGTATAAATGATAGAGTAGAGTTTACTGTACAGGTTGTAGGTAGGTTGTAAGTAGCTTCATTATTGTTGCCACCTTGAGAGTTGGCAGTGTTCAAGGCCCTTTCTGCAGCAACTGTGCCATTAAGTATAAAAGTAATTTGCAATTAAAATGTTAATTTTTAATTAAATTGCATAAAAGTAAGGCTAACAGCTTTACAGCTTTACAGTTAGTAGGCAAACGAATTGGGGTAAAATCAAACTAATTAGTTAGCAGCTGGCAGTTGGTTAAATGAAACTTGGTAGTTTCTAAGTTGGTAACTCAAAGTTGATTATGCTATGCCAGCAGCTGTCGTTGGCTTCAATGTTTGTGAATTGATAGAAAGTAACGAGAAGTGTAACAGAGAGAAGAGTAGTGAACGAGTGTAGAGTTGGGGCTATGCACTTTGGCCAACTCTCAGTTTCTATGGTCACAAAGGATAAAGCGACTGTCGACACTTTAAGTTCACTTCACTTGCTCCGTTTCAAAATTTAACTCCATCTCCAACAGCCGGTGGCAAAGTTGACAAAATACTTGTCAAGATTTGTGCATTGCACTGATTCGTGTACTTGTTGTTGTTGCTGTCGTTGTTGGTGTTGTAATTGCTGTGCTTCAAGTTTGAAAGCCGCATGCCGCATGCCGCATGCCGGTTGCGGTTTCAGTGAGTTCGTGCAGAAAAATCACAGAGCGTCCACCCTTTAGCCCAACTACTCTAACGCTTTTACTCTAACTTCTACTCCCAGAGCACACACACTCTCTGTCTCTCTCTCTCTCTGCCTCCTACTTTTTCTCTAAGTGACTGCCCCATCAAGCCGCAAACTTTACGAGTTGATAGCTGAAATAAAGTGGAGCATGCATTACGTCTCTCTCCCTCAGTGTCTTTGCCCAGCACTTAAGCTACAACTCTATTTGCTGCTGCTGAAGCTGCTGTTGTTGTTGCCGCTGCCACTTCATGACATCATTTTATTTGCACTCAATCTCAGTCCTTAGTCCTTTAGTCCTTGTATTCGTTGTGCCGCCTGTGCAAACTTCTTTACTTCTACAAATGCTTTTCATTCGTTGCTGCCCAACACGTTAGTTCTTTTTACTTTCTTTACATTTCTTAGATTCTTTTTTTCCTTCCCTCCTCTTCCTCTCTCTCTAACAAACCAAAACACTCAATGAAATGTCGAAATGATATTCAAACAATATAATAAAATAAGCTAAGCTAAAGATTATATTATGATTTAAAAAACTAAATAGAAATATATTTAATTCTTTTATTATATATTATTATTTATCTTTATTAAATATTATTTTCTTATTTATTATTATTACTATTATTATTACTTTTAGTATATATTATTTTATTTATTATTATTTTATATTTTTATACCATTTTTTTTTATTTATTCTTTTTATCAGACGATAGTTTTTACTTTTTTATTATTAATATAATTTTTAATATTATTATTAATGTTATTATTACTTATCCTAAAATATATTTTTTTCTTTATTTAACTTAGTATTATTATTATTATTATTATTAATATTACTCTTATTTAATATTTAATTATTTTTCATTTTATTATTATTTTGGCATATCATTTCTAATTATTTATTAATCATTTTTTTTATTATTGATATTTATTATTGTTATAATATTTTATTTATCTTTTATTACATTTAAATTTTTGTTGTACAAAAAGAAATGTTTTGATTCTTGTACAGATTTGACTCTAAAACTAAGAACTAACATCTCGAAGTAAATTCAATAATTTTAAGAAGAAAGTATTCATATTAGTCTCAAGTAGCTCACACCTGATTACGGGGTATCTCATAGTCGTAGGCAATAGCTAAGAGCAACTAAAATGTTGCTAAGTTTTATGCTGCAAAACTATTAACAATGCGAATATACATTCGTCTTTAGTGTATAATAAAGTGACAAAGTCTGTTGTAGTTTTTAACATATTATAAGAAAGTAAGAAAAAGACAGAGACAGAGATAGTGGAAGAGAGAAAGAGAGAGAAAAGAACAGATTTGATGGTGAGAAAAACTGCGTGCATTTGACAGTTTGAAACACTTCTAAAGTCTTTTGAGTTATGCCAACGCGTAGTTTTCATGGGCTGCAGCAAAAGGCGTCAAAATGTGGCATGCAACGAAAACTTTTGTTGATATTTATTTTTTATCTTCTTTTTTTCCCTTCTACTTTTCTTTAGTATATAGTGTGAGTGTTAAAATTTGTCTGCAGCTAACCAATAAGCAACAAGACCAACAACCAGCAGGCGACAACCAACTAACAGCAAATTTGGCAACGGAATAAGCCAATGTTTAAGGCAAAATCTATGTGCAATTCAATTAAAGCGCAATTTGCAAGCAGGCGTCATATTTTTCCACTCTTAACGACCGAATCCGGGCAGGATGCGAGGCAAGGGACCAAAAACGCAACCAGGGCACAGTCAGTACTCCAACTCCAATTCCAACTCCAAGTGCCTTATACCCCAACCAAATAGAATGCCACGAATTTAATAAGACTCATCAGTGCAAACGGAAATCGCTTGAGGAAATTGTATGTTTTAAGCAAGAGAAAAGCAAAAAGAGAAAAAGTAAAAGGAAAACGAACAAAACATACATAATAAACTCATATAAAAGATTGTTGCATGTTGCCGGGGAGCAACCAAATGAATTGAGTAGAGCATAAGACATAAGGTTGAAGCTAGAGTTGGGGCTAGGAATAGGGTATGTGGATGAAGAGGCAGGGAGTAGAAAACAGGACAAACTTGTAGCCAGCTAGCTCATAAATACTCACATTTGCAATTCGCAGCAGCAGCAGCAGCAGCAGCAGCAGCAACAGCAGCAGCAGCTGAGTGGAAAAATGTATATAAAAAGGACGACGATGAGCATAGCCTCAGGCGGACAACGGCGAAGACGTCGCTAACGTTGCCGTGCTCAAGGAGGAGAAGCAGTATAACGAATGTTATTAAAATAAAAACCAAAGCGAAAACGAAAACGCCAACAACAGCTACAAAAACAAAAAGTAAAAAAAAAAAACAAAATAAAAAATTTTAAGTAAAAAAAAAGAAAGTAAACGCTTTGGTTACATTGAGAGTCATAAAATTTATTAAATGCCTAGAAATATGACAGCAATAGGAAATTTATGTAGCTGGGGTAGGGGTTGTGTGGAAGGGGCAAATATGGAAATTAGTTTGCTGATGCGCTCAAGAAGAAGAAGAAGTTAGATCCTAGGAGAAATCACTAAAGTTAACTACAGTTAGATTTCCAATGCCATAAAGTGAAAATTGGGCAGACATAAAAACAAATAAATACGAGCTAAAATTAATAAGGGAAAGTTTAACAGCACAAGGAAAATTTTTAAGAACAATCTAAGAAAACTTGTTCAAAAATACTTGTAAAAAAAAGTAGAGCTAGTTAATATATATAAGATAAATTATATTTTTAAGTAGTAAAGAAATTTTGTAGTAAAAAATGTCTGCTCTACGATTCGCTGACAAAGTAAGTCCTTGAATGTATATACCTCAACTATGTAGCTCAATTATGTAGTAACAATTTTGGTATATAAACAAGTTTCAACACTTGTTTCTTCATTAAACAAATGGCAATTTTGCTTATTTCCATTTTAATGCCGCGAAACAACAAACAGCGCAAAAAACCTTTGCATATTTATAGGCTTTTTGGCATAACATTTACACTAATTTAAAGTAGAAGTAGAAGACGCCCACGTTTGGACACACAATTTTCCTAAAGTTGAGTAGCAAAAGTAATTTTCCAGTTCATATTTTAGAGAAAGAGCAAGAGAGAAAACTGTAACTGAGAAAATGAAAATGTAACTGCCATATGGTCACGTGTTGAACACATAATTCAGGACAATCTCACAGACTATTAATGAGAAAGACATTTGTTAGAATCATCTGTCAGGTGCTTTAGGCATATGGAATAGAGAAAGTAATTTTTGTTTAACTTTTCTTTTTTTTGTTTTTTTAATTAAACAGCAGCTGCTGCTGCTGCTGTTGGTGTTGCTGCTGCTGATGCTGCTTAAAACTTATTATACGTGCTTCTAATCCATTTAAGAAACGGCTGTAAAAATGGCAAAAAGACTTGTAATCCATACAAAGTGTCAGCGATGTGATACAATTTTCCTGTATATGTGTGTAACATTTTCTTGCGCAATTTTCCACTACATCGGATTAAAATGTGATATGTTTTGGGCTTGTTTACACACACATACACATACACACATACACATAAACAAGTACTCGCTTGTATACTGAGAAATTGAAGTTATACTGATGGAGGACCTGGCGACAAGGACAGAGAGCCAGACATGTGTTTGTTTACGAACTTTGGCAGCTTTGTTTGGGACTCGTTTTCAAAAGGTTGGAATGGGTCTTAATTTCCGCTTCGTAAGCATTTCTTCTGGTTCTTTTTTTTTTGTATTTTTTTTTTATTTTGGTAGATTGATGAGAGGGAGAGACAGAGTGAGATGCACAGACAATGTTTGTTTATTTTGGATTTGTTTGTCTTTTTCCCTTACAGCTATTTTGGTTCTTTTCTTTTTCTTTTTTGTATTCCTTTTTTTTTGCTTGAGTACTTCCGTTAACGCCGGAAGTGAAGACACAGACCGAGACACGCATGCAGCATGTCAAATACGAAAGCTTTAATTGTAACTGTTGCGATTGCAAAATTGAATTGAATTGAATTGAATCGAAAGACTCTTCAACTGTATAGATATACTTCATATATAGTTTCTAGCAATTGATTTCTACTTGAAGTAATTTGTAGAACATATTTTCAGCTCAACTTTAAGCAGCTTTTCTCAATTTTCACACGTACCACAAAAGAAAAAAAAAAGCAAAGGAAAAGCAGAAAAACTTCTTCCGTCGAAAAATTAGGCAACACGTTTTGAGAGAGTTTTGTGCACCTCTCCGATAACATTTGCTGCATAATAAATAAGGCACATGTGAAGGCTGCCTAAAGATGCCTCAAAATGGCAGCAGAGTTTATGGAAATTCATGTTGCATGTACGCAAAAAGAAAGAATTGAGACAACTTCATTAAACCTTAGAAACAATAGCTCAAATATGGTATAGAATATGTTAGAAAACCCAATTTGATCTCTAAAAAGTCGAATGATATGACATCACTTTGACCTTTACTGATTCAATTTGAAGTAATATAAGGGGAAATTTTCTATTTAATACTATTTTATTAAGGTTAAGTTGAAAGCAATTGAGAAAAATAAAAATTTAATAAACATAATATTTATAAAGAAAATATTAAATGAAATTATTAACAGAAAGGACAAATAAGAGAAAAAAATATTTTATCATCAAGAAATTTAACCAGAAGAGAGCCCAAGCTGAACTTTTCTTTACTTTCCCGCAACCCAGAAATAATAACTATCGTTTAAGCATAGTATATAATGATAATAAATCACTTCCAATTTGCTAGCTTGAATGCTTAATTTTCAATCAAGTCTATGATTTAAGTGTTTATATTCTGTATGCAGGTCAAGCATACCCGATTAAACATTTCTATCATGCATATAATCGCTATAAATCTGTTCTCAATCCCGTTCAATATTGTTCGAAAAGCACAAATATTTAACTTTCAGCCAATGCTTGGTTCTAGCATCTTTGGAGTTGTTGGTTGTGCTTATGCTTGCACAGCTTCATTATGGCACATCATATAATCTAATTTAAGGCAGTCTATAGCCTGTTCTTGCCTACATTTAGGCGCCATAAGATTTCCGACTGATTTTTATTACACGCATCAAGAACAACAAGCGCAATAATCGACGTTTGGCACGCACCAAGAAGCAACTGACTTAAAGATATAAACTGTGCAGCTTTTGCCTTAGCTAAACATATATATATATATATAGAAATGTGTATATGTATGTGTGTGATGGTTATAAGGTTTTATCCTTAAGGCCTTAAGCGTATGAGTTGGCTAAGCCAAAAGGACGACATTACATTTTATTATCTATTATTTCGTTGTGCCTAAAATGCCACTACATTAGCTCAAAAATCCACATACAACACATCGCATACACACACACACACACACACATGCATAAACATACACGCAAAATGACAACAGAGGCCAGAGGACATTTGGTGGCAATGCGATGCGTCGCTTCGCGACATCGTCGGATGCCGCCAGCCGCAAAACGTAAACATTAAAACAGGAAACGGAAGTCGGTGCCACACAGAGCGGCAGACATTGTAATGTCTACGGTGGTTATGATTATTTCGCTTCGGTTGCTCGTTTTACTCGGCTCCATCCTGGTGTTAGGCAGTCGCGCTATATGAATGTGCATGTGTGTATGTGTGTGTGTGTGTTGTGTGTGCTTTAGCATTTATTATTTGTGTTTTGGTTATATATTTCTCCCTTTTTCTTTTTTCATATTTATATTTCTTTCTCATTTCTTTTGTTTTATTTGTCTTTTTTCAGTACCTCACACTTTAACACCTTGTTGACGTGCTAACGTGTTTGCATACTTTAAGCCAACTTGGGTGCATAAATTGTTAACATTTTTTTGTTGTAATATATATCCATTGCTTATCGCAATTGCAATGCAAATTAGTTGTTCAAATCACTAAAATATTTTTTCGAATAAGATTTCACTATACTTTGCATATTTTTTTTTTGCCATAAGAAACATTCTTTATGTTAATCCACAATTGTTAAAGAATGTTTCATAGGTGGCCACCCGCGAGTCGAAAGGAATTCGAGTAGAACAACAAGAATATTACGCGCACAAAAAAACCCGTAAGGATATGAAATTATTACGAGTTTTATGTAGCGTTTTGCTTACAGGACGAACCGCACGCCAACGTTGCCCAACAAGCACTGACTGAAAAAGGACACACACAACAAGCACTGGCAGAAAACAGCAAAAGCAGCAGCAGCAGTGACAGCATTCAACACGCGGCACATGGGAAATTTCCTTCAAGTGGGAAATTATTTCATATTGTTACCATCGCTCGCTGGAAGGGTACCAATTGCAGCTGACCTTAGCCTTCGTTTTGCCGGCTTGGTTCAATGCACCAAGCAGCATGGATTGTCCTTGGAAATTACCCCTAGTTCAGGCATTCTTAGCAGGGGTAATTTCCAGCCAATGAAGATGTTCCAACAGGTTGGCAACTGACGTCATTACATGCAAAGGGGAATATACCTTGGAATTCGCTGTTCCCCCTGCTGCACACAAAAATATCCTAAAGGAATTTAATCAGTTTTTGCCTTGTTTTCTAACAATTTTTATATATTAAATGACAAACTCAGAGCTAACTATACCTGAATTTTATTGAATAAATATATATCAAATATATTTTTATATCCCTGACATTCTCAATTGATAAGCACTTTTACAAAAGTTTCAGTTAAGAGCTTCAGCAACTATCCTTGGGATAGGTTTGTTGTCGTTCTGAGGGAAAGTAAAGTGAAAACAGACATTTCTGGGTAGGCAGGAGATTATGGTCCTTTTCTGGACATAATTACATAGGCATACTTAACATTTAGTTTTCGTTAGTTAAATGTCCTTTAAGATCGCTGAATAATATGCTAATGTCAAAGGGAAAGTATTTGTTGATTTGTTTTGGTTTTTACTTCTTTCTGTTTTCTATTTGTTGCTGTTTTTATGGTGTAGCAACTCCTTTGGCATTCATCATTGTTTTTCCATTGATAACCAAGGCAGAAGACAAGAGTCAGGCAGCAGGCGCCGTGCGACAGGAGACTGCCCTTTGCGACTATAAAACAATAGAGCCGCAATTTCTATGCGACGCGACACATGCAACAAAATAAAATGTAAATGCCAGAGAAATTGCTAAAACCATCGAGGGAATTTCGGCAATAACTATAAAGTGTCCAAAAACAAACGCAGCCGTCGCGTGCATGCACTCAACCAGGGTAAGAATCGCGGGTTTTAAAGGTTCAGGTTGAAGGGAAAGGGAGTGAAGGAAGGTACTGGGGGGAAACACAACTGAAGGGTCGTCGTCGTTGTCGCAGTCATTGGATAAAGGATTAAAAAACGGCGACACAAAATTATTATCTCAATAGAACAATCTCAGGCGGGCAAACACAATAATAAAAACAAAGAAAACATACACACACACACATACACAATTAAGGATACGATACACCAGCACACATACACATACAAACACCCACACATACAAACCCTCTTAAAGGCCTCACGACTGAAGTGAAAATTTATGCAAAACAAAGTTAGATAACGCCACGAAACGTTACAGTTCTGTTAAAAATTTAGAAAAACAATGCAAAGATTTGTAGGTAAGGTGGGAGAGAAAGCAAGGATATGGACAATAAGACAAAGAATTAAGCAGACAGTTAAGGGAACTTTTATTTTTAAAAAACAGAATTCGTATCTTTCTTTTAAATAACATTTTTTATTTACACTCTTTCAAGAGTTTATTTTTCTTTAAATGAAAAATAAATTTCCATGAATATACAAAAAATTTAAATTATATAAAAAAATTTATAGTATTAATAAATAAAAGAGAAACAAATAATGCAAGATAAAAATAATAATACTGGCAAATGATCTAAAAAGATTGAATTTAAATTGAAATGAATTAAAATGAAAATATCAACAACAAGCAGAGGGAAACAGCACATTTTAAAAGGAGTTTTTCAAAAGAAGGAATTCGAGAATCCTGTACAACAATTTCAAGGCTAAAATTTCGATTATCAGTTTAAATTGTCTTAACTTTGCTTTATAATTATCCTAATGTAACTTTAGATTAAATTATAATACCCCATAACATCATTTACTTAAGGTTCTAAGCAGCAAAAAAAACGCAGTAGCATTGATTGAAATATTAACCATGTTGTTTGCAAGTATGTTTAAGAATTTGGTTTGAGTTAAGTGTGGCCATAAACACTACATATATAGGTAGTGTCTTCGCTTTATATGGACTCGGCTACAATCTATATTTATTCAGATTTATATCCGTTAAGAATATCCTTGCACTTATCCAGTTACAAATTGGCATAAAATTAAAACTTATGCCTTAAAAATATTAAAAGGGAACACTTAAAAATTTCCTGTTAAATATGTTTTTATTAAGTATATTCCGAAAACTGTTTGGAGTAGGTTTTTGTCTAGCTTAAGATACAAGGATTTTATCAAAGACTTTAACCAAGTACCAAAAAGGGAAAACCAGCAAAATGATAAGTACCAAATAAGGGATATTCTATTTTAAAAGGGATATTTATAAATGTGTTTCCACTGAAAATAAAGGATTTAATGAAATATTTACACCTAAGGCACAAAAGGAATTAGAGTGAAATCGAATTGTAGGGATATTTATTTAGCTTGTACTTAATTTTTTCCAGCAAATTCTCGACAAAATACATGAGGATTTTTTTTTATCTACGACTTACACCAAGTGTGCAATTCTTTATTTCATTTATTTTTTTTTTTTTAAATAGACACGTACAATAAGTGGGACATTCTATGGAAATTTTTTTATTACTAACCTTATTTAACTGGGAATTCATTTTTCTCAAAAATTTAAAGAATTTTTTAAAGACCTACATCAAGTATGAAAAGGAGCTAAGGATATACAAAATTCAAAGGATATTTTTTGTTATAAGCCTTAAATTAAATATATACAAAATATACAAATTAATGCTAGTTTAACGAGCACTACCTAGATCTACCTTCGGCTCTCAAAGGATATTAAAATGGGATATTCAACAAGATGTTGATGTTTACAGAAAAACTTATTTGAATTATTTTCGGACTAGTAATCCCATTAAGAAAAAATTTAATGCACGAAAAGGAATTGAAAATAAAATAAGAAAGATTTCTTACAAATTTCTTCCCTAATTTTTCGACCAATTCTAAGAAAAGGAATAATAAACAGTCAAATACACAAACCCTTATAGCAAACACAACTACCAAATAAAGTAATTTTATATATTTTTAAAAACAATTACCTAAATTTTCTATTTTTTTTCAATGGAATTCTATTTTGAAATAAAATAAAATTTTTTATGAAATTTATATAAATTACAATAAATCTTTAAGATTTTAAATATATATATATATATATATTTATATAGTCAGAGTTTGACTATACAAAAAACTAAAACTAAAAGTTGTTATTGAAGCTTATTAAACTTAAATGAAATCAAATATATTTATTATATACTGAATTGTAAGTATTTATATCCACCTGCAGCTTCTAACTTGCTTAACAATCCCTTATCATACAATACTAAACAACAAACTAGAGCTAAAGAGCTGACAAATAACTGTCGTAAGCTTGTCAAATTGTCGGCACACAATTGATACACACTCAAAGCCCCACACATAGATATATATACATACACACATACAAGCTGATAAAAAATTCAGCTGTGAGTGTGACAAATTCTGAGCTGTCAATAGAAAAGAAGTGTTTTGATTTTGAAACTTTGAGCTGCGGGCAATCAATTCAGACAATCTGTTCAGAACAACTTGATTCCTTAACAGACAAGGACAATTGCCAGGATATTGTTCAAAACAATTAATCATTTCAATTTTCCAAACGACTACTTGGCGACGACAACAACAAAACAATTTGCTAGCCTCAAGAACTAAAGAAAAGTGCCATCAGGCAAGCTGCCAAGGACACAGTTGCAATGTCAGCAGCTGCCTTCCACTTATCCCTATCCTGTTCTTATTCTTATTTGTGTCCCTCCTTGTGAGTGGCAACAACTATCCCAATGCTTGGTGGTTCTTTGCATTTGCATGTTTCCACAGGAATTACTTTTTACGCCCATGCGGCTAGGCTGGCTAGGCTATGGCAGTACCAAACAAATTTGCTGTTACTTTTAAATCCAAAATCAATTGACTACACGAGGGTTGCGCCAAAGCTTCTGGCAATTGATTGTTTGTGATTATTTTGATTAATTTTTATCTCAAAAATTTTAATAACAATAATTAATTTAAAGAAAATTGTCATATTTATATTCACATATAATAAAACAAAATATTTTAAAATTCATTATTAAAACATATTCGAAAGAAACAATTTTATTTAAACAGATTTAATAATTCAAAAATTTCAATTGAGTTTTATTCTGCTAAAAAATTTGTATAAAAAAACAAGTATCTCAAACAGCTTAAAACACAAATTTGTTGAAGATATGAACTCTAACCACTGTTGCAACAACTATAATGTATTTAATAATTGGGCTAAAATCCCGGCGGTACTGCAATGCCGGGCCAACCCGCGACAGAGGTGGAGCAAGCTCCTAGCACTCCGTCTGATTCCAAAAATCAGTTTAACATTTGTTGTCCTCCAATGGAGGAACTATCAGATGTTAAGCTGATAAGAACAGATACTACACTTTGATCTTAGCCATAAGGCCGAGAAGCGATAACTTCACTAACATAAATACATCTTACTGTACGAAGGAATGCTATAACATGTTGGGAATTACAAGCAAAGCCACAGGCACAGGCACAGGCACAGGCAAAGGCAAAGGCAAAGGCAAATATGAGTTATATTGTAGGGTAGGTTGCTATATCAATTAAAATTTGTTTAGTTTATTAATGTTTCTTGTTAACTTTATTTGTGAACAAATGCTTCAAAGATAATGCAAATTATTTTTATTGGTACATCATACAGAAGACATCTTGTATATATGTAAAAACAAACATTTTTTATTTTAACGGCTGCTTTATCCAAAGAGAAATTAGGCAAATTTGTTTTGGAACTTCTTATAAAACTTTTCGAAATGAGGTAATTTTTCCATGCCGCTTAGAATCGAATAGTAAAAAATATTGAATAATTTTACCAAGTTATCATTATCCAAGTTGGGTATCGTTTCTGAACTTAATTCTGTCAACCTAGGAGCAGCGAAATCTTCAAAAGATATAATATAACCACTTACTTCCCCTTCCCAATTTGGAGTAAAGTTCTTTCTAATATTTTTGGCACATGGCGAATCAATATCACCAAAGGTAGAAGGTAAAGAACCCAATATATCATTAATTTCGTCAAGGTAATTGTGAAAGTCTTTGATTTGGATCTTTTGAGCTTTATTGATCCACTTATTTATCTCTACCATATCCGACTCTTGTATATCCCTACAATTAACTATCTCTTGTGCTGCACGAAGAGTGAAATTAAATTGTGCACCTTGAATGAGTTCGTATGTGTCCTCAGTAATCTTGCGTATCTGGTTGACTAGCTTCATATCTTTATAATATCTAAAATAATATAAAATTTTGTTAAATTTTCTATACTCAGTTGAGTTTGCATTTAGATACTGATTTAATTCCTCATTTATAGAACTGTCACTCTCATTTCTTTTGATTTCGCTTTCCATTTTGGGACTTACTTGAAACCTAAATTCGCTTAAAATCATGTCCATCCTTAGAATACTATTATTATAGAAATCGCCTATTTGATTTATATACCTATCAGCAAGATAAGGACTACATTCAGAAATTTCATCAAATAAATATTCATATTCATCTTCCGATAAACTTCGATTACGTTCGTGGCGCCAATTGATCCAATACTGAATTGCTTCAACTTGCCTTGGATGTCGTCTCAACAATTCAGATGTTTGGGTATAATATATCATAAAGTTGTACTTAAATTCCAATATAATTAAGTTTGTCCTTTCAGCCAAAGTTGCCAGCTCATTAATAAATGGCGATACCTCTTCGTATTTGGCATCACTTCTTTGGCACTATAGAATCCAGGAAAAGTTAAAAATGTTCCTCCTGATTATTATATCTTTACTACTATTAAAAATCTTACCACGAATGAAGCTAAAGCCACAATTAATAGTAAAAAACGCATTGCTTATAAAGATTTCCTAGCAAACGCAAACAACTTTAGAAACTGTATGAGAATCAGCCCCATTTTATACCCCCGATTATCTTCGTTCTTCTATTATCAGTAAAGCAATTGTCAAGCGAGTTCAATGTTCAATAAACCAAAAAAAAAAAAATTCTTTTTGCCGAACTTGAGATTATTCTCAAAAAAATCGTGATAATTGAGGCATTAGAATGCAACCAATAAAGGTTCATGCTACTCATACGTAAACTAGCCTTGGCTTGAAATATTTAATATGTATTTAATAATTGAGCTGAAATCCCGGCGGTACTGCAATGCCGGGCCAACCCGCGACAGAGGTGGAGCAAGCTCCTAGCACTCCGTCTGATTCCAAAAATCAGTTTAACATTTGTTGTCCTCCAATGGAGGAACTATCAGATGTTAAGCTGATAAGAACAGATACTACACTTTGATCTTAGCCATAAGGCCGAGAAGCGATAACTTCACTAACATAAATACATCTTACTGTACGAAGGAATGCTATAACATGTTGGGAATTACAAGCAAAGCCACAGGCACAGGCACAGGCAAAGGCAAAGGCAAAGGCAAAGGCAAAGGCAAAGGCAAAGGCACAGGCAAAGGCAAAGGCAAAGGCAAAGGCAAAGGCAAAGGCAAAGGCAAAGGCAAAGGCAAAGGCAAAGGCAAAGGCAAAGGCAAAGGCAAAGGCAAAGGCAAAGGCAAAGGCAAAGGCAAAGGCAAAGGCAAAGGCAAAGTCAAACCAAATATGAGCTATAGGGAAATATGAGTTATATTGTATATAATAAGTGATTATGAAAACTATGTTTATTGGTACAAGATACTTAACAATATTGCTTTTAAACAAATTTAATTTCTTCCACTGCATTTATTCAAAGACATTTGAGCGTAAATTGTTTTAAAGTGACTTGCAAAAATTTTCATAATAAGGTAATTTTTCCATGGCGCTTAAAGTCGAATAGTAAAAGTTATAAAAGATTTTTATATTATCATTTGTATCCAAGTATCGTACCAATTGCTTTATTCTAGGAGCAACAAAATCTTCAACAGTCTTTATATAACCACCTACTTCCCTTTCTGTTTTCTGCGAACTCCGTTCTAATTTTTTTTGGCATACGGCGATTCAATATCCCAAAAGATAGATGAAAAAGTACTTAAATCTAAAGTTTGAAAATAATGGTCAAAGATTAGCCTTTCAAACATAAATATATTAGTGATCCATTCTCTTATCTTTATAATTTCTGATTCATTAATATCCTCACATTTTACTATATCTTGTGCTGCACGAAAAGTGAGATTAAACTGAGCACCCAGAATCAAGTTATTAGTTCTACTGTTAAAGCTATTTATTTCAAAGATCAGAGCAGTATCCTTATAATCCATGAAAAACTTGGAAAGAGTATTAAATTTGTTTTCCTCAGATGGAGTTGAAAGAAGATATGTATTATAGTACTATGTAAGGTCACTTTCCCTATCACTAGGAGTGTTTTCCTTTTCCATTATGAGACTTACTTCACGTCAAAACTCTCTAATACTAGCATTTACCTCTTCTTGTGTCTTGTTTATAATATCACCCATTTGGTTCACTAATTATTCATTAACAATATTTATGATATTCAATATTCTTTCTCTAAAAATTTCATATTCATAATTTTCATATTGAATATCCGACAAATTTTGGTATTTTCTTTTAGCCAAAAATGACAGATCGCTACTAAGAGGCGAGACCCCTTCGTATTTGGCGTTAATGAGACACTATAGAACGCAGGATAAGTTCAAACTATTCCGAATTATTAAATCAGTACTATTAGTCTTACCAGGAGCGCTGCCAAAGCCCCTATTAATAGCAAAAGACGCATTTCTTATTGAGATTTAAACGAATTATAGAATTGTAAGGGAGTCAGCCTCTTTTTATACCGAGTCTTCTGTCTATCAATAAGCGAATATCAAGAAAGTTCAAAAGCTAAAACATAATTAATGTGTTTTGACGAACATAAGATTAATCACAAAAACTATAAATTGTAATTTTGCTATTTACAAGTACTTCCGATAAGAAATTAACGTAATGCAAATTTAACACAGATTTATTAGAAACAAACGTACATGAGACAAAATAATTTTAAAATGATTTAGAAAACTTTTCAAAATAGGGTAGTTTTTCCATGCCGCTTAAGGTCGAGTAGTAAAAGCTATTAAAAAGTAAAGGTTTTATAGAATTATATCTTTCCAGGTATCGTATTAATTGCCTCAACCTGGGAGCTGTAAAATCTTCAACACTCTTTATGTAACCACCTACTTCCCTCTCCCTAGTTGCAGTAAATTCTTCTCTAATAGTTTTGGCACAAAGGGATCGAATATCCCAAAAGGCAGAGGGTAAAGTACTCAATTTATTAATATTTTGAGTGCTATTGATCCATTGCTTTAATTCTAAAATTTCTGAAGCTTTAATATCCTGACACTTAACTATATCTTGTGCTGCACGAAGAGTGAGATTAAAATGAGCACTTTGAATCAAGTCGTATGTTTTACGGGTTATGTCCATTATATCTATAACCAGACCTACATCCTTATAATCCATTAAAAACCTTGACAAAGTAGCTAACCTTTCTTCGTCAGATGTGGTTGAATTAAGATATCTATTAAAGTTCTGTCTAAGTTCACTTTCCTTATTATTAGTATGACTTTCTTTTTCCATTATAAGAGTTGCTTCATGTGTAAAGTCTCTAATTCTAGCTTCTATCTGTTGCTTGGTATTGTTTACAATATCGCTCATTTGCTTCTCTAAATTTTCGTCAAGAGGAATGCTATCCAACATTTTCTTTCTTAAATATGCGTATTCGTCTTCCGTCAAACTCCGATTCCATTCACTGCGATTATCGATCCAATGTTGTATTGCTTCAACTTGCCTTGGATCTTCTCTCTTCGCTAAGATTGGGACTAAATGTAAGGTAGAGTTGTATTTGACTTCTGCTATATATTGGTTTACCCTTTTAGCTAAAAATGCCAGCTGAGTCCTGTGCGGCGAATCCTCGTCTTGATCGGCATAACCCAAGCACTTTAGAACCCAGACTAAGTTCAATATGTTCCTTATTATTAAATCATTACTATTAATCTTACCAGGAATGAAGTCAAAGCCACAATAAATAGAAAAAGACACATCTCTTATAAAGATTTATACGAATTGTAGAATTGTATGATAATCAGCCTATATTTATACCCGACTCTATATTCTATCAGTATGAATGTCAAGTGAGTTCAAAAAGATAAAATAAAATGCTTGTTTTTTGTGAACTTGAAATTAATAATGAAAATATATATTCTAAATTTCTCTGCAAACAAATTCTGATTAGAAATTAACGCAATGAAAATATAAATAAGCTTCGATCGAAGTAACCTGTTTATATATGCACTTCTGTATACTCTAACTACGGTATACTTTACATTAATTAAGATATATTTTATAGCCAAGACTTTATTTAAGTTATTAATTCCTCAACTACCTAACTGGTAAAGCAACTTATCTAGAGATTATTTTATTAATGTTCCTTATAAAGTTTATTGGTTGAAATTTTGTGTATTGATACAAGATAATTAACAAAATTACATTGTAAACAAGTAAGAAGTCTGTAGTCGAGTGTACCCGACTACGAGAGCCCCTTTGCCTACATATACAGCCATACACACACATACTCATACATACACACAGTTCTGCACGTACTTGGCCATTGCGCGCGCCTTTTAGCCCCCCACGCTCTATAGCGAGGTACTTATTGTTGTGTAACTTCCGTGTTTTTCGTTCAATTTTAACGAAACTCACAACGTAGATGAAGAATGGTCTACTTAATATGTGTGCGAAAAGAAATCTTATCGGTTAAAAATTGTACCTTATAATCGTTTTTTTCGATTTGCGGGGGTCAGGGGAGGAAATTGAAAAATCAAAAACAAACTTGTTCAGCGTACGAACATAACGAATCTAGATTTCAAGTTTGGTTGCTCTAGCTCTTATAGTCTCTGAGAAACAGGCGTTCATACAGACGGACAGACGGACAGACGGACAGACGATCAGACGGACAGACGGACAGACGGACAGACAGACAGACGGACAGGGCTAGATGAACTCGTCTTGTCGTCCTGATTCAGAATATATACTTTATGGGGTCTCCGATGTTTATTTCTATGTGTTACATACTTTTGGATTTTGCACATTTCCAATAGCTCCGCTTTGCTCTTTTTTTACAAAAAGACAAACGGGTTAAAAATAAAGTGCATTTTGCATTTAGAATAAAATATTTTGAAATGCGGTAACTTTTCCATGCCGCTTAGAATTGAATAATAAAAGTTATTGAATAAATTTACCAAGTTATTATTATTCAACTTTCGTATTCTTCCTCCACTCAATTCCCTCAACCTAGGAGCAGTTAAATCTTCAAAACTCTTAATATAGCCATTAACTTGCTTTTCCCTTTTTTCAGTAAACTCCGATCGAATATTTCTGGCACAAGGTGAATCAATAAGCCAAAAAGCAAAAGGCAAAGTATTCAAAGTATCATCAATTTCTCCAAGGTAGCCACGAATGAAATTAATATTGACCTTCTGAGTGCTGTTGATCCACTTGTTTAAGTCTATAATATCCGATTCTTTTATACCTTCACAATTAACTATCTCTTGTGCTGCACGAAGAGTGAGATTAAACTGAGTACCTTGAACTAGATCGTATGAATCATCGGTAAACTGACATATTTCGGAAAAGAGTGAATAGTCCTTATTATCCCTTAAATCTTCTAAGAAGTCTTCAAACAGTTCTTCCTCCGAGTCATTTGAATAAAGATATTTCTTAAATATTCTTTTATGTGAACTATCACTACCATTTCTATTGATTACGTCTTCCATTATGGGACTGGCTTGAAGTCGGAAATCTCTCAAACAAAAGTCTGCCATTTTAATAGTGTTGTTAAACAAATCACTTGTTCGAGTTATATAATCTTCAGTATCGGGAGGAAGGGTATCACCAATGCTGTTTTTAAAGTAGTTATATTCATCTTCCGACAAACTCCGATTCCTTTCATTGCGCCAATCGATCCAGTGTTGTATTGCTTCAAGTTGCCTTTGACCTCCTCTCTCCGCTTGGATATGAGCTACATTTAAGATAAAGTTGAGTCTGATTTTCAATATATTTAGGTTTGTTCTTTCAGCCAAAGTTGTCAGCTCGCTATTAAGTTTCCAGCCATAGTCCAATGTGCCTTTTGATAGGTTCTAGAGAGCCCACAATTAGAAATTAAATGATCCAATATAAATTCAGACAATCTTACCACAAAAGCTAAAGCCACAATTAATAACAAAAGACGCATCTTATGTTAATATTTAAGCGGAACTATATAAATGTATGGGATTACGCCCCATTTTATACCCAAATCTTCTGTCTATCAGTAGACAAATGTCAAGTGAGTTCAATAACACAACAAACAAAAAATGATATGTAGTGAACTTGAAAATAATCACAAAAATATAAAATAATATTTTAAAAGCAAAAGTATTATTTAATTTTTTTCTAACTAATTGTGACAAACATATTTCTATATTTACATATATTGCTTTCTGTATACCCTAACCAAAGTAAATCTATAAAAAGAATTTAAATCATTCTCATAATTCGGTTTTATTAGTTAGTTTTATCAATTATCTGCTATGACAAATTAAAAATTGTTGGGTAAAGGTCCTTTCTTAAAAAGGCTTAATTATCTAAGTAAATATATCAAGTTTGCTCCAAATTATTTTGTTGATATAACCTTTAATCGTTATCTTTATTAGTGGACTAATTTTTGGTGTATTATAATTTATTGGTACAAGATACGTCAGATAATTGTGTATAAGTATAATAAAGAAATAGTTTTGATTGCTACTGTTATCCAGAGAATATTAAACTGAATTTATACTTAAATTCAGTAGCAAATATTTTTATAAGTGGAATTTTATCCATGCCGCTAAGGATTGAAAAGTAAAAATTATTAAAGAGATTCACAATATTATTCTTATCTTCCGTTCGTATCCTATCTCCACTCAATTCCCTCAACCTAGGAGCAGAAAATTCTTCAAAAGTCTTAATATAGCCATTTACTTCCTTTTCCCTATTTGCAGTGAAATTAGTTCGAATGTTTTTGACACAAGGCGAATCAATAAGCCAAAAGGCAAAAGGCAAAGTATTCAAAGTATCATCAATTTCTCTAAGGTAACCATGAATGTATTTAATGTTAACCTTCTGAGTGCTGTTGATCCACTTGTTTAGGTCTATAATATCCGATTCTTTTATACCTTCACAATTAAGTATCTGTTTTACTGCACGAAGGGTGAGATTAAATTGAGCACCCTGTATTAGATCGTACGTTTCATCGATCATATGTAGTATATTTATGAGTAAACCTCTATCCTTAGCTTTCAATAAGTAATATGAAAATGTATCAAACCGTGATTCTTCAGATGAGTTTGAATGAAGATAACTGTTAAAGTTATCTCTTAGTCTACTTCCCTTTCCATTGGTTTTGATTTCGTTTTCCATTATAAGACTTGCTTCATGTTTAAACTCTTTAAAATTAGCATCTCTCTGTAGTGTGGTCTTGTTAATGATATCGTCCATTTGGAGCATTAAATCTTCATCAACAGGTGGAATGCTCTCCCAAATTCTTCTAATAAGATAGTCATATTCATCTGTTGACAAGTTGCGGTTTCTTTCATTGTACCAATCGATCCAATGTTTTATTGAGTCTACTTGATCTTCTGTCTTTGCTAAGGTTTGGCATACATATAAGGTAAGATTGTAACCGATTTCCTTTAGATGCATCTTTGTCCTTTCTGCCAAAATTGCCAGCTCACTAAGGAAAGTCAAGTCCTCTTGCGAAGTGGCTTTTGCTAGGTTCTATACAACTCACAATAAGTTTAAAATGTCTCTTATTAATTATTTCAAATAATCTTACCACAAAAGCCAAGGCTACAATTAATAACAAAACACGCATCTCTTATAAATCTTTAAGCGGAACTATAGAATTGTAAGGGAATCAACCCCGTTTTATACCCGAGTGTGATGTCTATCAGTAGAGAGTTCAATAAGGCAAAATTTATTAATCTTTTTTTTGGTGAACTTGAGAATAATCACAAAAATATAAAATGTAATTTTAAAAGCAAAAATATTATTTAATTTTTTCATAACAAAATTAAAATTGAAATTAAAGCAAAAAAAGACAACCACATTTCTGTATTTACATCTTTTGGTTTCTGTATACCCTAAGCATAGTAAATCTATGAAAAGAATTTAAATTAATTTCAGAATTCGGTTTTATTTAAGCAATTACTTGAACTACATAAAACATCTTAGCTTTATCAATAATCTGCTCTGATTCTGGTCTTGTTAATGAACACGTCGAATTCTATCCCAAATTCTTCTAGATAGTCATATTCTTCTGTCGACATGCTTCAGTTTCTTTCATTTTGCCATTCGATGATCTAGTGTTCTATTGATTCTACTTGATGTCCTGCCTTTGCTAAGGTTCGGCTAATATATAGAGTAAGATTGTAATCGATTTTCAATACATGCATCATTGTCCTTTCTTCCAAAACTGACAGCTCACTAAGAAATCTCTATTCCTCTTCCGAAGTGGCTAGGATCTTTTAAAATATATTTCTATTTATTAGACTAATTCAGATAGCCCTACAGCGAAATCCAAAGACCCAAGAAAAAAGAAAACTCGCATCTCTTTTAATAAATATTTAATCGGAACTATGTAATTGTGCGAAAATCAGTTTCTTTTTATACATATAACGAGTGTAAGTATTCAATAATCAAACAACGCTAAATACAATTTGTGTGGCTTTATCAACCACCTCCCACCATAGTCATAAATAAAAAAATTTTATATTAATTTTACTTACAAATCCAAACAGAAGCATTTAACTATGTGAAAAATATAAAGAAATATACTTTTACACTGGCTTCTGTGCACCCCTCCCATATGATGTCAGGCATATATAAGTGTCATTTTGGTGGCAAATATTTTAAATGTATTTAATAATTGGGCTAAAATCCCGGCGGTACTGCAATACCGGGCCAACCCGCGACAGAGGTGGAGCAAGCTCCTAGCACTCCGTCTGATTCCAAAAATCAGTTTAACATTTGTTGTCCTCCAATGGAGGAACTATCAGATGTTAAGCTGATAAGAACAGATACTACACTTTGATCTTAGCCATAAGGCCGAGAAGCGATAACTACACTAACATAAATTCATCTTACTATACGAAGGAATGCTATAACATGTTGGGAATTATAAGGCCAAGGCAAATCCCTTGAGAAAGTATTCAGTTTACCTATGTGTGTGTTCAATACAAACTGAGTATTTTTTTAATTTTTTTTTTTAATGGAATTATTTTTTTTATTTTCCACATTTCTCATCAATTTCTAGATTGTGGATTGTTGCATAAATAAAGCATCAATTAGGTTTGGGAATCCTTATTTTGTAACGAATATCACAAGAACCAAATCTGTGCGACATTTCCTACATGCTTAGCATGCAAATGCGTCAACAAACATACCAGACATAAAAAAATAAATTATCTTTATTTGTATTTCTGCTGCTTGCTCTGTCCCAGCGAGGGGTCCAAGGGTCAAATTAGATTCGTCTAGTTCATAAAGCCCAGTGAAGTTTGACCAACGTTTGCCTTGATGCCAACCAACAACCGGAAAGAAATCTCAATGGTTTTGGCTTACCTTCTTATATACTTTTTTAAAAGATTTTTTGGGGTTTCTACAATATTTTCGTATTAGCCCATAAAATAGGCTCAACTTTGTTGGCTCAAACTGAAACTACCAAGCCGTAAATTTACATGCAAGACAAAACTTTTTCCTGGCTTTAAACGTCGAACTTGAACTATAAAAATCCAACGACCGCAAAACTTTTAACTCCCATAAACATAAATTGTGGATGTTATTTTCGGTCAGGTTGCCATTTGCCAAGTTAAGGGTTGTCTTTATTGCCTAGTATTAAAATAACTTCTATTACAACTACTACTTACAGTAGTAATACTGTTACCACATATACGTCCAACTGTTCAATGTTTCTGTATCCTATATCCTTTATTGTAATTGAGCTTAAGTGTCTGAGCGTGCCAGTCATTATGACCCAATCGCATAAAAAGTAGTTAACATTATGTTTAATTTGTCTAATGCGTAAACCCTTTTACGAATGGATACAGCTTGATCTTAACACCAATAAACAAAGGTTACTTTAATGGTCTACACATTATGAGCTGTTATTTATTATTCTTCTTCATGCCCGACCTTACAATTGCCTTTGGGAATACAAATGTAATCTTTTATTTTGACAAAATGTTTATAATATAGACTTGTGTAGTACTTTAATGACACTAATATATACATATATATATATATAATAATATATATATATATATATATATATATATATTAATATTAATATTAATTCCAATCTAAACATACATGGCCGAACACATACATCACAAATATAAAAACACTATTTAATTCTTAATAATATTATATATATTATTTGTCATCGAATTACTGAAACAGATGATTAGCTAACGCTGACCTAGGATGATATTTTTAACAATAAAGATTATTATTTAAATATTAACTTCGTTCACCACCTTATAATTTGAATAATCAGTTTGATGATAGTGAAAACACTGTCGTCAGTCGGAGATCTATATACATTAAGGTTCACCCTCCGTCACTATATTGACTACAGTATACTCTTCACTAACAGCAGAAACAAAAGTGATCAAGAAACCTTTTTCATTTTCTTAACTCTAATTATTTATAAATATATTCAAATTTATTATTTAATAAACTCTTTCGAGTTTCCAAAAATTGCCGTAGCGGACGGTATTTCACGTCCTCATGGCGGGGTATTGGTTAAAGTTTTCAACTAGCAATAATCGCACCTCAGTAGAACTTCATCGGTTACGATATCGCCTCTGCGCAAAGATAACTTAACATCTGAAAAACATAGTACCATATATAGGCAATTGCTTAAACCATTTGGGAATTATAAATGTAGAGAACATAGTTTTTACACGCACACAGGTAAAAAGGGATGAAACGGAAAACGTTTTGCAGCTGCCGACTACACAAACAACAATGAATCGCACAAATTCTTACCTACGTATTCGGCAATGATGTTAATTCCACAGTATTTGCCTTTTATTTTGAGTATTGAAAATATGAAATATAAAATAAAAAATAAATTAAATATAAATTAAGTAAATTAAATAAATAATAAAAATAATAATAAAGATAATAATTAATAAAGATAATAATTAATAAAGATAATAATAAAAATAAAAAATTACATCAATTATATTAATAAATTAATAATA
Source organism: Zygothrica quintamaculata (assembly GCA_037044455.1). NCBI lineage: Eukaryota > Metazoa > Arthropoda > Insecta > Diptera > Drosophilidae > Zygothrica > Zygothrica quintamaculata. Next base: position 264,684 of record JBAMBS010002739.1, on the reverse strand, counting down.
GTACTAAATAAATTAATGAAATCAATAAAATAAGAAAACGAAGAAAATATTTTATTAAAAAATTATTGTTTAATAAAATTAACTAAAATAATAAAATTTTAAAATCAAATAATAAATAATTAAAAATACTAAATAAAATTTTAAAAGAAAGCTCAGCTAAAGTTCGAGTGCGCAATTTTAAATCAGAATATGTTAGCCCAAATATAGAAAAGTTTATTTTTTTAATTAATCTCAAGTTCACGAAGCAACATTAATCATACTTTACTGTCTTGAACCTTTTTGGCATTTGTTTACAGATAGACAGAAGACTCGGGTATAAAACGGGGCTGATTCTTGTACAATTATATAGTTGTTTTGAATGTTTATAAGAGATGCGTCTTTTGTTGTGTCTTGTAGCTTTGGCTTTCGTGGTAAGATTAAAAGTGAACTAATAATGAAAATTGTGAACTTATTCCGTATTCTATAGAGCCTAGTAAATGCCGAACAGGGCCCTAACTGGCCTCTTATTAGCGAAGTGGCAGTTTTAGCTGAAAACACACACAGACATGTGAAATCATTATCTCTTGATATTCTGATGACTTTAGCTAAATCGTTCACGGATGCTAATGGAGAGAATCAAATACGAATTGAATCATTACAATTCTGGACAAATTGGCGATATGAAAGAAATCGTAGTTTATCTGATGACGAGGTTAACTTTTTAAATGATAGAATTAAAGGATGTATTCCGAAAGATCTTAATATAGAAGAGCATCTAAAACAATCAGGCCTTATAGATAAGGAACATAATTATTTTTCGCAACAAGACACATATTATAAACAGTTCAAAATTGATGCAACTCCCAAGATACAGAAGGTATTAGAGGGTAACAAAAGTGATAGTGAAAGTGAATTGTTAACTTCCTTCGATAAATATCTGCATTCTAACTCTTCTGAAGAAGTTAGTTTCAAAAATCTTTATATTAATTTAACTTCTTATACGGACAAAATTCTGATTCATGAATTAGCAGAACTACACAACACAACAAGTCAATTAATAGAGCGTACAAAATTAGAAGCAAATCTTCGCATAGCCAAAGAAATTATAGGTTGTGAGGGTATGTCCCCATCAGAAATTAGGTGGATACAAAATTGGATCGAGGAAGTAAATAAAGAAAACTTAACTATTTCCACAGTTAGCTCTCTTTTAAACTCTTGCCCTAGTAGCGTAACTTATACACGCAAGCCATGTGTGAAACATTTAGTAGATATTCGAAACAAAAATTTATCAATCCATTTTACATCTTTTGAAGATTTGGCAGTTCCTAAGTTAAAACAATTAAGTGGAGTGTTTAACAAAAAATTGGGTGGAGATAATTTGTTTGAAGAGTTTGAAACGTTTTACTATGCATTTAAAGAGGATTCAAAAAAAGAAGATTATTTTAATAGGCTCTTCTATGTAATACGAAATAATCTATGACAACTTTAATTTTATATAATTGTTTATAATAAATGTTTTTGTACTCTTAGTATACATACTAAGCATACAATAAAAAAATGTATAATATATATATATATTTTTTTTATTTTCTGAGGAATACGATGAACATTAATTCCCTTTGTACCTTATAATTTCTGCCCCGTTATATTTATTATTTTATTTAAAATTATAGCAAACTTGACAACGATTATTTTGAAAATTGCTAAAATCTTTTTCAGAATTTTTTAACAAAAAAAATACATTTTTGATTTTGGCACTTATCTCAAAATTGCAAAATATACATTAACTGTTTATTCTCTTATTGAACTGGCTTGACATTCGTCTACTGATAAAATGGAAGAATCGGGTATAAAATGAGCTAATTCCCATACATTTCTATAGTACCGTTTAAAAATTTATTGGAGATGCGTCTGTTCTTATGTCTTGTGGCTTTGGCGTTCGTGGTAAGATTAATAATGAACTAATATTGAATATTATGAACTTATTCCGTGTTCTATAGAACCTAACAAGTGCCGAACAGGTCTCGAACTGGCCTCTTATTAGCGAAGTGGCAGTCTTAGCTGAAAACACACACAGACAAGTGAAATCAGTATCTCTCGAAATTCTTATTGCTTTTGCTAATTCCTTTACAAATGCTCAGGAAGGAAATCAATGGCGAATTGAATCATTACAATATTGGATAAATTGGCGCTATGAAAGAAATCGAAGTTTATCCGATGACGAATTTAACTTTTTCAATGATCGAATTAAAGGTTGTATTCCCAGAGATCTTAATATAGAAGAGAATCTCAATAAATCAGGCCTTATAGATAAGGAACATAATTATTTTTCGCAAAAAGATAAATATTATAAACAGTTTGGAATTGATGCAACTCCCAAGATACAGAAGGTGTTAGAGGGTACCAGAAGTGATAATGAAATTGAATTGTTAACATCCTTTGACAAATATCTTCATTCTAATTCTTCTGAAGAAGTTAGTTTCGAACATCTTTATATTAATTTAACTTCATATACAGATAAAATACTTATTAATGAATTAACTGAACTAACCAATAAAACGTTTCAATTGATACAGCGCTCAAAATTAGATTTCAAACTTCGTATAGCCAAAGACATTATAGTTTGTGAGGTGTTATCTGAATCACAAAGAGAAAGGGTAAATTCTTGGCTTGACGAAGTGAATATACAAAACTTAACTTTTTCTAAAATTAAGTCTCTGGTACAATCTTTCCCTTATATTGATTACTATAGCCACGACGCATGTGTGAAAAATATAGAAAAAAATTGGTTAAATATCCAAGCTAAAAGCTTTGTAAACCATTTTACATCATTTGAAGAGTTAGCAGTTCCCAAGTTAAAGCAATTAAGTGGAGTTTATGACAATAGATTGGATGGAGTTAATATATTCAAAGAGTTTGAAACGTTTTATTATGTATTTAAAGAAGGACCAAAAAAAGATTATTATTTTGAAAGGTTTTTATATGTAATGGAATATTATCAAAATAAACTTTGAGCTTATATATTTTATTTTTAATATAAACAATATATAATATATATCTTACTCGCATGGCATTTGTCTACTGATAGACAGAAGACTCGGGTATATAATGGGGCTGATTCCCATACAATTTTATAGTTCGTTAGAATCTTTATAAGAGATGCGTGTTTTATTCCTTTTTGTGGCTTTGGCTTTCGTGGTAAGAAATCAACCAATTTAAAAATTGAAAACATTTTGAACTTATTGTGGGCTCTATAGAACATAGCAAAAGCAACATCGGATGATGACTGGCAGGTTATTCGCGAGCTGGCAACTTTAGCTGAAAGAGCAAATCTAAACATATTGAAAGTCAAACTCAAGTTTATCTTAAATGTAGCTCAAGTCCAAGCGGAGAAAGGTGATCAAAGGCAAGTTGAAGCAATACAACACTGGATCGATTGGCATAATGAAAGAAATAGGAGTTTGTCGGATGATGAATACAAATATTTCATCCACATTGTTGGTGGTAGTGTTTCCTCTGATAGTGACGATTTTATAGATAAAATGGTTGATTTTAATAACAATAGTATTCTAGACGTTTATTTCAAAGATTTTAGACATCAAGCAAGTCCCATAATGCAAAACCTAATCAATAATAGAAATGAAAGTGAGAGTGATGAAAACACAATATATAGCGAATATCTTTTTTCAAACAATTCTGAGGATCAACGTTTTGCAGATATCTTAGAACATTTAAGGGATTCTTGCGATTTCACGCGCTTGTCCGAGATATGTCGGTTTACTGATAAGTCATACAATTTGATTCAAGTTGCTCAATTTAATCTCACTCTTAGTGCAGCACAAGAGATAGTTAAATGTGAGGGTTTGAAAGAATCAGATAATATAGACATAAGAAAGTGGATTAATAGCACCGAGAAGGTGAGAGTTGATAGCATTGATGGCTACCTTAGAGAAATTGATGATACTTTAAATACTTTGCCATCTGCCTTTTGGCATATCGATTCGCCTTGTGCTAGAAACATTCGAACTGATTTCGCTGCAAACAGGGAAAAACAAGTAGATGGCTATATTAAGAGTTTTGAAGACTTTTCTGCTCCTAGATTGAGGGAATTGAGTGGAGATAGGATAAGAAACTTGGATAATAATAGTTTGATAAAACTGTTCAATAACTTTTACTATTCAATTCTAAGCGGAATGGAAAAATTGCCACATTTTAAAAAATTTTATGCTAAATGTATAATTTCCTTGGTTTTCTAATATAAATTGTATTTTATATGTTTTAATATATTTTACCAATAACAAATATTTGTATAATCTATCGAAAGTTGCTAATAAAGTTTACAAGGAACATTAATAAAATAAGGTAATGGAAATTGTTGAAAAATTTCAGTTAAGCAGTTCATAGCACCTTATTAATAAACGTAATCAGATGAAAAATATTTTAATTTTTCTAAATATATTCAATAGTAAGGGTATACAGAAGTCAATAAATATCAAAAATGGTATTAACAGAGCTAGATAGTATATATTGTATAAAAAATATTAATTTTGTGGTTAATCTCAAGTTTACCAAAACACATTTGACTTATTCAACTGACTTGACCTTCAAATAAAGATAGACAGAAGACTCGGGTATAAAATGGGGCTGATTCCCAAACAATTCTATAGATGTTTTAAATATTTATAACAGATGCGTATTCTGTTGTGTCTTGTGGTTTTGGCATTCGCGGTAAGATTAACAATGAACCAATATTGAATATTATAAACTTATTCCGTGTTCTATAGAGCCTAGCAAATGCCGAACAGGGCCCTAACTGGCCTCTTATTAGCGAAGTGGCAGTCTTAGCTGGAAACACACACAGACATGTCCAATCATTGTCTGTGGAAATTCTTATGACATTGTCCAAATCCTTTATGGATGCTAATGGAGGAAATCAAAGGCAAATTGTATCATTACAACACTGGCTTAATTGGCGCTATGAAATTAATCGTAGTTTATCTGACGACGAATTTATCTTTTTTAATGAACGAATTAAAGGTTGTATTCCGAGAGATCTTAATATAGAAGAGCATTTAAAACAATCAGGCCTTATAGATAAGGAACATAATTATTTTTCGCAACAAGATATATATTTTAAACAGTTTAGAATTGATGCAACTCCCAAGATACAAAAAGTTTTAGATGGCAATAAAAGTGATAATGAAAGTGAATTATTAAGCTCCTTTGGCAAGTACCTTCATTCTAATTCTTCTGAAGAAGTTAGTTTCAAACATCTTTATATTAATTTAACTTCTTATACGGACAAAATTCTGATTGATGAATTAGCAGAGCTAGGCAATAAAACCTTGCCAATAGTAGAACGCATAAACTTAGAATTCAATAATCGCATTGATGATGAAAGTAAAGTTTGTAAGAGTGAAGAAAATAGTGTTTTCGATCACCCGGAAATATGTAAAGAAAAAATAAAAGAAAAATGGTCACCGATTCGAGATAAAAACATTGGATATCAATTAACATCATTTGAAGAATTAGCAGTTCCCAAGTTAAGGCAATTGAGTGGAGTGTTTAACTATTTTTTGAAAAAATTTGATTTGTTATACTATGCATTTGTTGTTATTAAAAAAGAATCGTATTTTAAAATGTTTTTACACCAAATTCAAGTATATGAAAATAAACATTGATTTTATTTTATTGTCTCAAATAAATAAATATTGTCGTAGTCTCTGTATTTACGTAAGAGCATTGAAATATAATATTGGTTTTATTTTTTATATAAAAATAAATTTTTAAATTATTTTTCAGTTGTTTTAATTGATAAGCGCCTTAGTTCTGCTAAATGTGAAGTCATTTTTCTATATTTTCTTATTTTGTTAGTCTTATTTTCATTAGATTAATTTAAGTGATGAATTTAAGTGATTTAATTTAAGTGATGTTGTTTTTGTTGCATCAGCAGCAGTTAAGGTATGTATTTAAAAGATTAAACTGCTTGCTCTGAATATATAATTAATATATTAATATAATAATTTTTCGTAGATAAACACTATTAACTGAAAATGGGTAAATGTCTTTAGAAAATAAATTAACTTGGTAAATAGTTTTCATCCCTTGTTTTTGCTACTCCTTTTAGAACATTAACCCCTCTAATGCTTATTAACTATTATCATATTTAAGTTGATGTTAAAGTAGATGTAAAGCGTTGATTAAAATTACATTGTATGAACAATGTAATAAAATTAATGAAAAATTCATGCATCAACTGAAAATTGAGGCTGCCCCCTAATGAATATGGTATAAATGAAGTACCCATGAAAAGTGGAAGTGGGGGCCGGCTACGGGTTGCCTACTTTAAAATGCTAAATAGCCATTTTTGCGGCAGGGCCAGAAGCAAATTTTTTTCTGTTTTTGCTTGAAGTTTTTGTCATAAAAGATTGAACAAGTTGTAGGCAGAGGCCAAGTGTCTGAACGAACCCAAAGTCAAGAGTGTCAATGGCAGCAAGGAGAAGACAACACCAAGTACTCGTTCCCATTCTTTAAACAATCCCCACTTCCTGGTTTAGACTCCAACACAAAGCCAGCCACGCTGCAATGTACGGAATACCGGAAATCCGTTTCATGACAAATGCGTCACATTGTCGTGGCGGAGTGTTAAGCGCTCGAGAGGCGCTTGTGGGATGAACTAAGCCAGCAAACAGGCAATGAAATTCCTTCAATGGCAGCACGTGACTTGCCACTAGAGTCGACGAGACTATACACACCACAGAGAGAGACAATCAAAAACACAAAGAGAAAGATATAGTAAAATGTGACGACATTGACATTGAGAGAGTAAATAGTTAAAGCGCCTGCGCTGCTCCAATTCAAAGAACTTGACCCAACACCAACACGACCCGGCAATCTCAACATGCCGGCAGCTTCAGCGTCGCATAACTTTGGCATTTTAATGAGAAATCCATATTTATGTTGTTTGTTTTGGGCAAAAAAAAGAGGAAAAAATAACAAAATTGTTGTTGCTGTGCCACAAAAAGGTTGCAGGCAACATATGCGGCGAAAAGTGAAATTACTTTGTGCAAGGGAGAAATTCGCACCGAAGGAGTCTCTTGTTGCTTTGCCCGCCCAACACTTGTGTAGCGGCATTTTGTAATCATTTTTAATGGGCAACGTCTAGAGAGGTGCCATATGGCACTAATACAACAGTCGACAGATAAAAACATAGCACAAAAAGTTTAACATATATTAGAAAGCTGTTAAGCATATTTCAATATAATTAACTATGGTTTGAGGTAAGTGTACTATAAAGTATAATATATTACTATAAACATCTAGATCTGAATATATTTTAAAAAAGATAATACATATATCTTATTTAGAATATATCAAGATATCTCTTAAAATATCTAATAATGTTAAATAAAAGAGTTTTGTTGGTCTTGACTTCCAACGCCCTTGCTCTGATTATAGCATTATCTATAAACAATACGGCCGACAAACAAGCTGCACACAACTAATTGTTTTATATATATACATGTTATTAATATATATTTTATTGGATTTGACACCAACTATACAACAACTTTATAATTTATTATTAATTGGCCCAGTAACATAGGTCACCGGGCACTACAAAAAATATTATTTTAGACTCATTAGAGTGTTCCTCTCCACGGAAATCTTTAGTAAAAGGCGAAAGATTTATTCGACAATTGAAGAGAAACCAGAGTGTGCTAGCAGAATTCATTACCTACACTATATACTTAGCTGCACTATAACTTGTTGGGAATTCTAAGGAGTAGGTAAAAGTATGCTATAAAGCAAATAAGGGTAGATAAAATATTAATGTTATGATGCCAAACTGAGCCTGTTGAATTTCAATGCTCATTTGTTATGAGGATCAGAAAGTTAGAATTAAATTCAACTTTTTGGAATAAAGCTAAACATAAATACCTTTAAACTATTGAGACTATTTATATATATTCGCTGTCTGCCACAAATATATATATATATATATATATATGGACTTATATGGACTTTTAACTATGCCACGTCCGCAGCATGTCACAATAGAGTCATAACGCAGACATTCCAGCACAGACTATAAAAATAGCGACTTAAATAGCAAACAGCATGTCTAGCATTTCCCTAGGTATTTGCTACTCGTAGTCAACATTAGTCCTGGCTACTGACAGGAAGCAAAAAGCGCTGCCATCACGATTCAATGTTGTTGCACACAAAAAGCGTCCAATTCACACTTTTTGCACAGCTTTAATAAACGGCAACAAAGGCACAGAAAATTTTATGCTTTTATTGTGCAAATAAAAACACACGCGGCGAAACTACTTAATCAAGTTCTAGACCCAAACATACACACAAAAATATCTACAGTTACATATAGATACATATACATATATATAGAGTACATAGCTAGAGGACAGAGGAAGCACCGTGTTGTATGCAACAGAAAGCAAAAACAAAGCTGAGACTAAAGCAACAACAACAAAACTTTTTTGTCGATGCAGAAACAACAACGAAATTTTAACATGGGAAACTCGAAACCTGAAACAACATAGAAGTCGAACTGATAAAACTAAACATAAAAACGAAGTACAGATGCTCTACAGATAAAACTCAATATTTAATAGGTAATAAACACATAATATTAACTAAAATCCTTATACATAAATAAAACTTAACTAATTGTACTTAAAACTATGTAATATATATATTATAGCACTAATATACCCCATTAACCTATTTAGCTTAGTCGTAATGTTTGTATCCAGGGTATGTATATAGAGAAGTAAGAGAGTAGAGTTCAAATTTATGACAGCAATTAGCGGGTAAGGGGCGTATCGTGGCACAAGGAGCAACCAAAAATAACAAAACTCTTCAATTAATTTGTTAAGCTGCAAACAGACAACAACAAAACGCGCGCATCAATCAAGGACCTAGTCAAAAGAGAAAGAAAGTAACGCGCTTTCTCTGGGTGTGAAATATCGACAAATGGACAGAACTTGGCTATAGAATAGACAAATACTCATTCTCCAGCAATTTTGGTCGCGTGCCACAATGAAGAGCTCGTAAATTAAACGTCTTTTTTTTTAATTACCGCATTCGAGTGGAATTTTAAATGTTTAATAACCATTTGCTTGTGTTTGTTACCAATTAAATATTGTTAATGAAAAATTGCCTAGTATATTACATACCTGTATCGTTTCCGTGGCGGAATATTTCCGATTGTAGTCAACATGGTGAAGGTTCGGCATAATGGTATGAAACACACTGATAATACCAAAGGATAAGACTATTTAACACGTGTCCTTGTCTGTGCTGTGAGGGTTGTTCAACACTCTGGAACTGGGCTAATACTTGCTTGCTGCTGTTCATCGAGATATGTCACTTTATGATACATTTGTGTTAATTTTTGTTTTTGCCCTTGTTGCTGCCTATGCCAAATGGTTTAATTTGACTGTAAAGAGAGCAAAACACATTGAAAAGAAATGTTAAAAAGGAAATAGAAAGCAAAAAAAAAAAAAAAAGAAATGAATTCAAGCGAAAGTTGAAAAGTTGAAAAAGTGTAAATTACTTTCCCCCATGAGTCAACCCTCCTTGAGGACTTGTTTACCCATGTCGATATTCCTAATACGCCATGCTTTACCCAGCAGGATGTGTATGATTCTGTACGTGTATATATATATAAATGTGCGTATTTGTCTCTCTCTCTGTGTGTGTGTGTTGCTTGTAAGCACGGGCGGTTGGGTTTTCCGGATTTATTGCTAAGTTTACGCTACGTGCTTTGACTAAATTTATAGGCAAAATATACAAAACAAATATCCAAAAAAAAAAAAAAAATAAAGAAAAGAAAGCAAGGGCAATATTCAACGGAAGGCAAATCAAGCAGCGGTTCAATTGATTAGTACACTGGTTGCCAGGGCCACTGAAAAATCTGTCCAGATTTCAGACTTAGTTAATCCATTGATATAAATTGTCACCAAAAGCAAACATAATTCCTTTGCAGACACCCAATAAAAGTTCTTTAATCAAGAAAATATTTGGAGCTATGACATTAATATATGGCTAAGATAAGTTTGAGTAGATGAAGGTTCTTAATAATTGAAGTTTAACTAAAATATATCAAATATAAATTAAAATTAAAATAAATATGGTTATAATGACTTATTATTGAGTTCATACTGCATAGACTAAAATTGCCTTAAAGTGAAAATCTTCGCAATGAGTAAACATAGAAATAACACCCAGACTATGTATTACCCTATATAGTCCTGTTACTGTCCTGTATATTAACTGTTTTGGCATTCATTAACATGACTTGAATGCTTCAACTAACTGATTAGCTGACAGTTTCATTTGCACTATGTGAGCTGCATGATAATGTTATACATAAAAGCAGTCTCTCTTCCTCTTTCTCTTTTTGTTAATTTTCCTCATTTAATGACATCAGCTTAAAGAGGCCATGGAATAACCAATTTAAGCTCATTATTTGGCTAATTGACTTTTGTAGCTGCTATAAATGTTGACATACATAAAACCATCCATAGAACTAAGTTAAGGACGCGCAACAGCTGTCAAATGAATGCCACAAATTTTGAACGCTTATTAAATTTTATGTATAGACATTTAAACAAGCCAAATTAACGGTTAACATAAAGCTACAAGAAATAATCGTAAACTCTACACAAATTTGTTTAGTCTCTAAACATCTCTGGATATATTACAAAAAACAAACATATATATAACTTGAAATCATCTTATTTTCAGCTCTTTTTATATGTTTTTATAAGAGATAATCTATAGGAGAACTGGACATATTATCAAAAATAAATACGTAACATAACTTAAGGTAATCTTCTTATCTGTTTAATTTTATATACATCTATAATAGATAATTAAGAACTGGATATATTATCAAAAATAAACGCATAAACTTGAAATAATCTTTTTCTGTGCTCATTTTATAAATTGAATAGATAGTTAAAGATAATTAATTAAACATATTCTCTTCCAGACTTAGTTGGAATAAATAAAGATATTCTATCAAAACTTGAATAATGTTAAAAAAAAAGTATTTTGTTAGTCTCGACTCCTAACACCCTTTTATTGATTTGTAGCATTAGCTATAAGTAAATAATATTTTGACCGCTGACTGGATTTCTCTCCAATCATTCAACAACTTTATAATTTATTATTAATTGGCCCAGTAACATAGGTCACCGGGCACTACAAAAAATATTATTTTAGACTCATTAGAGTGTTCCTCTCCACGGAAATCTTTAGTAAAAGGCGAAAGATTTATTCGACAATTGAAGAGAAACCAGAGTGTGCTAGCAGAATTCATTACCTACACTATATACTTAGCTGCACTATAACTTGTTGGGAATTCCAAGGAGTAGGTAAAAGTATGCTATAAAGCAAATAAGGGTAAATAAAGTACGCATATTTGTGGTGTGATGCCACCTTGTGTGAATCATTTAAAATACCTAGTTCTACAGAAAAAAAACAATTTTTTTTTTTAATTAATCCCAAGATCACAAAACAATATTAATCATTTTATTTATTTCTTGAAGCTTATTAGAATTTGATTACTGATAAACAAAAGATTCGGGTATAAAAGACGGCTGATTTCTATACAAATTTATAGTATACTTGAAAGTTTATAAGAGATGCGTGTTTTGTTAGTAATTCTGGCATTAGCTTTCGTGGTAAGCATAACACTGAAAATATATACAAGATAGGGCTAATTTCTTATTTATAGGGTCTTTTAAATGCCAAACAAAATGATGATATTCTAATTTTGAGCGAACTGCAAGCATTAGCCGAAAAAACAAACCTACAGATATTAGAAATCGATTTGAACCTGGATGTGAAATATGCCCAATCCCTAGCGAGAAGAGGAGATCAAAGACAAGTTGAAGCAATTCAACATTGGATTGATTGGCGGCATGAACGAAATCGTAGTTTATCGTTAGATGAATATGTTAATATATTTGAAAAAATTGACGAAAGTTTCCCTAATGTTACTAAAAATAAGTTTATGGAGCTAGGCAATTTATATAACACTACCATCCAAATGGAAGACAAATTTTTAAGCGAATTTAGGAATATAGTAATTTCCAAAATGGCAAACGAAATCAATAGAAATGACAGCGACAATTTCATAAAACAGGAATTAGAGAAATATATATATTCTAATTCTTCCGAGTTTGAAAAATTTGACACATTATTAAATTTTTTATGGGATTATAATGACGCTAAACTTATAATCCAGATACGCGAGATTACTGAACACACATACGAATTGATTCAAGGTGCTCAGCTTAATCTCACTCTTCGTGCAGCACAAGAGATACTTATTTGTGGGGATATAAAAGAAATAGATATTATAGACATAAATAAATGGATCAATAACAGTCAAAAAGTGAACATTAAAGAGGTTTACAAATACCCTAATGAAATTGATGATGTTCTGAGTACTTTGCCCACTGCTTTTTGGGAAATTGATTCGCCTTGTGTCCAAAATATTCGAACAAAGTTTACTGCAGACAGAGAAAGGGAAGTAGCTTACTATATAAAGACCTTTGAAGACTATACTTCTCCTAGGTTGAGAAAAATGAGCGGATTTAGGATACGCAACCTGAGCAATCTTAACCCAATAAAAGTCTTTAATAACTTTTACTATTCAATTCTCAGCGGAATGGAAAAATTACCTTATTTTAAATTATTTTATACTGATCGCAAATATCTTTTAATTTATTAGTTTTATTTAAGTCTGTTTTTACTTTCACTTACAACTTAAAACCAACATCAATAAACATTATTTGCATTATCTTTTAAATATTGATTAATAATAAATAATAATTAAGTAATTAAGTTTACAAGGAACATTAATAAATTGAAGAAATATTTATTTATCTAGTAACTTGTGCTAGCGTACAATATAACTCATATTTGCTTTTGCCCGTGCCGTTCATTTCGCCTTTAACTTATAATTCCCAACATGTTATAGCACTCGTTCGTACAGTAAGATGTATTTATGTTAGTGAAGTTATCGCTTCTCGGCCTTATGGCTAAGATCAAAGTGTAGTATCTGTTCTTATCAGCTTAACATCTGATAGTTCCTCCATTGGAGGACAACAAATGTTAAACTGATTTTTGGAATCAGACGGAGTGCTAGGAGCTTGCTCCACCTCTGTCGAGGGTTGGCCCGGTATTGCAGTACCGCCGGGATTTTAGCCCAATTATTAAATACATTTAAAATAATTGAGGCTTATCTGGTTCATGTATAAGTATTATCAACTGAGCAAAGAAAAACACTATTTTCAATCAATTTCTAATCAGAACTTCTGTTAGCAGAATAAATTTCGTTTTATATATTGTGATTAATCTCAAGTTCACCAAAAACATTAATAACTTTTTGGCTTTGAACTCGTTTGACACTCATCGTCTACTGATAGAATGAAGACTCGGGTATAAAATGAGGCTGATTCGCACATACATTCTATAGTTCGTTTTGAATGTCTATAAAAGATGCGTCTTTTGTCGTCTCTTGTGGCTTTGGCATTCGTAGTAAGATTAACAGTGAACTAATAATGAATATTTTGAACTTATTTCGTATTCTTCTATAGAGCCTAGCAAATGCCGAACAGGGCTCTAACTGGCCTCTTATTAGCGAAGTGGGAGTTTTAGCTGAAAACACATTCATAAATGTGAAATCATTATCCCTTGAAATTCTTATGACTTTGGCTAAGTCCTTCACGGATGCTAACGGAGGAAATCAAAAGCAAATTGAATCATTACAACACTGGATTAATTGGCGCTATGAAAGAAATCGTAGTTTATCTGATGACGAGCTTTACTTTTTTAATGAACGAATTAAAGGTTGTGTGCCAAAAGATCTTAATATAGAAGAGCATCTAAAACAATCAGGCCTTATAGATAAAGAACATAATTACTTTTCGCAAAAAGATACATATTATAAACAGTTTAGAATTGATGCAACTCCCAAGATACAGAAGGTATTAGAGGCTAACAAAAGTGATAGTGAAAGTGAATTGTCAACGTCCCTCGATACATATCTTCATTCCAATTCTTCTGATGAAGCTGCTTTTAAACAACTTTATATTAATTTATCAAAGTATACAGACAAAATTTTGATTAATGAATTAGCTGAGCTAACCATAAAAACATCTGAATTGAAAGAGCGTACAACATTAGATTCAAAACTAGGCATAGCCAAAGAAGCTTTAGGTTGTGAGGGCTTATCTGAATCAGAAAAAAAATGGGTAAAATCATGGATTAACGAAGTGAATACACCAAACTTAACTCTTGACAAAATTGAGTCTCTCTTACAATCTCGCCCTAATATTGTTTACTATACCAACAATCCATGTGCGAAAAATATACAAAAGAAATGGTCAACTATTGCAGATAAAAACATTGCAAATCATTTTACATCATTTGAAGAATTAGCTGTTCCCAAGTTAAGACAATTGAGTGGAGTGTTAAACCAAAAATTTAATAATGAAAATTTGTTTGATTTGTTTGAAGAATTTTACTATGCATTTAAAGAAGGTGCAAGAAAAAGAAATCATTTTAATAGACTTCAATACAAAATTCAAGATTTTCAAAGAGTACTTTAATTATATTTACTGTCATAAATAAATTAATGTTGTCGTAGTCTCTGTGTATACGCAAAGCATAAGAAAAAAATTATTTGTTTATGTATATTAAAATTCAATAAATACATATACTATTTTCCTTGTATCAATTAATAATCATTTAAGCTTTAAAATTTCCCAAATGTTGCTGAAATCCAAACGAAGAAAGGAGATCCATGGCAAGTTGAAGCAATACAACACTGGATCGATTGGCGCAATGAAAGGAAGCGAAGATTATCGGAGGCTGAATATAATGATTTTCTAGATAGCATTGGTGAAAGCCTTCCTGCCGATACTAAAGATTACATAATTCGATTGTTAAACGATACTATTAAAAAGGGAGACTTTTATATAAAAGATTTCAGACGGCTAGCCAGCCCCATAATTAAAGACAAAATCAATAGAAATGAAACGAGCAGATGGCAAAAAAGAGCATTTAGAAAATATCTTTATACAAACGATACTGAGTATGCAGTGTTTACAAGTGTATTACATTATTTAAGAAATAATAGGGACTTTTCGCTCTTCTCCGAGATATGCCAGCTCAGTGATGACACATACCATTTGATTCTAAGCTCTCAATTTAATCTCACTCTTCGTGCAGCACAAGAGATAGATAATTGTGAGGGTATAAAAAAATCGGAAAAGATAGAGATAAAGGAATGGATCAATAGCACCGATAAGGTGAATATAAATTTCATTCGAGTCTACCTTAGAGAAATTGAAAATAGTTTGGATACTTTACCCTCTATCTTTTGGCTTATTGATTCGCCTTGTGCTAGAAATATTCGAACAAAGTTCATCGACAATAGGGAAAAGGAAGTAAATGGCTATATAAACACTTTTGAAGAGTTTTCTGCTCCTAAGTTGAAGTAACTTAGCGTAGAACTTAGATAATAATAACTTGGTAAATTTATTCAATAACTTTTATTATTCAATTCTACACAACATTTCTATAATCTATTGATGATAATAAGATAAGTTGCTATATCCAATTAGGTAATTGAGGAACTAATCACTTATATTATTATTAAAGTATATCATGGCTAGGGTATACTAGAGCACACATATTTAATGTGATTTTGGCGATATATATATATATTTCTTCTAAAAAAGCTTAGTTTAATGTGGATGACCCAATTTTAGTCAGAATTTGTTAGCAGAAAAAAAAACATATTATTTTTGTTTGATTAATCTCAAGGTCGCCAAAAAAATTGATTGTTTATTGTTTTATTGAACTCGCTTGACATTTGTCTACTGATAGAAGGAAAGATTCGGGTATAAAATGGAGCTGATTTCCATACTATTCTATAGTTCCGCTTAAATATTTATAAGAGATGCGACTTGTGTTATTAATTGTGGCTTTGGCTTTTGTGGTAAGATAATCTGTACTATTTTTAGTCCCTTTGCCTTTAAAAAGAGCTAAAGGGAACTAATGGATTTGTGCATAATTGAAAAGTATGTAACAGGTAGAAATAATCATCGAAGACCCCATAAAGTAGATATATTTTTAATCAGGACGAAAAGACGAGTCGATCCGTCTGTCCGTCCGTCCGTGTGTCTGTCCGTCCGTACGTCCGTATGAACGCCTATTTCTCAGAGTCTATAAAAGCTAGATCAACCAAATTTGAAATCTATATTCATTATTTTTGTACGCTATACGAGTTTGTTTTAGATTTTTGAATTTCGTTCCCTGACTCCGCAATACAAAAAAAAAGATTATTTAGCACAGTTTTCAAACGATTGAATTAATTTTTAGCACACATAATAATGAACAATTCTCGATCTACGTTGTGAATCACGTTAAGATTGAACAAAAAACACGGAACTTATATAACATTAAGTATCGTGTTATGGAGACCGGGGAGCTAAAAAGCGCGCAAAATGGCTTAAAGTGTGTGTAAAACTGTATGTATGTGTGCGTATGTATGTGTATGGCTGTGTCTGTAGGCAAAGGGCCTCTCGTAGTCGGGTACACTCGACTACAGATTTCTTACTTGTTATAATTAGAAACATTTTGAATTAATTGAGGATTTTATAGGACAAAAGTAAATCCACAGAGCTGGCAACTTTGGCTGAAAAAACAAACCTGAATATATTGAAAATCAGACTCAACCTTACCTTAAATGTAGCTGAACTCCAAGCGGAGAGATGTGATCAAAGGCAAGTTAAAGCAATACAACACTGGATCGATTGGCGCAATGAAAGGAATCGGAGTTTGTCGGAGGATGAATATAATGATTTTATAGACAGCATTGGGGATAGCCTTCCTGCCGATACTAAAGATTATATAACTCAAAATACCAACTTGTATAACGATACTCTTAAAGTGGCAGAGGTTTATTTAAGAGATTTCCGACTTCAAGCCAGTCCCATAATGGAAGACAAAATCAATAGAAATGAAACGAGCAGATGGCAAAAAAGAGCATTTAGAAAATATCTTTATACAAACGATACTGAGTATGCAGTGTTTACAAGTGTATTACATTATTTAAGAAATAATAGGGACTTTTCGCTCTTCTCCGAGATATGCCAGCTCAGTGATGACACATACCATTTGATTCTAAGCTCTCAATTTAATCTCACTCTTCGTGCAGCACAAGAGATAGATAATTGCGAGGGTATAAAAAAATCGGAAAAGATAGAGATAAAGGAATGGATCAATAGCACCGATAAGGTGAATATTAATTTCATTCGCGTCTACCTTAGAGAAATTGAAAATAGTTTGGATACTTTACCCTCTGTCTTTTGGCTTATTGATTCGCCTTGTGCTAGAAATATTCGAACAAAGTTCATCGACAATAGGGAAAAGGAAGTAAATGGCTATTTAAAAGCTTTTGAAGAGTTTTCTGTCTCTAAGTTGAAGGAACTTAGCGTAGAAAAGATAAGAAAATCAGATAATAATAACTTGGTAAACTTATTCAATAACTTTTACTATTCAATTCTAAGCGGCATGGATAAGTTACCGCATTTCAAAATATTTTGTTCTAAATGTCAAATTCACTTACTTATTTAATATTATTTAAATTTCTTTTTTTGTTTTTTTATTTGGTATATTTGTATAATCTATCGATGTACTAATAAACTTTATAAATAAGATTAATTAAATAAACAGATAAGTTGCTTTATCCAGGTAGATAATTGAGCAACTATTTTTTTTTATAATTGTTAATGTATATCATGGTTAGGGTATACTAAAGCACATACATTAAATGTGTTTTGGCGAACATATATTTATATATATATATATAAATATATGAATATTTTCTAACAAAACTTAGTTCAAGTTTGTTGCCCTAATTAGTAATCAGAATTTGTTAGCAGAAAAAATTACGTTTTATATTTTTCTGATTAATCTTATGCTCGTCAAAACACATTATTTATGTTTTGGCTTTTGAACTTTCTTGATATTCGCTTACTGATAGACAGAAGACTCGGGTATAAAAAGAGGCTGACTCCCATACAATTCTATAATTTGTTTAAATCTTTATAAGAGATGCGTCTTTTGCTATTAATAGTGGCTTTGGCTTCTCTCCTGGTAAGATTAATAGTACTGATTTAATATTTCGGAATAATTTGAACTTATCCTGGGTTCTATAGTGCCTGAGTAATGCCAGATACGAAGAGGCCTCACCCTATAGTGACGAGCTGGCTATTTTGGCTAAAGGAACATACCAACATATATCGGAAGTCCAATACAACTTTACCTTAAATTTTGTCCAATTCGTAGCGAAGAGAGGAGATCAGAGACAAGTTGAAGCAATTCAACATTGGATCGATTGGCGGAATGAAAGGAATCGGACTTTGACGGAAGCCGAATATGAATTTCTAAGAGAAAGAATGTGGACTAGCATTCCTCGTGTTGATGAAGAATTAGCAAACCAAATGAGCGATATTGTAAACAAGACACAAGAAGAAGTAAAAGCTAGTATTAGAGAGTTTTTCCGTGAAGTTAGTGTTATAATGGAAAAGGAAAACTCTACTACTGATAGGGAAAGTGACCTTAGACAGTACTATAATACATATCTTCTTTCAACCCCATCTGAGGAGAGAAGGTTTGATACTTTTTCCAAGTTTTTAATGGATTATAAGGATGTAGGTCCGATCTTAGAAATAGTGCGTTTCAACCGTAGAACTAAGGAATTGATTAAGGGTTCTGAGTTTAATCTCACTCTTCGTGCAGCACAAGATATAGTAAAATGTGAAGATATTAATGAATCAGAAATTATAAAGATAAGAGAATGGGTCGATAGAGTATTTATGTTTGGAAGGATAACCTCTTCCTATTATTTACAAATTGATTATTTGAGATCATTTCCCTCTGTCTTTTGGGATATTGAATCGCCGTGTGCCAAAAACATTAGAAAGGAGTTCACTGAAAACAGGGAAAAGGAAGTAGGTGGTTATATAAAGACTGTTGAAGATTTCGTTGCTCCTAGAATAAAACAATTAGTACGATACTTGGATACTCATGATAGTGTAAAAATCTTTTATAACTTTTACTATTCGACTTTAAGCGGTATGGAAAAATTACCTTATTATGAAAAGTTTTGCAAGTCGCTTTAAAATAATTTAGGCTCAATTCTCTTTGGATAATTACAGTGGAAGAAATCAAATTTAAAAAGCAATATTGTTCAGTATCTTGTACCAATAAACATAATTTGCTTGATCTTTTAAACATTTGTTCACTAATAAAATTTACAGGAAACATTAATTAACTGAAGAAATATTTATTTATCTAGTAACCAGTGCTAGCCTACAATATAATTCATATTTGTCTTTGCCTGTGCTGTTGCTTTCGCCTTTAACTTATAATTCCCAACATGTTATAGCATTCGTTCGTAGAGTAACATGTAATAATGTTAGTGAAGTTATCGCTTCTCGGCCTTATGGCTAAGATCAAAGTGTAGTATCTGTTCTTATCAGCTTAACATCTGATAGTTCCTCCATTGGAGGACAACAAATGTTAAACTGATTTTTGGAATCAGACGGAGTGCTAGGAGCTTGCTCCACCTCTGTCGCGGGTTGGCCCGGTATCGCAGTACCGCCGGGATTTTAGCCCAATTAATAAATACATTTAAACTATTTGCAACCAGGCTTACCTAACAAGAAGTCGGCAGGGTATACAGAAATCAATATATGAAAACTCTGAAAATTTATAGAAGATAAATTTAATAACCCAGTTACAGGGCATGGTTTGTGCTATATATCAGAAGCAGAATTGACTCTTATTACATAATTGGCAACATTGAATGAAAAGACAATGATTTTATGTAACAGAAATCACGTACAACATCAATAACTTAGATTTTGTCCTGATCTTAGTGAAAGACAGGGTATCAAAAAATTGAACGTTGAATCGTGTGGAGCAATAAAAATAGACGGATTTTGTCAAAATTTGAATATGATCATTTGATACACAAAATAGTGAATCCTTTTTTAATGATTACTATGATTAGTAATCCGAATGGGGTGATATCGTAAACAGAACCAACCAACTAAAATAAATTTGTTATAAGTGCCATAATGGACAACAAAACTAAAATCAATGAAAAAGGAAGTGAACTTAAATATGAATTTAGGCATTATTTTAATGTTATAATGCTACCTAAGAATATCACTCAAATTTGCCCTTACATTACAATTTCCTAGGTGTTATAGCACCTCATACATACAGTCAAACTAGTTGAAGGAAAATGGGGAAAATGAGGAATAGGCTACGTCTTTAATAGATTTTAGATTAGTTATTTTCACATCCTTATTCCTAATTAAGTAAAGGTTCAGTTCGTATTGGAAACAAAGGCAATATTTCAACTTGTTTTGTGGCCTGCGGGTGGTTGAGTTTGGCAGCTGAGTTGGTTTATTTTATGGGTGGTCGTTATGCTCTCCATATGCTCTTAGAGAAACAAAATTTATTAGCTTTATGTATGGGTGTAGGTTTTGTGGTATTTGGACTGTCTACGTAGTAAGTACATGTTAATCTGAAATCAGAATAATGTCGAAAGGAGGAGCATTAACTGGACTGCTCATTTGGCTGGAAATGAATGAAATGTTTTCAATAATTGAGTTAGTGCAACTTGAGGCCAATTGCTATTGACCTACGGGGCTTAAAGTTGTGCGTTTGATGCAAATTCTGGTAGGGAAGGAGTATCAAACTGAATGGAGTTGATTTAAGAGTCCCGACACGCACTGACGCAGTAGACAGCTAACTCATTCTCTATGCGAACTTAGAGACTTCAAGCAATGCCAGCAAGTGGCATGTGGCATGTGGCAAACAGTAAGTGGTAAGTGGCAAGTGGCAAGTTGTAAGTGGCATGTGACGGTGGCTAAAAAAGCCAACTGCATACACATTGCCAACAACTAAGCAGTCATAAATTATGCAGCAACATAGTCAAAGGACAACAAGAACAACAACAATAACGAGTACAAGTTGACGACGCCGAAGAAGCTAGCAACAAGGACAACAAGAAGGACATGCACACAAAATGCTATGCCATTGCCCGGACCTATACCATACCATCTACCGCCCACTCATCCACTTGCTGGTTTCTCTATTAACTTCATGGAATACTCCAAATGGCTCAGCAGTTAATAAGTACAACTGGCGGGGGCAAGCAACAGACGGCAACAGAAGGCAACAGTTGCAACATTTGCAACAGTGCAGCAGTTGCAAATTATGACAAACTATGATATACTTCTATTAACAACACAGAAACTTGTGGGCTACTGCACATTGTGCATTATAAAAGGGAAGTTAGCATAGAAGACAGTACCAAGGATACTATGCTAAAAAAAAGCAATACTTTAAGCTTGAACTTTACAGAGAAAAATAGTCTACAATATTATAAATAATATATTATAATAATTAGCTAAAAGAAAAATGCAATATTTAATTAAGTTAAGTTCCAGGAAAAAACAATAAATGTTATCAAATTACTTTAAAGCAATTAAGTTCTTATATAAATTTCAAATTGTAATGCGCTCTAATCCGATTTGTGCCACATGAATTTCTACGCATACATGTAGCTACAATAATCCGATTATTTTCCATGAAATCTAAATCCGATTATAGACAAATATTATAAATTTAACATATTTATATGGCTTACTGTAAAAGTTGGCAAAAACAATTTTTATTCATTTAGATAAGTAAAGAGCCTTATTGTTTTATGGCCAAATCGGTTCCATAGTACTTGAAAACTCATTTAACTTATTGTTGTCTAATGTTTCTATTTCTTTTATTTCTCTTTCTTTCTTTTTGCAACTACTTATCCCAGTCACAATAGTAAACTTTATGAAAAACTATGCAATAAACCTAAGCCAAAAAAGAGAAAACTTGTTCTAAAAGTTGAAGGAACATTGAGCAAACCAACAGGTTAAAGAAAAAGCAGCTGTCAGTTTACTGCTTACTGCTTGCTGCTAATTGCTGCAACTTTAAATATGGCTCATAGTTATGATAATTTACACAGCAACACTGCTCAACTCGAAACCCAGACAATGGTTGGTTCAGGAACATTAACTTGGCCCAAAGAAAAGACGAAGATATGAGTATAATATTTGCAAAGGGAAAATTGTATGAAAAACTTAATGAAGTTTTTCAGTAACTGTGCTGCAATTTAATTAGATTAAGTAAAATGAACTTTGAAAGTACAAAAATACAACAACAACAATAATAGGAAGTGAAAACTTTAAGACAAAGTTTAAACCATTTGTCAGCCGCAATCAACGCCGCAGCCGCCAAAAACTTTGTCAAAATGCCAACAAAACCAACAACAAAAAAAATACCAACATAAAAATAAAATAAATAAATAAAGAAAAAAAATCAATAAATAAGACTCTAATACTGACGAAAAGCCCTAACGAAATAAGAACAAACCCAAATGAAAACGAAATATAAACAACAACAAACAAAAAGCGAAAGGCAACCGTAACAACAATAAAAATTTATTGTTATCCTTAAAAAACAAGTGAAACAATCAGCAATAAAAACCAAAAGCAAAAATAGCAAAAAAAAATATCTAATTCAAATGCTGAATATCTAATACTCTATAAAGTATATACAGCATAAGTTGTTATAAAAATAACTCAAAGAGTATAATATAAATCGATTGATTCAAGGCTACGAGTTATACTAGCATATAGTTAACATATATATATATACATAGCAAAAGTATCGTTAGATATATATACCAAGTTTATTGAATTTATCAAAGATCCTTACATTTTATAGGGTATAAGGAAAGAAAAACCAAATAGCAGCAACATTCAGCATTCAGCAGACATCAACGGTGTGTGGCAAGTTATTTAAACGTAGAATACTTTTAGGCCACAAAATGCGTGCAAATACTTCTTGAGCGGCGTTTTGGCCTAAGCCAGCAAGGACTTAGCATGGCTGTTAGGTGTATTAAGCTGCTGATGAGGCGTAAGGAGCATAACAATTCCGCTGGATGGCGGTGTATGGTGTCTGGAGTATGCTGTAGGCATAAGTTGCCAGCTAGGCATTTTAAAGAGGAACAGTTGAACAGAAGCTGCGTTTTTTAATAGAAAACAACATCAAGGAATAACCAACATATGCCCAAATAAAAAGGCATAATGTTAAATACGCAGAGAGGCCTAAACAAGTATAGAACTTGAATTGAAAGGAAAACACTTGAAATTGAAGTGAATGCGGTACAGAAGTTGGCCATGTTACTCACTTGTTTACGCTTGTAGATTTTTGATTGAATTCCGTTCCCAGTTTGGATTGATGTGTGGGTGGTTGAGTGTAGATTCACTAGCATATACATAGAAGCAACAATTTGCTACACAGGAACAAATTATGAGCACAGTACAGACGCTGCAACAAATCTAATAAAAAATTTAACAATCTCATAGCCAAAACTGGACACTGAAATGCAGACAGATGGACAGACATACAGACAGACAGACAGATATAACTTGGCCACTTGTAAACAGTGTAGTGCTTACCTGGACCAATATCATTTGAAAATATACAAACGACATTGGACGTAGGACGATACAGTACAATACAGGACGATACAGGACACCCTCTGCTATACTATGTGAATAGCTATGCACAGAGTAGGAAAATCGAAAAGCGCGCAAAATGCAGGGCAAACGGGGTTACAAAATATCTGCCTCAATTCCCAAAGGACAACAGAAATCATAGCACAGTGACACAAAATGTAATGTGAAAGAAATATGCAAAAAAAAAAATTTTATATAAACAAAAATATATGAAATAAACAATTAGCTAAAAACTATTTATTATCTTTAATATATAATTATTTTTTGCAAGTAAAATATGATTTTAATACCACTGTGCATGGAAAATGTTTTGTTAGGGGGCCGCCTCAAATGACAGCAACTGAAATTGAAGTTGGCAAACGTTTTTCGAGGGTTGATTTTAAAATGCAAACACCCAAAACCCAAACTCAATACGACTGTAAGAGACAGAGAGTGAGAATATAGATTGAGACAGAGTATGGAGTGATATCAGTATGGAGGTCGTTAGAGTTGAGTTTGGGCTTTGGCCTATGCATAGCTATACATAACGCAGGATCTAGCACGTATACTATTATGCTGTTGTCCTTGTATTCTATGGGGCATATCCTGTCGATGTCTAGGCTCAAGTTAGAGCTATATATATATATATATATATGTATGTATATATATCATATCTTATACTAGCGATAAGCTAACAAAACGAATTTATCTCAATGCAGCTAAATCAAATGGTAACCTTCAATTCCTTTGGTATTGTCAGTAAGTGTCGCGTGTCAAGAAATCAAGTGAACCTTTTTCGATTTAGCAAAGGACCTACCTAACCCAAAACGTAACATTCAAGGAAATTAAGAACCAACGGAAACCAACTAAACAATGGCGGAAATAATTTTATTATACTTGGCGTATTTGCATTAACAAACAACCATAAAGACGTCTGGCTTAGTGGCCTCAATAAAATCCATTAAAAGTGCTAATAAGCAGCTGACAGCACTAAAGGACATTACAAAAAAAAAAGAGAAATTGTTAATAAAAACAGGACTTGCTTATTAAAGGTGATATCTAATTTTATATTATTCTTAACCATTTTGAAAATATCATTAAGAACTTTAAGAAAAGTTTAAAGTTCTTAAACTGCGTAATTTTTGTCCTGTGTCCTTCGTCCTTATGCAGTCTCACATTTAGCTCATATTTTATTTAACCAAAAGTGTAAAAGCAACTTAAAACCCTACACAAGACTTCAAGCTCTGCCAAGTACTTAAAGAGAGTTCAGCAAACCATTCGGCAGCAATGGATTTATGCGTCTTTTGATAACTAATTCCCTTTGGGCGACTGTCAACAAGGAGATAAACTGCTGGGCAACTCTTATAGATACAGCTCATATGAAGAAGGAAGTGAAATTTTAAATCTTTCACAGCAAGAAAAAAATATTTATATATATAATATAAAATGCAGCTAAGTATGAGTTAGCCCGACTTTAGTCTTAAACCTTACCAAATCGTATAAAAATTGCTTATTACTGTTTTCAGTTTTATTATATAAAAAATTATTGCTTTCATAGGTCTCTTTCTCTTTAAACATTACAGTGAAATTTTATGATACAATTTACAGTTTTTGGAAGCCTATGACACTTCAATAATGAAGCTTATTCATGTATATCTACATTCTTTTGTTTATTTATTATTTAATTTTATACATATAGTTTAAGAACAAAATAATGATACAACTGCTTTCTGTACCTAATAATCTAGTAAGTTTTATTTGTATCACGTGATTAATGTTCAAACTTATATATTAACATGTTCCAGTAATAAAAGCCACACCTATAAAAAATACATCTAATTATTTGGGAGAACTGAAGCTTATCCATTTTTGCAAGCTTGCGATAAGTAAATGGATAAATAGATTAAATTTTAAAGTTAAATGAGCAAACAATATATAAGAATTGCGTAGGGTATACAAGAGTTAACATAGTTTTATCATAGAAGTAACCATCTGAATTCCAAACAACGTTGACCCCTTTCTTGCAGCAGTAAAAATAACAAATTTCTATATAAAAAATCATCGAAAATCAGGTTTTTATATAGAACAACATAACAGCGTTCATATAAAAAGGGATAAATTTCGCATTGTAATTTTTTAGTTCGCTTAAGTCTTTCGTGAAGATGCTACGTGTTCTTGTTCTGTTACTGACTTTCTTGGTAAGATTTACACTTAAGTAACTCAAAAACGTTAGAATTATTTAATTTGCCTAAGGCCCTGGCAGGTGCCATAGAAGAATCTACATGGCGTCTTATCAAAGAAGTGTTACATCAAACTGAAGTCACCAACGACCTTCTTCTTCCAATCCAAACCAAGTTTATTGTGGCTATAGCTCAAACAACTGTCGACTGTAAGATAGGAAATGAGACACAAATTGATAATATGCATCATTGCTTAAAATGGTTTAACGAAAGAAATCATACTTTGACAGAAGGCGAACTTTATTATATGCTCAATAAAATGGATATGAGTATTCTTTATCAACTGGAATATAATTATTTTCACCATAAATTCTATAATAATACAGATAATCAATGTATTATACCTTTTTTCGAATTAATCGACAATAACGGCATAGAAACTAAAAAAATTATTGGAAGTTATATGAATATCACACGTCCAAAAATAGAATATATTTATCAACATCTTGGTAGATACGACTTACAGAATATAGAGAAACATATGTATGACAGCATTGACGAGTATAAAAGAGTAAATTCATATTCATCTGTTAACATTGTCCTCAATTATATGAGATATTATGTGAGAACAGTTGTAGAAAATCAGATAAAACAATCAAGTAATGAGACAAATGATTTGATTATGAATACCAAATTGAATCTAACTCTTCAAGCAGCTCAAGTTATAATAAGTTGCGACGACACAACACAGTCAGATAGGCAGACAATACAACAGTGGATTAATAGGGTTAACACACACAACTTAACTGCAACTGAAATTGATGAAATATTATTAACTAAGCCGACACAAATTGAAAATAGTGAAAGTCCATGTGCTAGAAAGGCTATTAAAAATAGTTCCACAGAATACCTAAAGAAATCAGGGGAATATCTTAAGACCCTAAAGCAAATTATAAAACCTAAAATGAGAGAAATTGCTATACCCCTTAAGGAAAAATACTATTTTCTTGAACATGAAAAAGAAGAATCAGTTTTATTTGTAAATTTCAAATTTTTTATAAATTCATCAAATATTGATGAAACATTAACACATTTCAAAACCTTTTTAATTTGTATCCAAAACTATAAATCACCTTTGGCTAACGTTTAATGTAACAGACAATTTTATAATGGAAATCAATTCTATAACTGATCAAAATCAACTTACCTTTACATATGCACCCGCTTATAAATATTGATATTTATTAACCCGCAAATGAATGTTAATAAATGTTTTGTATAATAATAATAAATGATTTAAATACTATAATAATGTAATCATACTTTGACAGAAGGCGAATTTTATTATATGTTTCATAATATGAAGAAGAGTATCCCTTATCGACTTGAATATGAACATTTGCACTATACAGAATATAATAGTGTAGATGATCAATGTATAATACCTTTGTTCGAATTATTTGACAATAACGTAAAAGAAACTAAAGAAATTATAGGAAATTTTATAAGTAACACACGTCCAAAAATGGAATATATTAAACAACATCTTGGTAGATACGACTCACAGAATATAGAGAATCATATTTATGAAAGCATTTACGAATATAGACATATTAAATATACATATTCATCTATTAATATTATCCTGAATAGTATGAGATATTATGTGAGAACAGTGGTAGAAAATCAGATAAAACGATCGAGCAATGAGACATATGATTTGATTATCAATACCAAGTTGAATCTAACTTTTCAAACAGCTCTAGTTATAATTAGTTGCGATGACACAACACAGTCAGATAGGCAGACAATACAGCAGTGGATTAATATTGTTAACACACACAACTTAACTGCAACTGAAATTGATGAAATATTATTAACTAATCCAGCACAGATTGAGCATAGTGAAAGTACATGTGCTAGAAAGGCTATTAAAAATAGTTCCACAGAATACCTAAAGAAATCAGGGGAATATTTAGAAACCTTCAAACAAATTATAAAACCTAAAATGAGAGAAATTGCTATACCCCTTAAGGAAAAATACTATTTTCTTGAACATGAAAGAGTAGAATCAGTTTTGTTCGAAAATTTTAAATTGTTTGTAAGCTCATCAAATATTGAAGACACATTAACACATTTCAAAACCTTTTTAATTTGTATCCACAATTATAAGTCTCCTTTGGTTGATGTTTTTCAATTTTATAATGGAAATAAAACCTTTGAATGATACATATGCACCCACTTATTGATATTTATTAACCCGAAAATAAATGCTAATTTTAATAAATATTTTAAATTCAATAAAAACAAGTAAGAAGTCTGTAGTCGAGTATACCCGACTACGAGAGCCCCTTTGCCAACATATACAGCCATACACACATACTCATACATACACACAGTTCTGCACGTACTTGGCCATTGCGCGCGCCTTTTAGCCCCCCACGCTCTACAGCGCGGTACTATTGTTGTATAACTTCCGTGTTTTTCGTTCAATTTTAACGAAATTCACAACGTAGATGAAGAATAGTCTACTTAATATGTGTGCGAAAAAGAAATCTTATCGGCTAAAAATTGTACCTTATAATCGTTTTTTTCGATTTGCGGGGGTCAGGGGAGGAAATTTAAAAATCAAAAACAAACTCGTATAGCGTACGAACATAACGAATCTACGTTCTAAATTTCGTTGCTCTAGCTCTTATTTTGCGCGCGCTACTATACCCCCCCGGGGCCCAAAACGCCACTTTTGATGATCTATAACTTCCGAGATTTTTGACCAATCTTACCCAGATTTACAACATCGATCAAGAATGGTCTAATTATGATGTGTGCCAAAAATAAATTTGATCGGTTGAAAATTGTGCTTAATAATCGTTTTTTTCGATTTGCGGGGGTCAGGGGAGGAAATTCAAAAATCAAAAACAAACTCGTATAACCTACGAACAGAACGAATCTAGATTTCAAGTTTGGTTGCTCTAGCTCTTATAGTCTCTGAGAAACAGGCGTTCATACAGACGGACAGACGGACAGACGGACAGACGGACAGACAGACAGACGGACAGGGCTAGATGAACTCGTCTTGTCGTCCTGATTCAGAATATATATACTTTATGGGGTCTCCGATGATTATTTCTATGTGTTACATACTTTTGGATTTTGCACATTTCCAATAGCTCCGCTTTGCTCTTTTTTTACAAAAAGGCAAACGGGCTAAAAATAATCAGGATTGTCAATAATATTATAATATTTTTAATTTTATTGTTTAGCATCTTTGCTTTTTAAAAAAAAGAGCAAGCAAAAATAGCTAATGGATTTGTGCAAAATCGAAAAGTATGTAACAGATATAAATAATCATCCGAGACCCCATAAAGTTATATATTCTTGATCAGGACGACAAGACGAGTCGATCTAGCCATCTCCGTCCCTGAACCCTGTGTGTATGTATGCGTACATGTGTGTATAGCTGCGTTTGTAGGCAAAACGGCTCTCGTAGTCGGGTACAGTCGACAACATATATTTTACTTGTTTTGTTTCATAAATAACAATAATATTAATGATGAAAAAATCATTTTTGTGATGAAATAAACTGTACACAAAGTACCTGATAATAAATATAATTGAGAAAGTTTAACTTGTACGTGATTAATGTTGAAGCTTAGATATTACCATGTTTTGGTCACAAAAACCACACCCAAGAATATATACGTATATAATACGTAACATTATATAGTAGGACCCATACTATGAAAGAAAACATGCCATAAATAAATGGAAGCAAAACTAAAATGTTGCAGTTACAATTGCACTTGAGTATCCTTCAAATAACCCTCAAAAATGCAGACTTATGAAACATATACATTATATTTAGCTTAAATGATATGTCATAAATATAATTCAAATGTATAGGGTATACAAAAGTCAACACAAATTTAGCTGAGAAGTAACCATTTAAGTTGCAAACAATGTTGACTTCTTTTGGTTATTATTACCCAACAGAAAAAAACTTCTATTATTATTATTTATTTATTCAGTTAGTATTTTCAAAAGAAATCATTGAAAATCAGGTTTTTATATAGAACAACACAAGAGTTTTGGTATAAAAAGGGTCAAATTTCGCATAATTTTCTATAGTTCGCTTGAGTCTTTCGTGAAGATGCTACGTGCTCTTTTTCTGGGAGTGACTTTTTTGGTAAGATTAAAAATATATAAAGCAAAAAATATTGGATTTATTTAGCTTCTTTTAGGCCCTGCATATGCCATAGAAGACACTAAATGGCGTCTTATCAAAGAAGTGCTTCAACAGGGTGAAGTCACAAACAACCTAGCCCTTCCATTACATGTGAAGTTTATTGCGGCTATAGCTGAAACATCTGTTGACTGTAAAATAGGAAATGAGACACAAATTAATGCTATGCAACACTGGTTTAATTGGGTTAATGAAAGAAATTACAGTTTAACAGAAGGCGAACTTCGTTATATGTTTAAAAAAATGAAAACGAGTATCCCTTATGAAATTGAATATTACTATTTATACTATACTCATTATAATAGTAGCATTGATCACTGTTTGAAGTCTTCTTTTGTACATTTTAACAGTACGCTTACAAAAATCGAACATATTATAAAAAGGTTTATGAACGACACACGTCCAAATATGAAATATATTTCTGACCATCGTGGTGAATACGACGGAAGTGATATTCAGGAAAGATTATATGACACTATTGATGAGTATAATTTAATACGAGGATTATATTCTAATTTCAATTCATTTTTAAGGTATTTAAGACATTATGTGAGAAAATTTGTAGAAAATCAGATAAAACGATCGAGCAATGAGACATATGATTTGATTATGAATACCAAATTAAATCTAACTCTTCAAGCAGCTCAAGTTATAATTAGTTGCGACGACACAACACAGTCAGATAGGCAGACAATACAGCAGTGGATTAATAGGGTTAACACACACAACTTAACTGCAACTGAAATTGATGAAATATTATTAACTAAGCCGACACAAATTGAAAATAGTGAAAGTCCATGTGCTAGAAAGGCTATTAAAAATAGTTCCACAGAATACCTAAAGAAATCACGGGAGTATCTTAAAGCCTTAAAGCAACTTATAAAACCTAAAATGAGAGAAATTACTATACCTCTTAGAGAAAAATACTATTTTCTTGAAGAAGAATCAATTTTGTTGGAAAATTTTAAATTGTTTATAAATTCGTCAAAAATTGAAGAAACATTAACATATTTTGAAATATTTTTACTTCTTATTCAAAACTATAAAACATAATATGGCAGTGAATTTTTTAATAGAGATAACATGTATTTATTTTATAAATTTTTTGATGTATAATGTTGTAAAAAATGGCAAAAAAAAACAATTTAACCCGTATGTGTGTACCCACTAAAAAAATTTATATATATATATATATATATATATATATTCATAAATAAATGTATAATTAAATGCTTTGAATAATAATAATAAATGGAATAAAAATAATGTAAGAAACATGTAAGAAGTTTGTAGTCGAGTGTACCCGAAAATTCAAAAATCAAAAACAAACTCGTATAGACTACGAACATAACGAATCTAAATTTAAGTTCGGTTGCTCCAGCTCTTATAGTCTCTGAGAAACAGGGGTTCATACAGACGGACAACGCTAGATCAACTCGTCTTGTCGTCCTGATTCAGAATATATATACTTTATGTGGTCTTCGAGGATTATTTCTATGTATTACATACTTTTGGATTTTGCACATTTCCAATAGCTCCGCTTTGCTTCTTTTTTTACAAAAAGGCAAAGGGGTTAGAAAAAAAAGGTAAAACACAATTTAACTCTTATGTGTCTACCCACTAAAAAAATTTTTATATATTCATATAGATATAGATATTTATATATATATACAATGGATATTAATATTATTTAATGCTTTGAATAATAATAATAAAGGGAATAAATACAAAAAAAAATATTTATACACTTATACTTTAACCCTTATGTGTGCAATAATAATAATAATTTTTGTTATGTGAACCAAATACGTCTATCACATATAGTTTCAAGAGCAAATCTCACCGAGAGATGTCCTATGATCTGAACATTCGAAGAGCGACTCTCAGTAACTGATTACCAATTTTCTTTGCTCAATTTGCCCAATAAAGTGTGACACTGTTTTTTTTATTTATTTTTCAATCATGTGGATGTTTCGTGATTATTATAAAGTTAATAAGAGTATCCAATACCCAAGTTTTATATGTTGTATGGAAATAAATAGCATCTATATATGAAAAAGAAGAAGTTTTATGGTAAAAGTATTTTAACCACAAAATTTTTGATGCAACTTTTTGGTTCGCCTTTTATAGAAAGCTTATATGAAATTATTATTTTTTTATTATTGATAATATAATATTATAAGTCTTATATTAATTTTTTTTTTGTTTTGTTTATAACAAAAATATTAATGTTGAAATATAACACTTTGTTGATGAAATACAGCTTTACTCGTCTGACGTGATTACAGTTCAAATGTATATACTTCCGGCATAAAAGACCCCAGTGATAAAAAATTCATTTTAATACATTGTTGTTCAGCTTAGCATGGAAGCTGATCCGCTTACCAAAACAAGCGAAATTTAAATAGAAAAATCTATATTGTTGCTGCAATATTAAGTGTGTAATTGTGTATCCTAAATATAAAAATTAACCACATTTGATGATGTATAACTTTCGAAATTTTTGATCAATCTTACCCAGATTCACAACATCGATCAAGAATGGTCCAATTATGATGTGTACCAAAAATAAATTTGATCGGATGAAAATTGTGTCTTATAATCGATTTGCGGGGGTCAGGGGAGGAAATTGAAAAATCAAAAACAAACTTGTTCAGCGTACGAAAATAACAAATCTAGATTTAAAATTTGGTTGCTCTAGTTCTTATAGTCTCTGAGAAACAGGCGTTCATACGGACGGACGGACGGACGGACGGACGGACGGACGGACGGACAGACAGACGGACAGGGCTAGATCAACTCGTCTTGTCATCCTGATTCAGAATATATATACTTTATGGGGTCTCCGATGATTATTTCTATGTGTTACATACTTTTTGATTTTGCACATTTCCAATAGCTCCGCTTTGCTCTTTTTTTACAAAAAGGCAAAGGGGCTAAAAATATTATTTAGACTGCGTAGGGTATACAAAAGTCAACATGCATAACTATGATTAGAAATAATCTAAGTTCAACAGTTTATTCACCTCTTTTGGTAATCAAAATTCCAAATAGTATTTTTTTTTTCCGAAAATATCAATTAGCGAAATTCAAGTTTTTCTATAGAACAACACAAGAGCTTTGGTATAAAAAGGGTCCCATTTCGAATAGTATTCTACAGTTCGTTTGAATCATTCGTAAAGATGCTACGTATTCTTGTTGTGGGATTGACTGTCTTGGTAAGATTTATAATAAATAAAACTAAAAAATATTCGACGTTTTTTTTCTGTTCTTTAGGCCCTGGCAGCTGCCATAGAAGACTCTAAATGGCGCCTTATCAACGAAGTGCGTCATGAGGGTGATGCCACCAACGACATTATTCTTCCAATGCAGAGAAGGTTAATCTTGGTTACAGCTCAGGCAACAGTTGACTGTAAAATAGGAAATCAGACACATATTGATACTATGCAACATTGGTTAAATTGGTCTAATGATATACATCATAGTTTGACAGAAAGCGAAATTGATTATATGTTTAAGGGAATAAGGGAGAGTATTCCTTTTGAATTTGAATTGTTCAACCGTCATATTAAAACTAGCTTTGATGAATGCCTAAAGCCTTTTATGGAAACGATTAATAAATCCTATTCGGATACAAATATAATTATAGAAAATTTTATGAAGGACACACGTCCAAAGATTAAGTATATTACAGAGCATCTTGGTAGATACGACCCAAATGATATAGAGGATAGTAGTATACGTGAAACCATTAATAAGTATAATTCCAGACGACAATCATATTTTATTTTTAATAATTTCATAAATCATTTGCGATTCCATGTTAGAACAGTTGTAGAAAATCAAATAAAACGATCGAGCAATGAGACAAATGAATTGATTAAGAATACTAAATTGAATCTAACTCTTCAAGCAGCTCAAGTTATAATTAGTTGCGATGACACAACACAGTCAGATAGGCAGACAATACAGCAGTGGATTAATAGGGTTAACACACACAACTTAGCTGCAACTGAAATTGATGAAATATTATTAACTAAACCAGTACAGATTGAGCATAGTGAAAGTCCATGTGCTAGAAAGGCGATTGAAAATATTTCTACAGAATACCTTGAAAGATCAAAGGGATATTTAAATACCTTGGTTGATCTTATTAAACCTAAAATGAGTGACCTTGCTATAACCCAAAGTGAAAAATACTATTTTCTTGAACACGCAAATGAAGAATCAAATTTATTTGAAAATTTTAAATTGTTTGTAAATTCGTCAGATACTAATGAAAAATTAACATATTTTAAAACATTTTTAATTAGTATTCAAAATTATAAATCACCTTTGGCTAAGGTTTAATGTAACAGTCAATTTGTTAATACAAATAAATACGAGGATTTCTTAAATTTTTATGGTATTAATTTTGTTATTTTAAGGTGTTTAAAGGTATCAATACCTAATATATTAGAGCGATCAATACTCTACTTCATCAATTACAGAAAGTGACTGGTGAAAACAAGAGAAAGTGACAGACGGGTTGACTGGTTGACTATTTGACTGGCACTTATATTAATTTGGTGTTAAACGACAATTGTGATGGAATTTCTTATGGAGAAGTTGTAGACCCTTAACGCCTGTCTAAATGTTCAGAAAAAATGGCCGAAAACAATTTAAGGCAATCAGCTGCCGCGTACGTGACATGAGTTCCTAGTTGCTTCTCAGTTCCATTACTTGGCCATTTCTTTTGGGCATTTCTTTGGCCAACTATTGATAAGAGAAGTTCAATGATATAGTACAAAATGCAAACAGCTGCTGCCCAAATGGTTAACTTAACAAGGGGGAAAACTATATGAATTTTCTTCTCCTGTTGCCAATGTCAGTGACCTCACCCATTCTGCTAACGAGCACGTGAGCCAAGTGTAGCGGAAAATGAGCTAATTTACTCCAATTGCTGCAGTTTCTTGAGTTCTTTGAGTTCTTTGGTTTCCCCATT
Source organism: Zygothrica quintamaculata (assembly GCA_037044455.1). NCBI lineage: Eukaryota > Metazoa > Arthropoda > Insecta > Diptera > Drosophilidae > Zygothrica > Zygothrica quintamaculata. Next base: position 229,623 of record JBAMBS010002739.1, on the reverse strand, counting down.
GTTGGGCACCTTTGGCAACCTACACATTGCCACGTGTCTGGGCAAAACATGGCAAAACCTAAGAAAAAGTCAAGAAATTCAATTGCAAACATAAATCATGCCAGACGGCAGATGAACACGCAATCAGTTGTTTGTCACACTACATGGCAGGTTGAAGAGAGAATTGGCCAGTCACTAGGGTTAAGGCGGATTGGGAGCCTGTGGATCATGTCAATCAAGTTACAATAACATCGAACACCCTAAGGGTTGAAACAGCTAAGAAATTAGTACAACCTTTGGGGATGTTAATGTTATATTGTGATAATTATAAACCAAATAAGCCAACAATTCTGCTTCAAATTCTATCATATTGTATAGAATTCAGTACATTCTATATATAAGAAGTTACTGCAAAGTTTCTTAACTTGTTTGAGATGTATACCCTTCTGTATAGGGTATATAGTATACGATTAATCGATGACTTCAGTGTAGGCGATAATTTATTTAACAATATGTGGCAAGCAGTTAAAGGAATGGGGCGAAACTTGAACTTGGGGCTTTAACATCGCCCTTGAATGCTTGGTCATTGAGATGTTAACGGTTGGAAGAAAAACAAAAAAAAAAGTAACATTGGTTTGTTGCCGTATATAATGCTGGTAACATTGTTGGCCCTGGGGCTAGAACAAAGGATAGCAACATTGGTTTTTATCTGCCACAGCATCACTCCTTTATTTGCCAAGTGCAAATTGCAAAATGATATTAGAGCATAGACAACGATTGCGGGGGTGGTTTGGTGGACTGCAACGAATGGGGGTTGTCGCATTGTGCCTAACCGAGCAGAGTGAAAGTGGAAAGTGGAAATGCGTCAGGCAGCAGCTCTTCCCTAATGAGCACCAGCAAATTTAATGTGATTTGTGCGAGGGATGCAATGCCTTTTTCGATATTGAAGGTTTATAGTAGGTTTGGTATTTGTTTTTGTAATTGATGTATTGGTACAGGATACAAATTCAACACTCTCCCTGGCAGTCAGCTAACACTGTCCAGTCATCGATATTAATGAATTATTGAACCACTCACCTTAAAGTTGTACGTGAAAAACATAACAGAAACAAAAAACTCTTCCTACATTTATTTTTATGTATGGCATGCAATGGCCAGGACTTTTGGGACAGCTGCAGACAGGATCAAGGTTAATGGTAAAATCAATAAAATAGGGACTTGGCTGACTATTAACAAAATTACACAAAAGATTTCTTTGTATAATTTAAATAGTTAAAACTATATATTACTTAGTATATATTTTAATAGCAAATCCCTGTATTTATTAAGATATTTGATACCATATATCAAATTGTCCTTTTTAATGCTTGACTTACAACTGTTGCTGCCTGTCATTATATTAGCTTAGGTTGTTGATGATGATGATGATGAATTTATTATTGAAATGACCATAACAACCTGACCAGAGCAACTTGTTCCAACGTAAATGCATTATAATGATTTATTAACATGGTCGGGCTGTAAACAACAACAACAACAACAAGATGTACAACAACCCCAAAACAAATTAACAAGGATATATGATGCTGCTCTTGGCATGCGAAATTTTGTGGTTAAGTAGCCAAAACGCCCTCAAAAAAAGGAGCAAAAAAAACAAAGGCTGTCAAAGCCACAAAGAGACACTCGACCCAGGCGAACGCCTGAGGTGTTTTCTGTCAAGTTTAAACAAAAATTAAAGCACCTCCTTGCCCTCACAGACACACTAACACATAGAAAGACACCCCTCTTAAAGCAGTATAAACTTTGAGCTAATCAAAAATGTTACACAGCAGAGAAAAAAACCCAAAGAAGGTGAAACTGATAAAGTCGCACAATAGATACACTTTCCGTTTGCAATTTCTAAGATATATAAATTATTATATTTTATAATTATATAGAATTTATAGAAAGAAATAATTAACATACATTTCAAGGCAAAGGAGAAACAAAGGGTAACATATGATATATATATACGAGCTAATATAAATAATGCGATTTAGTTGTGTTGTCTAATTAAATAGTAAAAGCCTTCGGTAAGTGTATAGGAAAAAAAAACCAAATTTTATAAGTGGAAAGCGCAAAAGTTTCTCAAGGATTCGCCACCACCAAAAACAAAGTAAACATAAGGGGGAGAACGGTCACAGCCGGTGCATGTGGCATATCCTTGTAGTTGATGCTGCTATTTGATGCTTCTGTGGCGCCAACAACATTGTTCCTATGATTAGCATTTTATCAGCAGATCTTTTGCTCATCATTTTGTGTTAAGACAACAGCGTGAACCAGAATATATTTATGTTAATCTTTTTGGATTTGGTGGCAGCCCAACAGCTGACATAGCTAATATCGCATCTAACAAGGATTTAACCAACAGCTCTTAAAACTGGTATCGAAATCATGTGAGGCTGTAATCAAAATATATACAAAAAAAAAAATAATAATAGAAAGGTAAAGAGATGAAACAGGAGCTGCGGGGGTGCTTTTTATATGGCAGGCCCATTAATTTATTGCTACGACGGAAGAGACACCTCCACAACAAAAGACGACATTATTATTTCATTATTATGCCAAACGCATCCAGTGTATCCACACTGTATGTCAAGCTAAGTCCTCCTTCTTTCATTCACCAGCACACGTACACGTGCTACAGACGCTTCTCATATTACGCATTGTGGGTGGCTGTAGGCGTTGGGTGGCATGATTCATACGATGGCAAATTTTTTGACACACCCGCTTGCACCACCCGCCCCTGCTTTGCACCAACTCTCATAAATAAAAGAGCGCCCAAACATATGTTTGTTTAGCTTGGAGGCTTGTATGTAATACACATTTTAGTCGTAAATATTTTTATAGGCTGTAGGCCGTTCTGCATTCAAGATTACTTTCATACCGCGCCAAATTCAATTTACTTTTAAGACAGTTTGGTACAGGTGCAAAAGGGGTGCAGGGGTAAAAGGAAGAGTAACAAAAGGTGAAAAACACTTACCTGACACATTGGTGCAGCTAATCCCGGTGTGTATGTAAACCATTTAGCAGCAATTAAAACATAATTGCGGCACGGGTTGATAGCAATCAAACGATAAATCATTTGAACGCAAATTGCAGCGCATAACACACTCACGCACGTTTATGTAAAAACACAGCACGAACATGCACAAATATACATACGCGTAGCCACAATTCACGCGCGACAATGAAGACAAACATAAACACGAACACAGCACAAAAAGTAACACACACACGGACAACTCATTCACAACGGGATGCTGATTTCAGCTTTAAAAGTTTTACGCGCTTTTTAAATAACTGCACTTGTTTGTGCGGGATTGCGATTAAAACAACAAAACACAACACACAAAGGGGTAGAGGAATGTGGGAGACGCGACACTCCACAAAACACCCACAAAGCGGCTTGGCACATTCGACACGCTTTTTTTCTAATTCTTTTGTCGCTGGGTTACCGGCGCGCGTAATTACGGTAAATGCATGCTGCAGAAAATAATTCATATACGCGCACACAACTGACAAAACACAACTTTACACCGCCGAGTTTACAAACCGACTACTTAACCTCACTGTTGCAAATTTACATTGATGAATGTTAACTTACATTTTTCCTCTCCGTGTTATTTTAGCAAGACATTAAATAGCATACTTATTGGGAGAGGAACTTTATCGTATCCTCTCTCTTTCTGATTGTGATTGCTGTTAAATATTAACAGAATTTATAAAAGCATATTGGGTTTGCATATAATCTTTTTAACAATTAGTGAATTTTAAAAGTCCAATATTTATATAATTATGTATATATAAATAATAAATATATAAAATAAAAATTAACTATTACTGATGTCATTTTTTTTTAAATTAGATGTGCTTTAGATGGTAAACAAAATTTCATTTCTGGCGCCAGTTCTTACGCTATACCATAGTAAAATGGGCACACTAAAATTGGTGGTATTTTATAATTTGACAACAACGGGCACACTGTTGATAGCACATGCGTCGAAACCACAAAGCGTCACGACATTCGCTTAATATAAAAGTTTTTTTGTCAATAAATTCCTTTGGATAAGAAGTAATAAAGTTAAGAACTCAATAATTAAAATGCCGGCCGTGGTGCGTATTAAGCGCCGCATTGATGAAGAGCCGCATACTGCATTTGTATTAAATGGTAAACGTCGACGAGTGCAAAATGATGAAAACGCCCCAGAGGCTATACAAACCACAGATAATAAAGATGAATTAAGCCAAGTTGTGCTGAAATTTGCTGGTACTCTAGACAAACAGGTAAATAAAATTAATAAATTTAAAAACTACATCTACTAACAAAAAATTAATATAGGATGATAGCGCAACTAAACAGTTTGCGGCAGCCCGATTAAGTAAAGATACAGCGAAAGACATAGTGCGCCAAACAAATGATCCGGCTATTGCCAGTGCCCAGCGGCGGGATAAACAGCGTCAAGAAGCACGTCAAACAGCACGTGATCAACGATATCGTGTAGTTAACTGTTTGCGTACTACCTTAAATGAAATAACCACTGCTGATGTTGCCAGCAGCAGCTCAAATGAAGCAACAACGACTGATAATAATCAAATAACTATCGTGGATATTGAAACACAACAGCAATCATCGCAACCAGAGGCACAAGAAATGCAACTGCAACAACCAGCAGATTCAGACATTGGCTATGTTTACGATTTGTATGTACCGGAGAATGAGACGCAAGCGGCATATGTTGATATGATGGATGACAACTATTTAAGGTTTGTCCTACACATAGAAGAACCGCAAATTTTCAATATCACAAATTTCTATATGTAAAATTCATCATTAATGGGGCTTGCTTATGTACAATATGTGTACAATATGTGTTGTTTGTGGTACATTATCATGCTAAATATATGTCCTTTAGCACATCTCTTTTATAGTTAGCTCGCTCGTTAACACAAACGACAAAAACAAAAAAAAATCAATAATGAATCAATAATTTTGTAATTCATAATTCGTCTGATTCTCTATATAAGGTTGTATTATCCGTTTAATTACTACAACTGCTACTGGTAACACAACAACAAGAACAGCAACTACAATCACAAGCAACAACTTCAACAACAACAACCAAGATGTGATAAGACGCACCTCGACTTCCTTCCAAACCAAAAAAAAAATAATTTGCATCATCCATCTACACGCATCACAGCGCAAATAGAGGCAATTACACACGCCAACCAATTATCAACTTAATTAGCTATTAGTTCTTTTACGTTTTACTTGTTTAATATGCACATCACATCATATCATTAGACACAGACCCAGACCCATATCCATACCAATTAAGCATACATTATTTAACATATATTAGTTTCTTTTTGTTTGTTTTTACGTCTCTTGCCCTGTCTAAATTGTTGCCAGTTGCCAGTTCTTAAGTTATTTTTTAAATTCATTTGTAATTTAAGTCATTCCAAACAACAAGTTTGTGCTAAAGTTTAATTGATTGCATAGTTAATACATAGCTTAGCGCCCATAATTAATTGCGTAGCTTGAATAAAAATTATATAAAGAATATAAACATGTGTTTTAATTGAAAGTATTTAAACAAAAAACATCCTTTCATTTTCGCAGTCTGCGTCCTGTTGATGAAATCGTCTTGGAAGATTGCTTCAATGATCAAGATGAAGATTATGATTCAGAGGATTCAAATCAGGAAAACTATTTTACCAACGATTATCCTGATGATGATGACGCCGCTGCTAAGGGCTCTGATGATGAACTTTGCCAGCAAATGAATCGATTCATGTTTGGTATGTCTCAATCCATTTGCATACATTTAAATCAAAGATTTTGTTTATAGACGACGATGAGGATGAGTTTGCTAGCGGTTCTAGCGAGGATGATGATTACAATACATTTCAGGATCCATATGTCCATACAATTGATACCGAAGGCGATACCTTTGTGGATGATATTGACTTTTGTAATGTAGATCGCCAGGGCAGCGCATATGAACGTTATAAACGACGCATACTACGCGAGGTCGAGGGCATAGAATCCAATTCGGATGATGATGATGATGAACCGTGCTTTGAAAGCGCCAGTGAAAATGGCAACTACAGCGACTAAAAGTTGCTTTAAGAATCTTTTTGTATTACCTTATAAAATGGCAAATAATTTAATGTTAAATGTTTATACCTTAATTTTTAAAAAAATATATATTTCATGTGGGTAGCTACTAGCCATAATTATCCTAAGTCTTATAATTATTATAAATATTAACTAATCGGAGCTGTAACGACGTTTCTTGGATTTTTCTTTTGAACTTTTGTTGCGTTCTGATTTTTCTTTCTTAATAACAACTTCAGTTTTGATATTACGTTGAGGACTTAAAGCTGTATTTGGTTTATTTATTGGTTTGGGTGCACATCCTTCCATATAGAGGCGTAACGTTTCCTCATCCAGCTTATCGTTGTCCTTTGGTGGCTTATAATCGGCCACATGATCCACTCGCAATGTACGATCAATAATTTTAATGCCATTTAAGTTATCTACAGCCAAAATTGTTGAACGTTGATCCTCGTAGCAAAGAAAGCAGAAACCTTTGGATTTACCGGTCTTGCTATCACGCACAAGATTAATATTGACAACTTCTCCGTATTGTGAGAAGACACAAACGATGTCGCCTTCAGAAAGCGTGTATGGAAATCCAGCAATAAATATCCAAGCTGACCCTCTGTACATATCGTGCCAGCTTTTGCCACTGGGATTTTGAAGCTCATTTTCGCTTAGTTTTAAAACATTTTTCATATTTGTTAATGGATTCATAGTGGTTTTAATTTAAAATTATTACAAGAAATAAAGAAGTAAACAAATAACTGAACTTTAGTTCAATTGAACTGATTACTTATAAAAAATACTAACTATTAAAGCAACTCTGTGGATTCATATTGCACTTATATAGTAACATCGATATATCATCGATATACCATGAATACGTTGTTTGGTCACACTCCGTTCAGTAGTACTTTTTAGTCCGTCGTCGATACGTCGTGTGCTGTTGTCGTCGTGTGTGCCGCATTTAGTTTGTCGCCACCATAAGTTTTAAACTCTGCAAAACGCTAATGAAAACAGCTTGTAATGGTGTAATATAATTACATTTTTTAAAGAAGTCCTTCAATGTGCAATTAAGGTGTGTTAATTATTCTAAATTTACAATAAGCGGCTACTAAGCAAAACTTGGCATGTCTGCCACTGTATGTGTATGTCTGTGCGCTTTGCCCTCTCTGCGTGCGAGTGTGTGAAAAGCAAAAGAAAAAGATATGCTGCGAACAGCGGCAGCAGAAACAGCAGCAGTACCAGCGGCCGGAGAAAAGTATCTCTTCTTCTATTTAAAAATGTGTGTCAGTGTATGTGTATTGTTAAAGGCATAATAAATAATAGACGCTTGTCTCTCTCAACCATTCAAAACGCTGTCTTTTTTAATTGTGTTATTGTTTTATCGTTTTCTCATCATCATTCAGAAGACGCGAATTGTGTGCCAAATAAAATAAAATAAAATAAAAGAAAAAATACAGATTACAGTTACCGTGTATATTACAACAACGCCCTATTTGGGGGGTCAACATCTTCCCTACCAGTCAGCCAGCCAGTCAGCCCCCGCAGCTGCTGTTCGCTTTCGTCATCCGTTTTTGTCGCCTCTTTCTTTCCCTGTATCTCCCATTCCTACGCATGGATCGCCGCTCGCATAATGTACGCATTTTGCCTTTGTTGTTGTTCTTGTTGTTGCTGGTATGTAAAGGGAAAATACATGTGTGTATTTATGTATGCTTGTATCTATGTATGATTATGTGTAAATACATGCATATATATTATATTTTGTTGCTTTAACATTACATTTGTGTCACCCTGCTGGTCACACTTATTCATACATATATATATAAACACACACACACACACCCACCTGAGGCAACTCCACCATATGCCTGTAGCAGATATACTGCTCCTCAATGCCCCCCTTTTGCCAGTCTTTCTATCTGTTTAACACATTCCACCCCATTTCGCAGTACATGTCACACTATAAATGCCGCCTGACTGCCTACTCCTTCTGTTTCTTCCTCTTCATGGCATATCTGTATTGTTGTTGTTGTTGTTGTTATTGGTGTTGTTGTGTTTTTGCTTTTACTTGTTTTTCGTGGCTTAGGTGTGGCAGTACTTAAACAGTGGGCTTCCTTTACCCATCGAAACGGAAATGGCAAATAAAAATGAGAAGAAAAAAAATACATAAAAAAAACAGCGTATGCCCACGCTGTTGACATTGAACTCGCCATTTCCAGTTCCATTCGCTTAACGTTGTCTTCTCCAAGCGTCTCCTGCTGCACGGACTCCACAACGGCCTCTGTAACTCGCCTCGTTACTTTCCCAAAAAATAAAAACTCAACTCCTGTCGCAATGGCCTTTCATTTTTGGCTTTGCTGTCTCAACATTTACTTTTTAATATACACTGCAAAAAATCAAAATGTACCAAATAATTCAGATCCTATAACATTACAATGAACAATGCGACTCCCCACTTCACTTACGATGGGAACCACATATAACGTTTCTATAGAATTAAGACCCCGAACTTAAGCTGTCTCATAAAGTATGTGAAAGGCTAGAAAAACAAGTTTTTGTTTTTCGCTTACTACCCGAAACAACCCTTAATTTCATAATATACCACAACCCTGCAGTCCTGTATGCATATTTATCCTATAGCTACTGGATCAATGCATCACAATTCAGGGTTACTTACAGTCTACCAGAAGTCTTTACAACTTTATTTTATATACAAATTTCATTTAACTTAAACATTTACTTCTGTTTTTTTCTTTTCAACTTTATTTCTCATCTATACGTATGAGCGTTTTGGTAACATTTTCATAGATTATCTTTAAAGCCAAGGCAGATATCATTTTCATATTTATCTTCTAAAGAGCATCAAAATTTCGATTAATTTTTTCTTCGTAACTTTTGTTTTTTTTTTCTTGTGTCTCTGCTTTCTATGTGCGCCGCATGTGCAGTCACAATTTTTCTTTATTTTCTTTTCTTTCTTTATTTTATTTTTATATATATATATATATATATATATGTATTTTTTGGGCAAGCTTTCTCATTATTATTACGAGTATAAGTTTTATATATATATTTGGCTTTGTATGTGTATGTACGATATAACGTGTACTGTTATTATTATGTGCCTCACGTCTCTTAAAGCCAAAAGATTCGCGCTGCGACTGCGCACGATTATGGCACATTTCATAGCTTCATAGCGCAATGCCAAAGCGTTGAAATTGACCGACCGCTGCAGCTTACGGACCGAAACGTGTCAAGTTGCCAGATATATATACAAATATACATACATCTATATATCTAAATATATAAAAATATATATTCATATATGTTCATATCAATGTGTACAGCTGTGTTCAATATAATACTATCATTCCCTATAAACAATATTAAATTCAAGGAAATGTAAATAAAGATGCGCAAAATTTTACCATATAACTAACATATATATATACTCATACTGAAATTTATATACATATATATTCATTCATATCAATATTAGTTCATAAAAGATAACAATTCAGATAGATAATAAATATTCTGATTAGATTTTTAATGCAAATAGTTTTTGCAACATTCTCTATGGCAATACTTTGACTATAAAAAATATATATAAAGGGTATAGGATTTATATAATTATGCTGAACAATACAAAAATTTAATATATATATATATATATATATATAACTATATATAAAATCCAAACTGGTTTATTTAATTTGGTTTCTCAACTTACCTTAACAATATAAAAACTTTATATGCTTTGACCTTATATGTACACAAACTTTCAATGATATAACATAAGAGTTTCTATTAATATGAACGCGTTTGTATATTTATATATCGTTAAGGTACTTCTTAACTAACTATGTATGTATATATGTTTGTATATATATGTATATGTTAATGTATATGCATTGTTTATGGCTCGAGCTTAGAGCCATAACGTGCGCAAAGAGTTCGATTAATTTCGTTGCGCCTCGGTAGCTGTGCACTCAACTCAAACATCCGCTCAAACATACAAATACACATACACACAGGCATACATATACATACATACACCTACACCTATTACACCTACTTGATGTTTTGTCGGGCATCGAATAACAGTTGAACGAAAGAGCATCGTGCGCTATGTTTTTGTTGTTGCTGTTTTTAACCCTTTTTGCCGTAAGCCACAACTGACCAACTGTCTGGTAACATCTGTTTCTTTTTTTTATTTTTGTCTTTCTTCTGGCTTATTTAACAAAGAATAGCAATAGCAAAATGTAAAAGAAACTGCAGTCAAAACAAATAAGAGTGCGTTGTACTAGTCTTAAGAGACGACCTATAGATATCCAGTATAAAAATCGGCTCAGGAATTTTATATATAAACATATATATAGGTAAACTCACTATTGATTATGTTTTATCTCAAGAACATATTGTTAATATTATAAATATTGTTAATAGTAAAGCACAGCATAACCCATTTTCTCTATATATTCATTATAGGGTATTAGAAGCAACTGCTAAAAAAGTTGACTTTTCATTTGGCTTTTATGCCTGTATCTTTGCTTGTTACCATGTTTGTAACTGTTATAATTGTTGTTGTTGTTGTTGTTGTTGCTATTGTTGTTTACACCTGTGCCGCGTCGTTGTATTTCTTTTTTTTGCATTTTGCTTTGTTTTTGTTGTTTTATTTTTTCGTGTTTCATGTTTCTCATTTCGCGTATTGCTTATTGTTTATAATGAACGCGCATGTAAATTCTTTCTTGACTGGCCACGCCCCTATTCTTAACAATTTGAGGGCCACATACCAATAACCAACCTACACACTCACACACATACACTAACACATACACACAGAGTCATGTCATATGAAAACAGAAACTTGTAGAGCGCGCGGGCTTTTTATTTCATCTGCGTATCAAATAATTGAGCTCAATTGATTTTAATTGAAACTGACAACTCGACGGGTTGTGCTGCTGTTTGTTGCTGCTGTTTGTTGCTATTGTTGTTGTTCTTGTTGTTGTTGTAGTTGCTAGTCATATGAAACAAAAAAGCTCATCAACATCATATTGTTGATGATAATGATGATGTTGTCTATGTTATTTTTTTTTATGTTTGATGGAATGTTTTGTATGATAACTAATAATGCTTTTTGCATTAGAAAATAAAAGCAGCAATTTGAAGTAGTTGAAGAAAAAATTAGCTGAAATTACATTAAAAAAAAAAAGGGAAAACGTAATGTAATTGACTAAAAGTGCAGGTTATACAGATTATATAACGTGTATATACTCAACTGATAAAAATTGAAACTGTTTTAGTTGAAAGTTTTTAACAAAAGTTGAAGGTAAAAGTTGCAATAACTATTATTGATTAACTAATGCTGACTAATTTCATATTAATTTAGATACAGATCGATTACTTCTAAAACGCCCCTCGCTAAGGTATTTGAATTTGCTTTCTTTGCATATTGATCTTTATTTTTTTTTGTTATTCAGCGCAAGTTTTTATTCTATTATAAAATGAGTCAACATTGGGATACAAGATCTATAACTGAATGATAGAGAAATCTCAACATTTCTATGTGTTTTATGAATCATTTAAATTTAAAATAAATTGTTAATATGTAAATTTAGTAAATTAATTGCTTAAATCTTTTCATAGAGAAACTATAAAATAGAATTTACTGTATAGCATTAGGAATTTCTTTTCGAAGTTCTGGTTATCTAATCATATAGAAGATTTCTTAATCCGATTTAAAACTGTTATTAAAATTAGATTCTATAACTTTGCCAAACGGCTATTGAACTTTTCTTTGTTAATATTCACTAACAAAAGGCTTAAAACTGTTACAATCTTCTGTCTAAGACAAGTTACATAATACTTATTAATAGGTTTATAGTTTATTTTATCATTTTATTATAATATTAGTTGCATTTTTTTCTTTCTATAGAAATGCCGATTGAACCCAAGACAAATACAGCTATTTATATTCATTTTATTTAAAAAATTCCTGTTGATAGATCACATTGATTTTTTTTTATTTTATTTGCATAAAATAGAATTCTATAAATAAACAATTGAAATGCCAGAAAAAATAAATAAAAATCGCTGGCCAACAAATAAAAACAAGTAGAAATTCTAAGGCAGCAAGTGCAAGAGTGTTAAATACTCCTTTAAATAGTATTAAAATACCTGAGTATATGGTGATCTATATATATATAGAATTGGAAACTTAAATAATGTCGCTGTTCATTTCCCTTTAAAGTTTCTTATTGGAAAATTGTATTTCTATTTAAATATGTAACTGCACTTATCACAGCTGCATATGATAAAAACTAATGCAGATATACAAATTCATATCATATCAATGTATAATATTTAAATTTCGTAAGAATTTCGTATCACATCACATCATACGTCGTACCATATCATATCATTCTACATAACACCATATTAATTATACCATATCATATTACATCACATCGTTGCATATCATATTATATCATACCATTTCATACCATATTATACCATATCATACCATTTCATACCATATTACACATTATCATACAATATCATACCATATTATACCATATGATACTACCTCATGCCACATCATACCATATTATACCATATCATACCATATCATACATCATACCATAACATCCCACATCGTACTGTATCATACCACATTATACCATATCACATCATATCATACATTTTCATACCATATCATATAATATCATACCATATTATATTATTTCATACCATATCATATAATATCATACCATATCATACATCATACTATATCATACCACATCATACTTTATTATACAAAATCATATCATATCGTACGGCATCATACCATATCACATCACATTATACCACATCATACCACATCATACCACAGCATACCTTATCATACCATATATCATACTGTATCATACCACATTATACTTTACCATACCATATCATACAATATAATTTCTTCTTAAATAGTATTCATTAATTTATCACAAACTTTTCCTTAAATTTTATCAAAATTTTGTTCAATTTTCATTTATACAGGGTATCAAAAACTATAAATTTTTTATGCGAATACTTTGCATATTTGTTTATATATCTATATGAATGTATAAATATTTGTTGTTTTTTTTATTCATAATTAAGCCTTTTGTTAGATCTCATTCCAATTTTCATTAATTTATTTATATTTTTTGTTTATATTTATTTTCAACACTTGTGTGCCAATTGTTTCCTTTGCTTTGCATCTGTTCGGCTCGCGCTTATCTTCTTTGCAATATTTAAATAGTTTATTTAAAATTGCATAGAGACAAATACACACACACGCACACACGATTTAATTTGTTGTGTTGAGCTGAATATTAATTAATGGAAATTATACAAAATAAAAATAAAAATTAAATCGCCAAAATGCTGACGTTTGTTTCAAAAACAAAAAATATTTATATTTTCGGCTGGCGCTTTCCAATAGCAAAAAAAAAAGAGCAGCTGCTGTTTCGCATATTTGTTAATGTGCATTTTATTGGCCAAATAAAAATATCAAAAGTTTAAAAATATATAGAAAAATACAGCAAACTATTTAGATATGCGCCATGTGTGTTGGCCAATTTTTTTATATACATACATATATATATATATATATACATTTTTTTTTGGATTTTTTTTTAAACTCTACAGCGCAGCGCAAAAAACTTTCACTTCCATTAAAAAGTTTTTTTTATTTTTGTTTTTGTTTCTGTTACCTGTGCGCGTTGGCAAAAGCCTCAGCGATGTCGACTTTGGCAACAACTTCAGCTAAAGCGTCGTTTAGTGACATTAGCTTAGGTTTTATGGCTCAAAGACCGTGCCCCTTAAACAACGTCTGCCTACCCCTTGCCACCTCTATAAATACCTTTGCTCATGCATACTGAAATCCGGCGAAATTCTGCACAAATGTAGAAAAAAAAAAAATTTACATTGAACGATTTCGCTTTTATTTCTACCATAAAATATATATCTAAAATTTGTTTTTGTTTCTTTTTTTTAACAAATAGAAAGTGAGCTAGATTATAAGCTTTTATTATGAAAGGTTCTCAAATTGTAGTAATAGATCATATAAACTGGTTGAAAACTGGTTAATATATGATATATTATGACATAAGTCTAAGTAGAGCTATAAATTTAAGCGCAAGTTTATGGCAAGTTTTAAACTTGTTAAATAAATTAATTGAAATGTTTGTAAAAAGTCAAAATTAAACCGAAAAAAATGGTATATTAATTTCTTTATAAACCTTTTCGAAACCAATTAATATTAATTAGTTATGAGATTAAGTATTTATATTTGATTGGCTAAAAGTTAGTAACTATTAAGTTTGGCCAACAAAAATGTGATTATTAAACTGCTTTAACCTACTATGAACTCTCGTTAGAGCATACAAATGTCGTTGCTTTGATTTAGATTTAGGTTTTTATTTTTTTTTTTTTTCTTTTTTTTTACTGCACCTGTTATGTGACCGGAAGTTGAGAGCTTAACAATTACGAGTTACATTTGTAATGAGATTTATCTAGTTACCAGACTATATAGTATATATAAAAGAGAAAATTTTCAACCCAATCAGAGCGTCTCCCACAGTTGACTAATGCATGAATATGCAACAACATTTAGATTAATTGCATTGCATGAACCCTTCTCTGACTTGGTCATTTCAACCATATACATTTATATTATAGACAATGTGAGTCAGCAGAGTTTTTGGAGTTTGGTAGCAGCATTTTAATTTCCCCCCATTGTTTATATGTTTATTTATGTATATATATGTATATGTAAACAATATATGTAGCAACTGTATGACTCAGCCAAGCAGAGCAAAGAGATTAGATTTCGCGACTGGCAAGTGCCGCCATGGCTGGCTGTCAACTGAGTAGCTTAGATTTAGTTACAATGCTTTATAAATATTTAAATACCAGTAGTCTAAGATTAAATACAAGTTGCTATACTTTATTTATAACAACCTTCATAATCTTTTGACTAAAAAAAAAACAAAAAATCTCTGCTTTAAAACTCTGTGGGGTGCACTTCACATCATAGAAATAATTTTACCATCATGTTATAATGAGCTCAGCTCAGCTCATCTCTCATATTCAATGAAATTTTTGGTCAGTTTAATGACTTTTTTTTTCTTTTTGAACCCATTAGTCATTGCCCATGAGAAATTTGAAATTGTATTAAATTGCCGCTTTAAGTATTACTGAAGAGCATTTGTACAAATGTGTTTAGCTGTGTGCGTGTGTGTGTGTGTGTGTGTGTGTAATGTAGTGTATATAGTACATTTAATTGGCATGTTATGAAAAATTGTGAATCATTTGTTAAAGCTAGTCATCAGCTGGTAAATAGCTTATTAAGCATTCAAAAGTATTATTTATATATGCCAACCTTGTGGTATAATTAATATAATTAATATTAAAAAGTATTATATTCAATTTATGACTAAGAAAAACTTATTCATATATATAATAAAGAAACCTTTTTTGGGTCATAAGTCTCTTTATAAAATTACATATATGGTATCCTTTTTATATACTACTTACAGTACTCCATATATGATTAATACTTTTGCTTCTATATTTGATATGCTATAGTTGTTATACTCACCACAAAGTTGCCAGCTTGACGTCTTCATTTCAACACCGCTGTACCACTTAAGGGTTAATAGTTAAGCACAGCTCAGTGCTGGTGGAAGCTTCATAATTTCTGTTAATCAACTGTTGCACTCGAAATTCTCACGTTGCGCAAAAAGTATTTTTTATTATGGTTTGTTTTTCATTTTGTTTTTTTGTTTTCCATAGAAACTATTAACACTTAATGCTTTAAAATAATAGTAAAGCATTTCCTTCTGTGGTTGAATGTGGCAGCATGGCTGTAATCAGATTAGACATTAACTCCGCCCATTTCCTTATGGGTGCTACTATTGTGATGCCCGTTGCTGTAGTATCTCAGGCTCATCACAATAATTCTGCACTTGTTGAATGCAACAACTAAGCAAACCAACCAACTGAATGACTGACTGACTGACTGAGTGAGTGAGTGAGTGAGTGAGTGAGTGAGTGAGTGAGTGCACAAGTGTATGAATGACTGACAGTAGACCAACCAAGTTAAGCATATTATGCATAACATTTACGTCGTCTCGTAAGTCTTTTATGGTCGACATCCTCATCATCATCACCATCACCATCATCATTATTATCATTAATATGTGTGTGTGTGTGTGTGTGTGTGTGTGTGTTTGTGTGCTACTGAAATTGTTCGCTCTAGAAACGCTAGTGAATAGTGACCCAGTTAGTGCCATAAATTAGCACAAAGAGACTCTCTGACAATTGGACGGACGCACTTAGAACGTTCAGCACAATGCACTTATTAAATACAAGTGCGACTATATGAGTGTCTTAATATACTTGAATACACGTATATACACACCTCAAATACATTTACACACACACACACACACACACACACACACACACACTGATTGCAAGTCAGTTCAACCTGACAAACAGTTTCTTCAATTGGGTCAAACGTGAGAGATGAAATACAAAAGAAAATGGGGGGAAAAAGTAAAACTGGCTATTAAAAAACCATCAACTATTGTTCAATATTAAGTTATTTTATAGGAATAATTAATCTATAGACGCTTTAAGCGATTGATATCGCTATATATACACACACACATACACGCACACACACTCACACTGCACATGCAGCTTAATTGATTGGAGAAAGTGACGTACAAAATTTGGCTGAGCGAACGGTTTTTTTTTATTTTGCCTGGGAAAATGTCTTCATCGAACCGGTGGCAAAGTGCACGTTGTAACTGCAATTGCAACACTCAACACTAGCAACAACAACAACAACTACAACAATAACAACTGAAAATGCAACTGCAACTAATCAACCGAAACATTGTAAATGTGTTAGATAAAACTCATTTTAAGATATATATACTCGTAATATAGTTAGGAGTATTCATTCGTATGTATATAAAGAGTACATAACAGTATAGTTACAGATCAACATCGTAACGTACAACAACAACAACAGAAACAAGGACAACATCAACAACAACGATTACGTTAACGATTACGACAATTGCAGTTACAAATTTGAATTTGAGTTAAATAAAAAATAAACAATTTTTGGGGTATATTAATTATTATAACATCCATATAATGATTGTTTTAAAGCTGCTCTTATGAAGTCTATAAAGAATATTACATATAATAAAATATTTAATGTTAGACTATAGTTAAAAAGTTAGCTGGTTGTAGATTGATCACTTTAGATAGTTTGTTATAGAGATTTATATTTATGATCAGATTTTAGCTCAAGGTAAAATTTTATAAAATTCCTTTTCACCTGAAAAAAGTCTTCTACTTATTCTAGTATCACTCAATTATGCCTTATACTGAAACTTATACCAATTATAAGGGGCTTTAAAGTTCAAAAGTTGTATATCAATATTTATACCTAAAGCTTATACCAATTTTTTAGGACATTTTTGCTACTAGTTCCACTTAAACACAGTTATATCCAAATGTTATACAAAATATAAAGAGGTCGGAAATTATGTAACTTTTTATACTTATAATTTATACCAAATATAAAGAAATCGAAGATAACATAGGTATTCATAGCAAAAAATGTATACCAAATGTAAAATTTCTAAATATATAATGATTTATACCTGAAATTTATACCAATTATAAATAAATGATACAATACACATTCTGTTAAACCTAAAATTTATTATACCTAAAGACCAATTTTAAAAAGATACATTTGAAAATTCGAATACACAATCTGTTATACCTAAAAGTTATACCAATTATTAAAAGTAGAGAATATGTTAGGTATGTAAAACACAGTTGTACCTAAACCCTATATATATATTTTAACATAAAGACTTAAAAGTTATACCATTTATAACATTAGTTCTAAACAAACACAGGTAAACCCAACATTTATACCAGTTATAAAGAATTTCAACTTACAGAGCCACTTAAGCATAATAATTCAATCCTATAACTTTATTTCTACCAAGTATGGGTTGGTCTAAAGAGAACTAACGTTTAAATCCTGTAAGTTTAGAGCTGGTTGAGTTATTAGCCAAGTCATTTGTGTGCTCAACGGGTTTTCCTGTTTTGAGCCCAGCCTAAAGCAGTTGTATTAGTCAAAGCTTATTCTCAGAAACTGTGAATGAATAAAAAAGAAAGAGAGAGAATAAACAAATGAATATACTTATATACAGATATTGATTACTATATAACTATTATGCTGAACTTCTGATTATGTCTTTTACTTAATAAATGAGCTTCTGCTATGAATCAGAGCTGTTATATAAACATGTCAGCTCCTTCTGAAAGTAAACTTCAATAATAAACAAAATGTCAAACATATCATTAATATTATATTAATCTCTTTTTCTCTATTTTTAACTTTTTTTTTAACAATTTTTTTTATACATTTCCCGTTTGGCTGTTTGTTGTTCGCCACATTTACAGCTACATTTGGACTGTATTGATCTATGGCTAGTTATTTTTTGTATTTTTTGATATTTTCTTTTAACTTTTATTTTTGTTGTTTCCCAGCTAGTTTTTCCGTTTGTTTTTCCCCAAATTGTTTATTTCGTTTAAGTCTTTTTATGTGCACTTTTTGTCGTTTTCTTATTTGTTATATGCTGCATTTTCGTACCGTTAGCGTCAACATTTTTAATAGTTTTGTTGCATTTGATGAACGTATTCAGTACTTGCCCCTCTACCCCCAGGGGGCCAATGGTTAGTGGCTGGCCGGTGTCCAGTGCCAGGTACCACAATTTACTCACCTCATTTTCCCCCTCTTTCTCTCTACTTGCAATCCTTTAACCAAACTCGTTTACGTCTCGCTCTGCGATTTCGCCGACGCTAACAACATTGCCGCTCTCTATCTCTCTCTTTCTTTATCTATACTCAACTCTTTCTCGAAATGTATGTGTGTGTATCTTGTATCTATTTTGCCGTCTCAGTCTCAGTTGCAGTTGCAGTTTTACTGTCTTAAGAGTATTCCCCTCCTCTTTGCCTGCCCCATGGCTTAATTTATGAAAGTTTAAATGTTGCAGGCTGCCGCTTGCATTTTCGTGTCGCCTCTAAATCAGAACGGCCTCTAGTCCATGTCTGTGGCATCGGTAGTGCTCGACTGGTTGCTTATAAATATTTATTGTATCTGCTTATAGATGGGATATACTTAAAACAAACATATACACATACACATACATACATATTTGTATGTATTGGTTACATGTATGTTAGCAATTGGTTTGGTTGTGCCACATCCTTAAGCGGTCGTCTGAGCCACTGGCCTTATTCCAAATAAAGGAATTCCAGACACGGCTCGAAGCTTTTGACCATACAGAGTTGTTGTTACTACCTCTTGTTACGGCTGCTGTTACTGCCTCTTGTTGCTGTTATTAGCCGAAAGTAGAACATCGGCCTGGGTAATTGACAAAAGACGTGCGTGGTGGTTAGAAAGTAAACGCCAACATCGCATAGAATCCCCTTTATTGCTTTAAATTGAACTCAATAAAAAACACGCTTAAAATCGAAAACAATTTATTATTATATCTAAATAAAAACCAAATGCTTTGCTACAGGAAATGTGTCTGCAATTTATATATTTATTTCTCCCATAATGCGGCTTAAAACCAAATTCTGCCCAAAGAGCTGACTTGCTTTTGGTTTAAAAATAAAAAATAAACTCATGCAAGTCATTTGTTAGATATTTATTACTTCCTTCATTTATACCTTTCTATTATTATAATTTAACAAAAATTAAATAAATACCAGAAATCATATTGTACATAATCATATGCATATATCTATATATTCATATATAGGTAGAGCCCCTTTCAAGCTGTTGAAATTTTATAGTTTTGCCTGGCGTTTCATGTTAGCTTTGAATATTTCTTAATATAAATCCGAACTTTCTATATATAATATATCTTAATATATAATTTATAGATTAATAATAATTACATATAAATATTAAATAAATAATATTTATTAAAATTATCTAAAAATAATTAATTAAATAAAAATAATACAATATAATATATATATAACAAATAAAAAATATTAAAAAAAATAAAACAAACACAACTCACAGCTGTAAAAAAAAAATTGCATAATTTATTGCCTTAGTTCTTCTTCTTTTTAAGGAATTAATAAACAGAATTTAAGTTACTTTTATTGAAAAATAGAAATTTAAAAAAAAAATAGTTATTATACGTTTGAACATAGAAGTGAAAACTAGATTTCCTTTTTTTTTTTCAAAACAAAACTCATTTAAAGCAATAGGAATACTATCAGTAAGTGTGTGTGTGTGTGTGTGTGCGTGTGTGTGTGCACGCTTGTATGTGTTTATTCACAGAGTGTTTAATTAATATCCTTATTCTATATTCCTAGATGTTAAATTTGATATAGTGATCAACGCCAGTTCCCATAGCACTTATCATGTCTGAGAAGGTAAGCAACGCCTTGGCTGCTCAGTTGCATGCACATGCACTGGGTACATCGAATGATGCCGCCTGCCATGTGCAGCCATTGGTATCCAATGCCGCAAAGAATGCAGCACTCTCATATGAAACGGATGCACCAGCTGCTGCAATAAGTGCACAATTGAATTTTAAAGTTATACCACATGACAGTTTGGTCGACTTAAATTTGGGCTTGGGTGGCGGCTATCAGGATATGTTTGCTTCAATGAATACATCACAAATCTCAAATGCCTCGACAGAGTCCAGCTGCAGTCCACCAGCTGTGAGTGGTGCAGCAATTGCTGCTGGAGCACCACCAAAACCTAGCAGACACATGGCTGTTCAGCCACTGAATAGCGTAAGTCTGCAAAACGAAGTTGGAAATGATATTTTAATTTCATAATGAACCTATTTTAATGATTTGTTTTAATTTTTAAATAGAAATCGTGTCGCTTTCCCAAGCTGGAGGAGTGTGCACACTTCCATTATGAACGTGTGCAATTGGGTGCACTTTCGGTACAGCTGTTGGATGATAAATCGGAGCAACTGGGCAGTAGCATTGCCTCACAATCGATTGGCGGCGAACTTGTGCATAGCTCACTACGTTCTAGTGGCTTTACGCCGGAAAGCTGTTGGTTCATAATACGTGTTTGTCCACAACGCTGTGAACCATTTCTGATCAAGCGAAGCTATGAAAACATGCAGATGCTGGATGAGATGCTGCATCGTTGTGTTTATGATCGCAAAATAAGCGGCCTAAGGAACATGTGCGATGCTGAGTTAGAGGAGGAATTGCAAAGCGAACAGGAAGTGGAATATGCGGTAGCCAAGTATCTGGAACGTTTCTCAAAGATTGCATCCGATTCATTAACATGCGGCACAATACTCACCTGGCTACAATTGGATAATAAGGGCAGACGTCTGCCACTGGCCGATGGTGAGACACAACGCACCATTAATACACCAGCTGTGGGTGCGGCTTATGGTGTGCGACGCTATCAAGCACAGGCGCCAGATGAGATTAACATTGAAGTGGGTGATATGATCTCAGTGATTGATATGCCCAGTCCAGCGGAATCGATTTGGTGGCGTGGCAAAAAATCTCATCTACAGAAATCCCTCTATGAGGTCGGATTCTTTCCACAGTCGTGTGTAGCAACCATTGGTGATAAGGTGCCACGTAACTTTCCAATGCCAGCCCCACTGGTGGGTCATCTGGATGCCTCACCCACCAAACCTGTGCTGCGTAAACATGGCAAATTAATTGCCTTCTTTCGCTCCTTCATATTGTCACGTCCATCGCGACGACGTCTCAAACAGAGCGGCATCTATAGGGAACGTGTGTTCTCCTGTGATCTATCAGAGCATTTGTTAAACAGCGGCCAGGATATACCCATGGTATTGCGTTCCTGTGCTGAATTCATTGAGAATTATGGCGTCATCGATGGCATCTATCGACTCTCCGGCATTACATCGAATATACAACGCTTGCGTCGTGCTTTCGATGAGGAACGTGTACCAGACCTTGGGAATCCCGAAATGAAACAGGATATTCATGCAGTTAGCTCGCTGCTTAAAATGTATTTCCGTGAACTACCAAATCCTCTATGCACCTATCAACTCTATGACAACTTTGTGGAGGCCATTCAAGTGAAGGCGGACGAAGCGGATGAACGTTTGCGTCTAATGAAGGAAACTGTACTCAAACTGCCACCACCACATTATCGGTAAATTATACAAACATATATCTATAAATCATTTAAAGCCACAACAAAATATTTTTAAAAATTGCTTTATTCACATATCAAATAATTTGATTAATTCAGCCGATAGGTAAATATTTGTTGTATAAACCCTTTGAACAAATTATCTCTATACTCTTCACCTAAAAGTTTAAATGTACTAAAGGTTCTAACCAAGTCAGAGACTTCAGGGTTATCTAATAGTGTATACATCACTGGCTCGACCAATCTTAGAAAAGTTAATATAGTTTCATTTGAAACGCGTTTATATTCATTCAAGTGTAAATCCAGACCTCCACTAGTGCAGTTATTTAGAGTTCGCTTTAAAGTCTCCGCTTGTGTCTGAACACTAGCAAGCATAAGATATTGTAATTGATCTTGTATTCCGGTCATCTCAGTAAACGTCAAATTACTAATGCTTACATTAACTCGATCCAGATAACGTTTAGCCCATTCCTGGTAGTTTTTATCTAAATCTTGACAATCTACAGCTGATTCCATAATATATTTCATAATATTTAAACTCTGCTCTGAATAAATCAAATTATATTGCTCCGCCAATTTATATAACTCAGACACTACTTCTCTACCCTTGTAAGTTAATATTAATTTTCTAAATGCTACAAATTCCTCTTTACGACGTGATTCTGATGCGTTGATAAAATGTTTAAATGTTTTAAATAATCTTATATCCTTTTCTTTAGCTTCACTGCTCACATTTTGTAACTTCTGACTAACTTCGTTCTCAAATAATTTCAGATGATCTTCAGTCCTTCTATTGAATTCACTACGTTGTGCCTCATAACCACCGTTTGTACAATTATTGCAACGTTCATCGATTAACTCAGTTCCACCCTCGAGATCTTTAGGTGTAAAATAAAACGGTTCTGACAATCTTTTGAGTTCATTAATGTCATATTCCGTTAAATTATGCTTAATGGGGCTATAATGTCTTATCGCACCTCTCCAATAAGCTAGCTGATGTTCAATTGTCACATTACAATCGACTCCTATTTGCATTCGATAAATAGCCCAATCACATTCGATTTCTCGCACTTTCTTATACGTATTGCTGGCTTTTACTGCAACTTGTTCAAGTAGCTCAACATCCTGATTGGAGAAGGCACAGGCTAGACCCTATATAAATATATATATATATTTTCTTAGTTATATAATATTATAATGCGCATTGGTATCAAACTTACCCAAAGAGTCAATACTATTGACATCAGCAGCAAACGACCCATCTTCGTGGCAAGTTCCAGAGAAACTGTTGAATTCCATCGCCAAGCAACAAATTTTGCAAGATTTGAGGAAGCAGAGCTTTAGCTTATCGCCAAAGCAGAAAGTGTAGTCTGATTAAAACTATATATGTATATATTATATATATGTATATATATATATACATATATATATATATAATATATATATATATATATATAAATATGTATATACACTGTGACCTCGATAATTTGGACAAATAGTATATAGCCAATGTCTAAATTATTCCGTTGTGTTATTGACCGAAGTAAAAAAAAAAAAAGAAAGAGATTAATTTGCATTCATTTCACATAATTTCTCTATTCTAATAATATTCAAACAATTCAATATTCAAAGAGTATACTTATAATTTCGAAAAAAAAAGAAGATATTTGCAGTTTTCAGAGTTTGATTCGGAATGCGTGCTATGTTGGAGAGTAGCATTAAGCTGCTACTCTTCTACCTATTTACTACACCTTTCCTACTTGTTGATTTCATTTTCCTGCACAGATTCATCCTCTTTATCTCTGTTTTACTTTAAACATACAACACCATCGTTTACCATCATCATTTACTCAATGCGTGTCTGCTGCACCTTGAACCGTATGATCTGTTATTTCGTCTATAGAATTGGGCGTGGTGTTGTGATAAGGGAAGATCATCTATTGAGTGTCAGTCTTTAACACCCATAATTTAAAACTGTACTTAGTAATTCAAATTATTTAAGTGGGCAAAATGTCAACGTTTTCACATTACAGAAAATTGATATTTAATTTTCCTCGTTGTCCGATATTAAGAGCGTCAGACCTATAGAGATTGTACTATATGTATTTAACATATATATAAACAATATAGAAAAGTACCTAAGAAATATTTACATACTTAATATTAAAGTCATTTAAAGCCACAAAAAAATAAAATATTTTTGTATATATTACTTTATTCACATATCAAATCATTTGCTTATTTCAACTGATAGGTAAATATTTGATATATAAACTGTGTAAAGAAGAAATGTCTGTATTCTTCAGGTATAGATTCAAATGAAGCAAAGGTAATAACCAAGTTGGAGACTTCAGGTTTATTATATAGTGTATGCATCACTGGTTGGGCCAGCCTTATAAAAGTTAATATCGTTTCGTTGGAAACACGGTTATATTCATTCACCTTTAAGTCCAGGTTTCCTCTTGTGCATTCATTTACACCTTGCTTTAAAATCTTCAGTTGTCCCTTATCTTTACGCGTCGTTAGATATTGTAATTCCTCTTGTATTTGGCTCAACTCATTATTTGTCATGTTCTTTATGCTTATATTAACTCGATCCAGATAACGTTTAGCCAAATCCTGGAACTTTTTATCTATACTTTGACAGTCTACAGCTGATTCCAAGACGTATTTTAAAATATTTACAGTCTGTTCTATATAAATCAAATTATATTCCTCCGCCAATTTATATAACTCAGACACTACTTCTCTACCCTTGTAAGTTAATATTAATTTTCTAAATGCTACAAATTCCTCTTTACGAGGTGATTCTGTTGCGTTGATAAAATGTTGAAACGATTCAAATAATCTTACATCTGTTTCTTTTGCATTACTGCTCACTCTTTGTAGCTTCGGACTAACTTTTTTCTCAAATAATTTCAGATGATCTTCAGTCCTTCTATTGAATTCACTACGTTGTGCCTCATAACTACCGTTTGTACATTTATTGCAACGTTCATCGATTAACTCAGTTCCACCCGCGAGATCTTTAGGTGAAAAGTAGTACGGCCTTGCTAATCTTAGAAGTTCGTTAATATCATATTCCGTTAAATTGCGTCTTATGGGATGATAATCTCTTATCGCAGCTCTCCAATAAGCTAGCTGATGTTCAATTGTCACATTACAATGGACACCTGTTTGCATTCGATAAATAGCCCACTCACATTCGATTTTTCGCACTTTCTTATACGTATTGTTGGCTTTAACTGCAACTTGTTCAAGTAGCTGAATATCTTCATTAGAAAAAGCACAGACAAGACCCTATAATGTACTTTCTTAGTTATATAATATTATAATGCGCATTAGTATCAAACTTACCCAAAGAGCCAAAACTATTGACATCGGCACCAAGCGACGCATCTTTGTGGCAAGTTCCAGACAAACTGTTCAATTGCTAAGCTACATATTTGGCAAGATTTTTGTGAGCAGAGCTTTAGCTTATCGGCACAGCAGAAAGTGTACTCTGATTACAACTAAATACATATATATTATATAGAGGTTTATATATAAATATGTAAATAAAGTGTGACCTCAATAAGTTAGACTAATAGTATATAGCCAATGACTAAATTATTTCGTTGTTTTATTTATCGAAGTAAAAAAATGGAAAGAGATTAATTTGCATTCCTTTCACTTCATTTCTTTATTCGTACTATTTTGCAGGATATATCAAATTTTTGAAATGGGAAAAAAAACATTTCTGCATTCCAGAAAATATTCAATTTTCCTTGTTGTCCGATATTAAGAGCGTCAGATCTATAGAGATTGCACTGTATATATTTAACATATATATAAACAATTGAGAAAAGTATATTTAATATTAAAGTCATTTAAAGCCACAAAAAAATAAAATATTTTTGTATATATTACTTTATTCACATATCAAATCATTTGATTATTCGAACTGGTAGGTAAATATTTGTTGTATAAAATCTCTGAAAAGAGCATCTCTATACTCTTCACCTAAAAGTTTAAGTAAACCAAAGGTTCTAACCATGTCGGAGAATTCAGGTTTATCTAATAGTGTCTGCATCACTGGTTCGGCCAGCCTTACAAATGTTAATATAGTTTCATTTGAAGCGTGTTTATATTCATTCAGCTGTAAATCCAGACCTCCTCCAGTGCAGTTTTTAAGACCTTGCTTTAAAGTCTCCATTTCTTCCCGCTCACTATCAATCGTAAAATATCTTAAGTAATCTTGTAGTATGGCCATTTCACTATACGTCAAATTTGTATTGCTTTTATTAAGTTCACCTAGATACCTTTTAGCATATTCGTGGTAGCTTTTATCTAAACCTTTACAATCAAGAACTGATTGCAAAACGTATTTAAAAATATTTACAGTCTGCGCTGAATAAATGAAATTATATTCCTCCGCCAATTTATAAATATCAGACACCACTTCTCTTCCCTTGTAAGTTAATATTAATTTTCTAAATTTTACAAATTCCTCTTTACGATGTGATTCTGTTGCGTTAATAAAATGTTGAAATGCTTCAAATAATCTTATATCCTTTTCTTTAGCTTCACTGCTCACATTTTGTAACTTCTGACTAACTTCGTTCTCAAATAATTTCAGATGATCTTCAGTCCTTCTATTGAATTCACTACGTTGTGCCTCATAACTACCGTTTGTACAATTATTGCAACGTTCATCGATTATCTTAGTTTCACCCGCTATGTATATAGACGATGTAATATAGTAGGGCTCTGACAATCTTATAAGTTCGTTAATGTCAGATTCCGTTAAATTGTGTCTTATTGGGCTGTAATGTCCTATCGCACGTCTCCAATAATCAAGCTGATGTTGATTTGTCGCATTACAATTGATGGCTGTTTGCATTTCATAAAAGGCCCAATCACATTCAATTTCTCGCACTTTCTTATACGTATTTTTTACTTTTACTGCAACTTGTTCAAGTAGCTCAACATCCTCATTGGAGAAAGCATAGGCAAGACCCTATATAAAAATATATACATTTTCTCAGTTATATAATATTTTAATGCGCATTAGTATCAAACTTACCCAAAGAGTCAATACTATTGACATCAGCAGCAAGCGACCCATGTTCCTGGCAAGTTCCAGACAAACTGTTCAATTCAATAGCCGAGCAACAAATTTAAGATGATTTTGGACGCAGAGGTATAGCTTATCGGCAGAGCAGAACGCGTGGTCTAATTAAAAATATATATCCCATAGACACCATGTACGTTATATTTGCTATTTTTGTTCTTTTTTTAATCTATTATGCAAAACATCGTTTTTATTTATATTTTTTATTAACTGTACACATTTAAGTTCTAATAAAAATGCAATTTCATCAAGTAAGAAGTCCGTAGTCGAGTGTACCCGACTACGAGAGCCCCGTACTCATACATACACACAGTTCTGCACGTACTTAGCCATTGCGCACCCCCCACTCTCTATAGCGCGGTACTTAATGTTGTATAACTTCCGTGTTTTTTGTTCAATCTTAAAGAAATTCACAACGTAGATCAGGAATATTCTTATTAATATGTGTGCGAAAAAGATCGAAAAAGATTTGATCGGTTGAAAATTGTGCCTTATAATTGAATTTTTTGAATTTGCGGTGTTCAGGGGAGGAAATTCGAAAATCTTAAACAAACTCGTATAGCGTACGAACATAACGAATCTAGATTCCAAATTTTATTGCTCTAGCTCTTATTTTGTGCACACTACTAACCCCCCGGGCCCCATAAAACCACTTTTAATGATGTATAGCTTCCGAGTTTTTTGATCAATCCTACCCAGATTTACAACATAGTTCATAAATGGTCTAGTTATAATGTGTACCAAGAAATTCAATCGGTTGAAAATTGTGCTTATCTGTCCTTTTAATATGAAAAACAAACTCGTATAACCTACGAACATAACGAATCTAAGTTTAAAAATTGGTTGCTCTAGCTCTTATAATCTCTGATAAACAGGCGTTCATATTTTTATATACTTTATGGGGTCTCCGATGATTATTTCTACCTGTTACATACTTTTCGATTTTGCACATTTCCAATAGCTCCGCTTTGCTTCTTTTTTACAAAAAGGCAAAGGGTCTAATAACATAGATTGAACTAATATTTTTGAGATCCTTATAAATGCTTAGGTCAGCTAATTTATATCATACTATTCTTTTCTTTTGTTAAATATAATATTGCTAAGATAATATTTCCAAAACAATATTGTCTTAATATTTAAACTAATATCTACTACTTTGTTTTGTTAATAACGACACCACACCAGCCACTTTTTGATGATATCAGATGCCTGCATTTGTCAATCGGTATGGCATACTAAGCTCTCTTCACTTTTTCGTAGATCATGTCAATCTTGATGATGTTGTGGTTGATATTTATAATAAAGTTGTGGTGGATACTATACTAAAATTTTTTTGTTGCAAGCCTGAATTTACAAGCATATTTTCTTCTGTCCAGGGTAGCAATACTACAAGCAAAATATTCACATAATTCACCAAAGTAAGGGTTCCCTAAATATGATTCAGTGGACCAAATGTGTTCCATGTTATACATTCCACTTTAGTGAATTTTCCGCCTATTTAATACACTTTTCCTTGACTTCTCTTTATTAATATTGCGTGTCTGTTGCGGGTTGAACCGCATGATCTGTTATTTCGTCTACATAATTGGGCGTGGTACTGTGATAAGGGAATATCATCTTCCAAGTCTCAGTCTTTAATGCCCCTAATTGAAAACAATTAACTTTTTAAGTTTCTATGTAAAGAATAAGAAGGAAAACTTACACACTTACTATTATTAAAGTAGGAGAAATGTCAAACTATCCGCGTTACAAATAACATTGAACCCAATTTGATATTTGAATTAGCGTCTTACCTATAGAGATTGCACTGTATAATACATTAATATAAACAATAATGAAAAATACCTAAAATAAATATATATATATATATAAAGTAATTTACAACACACAAAAAAAAAGTATTTTTAAATTGCTTTATTCACATATGAAATTATAAGATTATTCCGACTGGAAGGCATATAACTGTTGCATAAATGTTGTAAAGAAATAATCTCTATAGTCTTCACCGAAAGTATCAAGCGACGTAAAGGTCGTAACCAATTCGGAAGCCTCTCGGCTGGTATCTCTTGTAATCTGTCGTATCAATGGGCGGGCCAATGTTATAAATGTTAAAATTGTTTTATTTGAATCGCGTTTATATTCATTGAGCTTCAACTCCAAAAGTCCCTTTTTGCACACATTTATGAATTCTTTTAACGATCGCAACTGCTCCCTGCCTTTTACCATTAGTTCATCTAGTAATTCATCTTGTAGTTTTTTAATCTCAATAGTTGTGATATTTATATTATTCGCATTAATTCGATTCAAAAAACGTTGAGCCATATCCTTGTCGGTCTGATTTATACCCTGACAATCCACAGTTGATTGCAAAACATATTTTATAAGATTTAAATTCTGCTGCATATAACTCAAATGGTATTCCGATCCCAATTTATATATATCATAAATCAATTTTCTATCATTTAAACTAAGTATATAATTTCGAAATGCTAAAAACTCTTCGTAACGACTTGAATTTTTTAGATTAATAAATTTTTGAAATGCTTTAAATAATTTTGTTTCTTTTTCTTTTGTTTCATTACTCAAACTTTGTAGCTTCGGACTAACCTCATTCTCAAATAACTCTAAATAATTTACTGCCCTTTGTACGTATTCAATTCGTTTTGCCTCAAAAGTACCGTTTGTACATTGATTGCACCGTTTATCGATTAACTCTGTTCCACCCGAGAAGTCTTTAGGTGAAAAATAGAACGGTTTGGACAATCTTATAAGCTCAGTTATGTCATATTCCGTTAAATTGTGTCTTTTAGGATAATAATGTCTAATTGCTCCTCTCCAATAATCTAGCTGATGTTCAATTGTCACATTACAATCGATACCTGTTTGCATTCGATAAAACGCCCAATCAGAATCGATTTCTCTCATTTTGTTATAAGTATTATTAGCAGTTACTGCTATTTGATTAAGTAGCTCAGTATCCTCTTGGGAATATGCACAGGCATTACCCTAAGTTAGTAATAATATAATTAGTTTTATAATCACATAATGCGCAACAACATTGAACTTACCCAAAGAGCCAAAAGTATTGACATCAGCAGAAAGCGACCCATCTTCGTAGCAATGCTTAGACAAACTGTCCAATGTCCAGCAAGAAATTTGCCAAGCGTGTAGAAAGCAGAGCTTTAAATTATCAGCAACGGACAATGTTTTTTTTTTCTGATAACCTACATATACTTAAATACTTATTTATTTATATATTAAACCAATATAGACGAGAAGCTTAAATATGTAGAAGTACTGCTCTGCTTTTCTAACAATTTTTAACAATTTATTGGCGACGTCCGGGTTGGACAGCCTCCGTTCTTTTGTTTTAATTTTTAATTAATTTTTTTTTTTTCTAATATATTTTTTATTTCTTTTTCTTCTTTTTTTATTTTTCAAAACACGTGTGAAATGTTTTGATAATGGACTGTACTGAAAACAATGGTGTAAGAGAAAACTTCCCCCATTTATCCTAAAAATAATTTTAAGTCAGAAAAACAGGAATTCGTTTTTAAAATGTTTTATTTAAAAATAAATCATTTGATTATTCCTTCTGGTAGACATATAAGTCCTGCACAATTTTTTCTAAATAGTATTCTCTTTGGACTCTTTGAAGTGTTCCAAGTAATTCAATATCTGAAAACAAATCTCTAGCCTCACGTGCGGTATATTTTGTAATCTGTCGCGTCTTTGAGAAGGCCAATCTTACAAAATTTCGAGTAATCTTTTTAGAATCGCGCTTATATGCATTCAACTGCAACTCCAGACCGCCTTTCGTGCATTCATTTACAGTTTGCTTTATATCCCTCACCTGTTGACTGCTTTTTATCGACAGTTTGTTTATTAATGTATCTTGTAGATCTTTAATGTCATTAGCTGTTAAATTTCCGTTATTGTTTTTAATATGATTTAAATAATGTTCAGCGATATCCTTGTCGGCTTGAAGTATAGCCTGACAATTTATAGTTGATTCCAAAATGTATTTTATAACATCTAATGTTTTCTGCATATAATTTAAAAAGAATTCCAATCCTAATTTATATATATCAAACATCACTACTTTATCCTTCGAAATTAATATATATGTTCGAAGTATATAGAACTCTTCAGAACGACTTGAGTTTTGTAGACTGATAAACATGCGAAATGCTCGAAATAATCTTGGATTTGTTTGTTTTGCGCTGATGCTCAAACTTTCCAGCTTTGAACTAACTTCGGTCTCAAATATTTGTAAATAATTGTTTAATCTTTGTAAGTGCTTAAAACGTTTGTGTTCAAAAGTACCGTTTGTACATGTATTGCAACGTTCATCGATTAAAGCCGTTCCACCCGAAAGATCTTTAGGTGAAAAATAAAGCGGTTCTGCTAATCTTTTAAGTTCAGCTATCTGTAATTCTGTTAAATTGTGTCTAATGGGCAGATAAGAACTAATCGCACCTCTCCAATAATCGAGCTGATGTTCAATTGTTACATTACAATCGATACCTGTTTGCATCCCATAAAAGGCCCAATCACAATCCATTTCTTGCACTTTCTTAAACGTATTATTGGCTATTACTGCTGCTTGGTTAAGTAGCTCAATATCCTCTTGGGAATAAGCACAGGCAACACCCTTTAAAACATATGATATATTTTCTTAGTTATATAATATTACAATGCGCATTAGCATCAAACTTACCCAAAGAGTCAAAATTATTGACATCAACAGCAAACGATCCATTTTCGTGGCAAGTTTCAGACAAACTGTTCAAATCGATTGCTAAGCAACAAGTTTGGAAAGATTTAAAGCAGAGCTTTAGCTTATCGGCGGAGCGGAAACTGTAGTCTGATTAAAACTATATATATATATATATATATATATATATATATATATATATATATATATATTAAGTCATCCCAATCTCTACTATAAGAGTTTGTTTTGTTTTTATTTGCAGCACATTAAAATACTTGTCGGAGCACTTGAACAAGGTATCGCAGCATCATGAACGTACTGGAATGACGGATAAGAATTTGGCCATTGTTTGGGCACCCAATTTGCTGCGTTCCCCGGCATTGGAGTCTGGAGGTGTGGCAGCATTGCGTGGTGTAGGCGTACAGGCTGTGGTGACCGAGTACCTGATACGTAATTGTCACAATATATTTGATGCACTCGAGGATCATAATGCTCGTTTGAGTATTGTTTGTAATTCTGTGGCATCGGTGGCTGGGGGTGAGCTACGTCTGGAGTCATTGACCGATTGTGAAAGCCTTTTGGTGGAGCAACGCGAACAGGATCAATCGGTGGTATTGGTGGAACGTCCCAAAAGTTTGAGCACTGGTGGCGCCAAACTGATTAGCCTGGAGGAGGCACAGGAGAGACATTCGCGCATCGAATGCAGCGGCGATTTAAAACAATCGCTGCCCATCAATATGTTGGCCAGTGGCAGCCATAGCAATAGTGGCAGTAATCCCACTTCCTCGAACATTGGCTCCTACATTGAGGTAGGCGGCGGTCCATCAAGTCTGCCAGATAAGTATCATACGGTAATCTCTGTGCCGCGCAGCTGGCATAAGCGAAAACCAGACAAAACACCCTCCTGGAAATCAATATTTATGCGTAGCCAACGTCAAGGCAGTGAATTAGGTCCCAAGGGAATCATAGATGTGGCCACTAAGGAGCAAAGTGGCACATCCCGTGTCAGCTTCGTGCAGGCATCCCATGCCCATGCGAGCAAGGAGCTGTCCAAGCATGATAAACCCAAGTCTATTGAGCTGCTAGAGACTACGCGAGATGCACGAGACTCTGCATTAGGTAGCAAACCTATGGAGCTGTGCATTCGCTCCAATTCTATTGATAGCTTGCGCACAGTGGGACATTCGCGCAGTGTTTCACATGATTCGTACTTTGATTTGTTGCAGTCACCGCAACGTGGGCATGTGACCACCTGCCCATCGCGTGAACTGTCCGAATTGGGTTTGAATTTTGATCGCGAGGAGCCCGAAATGCGCATCTTCTCTGAGAGCGAATCACTTGTCAGCTCACCGCGTGTGGGTAAAGAGAATGTGCCACCCGCTTCAGGTTGTGCCACACGTCGTATTATGCGTGCACGTCCCGAAGAGTTTTCCAGTCAGACAAACAGCGTCAATCCCAGCCCCAAAAAGCAGCCACGCCTTAACCTATTGTCGCCCAGTGCAGCACGCACGCTGCCCATTAATCCACAGCCATGTGGCCATGAACCAGCTGGCGCCGAGAACTGCTGCAAGCGCTACAAACTAGAGGATCAACTGTCCGATATACAGTTCATTGACTGCGGCACGCCAGAGCATCCAACGTCAGTGCAGCAGCAATTTGCCAATGTTGAGGTGCATCCGCCACCAAAGCCGGCACGTGCAGCTCAAGTTCAGGTCACAGCAACTGCTCCCATTGGTGCTGGAGGTGCAGGTGCTGCAACAGCTGCAGGCAATACACGCTATAGCTATCCTTCGGTTCAGCTGGGTGCCAAGCGCAAGGAGCAACTGGCGGCTAAGGAGCGTTTCAGCTATCAAGGCACTTTTGCGCAGTCTGGCAACAAGCAGGAACCAACAACAGCAACTAGATCCTTGCAGTAAGTTTCAGTTTAATTCCAATATAAAAAATATATAACAATTGTATTTCTTTTTCTCAATAAGCAATGGCAAT
Source organism: Zygothrica quintamaculata (assembly GCA_037044455.1). Classification (NCBI taxonomy): domain Eukaryota; kingdom Metazoa; phylum Arthropoda; class Insecta; order Diptera; family Drosophilidae; genus Zygothrica; species Zygothrica quintamaculata. Next base: position 195,404 of record JBAMBS010002739.1, on the reverse strand, counting down.
GCATCACTACGTCCAAAGCCACGTGTCGAACTGTGCTCTGAGGAACAAGCACCAGTTAAACTCACTGTGCCTACACCCACAACACCAGCGCACAGTCCACGCTATTCGCTGCTGCTGTGCGATACGGAGAGCTCGGAGAATAGCTCGGCTGTGAATACACCACAATATGATATGGAACCGTTGATGTTAAACTCAGCCATATCGTGCATTTCGGGTGTATCATCCAACATGCAGCAGCAACAGTTGCTTTTAGGTGTGGATGCTACCAGCAGCTATATGGGCAGCTCGCATGAAAGCTTGGGCCAACATGTAAGTTCAACTGAATGTGCCAATAATCTGTACAATTTCTAGTAATTCTATTAATTCTACAGTTTAATAATCAGCATGACGTGGAACAACGTGATATGCATGCTTTGAAACGTGAGTTATCATTGGATTTGCAGCCATTACAGCCGCGTCTACCGCAGCCAGCGAATCGTGCAGCAACGTTGCCAGTAAAGGAACAGCTGCAGGCTAGCGGCATGTGCAGCTCACCGAATAACTCAAACTTTACGGATAATACTAGTCAGTCGGTGACACCCAGCGAGTTTGGCTATCAGCATCTACAGCGTCATTTAAGCATGCATTCGCTGCTGGCCACGGAAGAGAGCTCGCCGCTGTATGAGGACTTTGAGCAGACGCCAAGCAATGCGTTAACGCCAACAAAGTTGCAACTGGCAACGATTAGTAGCCCCATCAAGTCGACCATTAGTATAACTTATAAATCTCCAGAAAAGGAGAAGCCACCAGCAAAACCATCGCTGCTGCTGGAGACCAATTTTGATGAGCATATTGTGTATGAGCAGGTGAAACTGTTTCGAAATTCAGTCACTGAAGTAAATCAGTTGTTAAATGAGCGGCATAGTAAGTCCCTAAAACAGATTGAGGAGGAAGAGCAACAGCATGATGGAAGTGCCAGTCGAGCGGCACAAATGACACAAGAGCTGCTGGAACTGGAACAGGAACAGCAGCAGCAACAACAGAAGGAACAGTTAATGTATGAAAATATTGAACTACGTAAGCCGAAATCAGTTTATGAAAATCTACGTGGCGAGGAAATGAAACTCAATTCAAACGAACTTGAACTGGTCTTGGAGTCAGTAACGAAACAGTCAAGTAATGATAGAATCGAATTAGATAGTCTAGATAGTTTACCAAGCACTGAGCAAAATACTATGGAACACGAACAGCCCAGTAAATCTCCATCATTTAGCGTTAAGGAGCTTGCTAATAAATTCGAAAGCTCACCGGTTGAACAGTTGCCCAATTTTGATTTCACACAACGTGGCGGTTCTATGAAGAAACCCAATGAATTTGTTTTACCAGTACCAACGGCTCCTAAGCCAGTTATGCCAGCTCCTGTGCCGCTAAAGAAACTAAACAATGCTCAGAAGATAACCCGTTCACTGGATGAGAATGCATTTGTGCGTGAATTCGGTGGCAAGCAGCTTCAGGATGTGACAACATTCAAGCAACCCGAAGTGCCTGAGTTAAACAATAGACGCAAAAGCTTTGATTTTACGCGACCCAAAACATTGAATCCCCCCAAGCGTCTGCCTGGCATGAGTATCACTGAAGAGATTTGTCAGAAACGCACTGGTGAACCAGATATACCCATCACCACGCCCACTACAGAGAATCGCATCTCACTTATACAACAAAACAATGTGCCACGTGAGCAGCAGCAACACAAGTCCAATTCCTTGACACCAGTTAATCCACCAACTAGCGGTCGCAAGAGCGTTTTAACTGGCGTCATTCTAGATCGGGAACGCATTGATAAGATCAAGGAAGAACGTCGCCAGCAACTAACACAAAAATATCATGGTGACTCGCTTAAATCACGCTCCAAAACTGAACTCAATACGGATGACAACAATTTCCAGACACCAGATTCAATACGCATCAAATCCAAATCGCGTGGCGATATGCATACACTACAAAAGGATATGGACATGAATCTCAAACAGCTAGCACGTGCTGGTGCCGGTTCTGAAAGCACATTACATCACCATACCAGTGACTATGGTACACAGCGTGTGCGCAGCATTTCCGATGAGAAGAATCAAAATTGTGATACCAATAATGGAGGCAACAATACCAATATATCTGTAAGCAGTGTTAAGACAGCAGCTCAAAAATATGCTGCCAATAATGCACCAACAAACACATCAACAACATTAACAGCACCTGGAAAATTTGAGCGTGGTATCGGACGTGAGCGTCTCTCAAGAAACTCCATGCCACATACAGCTACCACAGAGAGCAATGCTAGTGTCAAGTAAGTAAAACTATATGCAACATAATAATATTAGTATATAAGATATAGCTTAGCGTTAGTTCAATAACTTTTTATATATAACATGCTGTCGGTTAACAGACTATATAATAATGTTAACAGTTGAGCTTATTATTGCACATCATTTTAATATGCGAGAAGTAGGTAATGTAAGGCCTCTTAAAACTCCTTAACAATATTTTGCATATTAATGTAAACAGTTTTATTTTTTATTAAAACTCTACATTAAAAATTTAACAAGGGTTTACTGGCTAACATAACATAGCATACAAATATTTAACAGTTTTCCATCAGTTACATAGAATAACATATTTATGTTAATAGTAGCTATTGTAGTAGTAGCTATTCTTTTTTTTTTCCATTTAATTATATAATAAAACATAAAGAAGTCTTCTTAAAATTCTTAATTAACATAAAATGTTATTGCTGCTAACAGCACGCTGTTAGACGCCTGAATGTTGATAATCATAAATAAGTTCACAGAAAATCATCAGCTCCAGTGGCGCAATTGGTTAGCGCACGGTACTTATAATCAGTACTCTGTTATGTGAGCTATGCCGGGGTTGTGAGTTCGAGCCTCACCTGGAGCATGTTGAGTCGTCTATGTGGACGATTTTTTTTCATTTCTAAAAATAATTTCATATTTAAAAATATGAAATTAAATATTGAAATGTGTAAAAAAAAGTCCTGGTATCAAATTACAGCTAAAGAAAGATAAGGATATGAGCAACCAAATAAACTGAATATTTGATATAAAATAAAAAATATAGATTTTTTATAAAGTTTATTTATACAAATAATATTTTATTATTTAATTTATTTATTAAAAATTCCAAAAAAAATTTAATAATTTATTTAAAAATATTAATTAATTAATTATTAATTTATTTATTTTATTAAGTTTCTGTTTAAAGATTTGAAACAATGGAAATTTCTTAGTATTTGGCAGCACAGTGTAGTAAAAACTATCGAATACATCCAATAAGTTATCATTTTCTTTACGATTAAGTGTATTCTCACTTAGTTTCTTCAGCTTGGTTTCAACATCCTTTTCATAGGGTATCATTAAGTCACTTACTACTTTTTCTTTTTCGGCCAAGAGGTTATTACGTGCAGCCATTCCACATTCATTGGTAACATGCGTAAAGGTATAGGGTATTACTGTTACCATATCGTTGATTTCAGACTCCGTTAGTGTAGCAGATCGATTATGTAGCCAGGCGTTAACAAAGTGTAGTATTAATTCATTATTTTCTGTACAATTAACCATTACTTGTCCTGCATTAACAGTCAGTTGCAATACACTGTTATAGATTGCATTGTAAACATTATCGTTAAGCTGTTTAATTTCATTCAGTAAAAGTTGATCTCTGTGCTTTCTTATATTTTGCAATAATTGTGGAAAATCATAAGAAATTGTATCCATATTCTGATACCTTTTAAAGTAAGTTATATATTCGTTTTCTTCATGTTCAAACTCAGTTTCACCGATCAACTTTAACATACTATCATGAGTAGCATTATTGAAGCTTCTATGAATTGCATTAATGGCTCGAGTACATTTGTCATAGAAATATTCTATATTATGATTTTCTATTATTGTAGTACTACTGATACTATCTCTAACACGATCGTGCAGAAAATTAATTTCAAATTCCCTTTCTCCATCTCCATTTTCAAGCCAAAGTATCCAGTGTGCCATAGCTCTTCTATCTGCTTCATCACTAAGTTTACCATCTAAACCGTATTGAGCTAACTTTAAAAATAAATGTAATTTGACTTTTATTTGATCTCTTTGTGCCCGTTCAGCTAAATTTGTGATTTCGTCGATTATAGCCAAATTCTCCGATGATATTGCACTTGCAAGTGCCTATAAAATAAACAAGGATTAAAATAAGAAATCCTTACTTTCTTTTTTATTAATCTTACCAAAAAACCAACAAGCACCAAACAATTAAACACCACTCGACACATTCTTAAAGCAGATTAAAGTAAACAATATTTTTGCTAAAGAATACATCCTCTTTATATATACGCAAACCCAAAATTTATCAGCATTTGTATAATACACAGATTAAACATGATTCATATTTATATATGCCAGGGCTAATCAATGTTATTAGACTGCTGCGTATTAAACATAAGTCAGCGTAGGTCAATTACCAAAAGCTGCACGATTTTTCTGATTACAATTTTGGTTAAAAATTATTTTGAAATAAATTCCAGGAAATTGAATTAAATATTTTAAAAATAGAAATATTATTTTTGAATGCAAAATATTAATTATAAATAAACAATTATTTATTTTTATATTATATATTTTTAATTTTAATTTGTTTTTCATTGCAGCAACAGAGAAAAGATCTCACCACAATTCTCGATTCGTGATGTGACCGCAATGTTCGAATCTCGTTCACAAAACCAATAGGCTAAGACATAGCTTAACAACAAATCACAACATCGAAGGGAAGCGAAACAAAAACAATAAACAAAATACTAAATTAATTTTAAAATTAATATATATAAAAAATGATGAAAGAGAAAGTGAAAGAGGAGCGGCCGCGTTATATAATTTATTTAGTTTTTAAATTAACAAATGTATATTCTAAGATTTTATTTTCGGTTAACACATACAACATTTTGGACTGTTTGTATATATATATTATCTATAAACATATATAAAAATATATATACATATATATAATATATAATGGATGTTGGTCCAAGTGTTTCCAAAGACATAATGAAAATAATGAACGCCGCTGGACACTGACAAATGGGCAAAATTTTAAATTTTGTTTAATAATAATTATAATTATATATTTTCAAGTAAATGACTTAAAAAAAATCTTAAAAAAGGAAAAACAAAGAAAAAGACCCAGCGTCAAATGCAATTTAATACTGCATTAGACGAAATTAGGTGTTAAGTTTCATATTATTTGTATAAATATTGCATTTTACTTGACTTCAATTCACTTGTGTTTATTGTGTGTGATTTATATATATATATATATATATATATATATATATATAGATCTATGTGTATATATATACACATATTTATGTATATATATTATTTTTTTGTTTCATGAATGTTTGTTTATTGCAAAAAGTTTTTTTGTAAAAGTAAAAAATTAAATGTGTAGAGTGAAATACGCTGAATTTTTTACTTATAGTTTTTAAACATTTATTCTTATTATTAAATTTATGCATTTTGCAGCAACTTTGAGCGAGTTGCCTTAAGTTGATTATTATACGATTAATTTATATTTAAGCAAAAAGAAAAAAATTTATAATAAATTCAATTCATGACTTTAAATTATTTCTTATTTTCAATATATATATATATATAAAAATTTATATATATAACCCTGTATATAATATACTCTGATACTGCTTCGGCTTAAATATAATATTAACAAATTGCTGTGTACAAAAAGTTGACAGATTTGTCTGAGATTCTATAAATTAAATATATTAAAATTTCCTGATTATTTCCGTATGTAGCTTCTTTTAAACAGTTTATATATATATATAGATATATCAGATTTCTGTAAAACACTCTTGAAACAAAATGGTTGTTTATAGGCTAAATATGGTAATGCTTTACTATTAAATGTAAACTTAATAAAATACTCCTTAAAATACTTCCAAAAATGATGTTAGAATTAAAGTTTATAAAACTAATTTCATGACAAGTTTGTCAGGCGATGTACACAGCATAGAATTAATATGAATACTATACTTATGCTACTATATAAACTTGTATATGTCTTTGATAAACAAACAGTTAAAAGACCAATAATTAAAAGCCAATATAAAAAATTATATATAAATCATACTAAAAGTAAATGAAAGCGGAGGTTTTGTAATACAATTTTCAATATATGATAACCATATTCATCATATGGTTTCAATAACAAAATTCTTAATACTAGCTAAATTAAATCTAAACAAATATTAATTATGCTTTTAACTAACTGTTTATTTTGTTTTTGCTGAACTGGCTGCCAAATTTAAAGAAAGAACTAGAGAGACAGATAAAGCTAAAGCTGTTACAGTAACTGAAAACTGAATAAAATGTTTGTAAGACGAGTATATAACAATAACTAAATGAAAGCTTTAAAAACACACAAAAATATATAAAGTAGCATTTTGATATATTTTGATAAAAAGAAAACTAAATATACTCGAGCAAAATCATAGAATTTAGTTATTACTATATAATATAATATTGTACAAGAAGTTACAAGTCTGGTAAATCGATTTAAACTTTACAGTAGATAACATATTTGCAGTACATTATAGTACATATATATTTATAATATATATATATATATAGCAATAAAAATGATAAAACATTTTCTGTTAACTATAACAATAACTAACAATCGCAACTAACATAAAGACAATTCAATAAACAAAACAAAGCAAAACATTTTTTATAAGCAAAAAAACAAGCATCCAAATATAATAAAGAGCTAACTCCAATACATATTTAAGTATATATAAAAGACAATTAATTTTTAATTTGAAACAAAAATATAGTGGTAAGTTAGTCTCTTTTACTACTGAGAATTGGTTAAACAAAATAATTGCACTTCGCTTTGCTTAAGCACAAATAAGTTGGAAGAGAACAGCATTAAATATTATTCTGTGCTAACCCTTTTCGATGAAGAGTGCTCAATTGCAACATGTTCGAACGAATTTCAAACACGCAACGCAGAGAGTGTATACAGTATACATGTGGGATGCAACATACTTAAATCATACAAGTTGAATATTTTGTGTTCCACCACAACCGAGGCAAATCGGTCGTATTAAATAATTATAATAATATGAATTGGAAGTGTCACCAATAAATGTGCATCATCACATCTAATATTTATTATTAATGTCCCAGTAACATAAGTCACCGGGCACAACAAAAAAATTTTTATTTTAGACTCATTAGAGTGTTCCTCTCCACGGAAATCTTTAGTAAAAGGCGAAAGATTTATTCGACAATTGAAGAGAAACCAGAGTATACCAGGACAATACTTCACACCGACTTTACCCTTAGCTGTACTATAACTTGTTGGGAATTATAAGGGATATGTACAGGTATGCTGTAAAAACAACCCAGGTAGGTAGTTGAATCTACCTAAGAAGTGACCTTTACCTTAGAATTCCCAACATGTTATAGCATTCGTTCGTAGAGTAACATTTAATAATGTTTGAAAAGTTATCGCTTCTCGGCCTTATGGCTAAGATCAAAGTGTAGTATCTGTTCTTATCAGCTTAACATCTGATAGTTCCTCCATTGGAGGACAACAAATGTTAAACTGATTTTTGGAATCAGACGGAGTGCTAGGAGCTTGCTCCACCTCTGTCGCGGGTTGGCCCGGTATTGCAGTACCGCCGGGATTTAGCCCAACTAATTAATCAATTTATGGTTTGACCAACTACTTAGTTAATCAATGATATAGGGAACTATGCATTATGGTTTTCGTTACATTGTACTTCCGTTTAACAGATATATGTTTTATGTTACCTTAGGGAATGATAACGACATGTGCAAAAAAAGAAAATATATTTATTATAAAGTAATATAGCAACATTTATTAATTTATGTAAATTATAATTTATTACTAAATTAAATTAATAAGAAAATTTATTGATTTATTCCAAAATTAAATAATGTATTAACTTTATGCCTAAAGAGATGGAAAAATAGAAATTTCTTAGTATTATTAGGCAGCACCGTGTAGTAAAAACTATCGAATACATCCAATAAGCTATCATTTTCTTTACGATTAAGTGTTGTATTACACACATAACACAGCCTAATTAGCCGGGATGCCTAGAAGGAGTCAAATTTAATTCATTTATTTATTATTTATATATGTATAAGCTCTACAACTTAGTAGTTAGCCGGCGCGCCCCATTGGGTTTTAGTCAGATACAAAGGACACAAAGAGGTTTCTGAAGGCATTGGTTTCCTTAATAAACATTATTCATGTATTCTCACTTACTTTCTTTAGCTTGGTTTTAATATCGTTTTCATAGGGTATCATGAAGTCACCTACTACTTTTTCTTTTACAACCAAGAGCAACCATTCCACAATCATTGGTAATATGCTTATAAGTATAGAGCATTACTGTTACCATTTCGTTAATGTCATTCTCGGTTAGTGTAGCAGTTCGATTTTGTAGCCAGGCATTAACAATTCAATAAACAAAACAAAGCAAAACATTTTTATAAGCAAAAAACAAGCATCCAAATATAATAAAGAGCTAACTCCAATACATATTTAAGTATATATAAAAGACAATTAATTTTTATTTTGAAACAAAAATATAGTGGTAAGTTAGTCTCTTTTACTACTGAGAATTGGTTAAACAAAATAATCGCACTTCGCTTTGCTTAAGCACAAATAAGTTGGAAGAGAACAGCATTAAATATTATTCTGTGCTAAAAATGTTCGATAAAGAGAGCTAAATTGTAATTTGTTCGAAAGAGTTTTACACACGCAACGCAGAGATAGTCATCGAATACGTGGGAGCCAACATACTTACATCATACAATCGAAGCAATTCGGTGATGAGGTATTTCTAGTACATGATTATAGTTTTAATATATTATTAATAGGCCCAGTAACATAGGTCACCGGGCACAACAAAAAATATTATTTTAGACTCATTAGAGTGTTCCTCTCCACGGAAATCTTTAGTAAAAGGCGAAAGATTTATTCGACAATTGAAGAGAAACCAGAGTATACCATCATATCGTTTCTACTAGACTACATACTTAGCTGCACTATAACTTGTTGAGAATTACAAGGGTAGGGCTGCCAACCACACCTTTAAGAGCAATATGTATATGGAATACGAAGTGAATAAAGATAAATAAAATAAGAATAATCCAGGTAGGTAGTCGAGTCTACCTAAGAAGTGACCTTTACCTTAGAATTCCCAACATGTTATAGCATTCGTTCGTAGAGTAACATGTAATAATGTTTGAAGAGTTATCGCTTCTCGGCCTTATGGCTAAGATCAAAGTGTAGTATCTGTTCTTATCAGCTTAACATCTGATAGTTCCTCCATTGGAGGACAACAAATGTTAAACTGATTTTTGGAATCAGACGGAGTGCTAGGAGCTTGCTCCACCTCTGTCACGGGTTGGCCCGGCATTGCAGTACCGCCGGGATTTAGCCCAACTAATTAATCAATTTATGGTTTGACCAATTACTTAGTTAATCAATGATTTAGGGAACTATATATTATGGTATTAGTTAGGTTGTAGTTATGTTTTTATATTACCTCAGGTTTGGTTGTGCCGTTTTATTTTCAATTAACATGGATAAATTTTTATGGCCCGCTGTGATTTGAGAGAGGGGTATAAAAAGGACAACACGTGAGAAAATTAATTTGATTAAATTACCAGAGAAACGCACAACGGGACAACATTTTATGACAATATCGAGCTTATCGCCTTATAATCATCTGGCTACTTAATGTTGACGATGAAAGGACTCATTGAAAATCAGGTAGCTAAGGACATCTTTGTTCACTGTACTTGTATGCGGGTTGTAGCTGTGAATGCAGTAAATGATGTGCATAAGTGTGAAAACGTTTGCATCCTGCAGCGTTCAAAATAAACACAAACCCATATCCAAACTCAATACACATTCCAAACCCTCCGTTACCCCTGCCCATCTACACTATACTGTGTACTCTGTTTGCGTTGATTGACGCTGATAGGGCACGTGTTGGCAATTATTTGAGAATAAACATAAAGAGCTTCTGGTCAAATCAGATGACTTCTTGTTGAGCACGCCAGGACAACAGATTGCCAGACTACTTAAAATCTATACAATATTTGTATATGACAAATTAAGTTCCATACAAAGGTCATAAGTTAGAGTTAAAGAGTATACAAAAGTCTGAAAATAAGAAAACTAAAAAGTATAGTTTAAACTGAAGCTAAAAGCAACTTAAGTTACTTTGCAATAACTATAAGTTAACTGGCAGATAGCGTTTATGCTGAGCTTTAGTGCTTTACTTTAATTATATTGCTGGCTTATAGAGTGCATTAAACCTCAACTAACCCCTAAATCCTTTCAGCAAACAGTACAATTGTTTAGTAAATCAAATTTTATGACAATTATGTGCTGCAAATTAAATCAAATAATACATAGGTTGAATCAAACAAATGTATATATATAATTGTACATATATATGTATATACATATATTTATATATATATATCAAAATAACAAATTTTATCAAATTAGAGAACTCTGCTTGATGTGCAGTAGTCTTTGGGGTACTTGAATGCTGATAAAATCATTGAAAATGCCAGCAAATTACAAACTGAACTGAAAATGCCGTCCCTCTGCCTCCTCCACACCCCTCACTACTTTCAATGAAAATCATCGTGTGCACATATTTCGATGTAATTTAATATGTGGCACGCGTTTGAAAAAGTTTTTTTTTTGCTATTTTGGTAGCAGGACGAGCATAGTGAGAGCATAGGATATGCCTTGACTCTGTGTTGCGGCTCAATTGTTGCCAATGAAAGCAATTGTGTTGTGTTGTTTTGTTGCATGAAAACGTTTTGTGAAAGGGGGAGTCGGCGTGGGTAAGTTGAACTGTTGTGAGCTGAACTGGTAATTGCATTTGTTGGCACTCTAATTGTTTGGGCAGGCGGAACCGGGTAAAAGGTTATTCTGCCTAGGATAACAACAAGAGGCTTTTAATAAGCGTAAAGCCTCCACCTACAACACACATACTCCTGTTATTCTCGGCACTTTTGACACTCCTCACACAGAGCACTGAAAACTGAAAAGTGGCTTAGAACGTATAAAACTTTTATCCTTTGAAAGGGCGCTGAAATGGTCACATCCAGCATATAATTGACTGCAGCGGATTACAAAAGAGAACCTACAATTAACAATGGCATTGATTGAAGCGATTCATAGCAATACATACCCACATGCATATATACATACAAATATACATGTAATAAAATATATATACATATGAGTATATTATAATTAAATTGTCGATTGGAGTAAGATAAAAAGAGATATATTATTGTTAACAAGTTAATAATTTTGATTAATATGCTAATTTGAAGATTTTATATATATAGTTTTAAATATATAATTTAAATGTGTAACGCATATATAATTATAAAGCAGCTATACGAATTTTATCTACAGTTTATCAACTTGAAAACGATTTTACTTTTCATTCCAGTAATCAAATTGAACGAAATTTCTATTAAGGCAATTCTAGCATGGGTATATAAATATTAAGAAGATCGAGAGAAAGGATAATTAAATATATATTTTCCGCACTGTTTTATATAGTATTTTGATAGCCTGTAATTGTATAGACATAATCAATACTTGCGCAATTGCTCAATTCTTGCATCTAAAACAAAAAGCTTTACGTGCAACAATTGCTTGAGCGGTTTCTTTGTCGATAACAAGTACGTTAAGCTGCATGAATTTTGGCAAAAAGTAACGTCTAATATTTATTCATAAATTATCATAAATATTAATATATATTCATACCTATTAAATCATATTCATACATATTTATTTTATATTTATATTCATTTAAATGAAATTAAATGAATGTAACCTTTAAATTTGTATGCAAAAATATGCTTACTACTTGCAACAAACGCATAACTTGCACCAAAAACCGTACAAATTATGTGCACGCATCGAATTACTACTGTATTGTGATTAACTCTTAAGTTCTAGTGTCTCTTTACAGAGTTTTTTAAACACAATGATGTACAAGGGATGTGTGTTGCCTTTGACCTGTACAATATAAGGATATTGGCACTTGTGGCAAGTGCCTTACCCTATTATAAACAAAATACCCACAGCTGATAAAACTTGATGCTGCTTGCTTCAAAAGTTAATTTACTGAGAATCAAACTCAAATGCGGAAGCAAAGTGTGTGCTACTGAGTAGAAGTTTAGTTTTATTATTTTTATTAAGCGTGTAACCTGATCTTTGACACACTTCAGCTTTGATTTCAGGGAATTATGTGAGAAGATGTTGCAGCACAAAAGGATTTACCATGCAAACTGACATAAAATGTTGTAATTGCCATAAGGATAACAGCAAAACCAACTTGGGTTACACACACATACACACACGCACACTCTCTGTCTCTTAACCACAAAATGCTGCTGCAATACGATACAACATTTTTTGTTATTATAAAAATTAGGCTTAGCACGTCTGATGGGCACGTGCAATAGCAAAAAAATATAAAATTGGATACTAAATAGGAATAAAAGTATGAATCTATATTAGATTCTACTTTCACTATATTTTTATATGGGAGTAGAAATTGTTGAAGTAAAATTAGAGAGAGAGAGATAAAGAAAGCTTTAAAAATGCTTAAAAGAAACGCTCTTCCGCACGTTCATGTCAAATGGGAAACAATGAAACTGAAGATGTCAGTTCCGGGGCGCAGTTAAAGTGCTATCAAAACAAGCAAGGATGTGTCAGTTACCAAGGATACCAGTTGACAGCTTCATGTCCACTTTGTGTACTTTCTGCAGCAATGTGCAATAACAATACAAAAATAAAAAAGTAAAACCCATTTTACCTGTACATAAAATATTATCAAAGTTTGTTGTTAAAGCGACTTAATTGCATGCCCAATTACATTTGACAAAATTTCTAAGTCGTTTGCTAAAAATGTTAGAATTTTTTAATTATGATAAAGCTATGAGGCTATTATATAATCTAATAAAGGTAATCTTTTAAAATGTCAACAGTTTGTTGTGTGTAAAATTAACTTCAATTGGTTCTTGTTATTTACCAAGCTTGTAAACTAGTTTTTGTTTCAGTGTATTTGCCGTCTGTCAGTTGTCTACTCATACCATTTTCCATATACATATACATATATAATGCGCCCGCTTTAGGGCTTTAACCTAATAATGATGTTCGACTTACTTTGCGTGACTTATTTTATTAATAAAACGAGCAAATTTGTCTTGCTTTCTGGTCGCTTCCATAGCATATAGAAGCGGCAGCAACATCCTTTGACTGCTCGTTGCTGTCGTTATTGTTATTTTTCTTATTTCTACACTTTACACCCACGCACACAATATACAACTTATACACTAGACACACACATACATTGCAACAACTGTTTACTTTTATATATTAAACTGTGCACAGGACAAGGACAAACAGCTACTGTTACGGTCAACCCCAAAAGAATAATGCGCTGCGATTGGTTCAACTGTCAAAGGACACACCCTCTAGTAGCTGTGGAGTGTGACTTGTGTGTGTCTTTTTGGGCTCTGTGTGAACTATGTAAGGCTATGCCAAGTTGATTGAATTAGAACCAAGTATTTTTAGCATAATTGTCTGTGCTTAAGGCTTGTCCTTGTGGGTTGATTGTCATTTTAGGGCAGCTCATGCTAATGCCTATTAAGGCTTCATTAAGCACAAGTCTTTTATTAGGTACAGTTGTGCATACGTTCTGCATATACATATACAAATATATATATAAGTATATATATATATATTTAAAGAGCCAGAGGAACTGTAAGAGAAAATATGTGAAAAGCTATAGGCAATGTCAATGGCCAGCATAATATTACGTATACGCCGCATAGCAAACTGAATGATTAACTCAAACGCAGACAAGCAACGACCAAACGAGAGCTTCATCAATCATTAAATTAATTATAATAATTGTGGCATTTAATGAATTTAATGCATGTACATCAAGACAACAACACAATGGCGGCCATGACACGTTAAATATTGGCAAAATGGCGACTGTCACAGCCGAACAGCGGCGCGACGCTTGGCGGCAACTTTAATGTTTCAGGTGTAACCGTTGGCAAGCAATTTGCGGTTAACATGGGCCAATTAAACAAAGCTACACAGCAAGTGCATACCCATAACCCAGTTAATAGCCCAACTATCATATAATAGTTATATACATACACATGCATACATACATACATATAAAGTATATGTAGTTTTGGTAAAATTCCAGCATTATGGGAAGAAATGAAGCTGTGCAAATGGCTAAATTGCATTGTCGTTTTGTCTGGCAGAATGGGATCCATTGGTAGCAAACTGTTATCCTTTGTGAGAGAGGGAGACAACCATATGATACACATGCAAATGGGGGTGTGTTTCTACATATCTTAATATATATATCTATGTGTATATATATTTATATATATTTTTATTTTTTGGGTTGCTCTAAGCGACAGCAGAAGCACCAGCAGCACCACAACTGCATTGCAATTGCTTGGTGGTGGCTGTTTGCATCCTGGTATGATATATGCTATATTCAACTCAAGCTCGGGCTTTTGGACTCGTTTAGAACGATTTGCTTGTTGATGTGCGGTGATTGCCGCAAACTCAATGCGACCGTCAACGAGTAAACAACATAAAACGCGACGGCAACGGCAACGGCAACGGGACAGCATATATCAAAGGTTATTTAAGTTATAGGAATATGTCAACGCTTAATGAGTCCTCTGTTACAGCTGCAGTAGCAGCGGCAGCAGCAGCAGCAGCGGCAACAACAGCAACAAATACATCAGCAACTGTTGGTAACAGTAAAAATCCCGCCACAGCAACCACAATGTTAACCACAAAAACGCCATTTTCCATTGAGCATATTTTATTTCAAAATTTAAATAGTGCCACTAACAACAGCAACAATACAAACAGCCACAATAATAACAGTAACAATAATAATAATATAAATAACAATAATAATAGCAATAACCACAGCAATAACAATTATAATCATCAAAAGTACAATAAATATGCTGCGAAAAGTGCAAGGAGCAGCTCAAGTTCCATCTCCAGCACCAACTCCAACTCTATAACCAGTGCCAATTCCAGTGCCAATGCATATGACAATAATAGATATCCAAATGCAACAGCAGCGACGGCATCGATGCGTGCATCAGGCAGCCCAAGCTTTTCAGCGACGGGAAATGCTAGCGAGGATTATGTCAAGTCGCTACACAGCCAACGGTAAGCATATCTATATAAAAATGTGTTGTATATACCAAATATGATAACCCAGACAAAACTCTCAGAGTGTCATCTTAAATGTGTGAGCTACTGTCCTTTATAACTGTGCAAACAGTTTAACCCAAATGACAATTAAATATACACAGCAAAGTATATACACATGCGCTGTAAATATATATATATATATATATATCTATATATCAAATGATAACCTTATAAATTTATTAATTAGTTGGGCTAAATCCCGGCGGTACTGCAATGCCGGGCCAACCCGCGACAGAGGTGGAGCAAGCTCCTAGCACTCCGTCTGATTCCAAAAATCAGTTTAACATTTGTTGTCCTCCAATGGAGGAACTATCAGATGTTAAGCTGATAAGAACAGATACTACACTTTGATCTTAGCCATAAGGCCGAGAAGCGATAACTCTTCAAACATTATTACATGTTACTCTACGAACGAATGCTATAACATGTTGGGAATTCTAAGGTAAAGGTCACTTCTTAGGTAGACTCGACTACCTACCTGTATTATTCTTATTTTATTTATCTTTGTTCACTCCGTAGCATACTTTTACGTATTCCATATACATATTGCTCTTAAAGGTGTGGTTGGCAGCCCTACCCTTGTAATTCTCAACAAGTTATAGTGCAGCTAAGGATGTAGTCTAGTAGAAACGATATGATGGTATACTCTGGTTTCTCTTCAATTGTCGAATAAATCTTTCGCCTTTTACTAAAGATTTCCGTGGAGAGGAACACTCTAATGAGTCTAAAATAATATTTTTTGTTGTGCCCGGTGACTTGTCTTACTGGGCCATAAATAATACATATTAAAGGTAATGGTAAAGTTAAAATACATTAAATTAATCGCAGATTTATTAGTGAGTTTAAATGTATATAAAGATAGGTGGAAGAAATACATGTGAACATTGTCTAGATTATTTATTTTATTTATTTATTATGAAACGAGCTTATAAGTAAACTTATAAACTAGAGAGTTAGAAGCTTTGGCTGCAAAGGCCTTGAGCTGGTTGTCTAGATTAACTAATGTTTGATTATTTAAATTTTACATAGTTTTTTTACTTTATCGAATTCACGGATAAATTCCCTTAAAATCTTTATAATATTTCATAACATCAACAATGTTGCGGAGAAACCCTTATCTTTCAGAAGATCCTTTCTATTCTATGTCCTAGCTCTTCTTTGCAATTTTTATATTATTGCTCGATTGGTTAGTAGATTCTTACGTAATTTGTGCAAATTAATAAAGGATTAAAACGTCTTTGAATTTAGATAACTACTAAACACTGAAATTTTACATATATTCTGCATAGATTACAAAAGATAAAATTATTATCTTATATGAAAATATAAGACGACTTTGTATTTTCGAGTTTTCGGTACAGACTTGAGCTCTTCCAGCAAGGCAGGTCTTTCTATATTCAATCGTTGGAAATGTAATTTTGCAAACCCTAAAAGGATAGAAAAGACAGACTTCAAGGCACGACCCAAGCGGTATACCGATAGCCTTAGCAACTTCTCTGATAGTGATTCGAAGATTTTTTAAAACAATTTCACTGCTCCGCTTTAACGTTTTCATCACTTTGGGTGTTCCGGGCGAGGCTCGTCATTGGCATCTTCCTGGACATCTTCTTGGAACAGGTTTTTAAATCCTAATAATGTGAGATAGCAAAAAACAATTGATCATGTATGGCGACATAAAGGCGGCATAACACTGTCTACAAATCCTAACGATGACTCAACTCTGACCAGAATTTTGCTTTGCATTACGAACTATAAGAGGTATAATATTTTTTTGAGGGGACCCAAAATGTATGAAATTTTTACGAATTATCGAGTTTTTTTTTCAAGGGGACAGAAATTTTTACGAATTATAGAAAATTTCGAATTACCGGGGTATGAATATTATCGAGATCCGACTGTATATCGAATAGGAAAAACCATACAAAACTTTTTTTTTTTTTTTTATTATTATTATTAAGGAAGCCGAGGTCCTAAGACCTCTTTGTGTCCTTTTTATCAAAAAATTAAACCCAATTGGGCGCACCGGCTAACCACTAAGGTGTAGCTTATTAAATATAATTAAACATCAAATTTGCCTCCTTCTGGGCATTCGACTTATGAGGTTATGAGGTCGACGTCTTTTTAGGCGTCGTCCTGGGCGAGTTCTAGTCAGCCCATACAAAACTATCCGAGTATTATAAGTGTTAAATAACACTTTTAATCTATACCCTTAAAAATTATATTTATTATTTTATTGGGCTAAATCCCGGCGGTACTGCAATACCGGGCCAACCCGCGACAGAGGTGGAGCAAGCTCCTAGCACTCCGTCTGATTCCAAAAATCAGTTTAACATTTGTTGTCCTCCAATGGAGGAACTATCAGATGTTAAGCTGATAAGAACAGATACTACACTTTGATCTTAGCCATAAGGCCGAGAAGCGATAACTCTTCAAACATTGTTACATGTTACTCTACGAAACAAATGCTATAACATGTTGGGAATTCTAAGGTAAAGGTTACTTCTTAGGTAGACTCAACTACTACCTGGATTGTTTCTACAGCATACCTGAACATATCCCTTATAATTCCCAACAAGTTATTGTACAGCTAAGGGTAAAGTCGGTGTGAAGTATTGTCCTGGCATACTCTGGTTTCTCTTCAATTGTCGAATAAATCTTTCGCCTTTTACTAAAGATTTCCGTGGAGAGGAACACTCTAATGAGTCTAAAATAATTTTTGTTGTTCCCGGTGACTTTTGTTACTGGGCCATTAATAATAAATAATAAACATATATTCTGCATACATTCAATTAAAATTGTCACTATATATACTTAAATATATGTATTTCTATATATATTTATATATATTTCAGCACTCATCAGCAAAGAGTTGCTGCGTCCCACTACGCTCATTCGAGTTCTGTATCAGGTGCTGAGTCCGCTATACAACAATTGACATCAGGATCAAGTGCAACACATGCGCAGCCAACACAGCAGCCACCTCCTCCACCATCCACAAGCAGTGGAGCAAATGGTGTATTGTATCCCAGTGCAAGCTATAGCGATCATGGCTTCTTGCAGATGACTCTTGGGTATTTGTCGCCATCATCTGGAACATACAAGTCAGTGGATCCCTATTTTTTATCTCAAGGTACGTTTCGTGTCAATGGCTATTAGTAACACCAAAAGTTTGTTATGGGTGCACAACCCAATTAGGTCTGAACTATGGTATAGTCTATAATGCAATTAATATAAAGTTAAACTTGCAGCCAGTTTGTTTGGAGGAGCACCCTTCTTTGGAGCGCCAGGATGCGTGCCAGAGTTGGCATTGGGTTTGGGCATGGGTGTGAATGCGTTACGACATTGTCGACGACGCAAGGCGCGTACTGTTTTCAGTGACCCACAGTTATCGGGTCTGGAGAAACGTTTTGAGGCGCAACGTTATTTGTCAACGCCGGAACGTGTGGAACTGGCAACGGCATTGGGATTGAGTGAAACACAGGTCAAGACGTGGTTCCAGAATCGTCGCATGAAACATAAGAAACAACTGAGACGTCGTGATACTACCAATGGTGAGTGAAGGCTAAGATGGCCAGACAACTTTCTTTGCTAAAACTTTCGATACTTTCATACTTTTGGCCAATTAGCCTTCAAGCCTTTTGCCTTTTTGGCTTTTAACAAAAGAGAAAGAAGAAAAGTTTTCTTAAAGTTTTCACCAAATCAAATTAGTTGTAAAATTTTCGCCAAATTTTCTTTCACAGAACCCGTTGACTTCTCGCGCACGGAGCAGGGCAGTAGCAAACAACAAAGTGAAGCCACCAATTCCAATGCTGCCACAGATGCCAAACAGACCAAACTTGGTATGAGTGCTGCACACAACCCAACCAATCAACAGCAGTTGCAAATGTGCTTTTTGCAACATGGTTATTCCACAGATGACTATTCCGATTTAGAGGCTGACAGCGAGGAGGATGAAAACTCTAGTGATGTAGACATTGAGGGTGATGCAAAGTTATATCAACTTACATAGGTCGATGTTTTAAATATAAGCCAGAATACCAGAGAGCCAATTTAAATGATGTATCATAATACTAACATATATATAAATTATGGCAAGTTTCTTATAAGTTTAAAACAAAAGTTTTAATATCCTTTAGTTTCTTTTATATGCTTTATTATGTATGTTATATATGTTTTGTTTTAAAATTGTAAATATACAGCATAAATGAGCGCTAATCTAGTCACAGTAACTAATATTTAAATCTTAAATAATACTTAGTGATTGTATTCAAGTACTTCCATTTTAGATCTCTTTGGCATACACATAGTACACGCACACTCTTTCCCTCTCTCTCCTGCCTCTATATATAAGTGTATCTATTTATCAGTATTTATAATAAAATGTCTTTTTAGATGTGTTTGCCAACTTAGTCTTAATGCTTTCAATAAAAAATCATGTCAAAAAAAAAACAAAACATAAAAATCAATGAAAAATATTTCAAAAAGTATCTGTATAACGCTGGGCAATCAATTTCAATTGAAGGCCAAAAAGTAGGCACTAATCAGGTTAAACTGCGCCAGCTCTATAGGGTTGAATACTCACGGACACGCCCCATATACCCTAACCCATGGTACATACAACAAGTACCATCTACAATCTATGATATACCATTCCTTTCACATCCTTGCGCGGCGGTATGTGGGTGTGTTTATATAGTGGCATCATGTGCCAAGGGTGAATTATGCTGAAGTGCTCTCAACAATGGCTAAATAATTGCGGGTTATTAGCAAGCCATTTACTCAGACACTTTGTTGCAACCCGTAACCAAAGTAGTTGAATGACAATCCAATTGACTTGTAATCCTGTGACCAGTTCCGAGTGGGTTTTCCGGTTACACTACAGGACTACAGGACTTCTCCATATGTTGCTCGATTGGGTAAGTAAAGGATTTCAATTGAATTTATTAATGCATTTTTAACTATTGAAAAATAACTTAAAGTAGAGTCATTACGATTAAATAACAATTTGCATTCATTTATCAGTAAATCAACAACTTTGTCACACGTGTTATATACATACATATATTTATTATAATTTAAAGCCTCATTCTAATCAGTTAATTACTTACTAAATTCTAGAGAGAGCTAATCAACATTGTTAGGCAAGTTTTATATAAAAATTAAGGTCATGTTAATGACACTCATTATAAGTAAGGAGAGACTAGCATAAGTTTAAATATATACATATAGACATAATTATATACCAATACATATACATAAATCTAATTTTTGTTTTCTCTTATCTTTCGTTAAACTCATATCAAGAGTCGAGCCTCCTAAAACCCATGTTATCTATGAATGGTAATTTTGTTGCCAAAAAAAAAGCGTTACGTGACTCTCAAACCTAATAACATGTTTTAGTTTATCTTATATATTAATAAAGTATTTAATATACTTATACTTATATATATTATTAGGTAACAACAGCAAGTTTTGCTTTATACAAATTTATTTTCTTTCTGTTATAAAAATAAATAACGCCGATAAAAAATGAGCAAAAAGATTGAAAAATTGTTAGCAAAATAATTCCTGCTATACATTTTGTATTTCTCAATAGCATTGCACTCAGCCACGCCCTCTAATTGTAGCCTGGCAACGCAATCTACACAATCAAGCAAGATATGTAGAGGGCTTGAGCTGGCTCTTTGAGGGGGGTGGGCACATTTCATGCTCTGTTTATGTCTGGCAAATCTCCTATTTCACTCTCTTTCAGCTCTCTTCACTTTTAATTATGAGTATATTTACATGTTATCTGTCTGTTATACCCTGTAATTTCACAGTAGGTGGGAGTATGTGCAACTTATACTTAAAATATATGATATGCTAAAGGTTACCTTTTGACAATTTTATATTGTTTGTTAAAGTTTTCTCTCTATATAATATACATATAATATATATTGACTTTGTTACCTATTCTTGGATATGTACTTATTCCTCTATATAAATATCAGACATTATAATAACCTGAATATAAAATTACTTTTATAAAATTATTATTTTCTATCCATTTTTTTATGCAAATTTTTCTTTAATATAAATTAATTTTTACTGTACTATAGAGGGTATCTTTTAGTCTGTACTTTGCTGAAATATTCATGCTTTTTTTTGAATTTTTTGTTTTTCTTTATACACGTCTGGCATAAGTCGTTGACGTGGTTACCCATTGCCAGCTGAAAGTCAACGCCAACGTTGCTCAGTCTCTTCCCTACAGCCGTCGCCTGTGGTGCTTTGCTGGCTTCTGCGTTTAGTGTATATATTTTGATTTAGTTCGATTATTGTTTATTCAGTCTTATTGTAAGTGAAAGTTTTCTTTTGTTTGTTATTATTAGTTTCTGTTATTGTATCGCTTTTCCGCATATAATTTGGCCAAGAAGCTGTTTAAATTTTGTGTGCCGGCAACGTATCAAGCAAAATTATCTTCCGATAGATACCTATGTTATCGCTAAGTTCAATAGATACTATATATATTTGTCTATATATATATACTATAAAATATATATATATACTTTGGCTAAATCAAATGTATTATATATATACATATATTCATTCCAAAAATAAAACGCGGCACGTGTTGAAAATATTGGCAAAAAAAACACTTAATTTCTTCCGGCAATGTTTTTATATTATTGAAATTTTGGGTTCTTTTTGAAACACATACAAATAGTTAATGTGTACTACAAACAGGTTATCAGTGCATAGCCCAAAACAAGCGAAAGAAACCATACTACATACACACATACAGACACACAAAAATACACACATACATAGTGCGACAAGTTTTTGATAATACATTTCCATGGAACGTCTGTTTCTATTTTAAAATACAGCAAACCCAAGAGATACTTCTTTGACCTTCACAATCTCTGGATGGCATTTGCCTTACAAAATTTTGCTTTCAGTTTTTTTTCATTATTTTTACTTTTTTCTATTTTATTTTTATATATTTTGTTTTTTGTTGGAGTAGCCACAGGAACCACACATAATTAAAGTGTATTCCATAAACAATGGAGGCCAGTAATGGGGATTGTAAGTGATAGTATAAAATGCTTTTTACTGCTTCTTCCTTAACCATTGCTTGTTGCCTTCTTTCCCAGTTGACCTTTCCTGTTCCTTAACTTGCACCACAACTTTTAATTGCAAAACTTACCCAACTAGTTATTTTCTCCATGAATTTATGTTTTCCCTGTTTACTGCTTTTGTCACTAACTATAATATATAGTATTTAGTATATAGATATATTCATATATGTAAATATATAAAGTATGTAGTATACATACTTTACATTTATAAAAAATTCAGGCAAACATCTTCTAAATTATTTAAGTATTTTTTTATAACTTGATTTGTACAATGCGTGTGTTAAGAGGTAATAAGCAATTGCATAAATTAATCCCAAAGAATGTCGTCTATAATCCTTGATCCATTATGAATAATAATTTTTCCTAAAATATGTAGAAATTCCCCTTGAATTGCCTCGGAGGTATCCCTATTTTATTTTCAAGTGCAGATATGGTATTGCTTTTACCTTTTTAATTGAAATATTACACCTCATACTCTAATACAACCTTTTGTATCCGTTAGCCAATATGACGCAACAGGGTAGTTCTATTGATACAAATGCTATGACGCTAACACGTTTCGTGTTAAAGGTGCAACGGAAGTATAAGGATGCAACTGGTGATCTTTCACAACTTTTGAACTGTATACAGACTGCCGTTAAAGCGACTTCATCGGCGGTGCGTAAAGCTGGTATTGCCCAGCTCCATGGCATTGCTGGAAATGTTAATGTGCAGGGTGAGGAGGTCAAGAAATTGGATGTGTTGTCCAATGAGCTGTTTATCAATATGTTGAGATCATCTTACACTACCTGCCTATTGGTTTCCGAGGAGAATAAGGATGTTATTGAGGTGGACACAAAGAATCAGGTGAGCGTTCCTTGAATCACAAAGATTTGGAATTGTAAATTAATAGGTTGTGGTTTGCAGGGCAAATATATTGTTTGCTTTGATCCATTGGATGGCTCTTCCAACATTGACTGCCTGGCATCTATTGGTTCCATATTTTCCATAACACGTAAGCAAACTACAGGTCCTCCTAGTATGGAGGATGTACTTCAACCAGGTAATAAGGTTGTTGCTGCGGGCTATGCGCTCTATGGTTCGGCTACAGCTATTGTGTTAGGTTTGCATAACGGTGTCCATGGTTTTACATATGATCCTTCCATTGGTGAATTTGTGCTTACCGATTACAATATGCGTGTGCCCACTAGAGGCAAAATCTATTCCGTCAACGAGGGCTACACCAGTGAATGGGAGGAAGGATTCCGTCAATATATAGCAGACAAAAAAGATCCAGCCAAAGGCAAACCATATGGTGCACGATATGTTGGCTCAATGGTTGCTGATGTTCATCGTACTATTAAATACGGTGGAATCTTCATCTATCCCGCCACCAAGTCCGCACCCAGTGGCAAATTGCGTTTACTGTATGAATGCATTCCCATGGCCTATCTTATGACTCTAGCCGGCGGTTTGGCCAGCAATGGTAAGATTAGCATATTGGATATTGAGCCTCAAAATATACATGAACGCAGTCCCATCTTTCTCGGGTCCAAGGAAGATGTCGAGGAGGTACTTTGTTACCTAAAGTAAATACAATTTTTATACCAACAATAAATATATAATTATTATTTTTGTTTCGTAAACAAACGCTAATTGCTTCTCTTCGCTCAAATAGTTATATATATATATATATATATATATATAGTAAACAGATTTATTTAGAAATAACCATCAATTGAAAACAAAAAATATATTATGTAATATTTTGAATGAATTCCGTCGCATGATAACTTATCAACTAAATCTTTACAATTTTATAGACTTAATAACAAGTTTAACCTATAGCGAACTAGGTCGTTGTGTATAGTAACTTATCAGATGTAGTCGATCCTAGAAAGCATTTGCCTTATGTTTGGGCACAAAGGTAAAACCTTGTGGTACTGGCCCTAGTAGCATTTCGCTAAGTTTAACCCAATCTGCTGCGTTGGGAGAACTGAGTAGCGTTTCCATTTCATCGCGTCCACGATATTTTTGTGGTCTAGAGTTAATCTTCTGTGGTGGTGACTGTTGTAGCTCTTCGGGTATATATCGATAGAGGAACGATTGCCATTCAAGCAGAAAGCGACGTGTGTTCTCAACGCCTTTTGTGTCGGATCCCCAGTGCTCCAGTCCGTAGTTACAGTAGCGTTGCATTAACTCATAACGTTGTGTGGATGTGGGTGCCCAGACTTTTTGATTCTTGATCTCTTGAAATATCCAGGGTTTAATAAGTGCACCTCGTCCTATCATTACCGAACTAACGTGTGGCGCGAGCGCTCTGCGCTCAACATAATCTTCATAGCTGAGTATGTCACCATTGCCAATAACGGGCATATGTTTGGCCTTTGCCGCACACTCTTCAATGTATGCCCAGTTAGCCTGTTTGGTGTACCGCTGTTCACGTGAACGTCCATGCATTGTCACAGCGGCTGCACCCCATTCCTCGACCAGCGGTAGCAGCTCGTGTGCCACACTCTTGTCCGCATAGACTCCAGTACGCATTTTAACCGTAAAGGGCAACTTATCGGATAAATTCGCACAGCTGCGTACAGCTAGTTCTAAGATGTTTGTGCGCCGCATTAAGGCACTGCCGCCGCCCTGCTGATAGATCAGATCGATAGGGCAACCAATGTTAAGATCAATATAGTTCACGCGTGCTGTTTCCTGCAGCACCTGTGCTGCCTGTGTTATAACATTAGGATTGTTGCCGCACACTTGTACACCAAAGATGTCCTCGCTCTCATGGCGTTTAGTTAATGCCCATTCTTGACCCAAACCTTTGAGCAATGGCACTGCGCAGGCCATTTCACCGCAAGTGATGTCCGCACCAAACTCTTTACAAATGCGCCGAAACGGTAAGTTCCCTACAGTTGTAAGTGGCGACAGTACGAGTTTTTCACGGAAATCAATAATAGGTTTGCGATCAGCATCACGGCCATTTGTGCTGTCATCAATAGCACTGCCAATGGGCGTTTCTAAGGATGGGTCCTTTTCAGTGGCGACACCCTCTGTTAATTCTTCTCCATCTGTGTTAAGTTTCTCCTCTGTTTTTTCAGCCTCATCCGTTTCCTTAACTACTTTTTGTTGCTTCCTCTCATCCCGCAGAGTTTCAGCTTTTTTTATAAGTTGTTTGCTCCGACTAAAATCGTATTCATGCTTACGTAGACGCACCTGCAGATCTGCGTCAACACAGATAACATGATATAATAAAACTTTTGTAAATTATATGCAATACTAACCTGTACTGACGCCATTAAAAGTGGTCTGCACCTTCTTATCATAATGATCTGCCTTTATGTTTCTACCAGTTTCATCTGTGTGAGATTGGGCAAAGCGACAGGTCACACCACGCGAACAATAACCTTTGGTAGTATATACATAGCACTCTTTACCCAAATCTTCACCTTTTGCCGTTAGGAAGGCATCCAAATCATGTACATAGCGACAATTCGGTAGTGCACATGGTACTCCCCCAGGTCCATCTATGAGCGAGTGACACAGATGCGAGAAACGTTCATCCTTGAAAACTGGACGGTGCTGTGTAAAAATAAAATCAGTTATATAATAGTAAGATTATATTATATGTTTACCTTATTTTGACCACGTTTACGCTCCTTTTTACCATTTTTTTTCTTAGTAGCACTTTCCTGATTACTGTCGGTATCATCCTCATGTTTTCTTTTATTGGATTCTTCACCAGCATTTGATGACATGTGCTCCTGGCAATAATTACCATTATCTTCAGTTATCAAATACCTGTAAGATCAAAAACTTAATAATTTCAACACAAATTTGACTAAAATAAAACCTACTCTGGCTTAATGTAGCAAATACCCGGTTCCATTGCTCTGAAACTGATTTTTTTTAGCTCCACAAACAAATCGCACGTGTTGACATATATGTATGTCAATGTGAATGACAAAACAATATTGGTAAGCCGCAATAATCGGCATATGAAGCTAAGAAAAACTGTAATATTAATAATTAGTTACATATATATAGATACATATATATTGAATACATTTAATACAAATTAATATTTATGATAATTAACAACATTTCGTGATTTGCAAAGAGTTAATATAAGAACTAACAAAAATATTTGTTATCGATATTACATTTTGCGCGGCTACATTTTAACAGCGTATCGTACCTGAACAGCTGTATGCAAAAGGTACATTAGTACCCAAACAAAGTACATAATATATTCGTTGCGGTATGGTGCAGATATTTAAATTCCTTTTAAAATCAACAAAATCGGTAAATATTGAATTATATTTATTATAAAATTGATTATTTATGTTATAATTTACAGCCTGCACGTACTCACTTCCGGCCAACTTTTCTGGACACGCTGCGGTTGGCAGTACGTGGTGGACATGGCGGTAATGGATTACCTAAATATGGAGGTGTTGGTGGACAGGGCGGCTGTGTGTACTTTGTTGCTAAAGAGGGCTTAACTCTACGAAAGGTAGCGCAAGGGTTAAAGGACAAGCGCGTACTTGCTTCGAGTGGCGAGGATAGCAGTAAAATCAGCATATTTGGCCGGCGTGGTGCCGATCAACGTATTGAGGTACCAGTTGGTGTGCAAGTGTACGATGATCAATGTAAACTGATAGCTGATTTAAATGAGCATGACGCCAATTGCATAGTGGCAGGTGGTGGTATTGGTGGCTGCACTGGAAATAATTTTTTGGGCCGGCCAGGTGAAAATCGCACCGTGAACCTAGATTTAAAGCTAATAGCTGATGTGGGCCTAGTTGGATTCCCTAATGCTGGCAAGAGTACGTTGCTAAAAGCCATATCCAATGCCAATCCAAAGATAGCTTCTTACCCATGTAAGTATATAAAATATTATACAATAAAATCATATTTTTAATAAACACCAAATTTTAGTTACCACAATCCGACCACAAATCGGTACCCTGGAATACAGTGATTTGCGTTCCATCAGCGTGGCTGATTTGCCTGGTCTGATTGAAGGTGCACATGCCAATTTTGGTATGGGTCACAAGTTTTTGAAACACATTGAACGCACGCGCCTGTTACTTTTTATGGTGGATATCTTTGGATTTCAGCTTAGTCCAAGACATCCGCATCGGGATTGCTTAACCAACATCTACGCATTAAACAAGGAACTAGAGCTTTATGATCCTTCACTGCTGGAAAAACCCTGCGTTTTGTTAATTAATAAAATGGACAAGGAGGGCGCACAGGATATACTAACTAAAGTGAAGCCAAGCATAAAGGATCTTGCCAGCGGACTGGGTGATTGTCCTGAAGAAGTCCGTCCAAGCAAAGTTCTTAAATTTGAACACATACTTTCTATATCGGCACAGAACTCTGCGCGCATAAAGATTGTAAAAAAACAGTTGCGAGAAACGCTTGATAAGTTCGCCGCTGAACAATATGTTACGGAAGGTACGCTTTTGAAAGAGCAACTGAAGCAGCGTGTTGCTGTAAGAGGACCTAGAATTACATAATAAAGTTATATGTTTTGTTTTTAATTACATTATGTGTTTAAATATAGTCAGCAACAGTTGCCCACTAGAGATTGAGATACGCGCGTATTTAAATTTTTAAAAAAGCTAAACTATCGATAATCAGTTTTTCAATATCGATATCACTGCGCTCTAAGTTAAAAATATTAACTAGTTCTGCGCCACCCGCGGCTGCACATCACTAGGTAACCAGACTCACACACACACGCACTGTGAGTTTTGTTGTGTCGCGTCGCGTCGCGCTAAAACTGCGATACGAAAAATGTTAAAATTTAGCAATCGCACCAAGTGAAAGAAAATCCAATTGGTGAAATGTGAGAATGTGTTTAAGTGCAAGCTGTTTAAAAGGTGTCCAATTGGGTTACAAACACCATCTTAATGACTATTTACCAACTGCTAATAAATATAACGACATTTCCATACATACACATACACATATATAAATCTTAAGGGGGCAGCACACAGAAAAACTGGTATATAAAAGACGACGCCAAATGAAAAAGACAGAGCGTACTAGACAGAGACTGAGAGAGAGAGAAAGAGAGAGAAAACATTGCACTACGGGTGTTTTTAACACCCAACAATTTGAACGGTAAAAATTTTTTTGCCAAAATATAATATTTATCTCTCTCGTAATGTCACAACACAACCCCCCGCATCAACATCATCATCACTACTATCAGGAGGAGCAGCAGCAGCAGCAACATCATCATCAACAACAACAACAGCAGCAGCTACAACATAAACAAATACAACAGCAGAGTTGGTACTCACATGTTGCTTCCTACCCTTCCCATCATCCACACGTTGCTGGCTTTTCGGCGCCATGCAAAAACAATAATAATAACAACAACAATAACATGAATGCATACGAAAGTGGAGCTGGAAGTTCGCATACAGCATATTATGGCTCCTCTGCAGCAGGTACGGCTGGGGTGGGCTATAACCTTGAGGGCAATAATGTGGCCTATGCGCACAACCAGCTGCTGCAGTACCAACAACAGCAACAACAACAACATCATCATCATCATCAACAGCAACAACAACATCACCAACAACAACAGCAGCAGCAGCAGCACCACCACCTTAGTCAACGCTCGTATATGCAGCATAATTTAATGCATGGTTCATATCCTTACATCAAAAGTGAGCCATTGGAGCTGCCTGATGATAGACAACGTCGACAGCGACAGCAGCAGCAGCAACAACAACAGCAACAGCATAATCAGCATCATCACCAACAACAACATTTTCAGAATCCAATGGCACCGCCGCCAGCACCCGCCAATCGCCACCCACACGATGCCAGCGGTGAAATGATAATAAAATGTAAGTATCGAGCTTTAGGGATATCGATATCTACTCCGCTCACATACACACCCACATACACATACATTAATATGCAAGTACCAAATAATATTATATGCAATTGGTACAGACGCACAAACGCACTCACCTACACCAACAAATGCATAAAGAGAAACGAAAACAGACAGAGAGTTATCAAATGTTAGAGAGAGAGAATGAAAATTATTATAGAGGGAGAGAAAAGTAACAGTTACTTGGGGACCATTTTCCTATAGCGTAAGTAGCCATAATTTCAGCTCTGTTTTTCTTTTTTTTTTGGCGTCGTCGAATCAATAAAACGTTTTGTTTCTGAGCTGAGTTACGCTGAGGTTTTTACGGTTGTTCGTTCGGTTCGTTTTCGTTGGGTTTATTGTTCGGTGTTCTGTACATTATGTATCTTCTCCTGACTGTGTTGGGATAGTCTGTATATGAGTATGTATCTGCACGCATATACATACAAATATTTATATATATTATATATGTATATATGTTCACATTGATGCTTTATAGTACCGGCTATAACTCGAATGCTTATATATACATACATACCCAGATATTGATAGAAGTTTGATTATATTTGTATGTGTAATGCGACCCTGTGTGTCTGTCAGGCTCTTAAATTATACATTTAATTTTTAAATGTTATGTTACATAACTGTTCCCCAATAGTTTATTGTCTATGTATACATTCAAAGAAAATTTCCATAATCAATAGGGCGGGGCATTTATTAATTAAATAAATAATGGAGCCTAATTGATGATATAATACTCTCTACAAATTCTACCAATATATATATATATAAATTGATAAAAAATAAAAATATAAATGATAAATTAATATCATAGAACCAACCTCTGTAAACTTAAGATATATAATATAATTTTATGCTAAGTGTTAATTATCAATATATGAATTTATAATTTTTTATGTATATGTGTATATATATTATAAAAAAAAATAGAAAACTCTCTCGTTTCCGTTATCTATATATATTCTTTCTTATCAAAGCAGTCGGCAGCAGAACAAAGTGTACACAAAACCATAGAAAAGAAAATAATAATAATTAAAATAAGTAAAACTTCTTTTTAAACATATACATATATATGTAATATATATATATCAGTCCATTGCGTATAATACTTCTCTCTTTAAAAATTTATCTTAAAAGTGCGATACATTTTCTCTCATCGATAGTTTATTATTCTATCCCTTCATTCTGTTTTCGCTGAACTTCGTAATTGTGATATATATTTTACATTTTTCACGGCTTTCGTTTCATTTCGTCGTCTTTCTGTTTCATATAACAAGGTGCGCATTTTAATTATATATAATAAAACAATAAATTTTTTAAAACGTTTATTTTAAATATATATATATATATATATATATATATTTTCAACTATTTCTTTTATACGATATTATTGTCGCATTGCAAATATACCTATTTATATATATTTGGCATAATTTCATTTGTATTGTAAAGTCATTTATGAACGACGCCTAAATAATTGGAATTACATTTCTGCTATTCTCTTATATAGTTTTTTTTTCTTTACTTTCATAAATTCTTTTTTTTTTTCTTTACATAAATTTTGATTTCTCATTTTACTTTTTTATAACTTTGCACAATAGATTTTTCCTTAAAAGAAAAGTAATAAAAATAGATTTCTAAATTTAAAAACTCATTTCAATAGTCAATGTGCCAAATAATAAAATGGCTTATACGAATATAATTTAAAATAAATATTATTTAATTATATATTTATTTTTTTCATTCTGCTTTGTCAGCGGAACCTATAGACGAACATGCGTACAAGTCAAACTATATCGATGATAATACACCGTTCGCCGATTTTAGTAAATATCCAGAATTTAACGACGATATGTTGAACCCTAAGATTGAATTAACTGTCAAAGATGAAGGCTATGGAAACCAGAAGGTAATCCAATTTATAAAATTATATATATATATTTATATACAATATATATACAATTGTTTTTAGAACCCGCTTAGCTATCCCCGCCGCAAACTGCAAAGTGAGCGTTCATCTGAGAGTTTGCCCATATGCCAGCGTTGCAAGGAAGTATTCTTTAAGAAGCAAATCTACTTGCGGCATGTGGCCGAAAGCAGTTGCACTATTCAAGAGTATGACTTTAAATGTAACCTATGTCCTATGTCCTTCATGAGCATTGAAGAACTGCACAAGCATAAGCATCTACATAGAACGGAGAAATACTTTTGTCACAAATATTGTGGCAAACACTTTGATACAATTGCTGAATGCGAATCCCATGAGTACATGGAGCATGAGTATGATAGCTTTGTATGCAATGTAAGTGGATCACCTACACAATATAAATGAAATAGTCTTTTATTTACTATTATTGTATCCACTATATTTTCCAGATGTGCTCCCTTACGTTTGCCAACAGAGAGCAATTGTATGCGCATCTGCCACAACATAAGTATCAGCAGCGTTATGATTGCCCCATATGCCGATTGTGGTATCAAACAACGTTGGAGTTGCATGAGCATCGCATGGCAGCGCCGTACTTCTGTGGCAAATATTACGTTGCAGCGCATCAGCAACAGCCGCATACGCAGCAGCATCAACAACAGCATGCACATCAACAGCATCAGCATTCACAGCATCATCAGCCCAATTACAAACTGCAGGATTGTCAATTGGGTTCCGTTGAAAGTAAGTGGCAAGTTTGTTACAGTTATACAAATGTTTACCTATAATTTGGTCTTATAGTGCAACACCATAAGGCGATTCCAACAGCCAGCGCATTGCCTGCAACGGCAGCACTCAATTCGCTATTGCAGCAACGACAGGCTAATGCAGATGGTGCACCAATGTTTGGCTCTACCATGAAAACTGAGAGCAATATCAAGCTGGAGCGTAGCTATAGCAATTCTACAAGTGAATCTGGTTACAGCCTGCACGATAGCAGCTATAACAATGCTTATGCTAGCGATACGTCGCTACATGGAGGCAGTGGTGCAATTGGTGGACCACAAGCGCACTCCTCCACGCTAGACGATTCTGAGGATGCACTCTGTTGTGTGCCATTATGTGGTGTACGCAAGAGCACCAGTCCAACGCTGCAATTCTTCACGCTTCCAAAGGATGAAAAGTATTTGCATCAGTGGTTGCATAATCTAAAGATGTTCCACATTCCGGCGTCAAGCTATGCCAGTTTCCGTATTTGCAGCATGCACTTTCCGAAGCGTTGCATCAATCGTTACTCACTCTGCTACTGGGCAGTACCCACATTCAATCTGGGTCACGATGATGTTGCCAATTTATATCAAAATCGCGAACTAACCAATACATTTACCACTGGTGAAGTGGCGCGTTGCAGCATGCCCAACTGCACCAGCCAACGCGGAGAGAGTAATCTTAAATTCTACAACTTTCCCAAGGATATTAAGAGCCTAATAAAATGGTGTCAAAACGCACGTCTTCCTGTCCAGGCCAAGGAGCCTCGTCACTTCTGCAGTCGCCACTTTGAGGAGCGTTGCATTGGCAAGTTTCGATTAAAACCATGGGCAGTCCCCACGCTACATTTAGGTGCACAATACGGAAAGATTCATGACAATCCGAAGAACTTGTATGTGGAGGAGAAACGTTGCTGTCTCAATTTCTGTCGACGCAGTCGCTCCTCTGATTTCAACATGTCATTGTACCGTTTTCCCAGAGATGAAGTGCTGCTGCGACGTTGGTGCTACAACCTACGCCTCGATCCTGCTGTCTATCGTGGCAAGAATCATAAAATATGTAGCGCTCACTTCATCAAGGAAGCTTTAGGCCTACGTAAGCTATCACCAGGTAAGCTAGATGCTATTCAATATTGATTGAACTGTATAGACTCACATATGTATAACTTATAGGTGCTGTTCCTACGCTTCATCTGGGACACCACGATACCTTTAATATATACGAGAATGAGTTGTGGCCACCACCGACAGCATCTACGCCCACCAATCATCAACAGCACCAACTGCAGCAGCATCAGTTACAGCAACATCAACAACAACACGCACATCACAGCAAATATCAGCGACAGTCCGCTGCATCTACGTCATCATCGGCTAGCTCAGCATCGCATTATGTGGACCCAGACCTAAGTGCATCGTACATGAGTCTAAACGTCTCTGGTGGCTCCGGCTCAGCATTAAATGTCAGCGATAGCATGGACATCTGTTGTGTGCCCAGCTGCGAGAGCAAGCGACACAATAATGAGAATATAACGTTCCATACAATACCAAGGCGTCCGGAACAAATGCGTAAATGGTGTCACAATTTGAAAATATCCGAGGATAAGATGCACAAGGGCATGCGTATCTGTAGTCTACATTTTGAGTCCTACTGCATTGGCGGCTGCATGCGTCCATTTGCAGTGCCTACGTTACAGTTGGGACACGATGATGAGGATATACACCGCAATCCGGATGTAATCAAGAAGCTCAATATACGCGAAACATGCTGTGTTGCTGTATGCAAACGTAATCGTGATCGGGATCATGCCAATCTACATCGTTTCCCAAGCAATGTGGCGCTGCTCAGCAAGTGGTGTGCCAACTTGCAACGCTCAGTGCCGGATGGCACGAAACTCTTTAACGATGCAATTTGTGAGGTGCATTTTGAGGATCGCTGTCTGCGTAATAAACGATTGGAGAAATGGGCAGTACCCACGCTGGTATTGGGACATGATAACATTGCATATCCATTACCAACACCCGAACAGGTGGCTGAGTTTTATGCGCGTCCAACTGCACCGAACAATGGTGAAGAGCAGGGTGAATGCTGTGTGGATACATGCAAACGTAATCCAAGTGTCGATGATATTAAACTCTACAGACCGCCAGAGGAATCACAGGTGCTAGCCAAATGGGCACACAATCTGCAGTTGGATGCTGCACAGTTGCCCAATATGAGAATCTGTAACCTGCACTTTGAAGCACATTGCATAGGCAAGCGCATGCGTCCATGGGCCATACCCACGCTCAATTTATCCACAACTGTGGAGAACTTATATGAGAATCCTGAACATAATCAGATCTTTAAGCGTCGCACGTTTCTTAAGGAACGGGTTGCCAAAAGCGTTGCCTCGTCTAGCGTTGGCGGTATTAAACCTACTTGGGTGCCACGTTGCTGCTTGTCACATTGTCGCAAGGTGCGCGCGCTCCACAATGTGCAACTTTATCGCTTCCCCAAACTGAATCGTTCCACATTAGCCAAGTGGGCACACAATTTACAGGTGCCAATGGTTGGCAGTGCACAGCGACGCCTTTGCTCTGCGCACTTTGAACAGCATGTCTTGAGCAAGAAGTGCCCCGTACCATTGGCAGTGCCAACTCTGGATCTGAACACACCACTTGGCTACAAAATCTATCAAAATCCGGCCAAGTTGAAGGCTAACAAACTGTGCCTGCAGCGCGTTTGCATTGTGGAGAGCTGCCGTCGTCAACGTGGTCAGGGCGTGCAACTCTTCCGGCTGCCGCATAATCCCACACAACTGCGCAAATGGATGCACAATATACGCATGCGTCCCAGAGGTTCTATGCGTCAACAATATCGCATTTGTTCCATGCACTTTGAAACGCACTCGTTCAATGGTAAACGCTTAAGCGCTGGTGCTATTCCCACTCTGGAATTGGGTCATCAGGATAACGATATTTATCCCAATGAGGCGCAATCATTTGTGGAGGAACACTGCACTGTGGAGGGCTGCGAAGCGACCAAGGAACAACCCGATGTACGCTTATTCCGTTTTCCCACGGAGGACGATGATCTGCTATGGAAATGGTGCAACAATCTCAAAATGAATCCAGCCGATTGTATTGGAGTTCGCATCTGCAACAAACATTTTGAGCTGGACTGCATTGGACCCAAGCATCTATACAAATGGGCTATACCAACGCTAGTCTTAGGTCACAATGATGTTGAGATTGAGCTTGTAATCAATCCGAAACCAGAGGAACGCTACGTTGATCCCGTGTTCAAATGTTGTGTGCCAACTTGCGGCAAAACACGCAGATTTGATGAGGTACAAATGAATAGTTTCCCCAAGAATCCTGAACTGTTTCAGCGTTGGCGTCACAACCTCCGACTGGATCATCTCAACTTTAGGGAACGTGAAAAGTATAAGATCTGCAATGCACACTTTGAGGAGATTTGCATTGGAAAGACACGTCTTAATATTGGCTCTATACCTACGCTGGAGTTGGGACACGATGAGACTGAAGATATTTATCATGTGAATCCTGCAGAATTGCAAAGCAATTTGTTTGGACGGCAGCGACGAGTACGCTCCCGAAGTGCTTCCATCAAGAAGGAGGAAACTTCAGAGGATGATAGTCTAGTCCCAATACTAGACATCGAGAGGCAGGTGCGTATCAACTCCTTATAGTTTGTCCTTAATTTGGGAATTAACTTTATTATTTATCTTATTTGGCGGCAGGTTAAAACTAGAAAATCCTTGGCTAATCTCAAGTGTTGTGTGCTAACCTGTGGGCGTAGTCGTTTGGAGCATGGAGCACGTTTGTTTTCCTTTCCGAATGGTAAGCAGCAGCAGAGTAAATGGCGACAGAATCTACGTATGACTGCGGAGGAAGTGGACAGATCAACGCGTGTATGCAGCGCTCATTTTAATCGACGCTGCATTGATGGTAAAGACCTCCGTTCCTGGGCCATACCCACACAACAATTGGGCTACCAGGCCATCTATGAGAATCCAAAGAATATACCGGGTTTCTTTACACCAACCTGTGCGCTGGGTCACTGTCGCAAGCGGCGCAGCATAGATAATGATCTCAGAACATATCGATATCCTCGGAGCGAGGAGCTGCTCGAAAAATGGCGTATCAATTTGCGCCTGTCGCCTGATCAATGTCGCGGGCGCATATGTGCGGATCACTTTGAGCCGATGGTGCGTGGCAAGTTAAAGCTTAAAACAGGCGCGGTACCTACACTGAAACTTGGCCATGATGAGGGTATCATTTTTGACAATGAAGCCATCAAGGCAGGCCTGCAGCAGGAAGAGAATGAAGAGGATGAGGACATGCTGGCAACGCGGGTTAGGATCAAAAGTGATAATAAAATGGACGATAATGATGATGAGGCTGATTTTGATGCAGACCCTGACGACGATGCTGATGATGATGATGAAGATGATGATATGTTACATGATCAGGATAACGAACATGATCTGGAACACGAGGATGAAAAGGAACAAGATCAAGATCACGATCAGGATGAAAATAGTTACTTTGATCCTTTGGAACTTGTAGAAACCTATGCGGAGCAGCACAGCGAAAATAGTGCAGGTGAAGATGCGCTCGAGGATGAACTGGAAGATGTTAATGGCGATGATGATGAGCTGCTGCTACCGGATAATCCGCCAATACCAGTTAAATTAATAGTGCCGTCCGTGACGCCCCGGCGTGAGAAGGCCGTAAATAATGTGACGCCCATTTGTTGCCTAAAGCATTGCCGTAAGGAGCGCACGGCCACCTATCAATTAAGCACTTTTGGATTTCCTAAGGATGAAAAGCTACTGCTTAAATGGAGCGCCAATCTGGAACTTTCACCTAGTGATTGTGTGGGACGTGTGTGCATTGAGCATTTTGAACCCGAAATGCTGGGCACGCGCAAGCTGAAGCAGAATGCGGTACCTACTCTGAATCTGGGACACACGACGCCGCTTCGTTATAGCTGCAATGGGCAGACGTTGACCATACATGATGCACAGCCGCAGCATTCGGTTTTTCGGCTTTGGAGCCTGAAACACTGTCGAAAAAGGAAGCTGCTAATGGTGGATCCACCGGATCAGAAAGCGAGTAAGTTGCAACCAAAACGTTGCTGCTCGTTACCCAGTTGCGGCAAGCAGCCGGAGATGCATGATGTGCAACTACATCGTCTACCAAGTAATCGTGTAATGCTTCACAAGTGGCTACATAACTTGAAACTACCGTCCGACATAGACATTACCACGCAATGGATTTGCTCGGAGCACTTTGATCCACATTTGTTGAATGGTGGTGAGAAGTCATTGGAGGAGTTTGTGCCCACCATAAAACTGGGACATAATGATACCGATTTATATCAAAATCCTGAACAAGGTAACCTTATCAATAGTCACACAAGCACATCCAGTGCCTGCCTGGTACCCAGTTGTCCATGTGCACGACTTAACCTCTATCGCTGCTATGATCTGCCCGAGAATCGAGTGGTGCAACAGACTTGGCTAAAATGGCTGCAGCTACCCATGCCGCAGCTGCCGAGCGATGCTCAACTGTGTGTCATGCACTACATGGAGCTGTATGAGAAAGTGCCGCTTTCCAAGGAACTGCCTGTTGCAGTGCGGAAACAACTGAAGGAAACCTATGAAATCATATCAAAATCTTCGATGGCCATGAAGCTACGTTGTGCCGTGCCCGGCTGTTACTCCAAGTACACAGATAATATACGACTCACCAAACTGCCCATATGTCAGGATACCTGTGCCAAATGGGTGCACAATACCAAAATAGATTACGATCCCATGCGGCATTATGTCTATCGCATTTGCCTGCTGCACTTTGAGCCCCGTTGCTTGGGCCCAGTGCGTCCAAAGCAGTGGGCAATGCCCACACTGGAACTTAAACATAAAGATACCAATATCTATGAAAATCCAAAGATGGAAACCATTTCGTTGCCGCAACCAGAGCCAATCGAATTACCGCTACGCATTAAAACTGAACTCGCTCTAAGCGCCAGTCCCAGTGCCAGTGCCAGTCCTAGTCCATTGGGTAGACAGCGCATCTGTTGCATACCCAGCTGCAGCCAGCATGCCACAGTGCTACTGCGTCTGTATCGCTTTCCCAACATTGAAACAACGTTGTTGAAGTGGCTAGTGAATACGCAGCAGAGTCCACGTTTCATCGATCCACATCATTTGTTTGTATGCCAGGATCATTTTGAGCCCGAGGCAATATGCAAGAATCAACTGCGCAGCTGGGCAGTGCCCACACTTAAGCTGGGACATGAAGGTCATATCATACCAAATGCCAAACACAATGGCAATATTGCTGATAGTCAGGAGAATAAGCTCACGCTGCAATTTATTTGGGAGAACTACTGCTCAATATTGTCATGCTTCCAGCAGCGCAGCGACCAGGTGCGTCTCTATGCTTATCCCAAGGATAAGCCCACGATACGTAAATGGGCCGCAAACTGCAAGCATCGCTCTATGCAGGCGAGCAGCGATGGGTTTCAGGTGAGTCCATTAACTATGCATATGCCTACCCAAAGCTAATATTTTATATTTTTTTTAAGGTCTGCGAATCGCACTTCACAGAGGACTGCTTTGACCCTGAGACGAGAGAGCTGCAGGAGGGCGCAGTGCCCACGCTTGAGCTGAGCCGTGCAGTAAATAAATTGTGCTGCATTGTGCCTGGCTGTGCGAAGGATGAGGACGCCCCACGTCGGCGCTTCTTCAAGGTGCCAAAGCGCTGCGGTCAGCTAGTTGATTGGTGCCACAATTTGTGTTTGGATCCAGCTAATTTTAATGGCACTGACGCGCATGTTTGTGATCGTCACTTCGAGCCGTACTGTTTCAATCCTTATAAAATGTTACGTCCCGGTGCACGTCCAACACTGCATTTGGGCCATGATAGGGACAGGGAACTTATACCCAATCCGGCAAATTGGGCACGTTCCGCCGAAGGAACTATGGTATGTTGTGTGCCCAATTGTGGACGTTCCAAAACAATAGATAATGTGGAACTATTTCGCCTACCAAAACAACGTTCATTGTCTGACCGTTGGCTGCACAATGTGCGCCTAGATCCCAGCGTCTTGGAGCTCTCCAAGCTATGGTTTTGCAGCGTGCATTTTGAACCCAGCAGCATGTTGAATGGACGTCCACAGTACAATACGTTGCCCACATTACAACTGGGTCATGACTACTACGACATTGTGCATTATTCCTATAATCAGGCGAACAACAAGATAAAGGGGTATTGCAATAAAAATGGTTCCAGCTACGACTGCTGTTATCCGCAATGCACAGAGCTACAAAAGAGCTATCTACGCATCAGCTACGATTTGCCCATGAAGGAGGAACTGCGACTTGCTTGGCTGGCATACATGGAAGTGGAGGAGTTGGAAGGGCAGCAACTGAAGCTTTGTCCATTACACTTGATTATGCTCTATGATCACAGTTTGGAAAACTTTCCAGAGCACTCGCCAGAGCCACTGTTAGATGGAACCTATAAAGATTCCCGTAATAGCGTGCGCATACGCCTTATAAGCTGCGCTGTAAGCGGCTGTAAGACACTTAAGCCACGAGATGGAGGCTGCCTGCATGGATTGCCACAGCGTCGGGATGTGCTGCAGATGTGGTTGTATAATATCAAATTGGATTACTACGAGCATCAACGTTATATGTACAAAATATGTAGCAAGCACTTTGAAGCTTCTTGCATTATAGAGACAACACGTCGTCTAAAACCCTGGTCCATGCCAACTTTGGATCTGCCAGAACATGAGGCGGATAAGCCACCACCCTACCAAAATCCTACAGAAGATGAATGGCAGCGTATGAATGAAGCATGGGCCTTTACTCAGGAGGCAGAAAAATTGCAAGAAAACGCTATGGCACCTGGTAATAGCTGCATGACAGAATCCATTGTTAAGAATGAGCCAGACACAGAGGACGACTCATTAGCATTCACAGGGGCGGATCAGTTGCTTGAAATTGACAATTCAAAAGAGTGTGCTGGCATGGACAGCCATCCCATGCACTTTTTGGAGCAGCAACAATACAATGAAGACAGCAATTCACAACATCCGCTGGAAATGCAAGCTTTGGAAGTGATGCTGGAAGTGGCGCATGTAGAAAACTGTGCAACCTATGAGCAAATGGACACCGAAGCGGATCTAGGCTATGCCGACCAACAGGTGCATAACTATGGTGCAACGGCTCAACCAGGTGGCAGTGGCAACATGCCTAACAGTCTTAACTATTACAGCGCACGTCATTGTAGTGTACAGGGCTGTGATGTCACAGATAAGGATGTGGATGGCAACATAAAGTTGCATAAGTTTCCAGTCTCATTGGAGGCTTTGAAAAAATGGATGCACAATACTCAGGTCCATGTGGATACAAACTATGGTTGGCGTTTTCGCATCTGTAGCTATCACTTTGTACCCGAATGCTTTAATGGTTCGCGCATAAGGCGTGGCTCCATGCCCACCTTGCGTCTGGGTTCAAACAAACCCGATGAGATATATGATAATGAGTTTACGACAATGCAGCAGGTCGAGCAGCTCAATAAGGAACAGCTAAACTGTACTGACCTGGACTCGCATGAGGAATATGTGCAGGATTCAGAGATAACCATGTGCCTGCCAGAACCTGCACCACCACGCAAATCGAGTAAATTTTGTCAAATCGAGAGTTGTCCCAATCATTTGACCAGCGAGAATATGACACTTCATAAGTTTCCACATTCATTGGATATGTGCCGCAAGTGGCAGCACAATACGCAGGTTCCTTTTGATCCAGTGTATCGTTGGCGCTATCGCATCTGCACTGCACACTTTGAACCCATCTGCTTGTCCAATATGCGTCTAATGCATGGCAGTGTGCCCACTTTACATCTAGGTCCACATGCACCGCGCCAGCTGTTTGAAAACGATTTTGAGGCAATTAATACACGTTTGGATAAACAGAAAGGCAGCTCCTCCGAGCAGTTATTTATCAAGCAGGAGAAAGAGGAGGAACCGGAATATCAATCAGACCAAGAGGAGGATATGAATTTGCTTGTGCCAGAGCTGCAATTGCATGAGAATGGACAAGATTCCGATAATCCAGTGCACTACAGTAAACCTAGCAGCTGGACGGATCAGCAGCAACAGTTACGCTTACCCAGCGTTGAGGCAATCACCTATAATAGAGTCAAGTCTGGCTATGATAAGTGCTCACTGGTGCATTGCCAACGACAACGTTCCCAGCATGGAGTGCACATATACAAGTTTCCAAGATCACGTTTACTGCAGCAGCGTTGGATGCACAATTTGCGCATTAAGTACGATGAGCGACGTCCCTGGAAGACTATGATATGCAGTGGACACTTTGAGCCCAATTGCATAAGGTTACGCAAGTTACGTCCATGGGCGGTGCCCACATTGGAACTGGGAAACAATGTACCAAATCAGATATACACAAATGAACAGAGCCAGCAGCATTTTGCTATGGAACGCGGCGATTTCGACACGGGCAGTGATGAAGACAATTTCGATTGTGAAATGGAAGAAACAATGTTGGATGAGGAATTCGTTCAGGAGGAGGAGGAGGAACATGCTGATAAACCTGATGATAAACGTGATGATAAACCTGATGATAAACCTGATGATAAACATGATGATCAACCTGATGATCAACCTGATGATCAACCTGATGATCAACCTGATGATCAACCTGATGATAAACATGATGATCAACATGATGATGAACATGATGATAAACCTGATAATAATCATGATGATAAACATGATGAGTTGGTTACAACAAAGACAAAAACTAAGCAAGAGCGTCGTTCAAATGATCAATTGCCGCCAGGTCAATCGCAAGTTTTGAAAAATAAATATTGCTGCTTGCCATATTGCCGCAATCCCCGTGGCGATGGCATCAAGCTGTTTCGTCTGCCCAACAACTCAATTTCGCTGCGCAAGTGGGAGCAAGCGACTGGCATGAGTTTTAATGAGTCACAACGCAACACAAAGCTCATTTGCAGCCGTCACTTTGATGCCAATCTAATTGGTGTGCGTCGTCTTATGTTCAATGCAGTTCCAACCCTTAATTTGCAACCAGACAAAGCTAATGCTCAACCTGTGTTACCGCCAGTTCCTCCTCCGCGATGCTTAGTGTCAGAGTGCCAAAGCACAAATGTCAAACTGCACAAATTTCCCAAAGGTAAGCAGTTTGGGCCATAATTTAAAGCCAGTTTCAACTTAATTTTTTTTCCACAGATCCAATGCTTTTTCATCAATGGTGCCAGGCTTTAAATCTTACAAATATTCATAGATTCCGTGACAAATATATTTGTGCAGTTCATTTGCCTCCCAAAGCAATGACTTGCACAATCTGTGGAGTGGAGAATATACAATTGCCAATGCTTAATTTTCCAGAGAATCGTAATCAGCGCGCCAAATGGTGTTATAATCTTAAAATCGAATCCATTGCCAAGTGGGATGACATAAAATATATTTGCTCTAAGCATTTTGAAAGCTATTGCTTCATTGAACCGGGTAAACTGCTACCAGAGGCAGCACCTACCTTACATTTAAACCATAATGACAGAAACATATTTTTAAATGATTATGCAACAGACAACAGCAAGTTGCCACGCATCAAAGACGAGCCCATAGACAGCGATGATTTGATGCTGTAGCTCTTGTAAAGAATTACAGATCAAATACTACTACTATAAATAGTCACAGAGATAACAATAATAAAAAAATATATATATTATTAACTAATGGATTCCCACGTGTATAGGCCACATCACACACAAATCACCATCATGACCATAATCATCATTACAATAAATTAAGTTTTAGTGAAACTGATTGAAATAAGTATCCATTATTATGTCTATGAAGTTAAACAATATATCTATTGTTATAGCCTAATATAATATTAACACATTAACAGTTAGGCTCAACCATAACAACTATGTAGTTATAATAAGAATGTAATTAGTGTAATCCTGTGAATTTTTAATGAGTTTTGTTACGGATATTTCCATGCTGGCCATAATATGATTCCCACGCAGCACATACGCACACAAAGAGAGAAACACATGAAAATGTTCCTTAGATAGCTTTTGTTTAAACTAAATACTTTGTGACGTGTGTGAAAAAATTTGATTTTATTATTTAATAATAAGTTACATATATCATACTATGTAATATCATTGAGCATATACAAATGTGTAAAACTTTAGAATATACAAAAGTACTTGGTGTTTTATAAAATATACATACATATTACATGGAAACTATTAAGCTACTGGCAGTAAAACTAAACCTTGACTTTGACTATATATTTTAGAATTACAATTATAATATAAATTAAAACAAATATATATGTTTAAATATACATATATATTTATGTGTATGCACCGTCCCTTAAAAGTAAATGAAAATTTCCATAATTGCTACTGCTTAAGCGCTTCGTTGGAGTGTGGATCATTTTGGATATAACTGTTTTCCAGAAATAAATTTCGATCCGATTTGTTTGTCTATACAAAATACAACATTCAAATATAATACGGTGAGATCAAGATAATTAAAATCAAAAATAATATATTAATAGTTAATCAAATAGATTTTATACGTTGGGTGTGGTAAAAAGTTTATGATTAAACTTGTAAATGATCGGAAGTGCAAGCACCGTGGACAACGCTAGGTGAAGTGACACTGTGTGTATTGGGTTTGAAAAGAATCTACCTTTTGTTGGAACAACTAATGCCATTACGCCAGACAATAAGCTATATAATCACTGGGATTAGTCTTTCGTCATTTATCTATCGTACACCTTTTCCACACACTAAATATATAATAATATTATTATTTACCTCACGATACTTTTGCAAGTATATTGAAAGTGGTTCCACATAATTGTCGAAGCCCAAATTATTAAAGGCAACCAGCAAATCATCCCCATTAACTGTTTTCCGATTCTCTGCAACACTGCGTTCAATTGCCTCGCTGCTAATAAATGATATAAACTCTGATACGCATTCTTGTATGCATTCTCTGGCATCTTTGGCTATTTTGCCATTTTGTGGTACAGGTACTTTCATTATTTTAATAATATTACATATGGGAAGAAAGCGATCCTGTTCACGCAGCATGATCCCATGTCCGTCCTGCCTGTCTGATTCGTCTACAACATGCAAAAAAATTATATAGTACTTAGGTGAACAATGGGTATATATTGATTGATTACCTCCGGATGCTTCATCCTCATCCTTAATCAGCATATCGTTCATGTATTGCTGGGAATCCTCGCTGTTGCTCATTCTTATTTTTATTTGGAAGCTAAGAAGTTGATGGAAAAAAACATTTATTTAGCTCAATTTTTGTTTTTGCTTGCTCGTGATTGTTTTTATAACGATGTGCGATATATACAAATATATCGATTATTTAATGCGGTCTTATCGATATATCGTTTGTGTCAAACAAGTATTTACTCGATATATTTATTTGGGCAAGCCAGTCGATAACTACTTACTGATCGCAGCGGTAATTTACTGAGCGTTCTTTTTTTTGTGTGGGCTGTTGCACGCGATAAGCGTCTACAATGAGCGTTGATACAATTATTGTAAAAGAGGAAATAGATATTGATGATACGGAGATT
This sequence comes from Zygothrica quintamaculata, assembly GCA_037044455.1. Lineage (NCBI taxonomy): Eukaryota > Metazoa > Arthropoda > Insecta > Diptera > Drosophilidae > Zygothrica > Zygothrica quintamaculata. The sequence continues at coordinate 150,582 of JBAMBS010002739.1, read as the reverse complement.
AAAGTGGAAATATTTAAAGATGGCGTTCAACAAGAGCTGGTGCTATCATCCGGTAATTGCGAATGTGTTTTGCTTTTGTTTGACTGCGCTCACATTTATGTGTTCATGCGTGTGTGTGTGAGTTTGCATGTGTTGATTCTAAATTTATTACGCATTTTACCGTTAGCTTTGTATATTATATTTGCTATGAATATTAAATTTATATTTGATCTTATCCAGCTGGACGTTTTATGAATATAATTGACGAACAACCAAATATGATAACAGTGCCAGTTAATGAATTCAAGTCAGAGGATGAGCTCAAATTTATTGCTAGCCTGGGTACTGATCAAGAGCATAAGGTAATAACCTAACCTCAACACAAATTTAACGGGCAATATTAATTCATTTTTTCTAGATGTTTCTGACATCAACAAGTGAACAAGATACTTTATCCGATTCATTAATATTCAATTGCAAAATATGCAACTTTAAGTATAAAACTCAATTGGAACTCGAATCACATCAGGTTAAGCATCAGCTTAATCAGCTATTTTGCTGCCATGGCTGCGATGTGTGGAGTGACTCATTAGAGGAAATCTTGGAGCATGAGTACAGAATGCATGGAATTGGTCTAAATAATTTAAATTGCAGAGTAAGCTGAAACAATGGTCTAAGTGTAACCATACTGAATATATTTTTTACCAACTCTGTTGCTTGTAGATTTGTCATGTGTCTTGTAATGATCTAGAGAACCTTAGGGATCATATGCGCAGTCATTCTAATGTGCGGAGTTTCGTGTGTGCGCTATGTCGTCGACAATTCGAGACGCGCAAGGGACTTCAGTTGCATCGGCAGCACAGCAAGGAGGCATGTGGTCAAATTGAATATATTGATGTGCCTGGAAGTGTGGGACAGTTGGTAACTGTCAGCAAAATGGATGTTGATGTGCATGCTGAATTGTTCTGTGATGTTAAAATTAAAACAGAACCATGTGATATCGGTACATCAGACCAAGAGGAGGAGCAGCAGCAGGAGGATGGTTCTAATATCATTATAAAAGCTGAACCCAAAGATGAACCAAATATTTTAAATAATATTCATTATGATGGAAACTGGTCCAGAATTTTAACCTCTTCAGCACTTGCAGGACAACTGCGCGGAAAATTGCGTTTACCATCAATCAAGAAATCTTTTAGAACCAATGAAACCAATGTGAACGATCTAAATCAAGGTAAACTAAATATAGTTTCATCGAAGCTGCCGACCGTTTTAAAACCGAACAAGTTGAACAATACATCTATACTGCAGAAAAACAATATACAGTCAACTAATATAACTATTCCAAATATTCCAACCAATATTTTGAAGGTACTGCCAAATAATTGTATGGTCGTTAAATTGCCATCAAATACAAAAATTGTTAAGATACCGCCTGTAACAGGAAGCATTAATAGTAACCCCTCCACAATAGGCAGCAAAATAATTCAACTGCCAAATACAATAACTATAACTCCCAGACAGGTAAATGGAACTGTTATTGAAGAAACTTCAAACGTAGTCCAAACAACTCAAACAGTTACGAAGGCGCAGGAACCACCAGAACAGCCCAAACAGACTAACTTGCCCGTGCTTGTGAATCGTAGTGTGCACTTTAGTTCAATAAGTTTGTTCGAAAACTTGCCAGAATCACGCAAAATTATTGAAGATATACAACACCAAATACGTAACATAGAGGAAACACTTTCATTGCCGGGTAGCGTTCTACATCATCCAAAACAGAAGAATACCTTGCTTGATACGTTCGAGCTACCGGTAACAAAGGCAAGCTGTGCAAAATTTCGTAAAATGCGTAACCTAAATCCTAACTATCGTTTCTATTGGGATTGTCCAAATTGTGATCGAGACTACGAACATTTTACGCCATTCACCCAACATTTGACATCCGCGCACGGTATTCCAAGCACAGAGTTTGAAGAAATGAAAGTCAAGTTAAAGACTTATAAAAGTGAGTATCAGTTTGGTCCGACTTTCTTGTAAGTACCTCACGTTTCATTTAATTACAGAAATGAACATTAATTATCCACCTGCCCTAAATGGATTGGAATTAGCATCTGATACACTAAATCCAGCTAAAATTTTTCCTTTTGTGCCTATATCTGCAACACCTTCAATATCTACAGGGCCAAATTTTGCAGTTTCAGCAATGCCTCTTACTATAATCCCGTTTATACCTACTACTACTGAGGTGCCTAAAATGCCAGCTCCTATACCTGCCACAATAGCAGTTGCTTTGTCTCCACCAGCAGCTGTTCCTCTTTCAGATCCTATAGTTGCAGTTGTTTCATCTTCCGTACCTGCAGCTGCTGCCTCGTCGGCTTATGCGACTGAAGTCTTTGAAACCACTCCTAAAACTGCATCTCCTAAAAAGCCAGCAATCAGACCTGCAAAATTTCAGTGCGATGATTGCTCGAAATGCTTTACCACTGTAGGCGCACTGCGTATTCACAAGACAATTCACACTGGCGAACTGCCCTACAAATGCAACTATTGTGAGAAACGTTTTCGTACACCTGGCCAGGTTCGGGTTCATCAACGCAGACACACAGGCGAAAAGCCATTTAAGTGCAAGGTAAACAATTTGTAACACATCTATATCCTGGCTAGACTTTTTACTACCATTCTTGCTTTTCAACAGGTTTGCGCTCTCGATTTTACCCATCGTGAAACACTTATCTCACACTTGTCGCGTCACATTGGTATGAAACGTTACAAGTGCTATGGCTGCGACAAGAACTTTGTGGTTATCAGTGGATTACGAGCTCATCGTCGTTTGCGACCGGATACATGCGGAAAGGTTAAATTTACGGCGCGTGCACATGGTCCAAGAGTACGTGTGATACGTGGAGAAGTTGTTTTCGAGCAGCATCCTGACCATAATGGTTATCTACGCAGCGAAGATCCCCTCAATATTTTGTCGGAAAGAAGTCAGACCGAACCCAACCCATCTGTTAACTCTTAATCAATAAGCTATAATTTTATTAACATATTTTACATTTATGTTTCAAACATTTGTTATACCATTGTTAATTTTATGAATCCCATAAAATTATTATTTCTAAGCTTATAAATTTAAAACAAATCCTGTTTCCTTAATATTTTGTAAAACAAAAATTTGTATCCAATTTGCGTGCCATACAGTCCGTTTAATCACAGAATAACCTACAAAAGCACTTCTGTTGGGAGGGATCACAGAATTACAATCCAACATATAATATATAATTAATAAATATAATATATGTTTTAATATTAATATATGTATTTTTTTTAAATAAAAATTTATATTGAATTTCTGATATTTGTTTTTATTACAATGGGACTTTTCTTACACTTTTAGATTATATACAGATATGGCTTATTAGAATCTTAAAGAACGCCGCTATCAAGGATAATGGTAGTATGTAACGTTAAGCAAAAAATAACAAAACAATAATTTTTTGCCTAAGAGTATGCAACACTTTTTGTTGCCAAGTGATCGCCTAGAATAGTCAGTTTTACCAATAAAATCCATCTATCTCCTGCATGTCCTTGCATATCCTTGCGAGTCCAGGTTAGGGAGGAGGAGCTCATTATAAGCTTTCGATTGACACCAAGCACACGTCAATACGTCCCTTAGATTACAAGTTATTATATAAATACTATGTGTGTGGTTGGGTGTGCGCGGTGAATCGAATTTTTGACAAATTTTCGTCAATTTCAAGCAAATTGCAGCCTTGTCCATTTTAAAGTAACAGGCGAACAGAATGCAGGAGTAGGTCGAAACTATCGAAAATTGCTAATATCTCGTAAACTACGGTACGTAGCGACGTGTGATTGGTGTCAATCGAAAGCTTATAGCTAGGTCCTTATTTTGAGCTTAGATTCAAAAAGATATGCAAGGATATGCAGGAGATATAAGGACTTGAGTCGTAAAAATGACTATTTTTTGCTTAAACTAGCTCTAAAACTGCTAATTGTGGTCCGATTATAATTATTTATAGCTTCCAAGACTCGTAAGGATCATTCACGCCGTTTGGCATTAAAAAAAAAACAGAAATAAATAATTTTTTCATTTTTAGCAATTTTGCCAAATTTTTGTGAAAATGGTCAAAGTCTCAGATTTAAAAAATACCATATACATTCGACAGGACTGTGTGTGAATATGTGCGCCACGAATTTTTGTAATTTTTGCTTAGGCAAATTTCAACACTTTTCATTTCAAAGTAATAGGCGAACATAATGCAGGAGTAGGTCGAACTTATAAAAAATGCGAATATCTCGTAAACTAAAGGACGTAGCGGAGTGTGCTTGGTGTCAATGGAAAGCTTATAGAAAGCTCCATATTTTGAAGTTAGACACGCAAGGATATGCAAGGATATACAGGATATAAAAGGACCTAAGTAGTAAAAATGACTATTTTATTCCTTAAATTAGCTATAACTCTGCCAATTCTGGTCCGATTAGAGCTTGACATACCTTGCAGGACTCGTAAGGATCAGTTCTAATGTTTGACATAAAAAAACAGCAAAAAGAAATTAAATATTTTTTTTTATAATTTTCAGCAATTTTGCCAAGGGGTAAATGTTGGCGAAAATGGTCAATGACTCAGATTTGAAAAAAAACCAAAAGCATTCGATAGGACTAATCCCCAGGACTCCAAAAAGTTATATTCTTTTGAAATCGGTCATTATTCACCACAGATATAGCCAAGCAAAATTTCGAAAGTAAAGGAAAACGTGTATTCCCATACTAATAAATATATATATAATATATTTTTTAATAATATGTATTTTATTTCGTCTTTTAATATTCATGATCCATTGATTTTCCATTTTCAGAAAATCATGTGTGTATATATATATATATCTGATACATATAGCTGTGTATTATGTTAATGTTTAACGAAAATGTGATACTTAATTAAACAATTATGCATATGAAATACGATCTAATCGATCCTATTTTAACTCTTGTTTGATTATTTTAAGAGCTTCATACTGTACTCGTACAATTAAAATTGTTAATGTATCTGACTATTTTGTTAAAATATAAACAATTTTCTTTTTTTATATATATATATAATTATATTAACAAAATTTGACAAGCTGACAAATTTTTTATGTAATACTCGTATAATTAATTTACAATATAAATTATATTATTCGTATCATAATCGAGTAGTATGTTATTTATGCTTTTAACGCTCTTGTCGTTATCCATCATTTATTTATATATAGACATCTATTGTTGCTATAGTGTATTATTTACTTTATATGCGTCTAGTAGATACTAGTTACTATGTACTATATATTTCATCCTGGATCTTTGGGTATTGCCAAATTTGTCAATTTTACTAATGTTCTAAACTTCTTTCAATTCAATTTAAGTAATTTCTTTTTTTGCCAGCAACTCGTTTAACTGCATTGTTATAACAAATGTATGTATGTGGTTGTGTCTGAGTGTCTGTGTATAGTTTATATATATAATTATAATATAAGTATATAATATATATACTAATTAGCATACAAATTGTTATTATTTCTATTGTTGTTTAACATGTGTTCGGCTAATAATTTATATAATATTATTTTTAAATTTTCTTTATATTTTTACTATGCATTTGCATTATGCTAACATCTTTTATAAATACTCATACTAAGCCAATTTTATTTAATATCGAACAGCATATCCTTTTAATCTTTTATTTTTTGTATATGTATATATACACATTAATATGTATTCTTATGTGATAATGTCATATGTTTTGTGTATTGTAAGGATTATATACGTTCAGTTGAGTATAAATATTCTACAATACATATCTACAGTTATCCTATTATATAATTATATATTTATTATATATAGGTTAGGAGTTATTATTATTATTATCTATGCTGTCTTTTTTCATACACATTAGGTACCATAATTTTCTAGCTGTAGGATCCTAAATTACTGCTGCATATAGGGAGGGAGTAGGTTGCTGGTATATACAGGTATATATAATTATAAAAATTGTGAACAAATTAGAGTAAAAATAACAATTAGGCAGGCAAAAGTTAAACATAATACAAACAATAATAATTAGTTCATTGGAAGGATTCGAAAACAATATAAAAATTATTACTTAAAATTAATGTAAAATAAATTGGAAGGAATTTAAAATTGAGCCCTATAAAATTGGACAAAAGCTCTTTTGAGTAGCAGAGGGTAAGAAATAGTTATGAAAAATTCTGTTAGTTGTCTAATTAAATTAACTAACATAACTCTATATATATATATATATATTATATATATATATATACATATAAGCTGACTTATAAGTTATGTACTACATAAGACTTTTTGACTAATTGCACGGTTTACATTTTGTTTTCTTTTTGCTTTCATATTTGCTTTTCAATTTTTAACTCCTTTTTCTTTGCATTCGCTTAAAGTGTAGTTAAGAGTAGGTAAGTATTATATGTAAAACCTAAGCGGACTTTAAAAATGTATAAAAAACACATTAACATAGTTTATAAGTATCGTATTACATAAGTATTTGATTGATTGATTGTTGTACAAGTTAATTGTGCCACTAGAAGTCAATACACATTCACATACACAAATACAGAATGTATATATATGTATGTATACATTAGTGGACAATTACTATTCTTGTTTTCATTTGTCTTTTCTTTGTTTTTTGTTCTCTGTTTTTGTTTTGGGCGATTTTCTTTTAGGCGGTAAGTTAGTAAGTTAGAGTAAATAGCTACCAAGTCCTTAGTTCAAATATGTATAGGTTACCAGTGGGTTACCAGTCGCTACCCACCCACAACAATAACAACAATATGTTGATTGACTACTTTGATAAGTAAGAGCAAAATCCTAAACAAATATATATACATATGGTCTTTATATATATATCTGCATAGGTAAAATTACTGATAATTAAACTTGTAACAGTCTTTTTAAGTTCTTTTCACACAAATGAAAATAGAGCGAGTTAAGGACATAAAAATAATAGTTGCATAGAATAAAAGTTATGGAAAACTGTTTAAGTACGGAGTGTGGGCAGTATGCTGGATATGATACGAGTAGTATTAATACTTTAGATTAAGGGCATCCTTGTTTATCCTTGTATATCGTAAATGCGTGTTATGCGTAGAATTTGAGAACATTGATTAACAATAATTTTCAACGTTTCCAACTTTTCCAACTCAATTTGCATAGTTATCAAATGAACCCAAATATTCTAAAGCAGCGCGATAGCAGAAATGATATTGATCCTGTAGATAAAATATAGTATGAGTTTGAGTTTCAATTGAATCCTTAATATCCTCCTTACCTCTGTTTGCACCATTGCAGGTCGCTGGGAGCGTAATATGCGTACTGTTTGGAATACATCGAGTACGCCCTCATATTGCATACGCTCCAGCACAATACTCAACGTTATGAAGACACCAGTGCGTCCTACACCAGCTGAACAGTGCACCGTTATGGGACCATCTTGGCCAAACTGTTCCTTGGTCTTGTGCACTTGTCCAATGAAATCAATGAAGCCATCACCAGACTTGGGCACACCCTGCTCTGGCCAGTCAATGAACTGGAATTGGCGTACAGTGCGTGAGGAACCATCACGAGCATCGGTTACCTGTTGAGCAGAGAGAAAGTGAATAATAATAGAAAATAATGATCTTGAATCCGTGTTTAAACTGAACTAACCTTAAACTCACGCAGTTTATACTGCGGCATATTGTACTCAGCAATAGGATCAACAACATAATACTGATAGCGTACGGAGCGTTCATGTGGCCAATACTGAAAGCACTTCTCCTGCGACAATTTAAATTTTATTACTAATCTTTACCAGCTCATTTTGTATTACTTACCCTGCCCATTTCCTTGAGTTTGGTCAACATGACAACAATAGTGGAATTATGCTCCCAGAGCATACGCCAAAAGTCTTCAGCAGTATCCTGCACAGGTCCTTGAGCTGCTATATAAGCTGAACGATAGCGATAGCCATCAATGAAGCTAGCATTGACATAATCACTACCCTCAATGCCATGTATAGGCGTCAGGTACACACGACTTGACTCATAGGGCAGAATATGCACCAAACGATTCTTATGCTTGTTGCACGGCAAATTGGCTGTTACAAATTTGGATGAATCCATCTTGACATTGGATAGCTTCTTGAACTCCACTTCCATGCCAGAAATGCTTTCGCCTGGCTCGGTAGTGAGTAGCTTTTGCAGATGAGTATGTAGATTGCGTGCAGCTACCTCGGTAAGACCACAGATGATGGCCTCCAGTAAGGCATCATGTATAAAGATATACTGATCCTCGGTTTGCACCATGTAGTTACGTTGGGCGCGCAGGCATGTTACATGGCCATAGATATCAATGATTTTCTCATGCTTCATGCGTTCCAGCATCGAATCGATTACAATGTAACAGCCAGTGCGTCCCACACCAGCGGAACAATGTACAACAACCGGACCAGATTCAGGCGGAGTTAGTGCACGACAACGACGCAGGAACTGTAGGAAAGGCGCTGGATGATCAGGCACACCATGATCTGGCCAGGCTGTGAACTGTAGCTGCTTGATCTCGCGTCGATCATTGAAGCCCTGACGACAAAGTTGGAATGTACGTATGCTATAGGTGGCCAACTCCTGGGTTTCCGTAATAGTAACAAATATCTGGCCATAGGTTTCAGTGCCACGTGTGGGCCAGTATTGATCGCACTTGATGCGCGTCCTTTCCTCTAGGCGGGTCATCATGACAATGGTCGCTGTTTTCAACTCCCAGCACATGCGCCAAAAATCTGCAAAGGTCTCCTGTAACGGTCCCTGGGTAGCCACATAGGCATTATGCTTGCGGTAGCCATCACAGTAGTTTGCATTAATGTAGTCGGAACCGAGCACGTTCTCCTGGGGTGGCAGCTGAACACGCGAATGATCATAGGCAGTAACATTGGCATAACGATTCTTGGACTTATTGTGCTCATAGTTGGAATTATCCCAAGTGAATTGCTGGCCGGGCTCGATGCTCTCGTATTCCTGTGAGAACTTTTGATTGTCATTCGATTTAAGGCGCTCAATGTGATTGGCAAACTCGGAGATTGGTATGGGCGGATGCGAGATCATGCCGGGCGTTTGAAAGTTCAGTCGGCGCATGTCCACGGGATCGCTGGGTGTGGGTCCGGCACCCAGATCAGCGGCCATCAATGGACGAGTTACGGCCGCCTGATCGGGTGTTTTGCAAGGTTGACGTCGCCGCCTAACCACATATAGCAGGAATAATGTGGGAGAGACTACAAGAGCTGCCACTAAGGGTAATACTACCCACAATGTTTCAGGTTCATCCTTATTACGATTAACAGATACCTCAGGTTCCGAGGGCCAGTTGGGATCCGGGCGATGTGGACGTTCACCTGGTGGTGCTTCACGCATGTCTAGCGACAGGAACTCGGAGAATGGACTTGAGGTATACAGATGCTTCTGCGGCGTATCCACTACAGCACGCACAAAGATGCGATAACGCTTCTCCCGCTCCAGCTTGCGATTGGTAAAGTTATGATAATCATCACCAGAGCCTAGATGGAAGGTGAAGGGTATAGATCGCTGGGGAAACTTGGCCGCTATATAAGGCGAATTTGGACGATCAGGTTTGTTGCGACCTGGCAGCAGATCATCTGTAAGGAACTGATCAGGATTCTTGTGCAGATTGGATTTATCTTCGGGCACCACAACAAGATAATAATGTGAGATTGGTCCATACTCTTCAGAAGCTTGTGGCAATATAACTAAAATCTCCTCGCCATTAACCACTCCATAGAAATCTGGCTTAACCATGGGCTGTGGTGCAGCCATTTGGGTAGTCACAGTAATCTTTGTAGGTGGCCTATATGAGTAGTCCGAGGGTATGGCACTCACATTTACATTGTATGTGGTGAATGGACTCAACTCATTGATGGTGTGCGTCTTTACAAAGTGTTTCAGAATGATTTCCCGCTGTGGAACTGTTTGGGTTTGGGAGAAACCTTGCGAGTCCACAAAGACTTTCATGGCATCAAAGCTAATCTTGTAGTTGACTGGGTTGAGGCGTATGGGTGGTGACCAGGAGAGTGTCATGGAGTGCGTGCTAACGTCATGGGCACGCAGATTAAGCGGCACATCCTCAGGCTTGATGCGAACCGTTACCTTCTCGCTGAGCCTTCCCAGACCGTTCTTAAATCTAGCTGCGATTGCCACAGCATATTGTGCATATTTCTCCAGATTCACCAGGTCTGCCGATTCGGTTAGACCTACCGTTTTGGTCTGCCAATCGTCCAGATCCTCCACTGCTGTCATTGTGTAAAAGATTTTATAGCCCAATAGTTTGCCACGACTCGGCACTGGCTCCCACCAAATTTCAGCAGTTTGTTCGGATGTGGCCACTGCCTGCACTGACATTGGTGCACGTCCCATGTCCCGTTCTGTTTCCACATAGATCTTATCACTAAATGGACCTGCACCCTGCTTTGTATAGGCGCGCACCCTAAACACGTACTCGGTGTTCTCCTCAAGATTGGTAAAAACTGCCTTACGCAGGGTCATGTTACGTTCAGAACCTAGACCATGATCAATTTTCTTATGGAAGAGCACATCGTAACGTGTGATGATGCCATTGCGATTATCACGTATTGGTGGTTCCCAGGTAACGCAGACAACATCAGGTGTCTGGAAACGTATAGTTATATTTGAGGGTGGTCCACCGGGTGTACCTTCTGGTGTTTGAAAGTTTTTGACTGTTTCCTGTCCAATGCCAATATGATTGCTACCAGCTACACGGAATTCATACTCCACACCACGTTCCAGATCATTGAAACGCTTCTTGGTCACTTGTGGTCCAGAGAGCATTTCCTCTTTCAATGTTTGATCCTTTACACCCCAACGTAAACGATATCCACGCAATTCACCATATGTCTGTGCCGGTCGCTCCCATTCAAGTTCAATGGACACAATGGGATCACGCTCCATTATCTTTAGACTTACTGTGGGACGTACGGGTACACCACCAGGCGTTTTAACAGTTAGAGCTACACTCCGATCACCGTCGCCCTTACGCGTCAAGGCAGCTACTTGTATGGAGTATTTTGTATCAGGTTGCAGTCCAGTTACACTATATTCCAGTGTGTCCATAACATCAAACTTAAAAGGTTCGTTAAGGAAAGCCTTGCCCTAAGTAAAGAAAAAATACAAGTTTTATGTTGATAAAGTAATCAAATAACTCAATAATTATCTTTATATTTATATTATTATATTAAATTAAATGTATATATTTATATAACACATATATTATATATGTATAATTTTATATTTTTTTATTTTTAGAAACAAAAATTATTCTTAATTGCATTTAATTCACTCGCTTCTTTTGCATATACAAAGAAAGTCAATCTGTTCCATAGAAAGAAGAGTTCTGTTCATCTAGAAATCCATTTTCAAATAGCTAGAAATGCCATTAAGTGGCTGAAATGGCTACACTGGTACCTCGTCTGTTAGAGTGAGTGATAGCGTTCTGTTAAGTAAAGAGCTTCTGTTAGGCCAGTGCAGGTAGCATAGTTTTCTCTTTCTCTCTGTCTGCTATGCTGCTCATGTTAGCAGAGCATCATACTACTACTGTTATATAATAGTTAGCAGTCGATTCTCATTGGATGCTGAACACTGCGCTGACTTAACATTGATTGGTCAATTTGCCTTTATTTTTACAGAAATTCGTTGCTTAAATTTTAGTCAAGTCCTAAGGGAGTAGCTGGACTTACCTCGTCACGCATTTCTTGAACATGTATATGATAGCCACGTATGATGCCATTACGATCCTTTTCTAGTGGCGGTTTCCAGCTCACATGCACCGAGGTAGAATTAAGTGGCGTAGCCTTAACATCTTGTGGATCTCCGGGCACTATGAGTATGAATTAATAGATTAGCATAGCGCAAGCGAAAGTATAAAAGTGTTTCTTCTTGGTTAAAATAACTTTTTCGTATACTTAGAGCTACTTAAAGTTAACTTAAGTTATGTTTAGGATTAGAAACCCTACAGACTTAGTTGCTTAATCGGTTTATGAATAGAGTAGAGACATAGTATGAATGATACTAGTAACAGTACACACTAACTAAATGCTAAGGTTGCCTTAGATCCTAGCTGCTATTAGCATTAATCGCATAGTATATAGAATATATATTATAGAGTATACAAAACCAGAACAAACTTAGTAGTTTCGATAGTAAACGTCACCACATCACAATTAGAAAAACAATAATAGTTAAAAGAAAGGGTTTCCTTAATTACTATATAATTTAATCTTTAATTAGTAATGAGTAAGTGTAAGTAATTAACGGGGGGTGCTTGGTAATAGGTGCACAAAACTGAATCAAGAAGTGCAGTTTATACCTTGCTATAGTAATACTTATATGTCAAATAGAGAGAGAGAGAGAGAGAGAGAGATAGATGTATATTTATATTTATATATAGAGCGAGAGAGAGATTAGGTCAAAAAATGTACACAAAAAACTTGACAATCGGAACGTAACAAAATATGAAGCGGAAATGCTTCCGTTTCCAATTGTTTTTCTAACGCCTTGAGCAAAAAACAAACATGTAAGCATTCAAAAAACTCTTCACTTTTACTGTTTGTGTGCAGAATTGTAAATTGAAAAAAGAAAAAAAAAGTAAAAGAAAAGCCAAAAGAGAAATGTTTAAGTATATATATATAGTTTGTAAAAGTTAGATATCTATATATATATGAGCTCTTGAGGATGAAAAAAAGCCTCAAGAGCCTCAGTACAATATCCTCGCTGACTTTTATTAGAATCAAAAAAAATTTCTTGAATTTTGTTTTGAAATAGAAAAAACATGTCAAGAAACAAAAAGAGATTTGATTATATATTTAAGTTAATTTTTCTAAAAAAAAATATTTAACCATATATAATAATATCATATAGTATATATATTATGTATGGTATATAGTATAAGTTGCTATTTTGTGCATTCTTAAACATAATACTCAAACCATTTCAAAATACTTACTCTTTTTCTCTAAATAGATTAAAATTTTTATTTTGTGTTTTTTTTTTTATTATTATTATATATTAATTATATTTGGTTAATATTAAACCATTATCCATTTTAAATGTTGCGTTCAAAAATCAAATTTTACAATAATTTTGTGTATTCACATTAAAAATTGTTTTTTTTTTTGTTTTTTAGTTTATTTTTTTTGTATTCCATTTTGAGTTGCATTCAAAAAAAGGTGCACGAAACAGAGCAAGTGGTGCAAGGTGCGAGTGGCCAAGCAAAGATATATTTTTGGTTTTTGTATTTGTTATTTTTTTATAGTATATGAAAAAGATATAAAATATATAATATAGCTCTTTAGTTTACAGTATACAGTTTCAAAAAAACAAAATGCATCAGAGTATTACAGGTTAAAGTTTTCTCAAAACAAAAAAATAATTATTGAAAATAGTAGTATCAAAAATAATATGAAAACATATTTAGTAAATTTGTTTTTATACAAAATGTACATATTTGTTGGCACACCCGCTTTTGATACTCTACAAAGAAAAAGTGTATTGCATTTGTAACTATTATACAAATTTAAAAATCCTTTCCAATATTCTGAATAATGTAGAAGATTGAAAGTATTGTTAATTTCAGCACATTTTATGTTACGTATACTTAATCTTAATCATAAACTTAAATACTTAAATTTAACTTACTTAATTTGAACTTTAATTAATAACTACCATAGAAATATTATTTGTCTTAAGTTAGTTAGACCTCGGTCAGTTGACTTCATTAAAAATTTTATATATTATATATATTATACACGTACACAAATGTCTTCACAAATGTTAAATTATGGTTCATTAGTGTTCTCCCAAGCACTGCACATTGGTCTAGTCTATTGAGATAAAAAAGGGTTGTATATGGGATCAGGGGATGGTAGTGGAGTGAAGTGTACTGAGTGTATGTCAACTCAACCTTCTTTACCTGCCATTTCATATGCATTCATTCCCCATACACGCTCACCCATACACACACACGTACATTCATGCCAAAAGGTATATAAATATAATTAAAATGCTACCTTTAGAAGTATCTTCTTTATTTTCCACTTCCATTTCTATTTTGTTGTTGTATTTTTATTATTTTTTTCTAACTTTTTGTGTGTCTCTGTATAGAAAGACGTGGAAAATAAAGGAGCAACGTGCTAAGCTACAAATGCTCATGGTGTTCATTTCTTTTTATGGTACTCATTTGTGTATACCCTGTAAACTTATAGAAAAGATGCTATATCGAAGGGTAGAGAAGATGTTGAAAGATTCAATATACAACTGTCATGAAATTAATTCAAATTAAAGGGTATCTGCTAGTGGTGCATACCCTATATTCGTAGAAAACATTAAAGTTATATAGTTGTAAAAGAGTGATACTGTTCTTTATAGAAAAGCAGTTTCTAATATCCTGTACAGTTCATGCAGTTTTTCTATTAATATCGTATAATATACGATATTGGGAATTCAATGAGTAAAAGAAGTTCCCACTATTTTATACGATGTAGAAAAATACTATTAATAAAAATGCTTTTAGAAGATAAAAATGAAAATATTTTAACTATTTATAGCATTATATTTGGTTCAGTTTCGAAATACAGAAAGAAATTTCAATATTTTCGCTTCGTTTCAAAATTCCATTCGAAGTAGAGGGTATTTCTTACTACGAACTCGAGAACTTGTATTATTTTTTTTGGTAACTTGTATTAAGGGAACATGTGTGTATGTGCTGCAATTGCACATATAGGGCTGCATGGGAGTGAGAGATAGCAAGTATAGTTGGAACAGCAAGTGCCTAGGCTACAGACAGTTACTATTTGCATATCGCATTGAAAGCCAAAGCGCACAGCTAACAAGCGTCCGAATTATAACGAAATATGCAAGAAAATATGAAACAAAAATTAAAATAAAAAAAAACTATATATATATATATATATAGTATATATCTGCATGGGAACATAATAGGAAATAAGGATACCCGTAGAAGAATACAATACTAACTAACATACTGCAGTGGAAAACTGCTTTAGCCGCAGGGAAGTCAATATAAGTAAGCCATACACACAAGTACCCATACACACATACATACTGACATACACACACTGTGAACTTTTAGTTGTGCTTAATTGAGTGCAATTATATAGTTATATGTATATTGGTTATGCTATATACGAAGTAAGATACAAGCAAGTACAGAGTTGAGTGCTGCCCAGTAGACAAATTGATGGTGCTTTTTTGGTATCTTTTGGGTGATCGGTGGGTGCTTTTTAGGTGCTCGTTCGAAGCTTTTTGGGTGCTCTTTGTGTGCATTCGTTGTAAGATAAAACAACTTGAACAACTTATACGTAAAAGTAGCTATACTCAAGGTGAAAGTTATACTCTTTGCACTTTTTACCGACATTCTTAGTTTGATAAAATTGTGCGAAATGATTTTAGATGCTTTCAAGTGCTTTCAGGTGCTTTCAAGTGCTTTCAGGTTTTATATATTGAGGTGCTGCTTTTTGCTAGCTTAAATTAAAGAATTCTCTTTGGTAATTGTAGTGCTTAAGTGTTAACTTAGTTAGAGAATTGCTTGACTAAAGAGACGTACTACTTATATAGGTGCTTAAAACTAAATTACGGTGCTTAGTTAAACAAATTAGTTAAAATAAGTGCTTGTGTTTGGCTTACTGTTTTTTATCTACAGCATTTTGACCAAACACAAAAATTAAGTGGTACTTTATAAAGAATGAAAAGTATATGAACAAGCAAGTAAACAGCTAACAAGCAGTTGTATTTGTTGGTGTGCAAAAAGCAAAAAATAAATGAAAAGGTTGATAACTTTAATAAAAAGAAAAATAATATATATAAAAAACAAGTTGCTTACTATTTAATATCTAAACTGAAACTAAGGAAGTTTAATGTTGTGGATTTAATGGAAAATACAGAAGAGATTAAAAGAAAATCTATTTAATCAGCAAATAAAGCAATTCTTTAACTGATTTGTAGATATTATATATTTAAACCTATTCAATCTGCTTATTTGTTAATAAATATTATAAATTGGAAATTTAGCTGATTGAGAGCACATTTTGTGATTTGTGGTTAATTAATTAGTTCAGCATTGTTATAAAGTT
This sequence comes from Zygothrica quintamaculata, assembly GCA_037044455.1. NCBI lineage: Eukaryota > Metazoa > Arthropoda > Insecta > Diptera > Drosophilidae > Zygothrica > Zygothrica quintamaculata. The sequence goes on along the minus strand of JBAMBS010002739.1, from coordinate 134,363 downwards.
AATACTCTATTGTTCTGACACATTGTTTTTCTGTGATGCGCTCATTATTTTTTATGAATATTAACAAATTTATTTTGTAAAACTTACTGAGCATATAATAATAAAAAATGGAAAATTGGTTCATTGTTGCCTTAACAAATGGTCGAATTAACTCACACTGTGTAAAGCGCTACAAATCAAATAAAAAACTATAAAAAATTCTGAGGATTTAAATTAAAAAAAAAATATGTAATAATATTAAAAAAATTTAACGTTTGATGCAAAAGTTGTTAACTGTGCAAACATGCAGGTGATGGCGCAAATAAAACTTAATCAAATGTGTCAACAGACCAAAAAATAAAATAAAAATAAAATACAACTTAAATACATAAAAAAAGAACAGGAAACAAACACACATACACACACACAAATTTATGTGCAAAAATCAAGTTAAGATAGGGATTTCCCACAGTTTATGTGGGAAATGTTGTATGAAAAAGTAGGCGCCAAAGTTCAAAAACACAAAAAAAGAAGGGGACTTCCCCGTCCTTAAAAAAAATATTGCAACGAGCTGCTGCAAAATGTTATTAAATATGTATATATAAAGAGTATATGTATATATATATAAATAGAAACTATCTGTACTAAATGTGTTTATTTTTGTGTAAAAGAGTGGGAGGGGAAGATGTAGAGCTATAAATAAATAAAACGCAAAAATAAATAAATTTAAATAAATGCAGCAAAACGTTTTGCATTATTTGTCAATGGGATAGAGAATATTTAAACATATGTATATATATATGTATATAATGCAGTAAGGATTGAATATTTAAGGATATAGGATATCGTATGTGGTCTTTGCATTTTGGTTATTGTTTTGAGGGAATTGTTTACATTTATAATTGCATAAATATAATTATGTTAATAAATAAAATTAAATATTTAAAATTATAAAAAAATTGGGAAATCAAATCAACAAACAGCCGCAAAACAAATTAAATTTCGTAAAATAATTATAATTATTATACAGATTTCGTTTTTATATGATTTGTGTTTATATATAAGATAGTATTTAGTATATTTGTATAGTAGTTAGTTTAGGTAGTTATATGTGGCTTATAATGAAAAAGAAAAAGGAATAGAAAATAAAAAAAAAACACAGAGCTCTTGGTTTAGTATTTTTTTGGTGCTATACAAATTACCACAAAAAAGTTGATGCAAAATAGGATAACAGAATTAAAAATGTATATATTTATAATAGATTTTTTGTTTTTTGTATATATATATATAAATATAGATATATATTGGTTGTTTATGCATTTGCAGTTCAGACGATTCGAAAGTCGAGAGTAAATAACAAAAATCTTTCTTGCATATAGAGTACACAATATACGAAGTTGTGCTATAAAAAAATTGTTTCTTAATTTAATTTATAAGTGTATTTAATTATTGTATTTTTTAAAGAGAGATACAAGTGCAAAAAAGTAGTCAAAAATTGCGCCAAAAAATATGCAATTTTATATTACCAATTAAAATTTGTTTTTATAAATTTTTGTTTGATTTTTATTAAAAACAAAAATTAAAATATAAATTGATATTTAAATTTCATATAAAATAAAATATTATTGGAAAAAGGTCAAAGTAAATTAAATATTTTTTTACAAACTGAATTGTAAATAAATAAATTGGGTTTTTTTATTACAAATTTTAATTATTAAATTAAAATAGGAAAACAATTTATATGGGAATTTTTTATAGAGAAGTCAAATGAAATGAACTCAAATGAAATGAAAAGTGAAGTAAAAATAAAATTATATCATTGAGACATGAAGTAAAAAATTATATATAAAAACAATAAACAGTTAAAATTGCATTCAAAAATATATATATACATGGTGACTATAGAAGCTTCACGATATATAAATATATAATTTTATATATATTTGTATATAAGTTGCTATCAATTGTCGCGTAGTTTGAAAAATAAATTGTTAACGAACTTAAATGAAAATGAACAATTTCTTTTAAAAACAAAATGGGAAATGTTTAAAAATTCTTAGGAAAAAACGCTCCATTTTCTGCATTTCCGGCAGCTCCTTGCATTAGTGGCTCGTTATCAAAATTCAAAAAAAAAGTTATATAAAATTTGTTGTTGATTAGTTTCGAGGTTTTACAGAAAAAATATAAATTAATTAAAACTAAAAGTGATTAAAAAAAAATATATATATATATATATGTATAAAATAATAATAATCAGTATAAAATTATAATTTTAAAAAAATAGAAAAAAGAAAGCTTGTTAACAAAAAGACTTACGCATAGGTAAGATTGTCATTGTCATACATACCATCCTCTTGGGTGCGTATTATAATCGGATGAGATCGTGGACCATCGCCCACTGAGGTGCCGGCTAATACCCAGATCTTGTACTCTGTCCAACGTTTAAGCTCATCAAGTACTATTTGGGTCATATTCAATGTCAATGTGGATGCTTCATCATCCTCGCGACCCACCTCCACGAACAGCACCTTATAGTATATAATGCGTCCATTGGATCGCTCCGCTGGCGGAGGTTGCCAACTAATTGAGATTGTTGTCGAGCTGTTTGCAATGGCCGTGATATTGCGTGGCGGTGCACCTGGTACTAATTACATAATATAGATGTGGAACGGTACGTATTTTGTGTTTTGGTTGTGCATAATAATTGGATATTGTGCATTATAGCCAACATTAGTTATGCGATAATTTTTATAGTTTTTTATTTAATATTTATTATTTTTTAGCGTTCAGCGAATAGCGTTTAATTAATTGAAACCAAATGAATTGTTGAAAATAAAAATGAAAAGGGTAACATGTAACGAAAGAAAAGCACACAGAAATCATATTAAAAATAATATTTTTATATAAATATATATATTATTTTTGGATAGGCATAAGTATAGATATATAAATTTGATTTATATTTATATATATGTATATAAATATATAAGTATAGGTTTAAGTATATATGAAAACAAATTAAAATTATATAAATTAAAATTCAAGACATAATTTTATATTCCAATGGTTTATGCAAATAATTTTGTTTTTAATTTTTCTTTGTAAGAATTTTGTAATTTTTGTTTCAACTGCTTTTATATTATTTTCCTGTTTCTCTTTTCAAATAATTGTGCATATTTTTTGGTAACGATTTTTAGCTGAAAATTTGTGCCATGTTAACAGCTAATATGTAACAGCTTACAATAAGTGCATTAGGTTAAAATATAAAACTAGAAGATACAAAGTGCAACAAGACATGCAGATAGATATAAATTATACTTAACACTTAATATAAACAGCTAAGCGACACATACACACACACACGCATACACACTTATGGAACAAAGATACAAACACATTTATATATGTACATATATATTTATGGTATAGAGTTATGAGTATAAAACATATTTAAAATTTGCATAAACCATGTGGCTTTATATAATGAATATGTACAAGGATTCTACTTTATATTGAGCTAATAAAATTTGGTATATTTGTTTAATAAATATCCTTTAAAGCATATTCCAGTGCAGTTGTGCAGTGTGAGAGTTATTTATGATAATGCATAATTATACTAATTGATATATGATATAGGCCAAAAATTTAACAGAAAATAGCCCAAATTGAAAAACAAAAGCAAGACTACAAATGAAACAAGAACAACACAAGCAAACATAATGTATAGGCTTTGGTAATTTTATCCATCATAAGATTTGTAGTTGATATGTCAATAGACTTGGTAACTACTAGAACCACTACAGTTAAACCACATGAACTGTAATTATAAACAAAACGTGCAAATATTCAAATCAAAGTTATATAATTCTATTGTTTGAACATGGTCAAAACTTATCTTCGCGCTTCTCTACTCAAATGTATTTCTAACTCAATTATTTAACACAAATATGAGATATGAAAAGTAGATAAGTTTGTTGTCTGGGACGAGACTAAGAGACAAACATAGAGAAAAAGTGAAAAGGAGAGAGAAAGTGAAAATTTGTGCGCTTTGCTGTGCAATTGAAGTTGCATACAAAACTTTCAACATGCCTATCAAAAATTATACTGTCAGTTTTATAGGAATTTCATTAAAATAATTTGTATAATTAAACACCTTAATAATTAAACTTTATCAATAAAATAACCTTTATCAAATGCTTTAAATATTTACCATGCATTTTCTAATTAAAAATATATAAAAATTTTAAATTTTGTTTTTGTTTTGTTGTATCAACTGTGATGTGGTGTGATGTTTACAGTGTTCTTTCTGTGAAGTAAACTGCATTTACTTTTTCTAGTTTTTGAATTCGTCAACAGATTATAGATTTTTAAAAATATTTACAGTATTTAAATAGAAAGATTTGACCGATTTGGCATTTCCTGATAAATAAATAGCAGACTTCCTTTTCTCCCCTATAGAGTAACTCATAAGGTTAATGTGTTCAACTAAATGGAGAGTCCATTATTATAAATAATAAAAGTATGATTATTTTTAAATTTCTTGATAAAGAGGAGCACAAACTGACAATTGTAGACAAAATAACTCAACGAGTTACTTTAACACTTTCCATAGCATTTTTGGAAGTTGAGAGTAAAAGAAATTTTTTTTACTATTTGGCAACTTTGACATGATTGTTCTATACATATACTCTTAATTCTATATTTATAAATTTCATATAGTATATTTCCATATATTAAAAGAAGTATTATATACTCTATATTGCGTTGGTGAACCTTTAAAAAGGGTTGTATTAAATATTTTCTATACTAGAATTTGGCTATATAAAATGTTGTTTTGGTTTTGTATATAGTTTTTCTATATGATTAGTTTACCTAATTAAACTGTTGTATGTATGTTAAGTATTACCTTAATTAAACTATGTGTAGGCAGTAAAGTGTATTAGGAGTATATAATATAAATATATATATATATATAAACTGAACTATTATATATAGAAAAATACATACAATAAATATATATATATAAATAACTTGCATGACGAAAACATAACAATCTTTTATAGTACATAAAAAATATGATATATTATGTGGATTTTTTAATAAATATAATTATAATTAAATGTGAAAAAGTGCATTTTAAATATATTCTTTACAAACACACAACCAATCACACACACACAGTATACGCATAGATTATTACCTGTGTCCATGTGCGAGCCCTAAACACACAACAATGTATATCATACACACAGACACACTCAGCACATACGCTCAATAGTATTTTGAACTACATATATATGTTGATTATATATATGTGATATATGATATGATTTAGAAAATGTTTATATAGGTATGTATATATATGTATATATAATAGAAACATTGTATATTTTCTGTTTAAATGTATTTTTTTTTGTAATATTTTTACTTAAACTATAGAATTGCTACAGCTTTATAGAATTCTCGATATGATTGGATCTTAGCTTAGAGTATAGAAAAATTATTGTATCACTTACCATATTGCTTGGTGCGTACGGGTATGGGCGGTGTTGTGGCGCCCTCGCCACGCTGGGAACGTGCTGCTAGCCATATATAATACAGGGTGTCAGGATACAAACCATCAAGCGTATAGGACTCTGAATTTGAGATGCGCCTTGAAATGTAAAATTAGTTAAGTTAATAGGTTGCAAATGAAGCTAAAAACAATTAGCTAACAGTTAAGTAATGTAGGTAAGAGAGAGAGAGAGAAGGACAATGGTGTTAACTCACTTGTGATGATCCTGATTGGCATATGTGTCATTCCAATAGAGTTCATAGTGTACAATATTCTCGCTGGAATGCGTCGGCTTTGACCATTGCAATGTTACTGCGGTCTCACCGATATCAGTGGCCCGGAAATTGCTCGGTTGTGATGGCACACCTATATACGCACACACAGATGTATATATTTATATATGTATATGTTTTCCATCCAGGTAGAATGTGTCCACGTGCGAAACATATTTGGTTTCGTTTTTGGTTGGTTTGGTAATAATGAAACGGAAATTACGGAAATTAAATAAAATACAAATACGCAAACAAATCAATATGGAATTTATTGATACTACGAGTATATGATGATATTCATAATGATGATGATGATGATGATGATGATGGTGTTGGTAATGATGTTGATTCAGAAACAAATGTAGTTGATTGAAATGTGGGTGTATCGTTTCCCTACGTTATTTAAATGTCTCTATCTCACGCTCTCTCTCTCGCACTCTTATTGCTTATTGAATGCATCAACTGAACATATCGAAAGAACTGTCCACATTTTGACCACATTTAAGCAATATTTCAAATGATTTGTGGCCGAGTCTACAGAATCAGAGTATTTCCATTATATCAATACAATGGCCAATATTTAAATGATTTTTTTGTAATCAAATGGTTGTTAATGGTTATAAAACTGATGAAAAGGTAAATTAAATTATTTTTAAAAATATATTTAATAAATATATAGGAGACTTTCAATTTATTGAGATATAATTGCATTGAAATATTTATTATCTATATAAGTACTTAAACATTTTCTTCTAACCATTTGATACATAATCTCAAAATCGCCTTATCTGATTTATATCAATCTTTTAATTGTTTTACCTAAAACATTTTATTACAATTTATTTTTGGTTTCAGCTGTAAATGGCAAATGATGATTGCAATTCTAATCCAAAGCAATACAAAGGATTTACAACCCATAAAAAGGTTTGTTAAGCGCATTATGCAACTGGTTGCAACAATTGCAACAAATTTTTAAGTCAGACCATAAACTGTTGGCCCACAACAACAACAACAACAACTACTAACTGACACACACAACCAACCACTCATAGAACTACTTTAAGTAAAAGCCACATGGTGCTGTAAGTGAGAGAACTTCAAAACAAAATATGCCACACAAAATGCAGCTGCTTCAGCAATCAAATCTAATTTATATTTTCTTTATGCTTACAACTTTATATACATATATATATATATATATAAATATAAAATATAAACGTATGTGTAAAGAAAACAAACTAACACACACATTCAAGTAAATTGAATTTTAAATAAATAAAAATAAATGTTTTTATTAAAGTTTGGCAGTAAACTCCAACTTGTAATATGTTAAAATTTCTTAATTTTACACCTGAAACATAATCGGAAAGTATCCTTAAGCTTTGAATGTTTCCTTTTTAAAAATAAGCCATTATATCCTACTGTATGTTAGAAGCTCTATGAGACATACTTATGTAATGTCAAGGACTTCCAGTTGAAGTACTCAACTAATTCATCCAACGATAAACAAAGAACTAACTACATTTTGGTTTAAGTCCCAACTAAGTAAGTCTAAGCAACTGTGTAAACTGTTTGATGTGTGCCTCTCTTGGATTGCATATCAAAACTTTTACAGCTCTCTAAAGTAAGCTCTATGTGTGAGTGTATTTGTTTGAGGTTTAAATTAAACTAGAACTCACCTTGCTGTGTCTTCACCTGCACCGGTGTGGACATAGGACCGGCTCCCATAGAGGTGTAAGCCTGTACACGTACTGTGTATATGGCATGTGAGGTTAACTCCGATATGGTTGTCAGTTCGCTATTGTCAATCATTTGGGAGTTCCAGGACGCCTCTGGTTGATTGGAATTTGTTGTATAATACACCTTGTAGCCCTATTAAAAAGTTAATGCAAAAAAATACATTAATAAAATATATTAATATTATAGTTAAGGGGATAAATAAGGATTAACCACAAAGAATTGAATATATATAAGTATGCAATTATTATTTATGTAAATTTTTATTTAATTGTATTAATTTTGAATTTTAATTGTTGTTTTAAGTGGTGAAAACTTGTACAAATATAATTCAATTATAATTGTTTTATATATATCAATTACAAGAGTCCTTTTTAGATTTGGTTTTTGGTTTACAGTTAACCAAATGCTTAACATGTTGACTGCAATATGAGTATTTTAGCATTGTAGTTGAACAACTTAAACAACTGGCAATTGGAAACTGATAACCAGAAATGAAATATGAATTGTGGTCAGAGATTTGTGAACTTTATAATTATTGAGATTGTGGCAGTATTTGTTGTCCATTGCAGTTGAAGTATAAGTGCAAATGGACTTGCAAGTTGCAACAACAATGCAAACTGACCACAACAATTGTGGTTTAGCAGCACTTTACTTGATCAACGTGCAATATTTCCATTCATTTACCACAAACAGCAAGCAAGCTGTTTCAAAATCCTGTAAGGAACAAGGATCTGTGGCATATGCGTGTGTTTTGTATTTGTGTGTGTATCTGTCTTGATTTCATTTCACACATTTGCATTTAAACGTTTTGCTCTTTTGTGTCGACTGTTGACTGTCGAGTTTTGTGTATCGTGTGTCTAGTGTCAATCTCCTGCTTGGCTAACATCATCTGTTTACCATATATCCTTTGCCTATGACCTTACTATGATGTGACAATGTGTTAACCCTGTGGATTGCACTGATTCAGATTTAGTCAACCCAGGTCTAAGGTTCTTGTTAAAATATTGTATATGTAGTTGATGTCTGACAGAGCTACTTACGGTCACTTGTCCATTGGGCGTCTCTGGTGGCTCCCAAGTTATAACCATCGTTGAGGAGCTCAACGGGCGTACTTGTACGTTACGTGGAGCACTTTCCATTTCTAGAAGACAAAAAAAAATTGTGAAAATTCAATATTATATTACGAATAAGAATTAATAGATATAACAAAAGATTTCCATTAGTAAGTCTTAATTATTTAATGCAAATTAAAATTTATTTAGTATATTTAATAAACGTTTGTTGCCACATTTTGTTGCCGTTTAATGTTGCACTATTAGTTGGCAACTTGCTAATTATGGTAATTGCAATTTTGCATTTTAGAGCAATGTAAATTGACAATACTTTTCAATCAATTTCAATCAAATGAACTTTAAACACAATTCGACAGTCAATGCCTCAATATTGAGCATTGCATATTGAAATATTGTTAAATGATTTTTAGTGGATTTTGGCAACAGTCAATATGATTTCAAATCAAATGGCCTAAAATGGTATACAGCATTGGTAAGAGTATTAGTATACATAGACAAATGTTTGGCAATGCAAATAGCATCATCAATCACAATTTCTGCGTATACTTTTCGTCTTTTTTTCCCTTTATTCCGTATTGTTAGAATCATTGGCATCCGCAGGATTCATCAGCATATTTTGCATTGCTACCGCATCAACTCCGGTGCATTATTGTGCAAATTTTGCATTTATAATGTGCCGCATCGTTGCCAAACTCAGTCAACAGAACATAACATAACACTAACACACACACAGGCACACAAATATAAACACAAATACACACACATTAACTGATTTTTGTTGTGCAGAAAACAATGCAAAACAAAAATACAAAATGAGCTCTGAAAATTCTGTGAATGCAACCAATTTCAGCATTATAATCCTGGCATATCAAATGAACACTCTGTATATCAGTTTAATAGTATGAAAAGTATGTGAAAAAGATGTTTTAAATCTACGCATTAAGGTCTTGTTTCAGTTATTAAAAGGAATGCTGGAAAAAGAGCAATTATGTATTTTCAATAATAAGGTGAATATCCTATAAACCCATCTTACAGGGTAACGCAAAGTTGAGCATAGCCAACTAGCTCTTAATGGCACATATATATAAAATATATAGGCGAGGTGTTAACTGGGTTGCACAGCAGCAGGACTTGAACTGGCAGCAGCAATAGTAGAAGCAAAAAGGATCTACTGCTAATTAGTGGGAACACCATTCACCGCTTCAATTGCGGGCAGGCATCACTTTCGAGTCACTGTAGTTGCACTTGCAGAGAACGTTAGAGAAAGAGAGAGAGGCAAAGATAGAGATGGAAGTAGGCTAGGCTAGGCTGCTGCCAGGCATCTCCTTTTCTTTTGCTCCTCAATTGGTTAATGGCCAATCAATAAATTCCAATTCTCACAATTTTACTGCAATATCTACACATGCCACTGCAGCGTTTTACCCACAATTTATATCGCAGGCAACTCATCTGTTACACAAGTGTTTCGCATCTACAATGTATATATATATATATATATATGTGTGTGTGTGTGTGTTGAGTTTTCAAGCAAGTGCCCGGATGAAGCTGGTTGCAATTGCCATTTGCCATTGGCCGGGTCTAGGCTAAGATTTGCATGCAGCACATGAGCACTCAAAAATTGCAATAGCCTGGGCGGATAACTATCCTGCCAGCTACTCTACCAGCCCGCTTCTTATGTGTATGTGGCTATGTGTGTGTACGTGTGTAATGTGGCAACGTCACGTAAGCTGCATTTAAGAGCATATACATTACATACGGATACGCTCCATTAATATGTATCCCTTGAATGCCTGCTCACGCCTACTACTTATGAGCATATCTACACACTCACACAAACACACCCACACACACATACATATAGATATAGCATTGAAGTCATGTGCAGGTCATATGACCTATTAGATGACGAAAGGAACTGTTAAAGAGTTGCCAAGACACCATGCCGACACCATAAGTGGGGCTATGCCTGAGGTGAGGTCACATTAAAGTTAAATGCATTAGACCATAAGGACATGTATTATAAGCAAATTGCAATATATGAATAGCAGCTACTCCAATATCAAATAACCTTGTGTTAAGCTCAAGACAATGAAAAGGATTCAAAACCTCCTTAAGGACGAGTTAAACATATCTCATTACTTTATGCACACAACATTCTTGTTGAAAGGTATGAAAACTATGCAAAATTCGCATTTCTCCTATGAAAATCTCTCAAATCTCTGCTGAGATTAACTTTGTAACTCTTTACAACTTTGTAACTGTGGAACTCTGTTCTATTTGTCTTATGTTCAGTTTAATTAATAGAAGCATAAAGGCGACAATAGGATAACTAAATAATAGAACAAAACTTTGTATAAATCTCAAATGTAAATGAAAGAGAAGACTTAGAATATCCTTGCAACAATTTAACCTCAAGAGCAGAGTAAGGCTTCTGTGATTAATTTAATAAATGTATATTAAATTGATAGTATATGCATTATATTAATGTATATATATAATCCAATATATTATGTATATATATAATAATCCTTTGGTGAATCCCTTAAAATGTAAACGTAAGTTTTGATTTGAAATTTTGACGCTTTGGTTTAAGCCAAATACAAAACCTAAAATGTCGCCTAAGATATACTTCAAAAGCTTATCAAATATATATATAAATATATATATATATATATATATATATATATATATATATATATATATATATATATATATATATATATATATATATATTGTATTTGATTGTATTGTAGACTAATTACAAAGCTGCCACTTTGATTGTCCTTTAAGCAAATTATAGAGTTATATCAGCTGCTATCCTGGCACAATCTTAACGAACCAAAACGAATCGATTGGATTCGATTCGAATCACTTTGAATCGTATAAGAAGCTATTCAAAAATTGACACATGTCATTATCTAAAAGGGGACCTGCTGTTAGTCTTTGCTGAATGCTCAATTGTTATTAGTGTTCTCTATAGCTGTTGTCATTGAAAGAATATTTGGCAGCAAGGATATTCGGGGCAAGCGATAAGCATAATTACAGCAATAAAAGTTTTCAACTTTTATACGACAAGCTGTGAGTACAACACTAACAATAACAACAAGTTAAAGTTAAAATAAAAAAAAAGCAAGAAGTCAAATCAAATCCAAAGAGGCAGACAGACAGGCCAAACATGCATTGAAAATGAAATCAGGACGAAGGATGCACAACGCACAACGGAGAACGTAGAACGCAGAACAAGTTGTGGCCGTTTAAGGCAGTTGTGGAGAAGAAGTGCTCGCTTACGCGCAATTGCCATTGCTAAAACAGCGTTTTATGTACACACACACACACATACAAACAGACAAGCGAACACACACACACATTCCACTCGTAACCATACAAGGACATTGATGCGCATTCCATATAAACGCATAACAATGCAAAGTTTATGCGTTGCCTGCCACGTTGCGGTGGCAAACGGAGTGAATGTTGCAGAGAGTGCGGTAACATGAGGGCATCTGCCCTTTTTACACACGCAGACATACACATACGTATACATAACATATATATGTGACTGTGTGCGGCACAGCTGCGTATGCAACGGTTTTAAAACATTGCAGTTACCTTTGATTCTATCTACGAGTGGAAGTTGGATGCTACTTTTCTTTTCTACTCCCATTTTTTTAACAGGTTATCCAAAGAGGAAGTAAAAGGACTAAAGGATAAAGGATAAAAAAGGAAAAGAGCGGAGTGTCGTACATGTTATGTGTGAATGCTGCTCAAGAATTGTTATTGAAATTGTTTTGGCTATAAAATTTTGTTGGCCACCAACTCGAAATAAGTAGAAGAAGAGAGAAAGGCTTGCAATCCAAATTGTGGTAAAAAGATACTTACTTGTGCCAGCAAATGAAAAATCGCCTAGAATTGTAGATGTAGTATGCATTCCAAAAGAGAGCGTGAGTGAGAGAAAGATATATAGAGGGAAAGGAAGGAAAAAGAAACATTACGTAGAATGGATAAGTACCATACAGTTTATATAAAACGAGCAAAAACGAATAGAAATCAACAGAAAAACCAGAAGAAAAAAATGAAGAAAACAAAGAAAAAAGAAAAGCAACTCAAGTCAAATATAAAATTGTTGAAAAAATCCTTATATTCCTGATCAGGCAGCGTGTAAGAAAAATATGGTAATATATACAGCAGTTAGTGGGTTTATCTTAAGATGGTTTCTTTTATTTTTATTTCTTTCCCTTTGTGCGGGAAAGAAGGAAATGGATGCGCTACTTACTTGTCTCACCGGTGGTACAAGTCGCTGGTGCCGATGGTGGTCCGCGTCCAATGGTATTCATAGCTATCACATAGAGCTCGTATTCGGTATAAGGACTTAAAGCACGGACCACATAGTACATTGTGATAATGCCGCTTATCTCGCTAAAGGCCTGATTTGCATTTTTTGGCTTATATTGGATGATATAGTACTGTAAGTCTTCGGGACCCTTGTAGGACCACTCCAGGCGCACCGAAGTGGCGGTCACCTCAGAAATTTGTACATCGGTTGGTGCCGTGGGCAAAGCTGTTTGATTGTAATGATTGTTGTTTAATATTAAGAGAATATTACGTTTAGGGATTTAACATATAAGCTGCATTACTCACATTGCACTTTGACCACAGAGATAGCCTCAATCTGACCCAGTGAGGATGCAGCTATGCATGTATAATTAGCACTCTCTTGTACATTATTTAATAATAACACATTGCGTCCAATGGGTATATCATTCTCTGGCGTCAGATCTGTACTACCTGTAGATATTTTATATTCAATGTATATTAGTAATTGATAACATATTCGGTATAAGCTGCTTAGTATTACCTTTCATCCACTTAACATGTGGCATGGGTGAGCCAACAGCAATACAGGATAGATTCACATTTGAACCTATTTTAGCCTCAGTCACTGCCTCTGGTGGACGTGAGAATGTGGGAGGCACTCGACGCACTTTCACATACAGACTTGTGGCCTTTGAGTGCTCAGTGCCAATAGAATTTTCTGCAACACATTCATATTTGCCCTGATCCTCCTCTTTGCTGTTGTTGATTTGCAGGATTCCTATAAAAACAAAAACAAAAGGGAGACAGAAAAAGTTCAATAAAGATTAGTTCACGCTTTACTAGTTAAGCTTAGCTTATTGGTACTATGGCATAGGTACATAACTGCAATGTGTACCTTTCTATGGTACACAACTGCAACTACCTGGCACTTTTCAAAGGGTTATTCAAATTGGTTTTTCCAAGCAGCTGAGGATACAGTCTGCTTGTTAGGTATGAAAAAGTATCTGAAAGGATAATCAATAAAAGGTTCAACTCTAGGTAAACCCATCAGCTACCTGTTTATCTATATAACACATAGCTTTGAGTTAAGCCAAGTTAGTTGCTTATTGGCCACAAAGAGTTGACAATGTTTTTCATATGGTTTGCCATGCTGCTTTCGAGCATTGAAGGCACTTCTTTTGTCGCAGTAAACCAACACCTGGAACTGCCTAGTTTTCAGCGTCCACTAAGTGAACAATTGGAGATGATTGATCTACTGGATTTGGGAGATAGACCAAGACGTATGGCACAGCCGGAGCTGCACAATTCGGCATCAAAGTTTTTGCTAGAAATTTACAATGAGATCAATGAGGAACAGGAGCCGCAGGAGGTGTTGCAGCAGCGGCACAAACGTTCATTGGACGATGATATATTGGTGACTCGAGAGGATCGTGAGGAGATAGCCAATTGCAATAGTATTTTAACCTTTTCAAGTCGCAGCAAACCACAGCAGCAGGCGACGTCTAATGATCCGGATATGTATATCACCTTCAATACGAATGATGTGCCTTTGGACTTGTCACTGGTTCATGGCATGCTGCGTGTCTACAAGCAGCCCAGTTTATTGGAGCAACATCGTAATCTGACCGTGTCTGTATATAAAAAGATCTACAGCCATCAAGCAGCGTCTGGCAAAGAGCCAGTCTATCATATACTACACTCGGTGAATACCACAACTAGTTATAAGGGTTGGCTTGAGTTCAAACTGTCACAGACACTGCGTGCCTGGCTGAGCCTCAATAAGAGCCACAAGGAACGTCACGAGTTGCGCATCTCTGTGGATGAAGTAGAGTTGAGTGCACGTGGTGCCGGTCTAGTCGCACCGCTGACAACTCGTTCCAATCTGGAACCCTACATTGTGGGCTATTTTAATGGACCAGAACTGTTGGTCAAGGTACAAAAGCTGCGTTTCAAGCGTGAATTGCAAAAACGCAAAGCAAAGGACCCAAGAATGCCACCACCAACCGCAGAGCTTTATAGGCCACCCCAGGCCTGTGAACGTCTCAATTTTACAGTGGATTTCAAGGAGCTGCAAATGCACAATTGGGTCATTGCACCCAAGAAGTTTGAGGCATATTTCTGTGGTGGTGGTTGCAATTTTCCACTTGGTACCAAAATGAATGCCACAAATCATGCCATTGTCCAGACACTGATGCATCTCAAGCAACCACATCTACCCAAACCATGCTGTGTGCCCACTGTACTGGGTGCCATTACCATATTGCGATACCTTAACGAGGATATTATTGATTTAACCAAATACCAAAAATCGGTGGCCAAAGAGTGTGGCTGTCATTAGTGCTAAATTAGTTAAGCAAATGCTTTAAATTTTAATTTAGTTTTAGTTTCTAACTAGTTTATGATAGCTTCAAGCAAACTCATAAAAAAAAACACTCAAATAGAATTCTTCAGGTGCGAAATGCAATGCGAAGTTGAACTATAGTTTCTTTTTAAGACTTTTTCAAAATTTGTCTTATCCTTGGCTCAGCTTCTTCCAAAAAGCTTTTTTATAATACTCGTACATAAAGTTTTATGAACTCTTTGCATACGCGCACTCATACACTGACAAGGGTATATACCCATATGTGTATATATGAGTAAGTAGTCAAAGGATCTTAGATTTATCAATAAATTTGAAAGTCAAATTGTGTTTTTGTTGTTGTTGTTGTTGTTGTCTTTCCCTTTTTTTTCCTCTTTTGGTCTTTTGTTACTTTGCTTTAATGGCTGAACCCATAATATACCCATTGGCTCATAAAATGGACAAAAATTCACCTTATGCTTTTTTATGTTTTAGAGGCTTTTGCGGAAGGAACACATGAAAATTAACACAATTTTTATATGATTTTAAAGGCCGTATAAAAGTTATGACAGTGTTGCTGTCAAGACCATGGCCAAAATGCGTGTTATCCACCCAAGGTCTATTAAATATCGAGCACACTTTTCCGGCATATTAAGCTAATGTGTATGACACACATATAAAGTATACGAGTTTGTCATAAACATGCCAAAGGTCTTAGTATTATATTTTTATATGGCCAATAAACAATGAAATATATACTACTATGAGCTAATTCAGGCACTGACAGCTCTTGGCCAAGTGCATATAAATTGATGCTTTTTAAATCAACAGTTTGGTCATAAGAATCTTTGGGACTAGAGTTAGTTGATTGCTTGGCCAATAAGTTATGTGTTGTATGTGACTGGTTTTAACAATGAACCAATAAATTTTGTACCAAAAACATAATTAACAAGTAGTAAATATGTTAATTAAGCAATATTATATTGCTTAATCAAGAATCATATAAAAAAAGAGAATTAATTATTAATTTATATACAATTTTAGTGCATTGCTGTGTTTTTCAATGAATATGTTTTTATTACAAATATTACCAAATTAATAACCAAACATTGATATTCAATTTGTACAGTTACTTGCACATAAATACGTTTAAATGTTCATATTTTTGACTTAATTTTAATAATATTTATTAATGAATTTACACATGACATATAGATTATATATGTGCACCTGATATGCGTTAAAGTTGGTGCATTAATTATTCACTGATAAACATCATTTTAATAATTATAGACCATATATTTATGTAATAAAAAGTTTTCGCAACATTTGTTGCAGACATTATTTTTATTACAGATTGTATTTTACTTCTCTATAATTTTTGTAATTCTCTTAATTTTATATAGAGTTTCCAATATGATAGCTACTCTTAATTGCGTGTTTAAAATTTAAAGCAATAAAGAACAATTTCGATTTGACATAGCATTCGCTTAAGGCGAGTCATATAGGCAGGCGTCTGTTTGAGGCGACTTATTCGCACCATCGAACATATTTGTTAAACATTGCTCACATACATATGACTAGCTGCAATAGAACCTGTTTGTTCAGCATAAGCACATGCATGTGTGCGTCTTCGCTAACAGCCAGTACGCTTCGTCTAGCCGAGTGATGCCAATCAAACTAGTTCGTTTATGCATGCGTTGCTTAGGCATATAACGAGAGTGTGAAAGAGTGAGCTATGGTTGGTTCGGTTATTAGCTATACTCTAATAAATGATTATGCGAAAAGGAGACGAAAGATGTTTAATAAATGGCTGGCTTCTATTGCTTGCAAATGGCTGCTATTTAAATATTTATAAATGGTTTGCCACGCAACTTTGTATAAAATCAGTCTACACGCGTGTAGCTTGTTTTTGTTTCTTAATTATTTTTAATTGTTTTTAAAATTATGAAAAATATTTTAAAACTCGTACTGCAAAAAATTTAAATTTAAATTACTGCAAAACTCGTTTTGCTTTATTATATTATACAGAAAATATTTTAGTAAAAAATTCCAAATATATTTTGGAGAAAATGTTTGTTGAATAACTGCATTTTTGCTGTAAGTGTCAATAAAGCATTCATATCTATATTTTGATATTTTTCAATTAATAAAAATGTTTTTTACTTTGCAACACTAACTTTCAACAGGTAAAAAATGCAAGGGAATGGTAAAAAAATAAGCAATTGAAACAAAAAAAAAACCTATGACTAAAAACTATAACATTATACCAACAGCTAGAGTCGAGTGAATCATTTTAATCATTCGTGTAGTAGTTGCAAACAATCCTCCTACATAAACGACTATATATAAAAATGTTCTACAATAAAGTTGAAGCTAAATGTTGCAAAAATCGTTTTGCCATTCGTGTTTATTATATTTATATGTATGTATGTGTGTAGTTTTTTTATTATACTTTTTAGCAATGGTACCAAAAGCGTGAAATTTAAAAGTATAAAAAAAAAGATATAAAAAAACTATATAAAAAGTGTACAGCAACTAAAAATGATGCATGCTACTAGATGATTGCAGTTCAGAGTTTTTTTTTTGTATTTAAACTTTGTGAAACCATTTTTACGTTTATATTTAGTTTTTATTTGAATTTTTATATATATTGTTGTTGTGCGTTTAACTATTGTTGTTGTTGCTGCTGACATGCATCAAAGTTGATTGTTGTAAAAATTGATTGCATACATTTTACGGCCTGTTCTGTTGTACATTTATTACGCTTGTTGCACTTGTTGCAAGAACTGTTGTTGTTTAGGAATCATTGAACCATTCAGAGTACCATTAAATTCATTTATTTATATACTATTCAATGTTTATTTCAAATAATCGAAAACATTTTTTTTTTTTTAAACAGCAACAAACATAACTTTTAACATTTAACTATGTGAATTTGTATGTTAGCAAAACCAAAAAACAAAATTGAGTTGATTAAAATTTATGGCCAGCAACGTATCATTAAAACAGTTGGCAAACTGGCAGAATATTAACATAATCCGCAAACACACATACACCCAGACACACATACATATATATATATTTAGTACACACATAAGTAAGCTACTTAGAGCTAGCCCGAAAGGGTCCTTCAAGCGAGCACTTTGCGTGTGAGTTGAATGTGGCAATAAAAATTAAGCTATGTCAGCATCTTGTCTGCCATTTTACAGACTGTCTATGTGTATGTGTAAGTGTGCGTGTTGGAGTGTACGTGTAACTAACTAAGCTTTATGAAAATTAAAACATATTTTTTAAAATGTCATAGAGAAAAGCAAGCAACAGTGATCAAAGCTTTGCCTTGAATAGAATAGAGCAGCAAATGAAGTGAAGTCTGCAAAAGAATTTTTTTACTATCATAAAGGTAAACTTAGTAACTTTATATAACAGTTAAAACGTACAGTCATTACTTAATTTCTGCTGGTGTTTAAAATTGTTTATATTCCTTTTACCAAATCTATGATTAAACTGGTTAACAAGTGTATTTAAATGTTGAATGGAATGCAACAGCAGAGAGTAGTACAGGCCGCAGCAAAGGCAGTAGCAACAGCTTTAATCAAATCAAAGCCACAAAATGTTAAGCGCTTGCAAAGCGCTTGAAACGTAACGGAACCACTCTTTCAATTCGAATAGTGAATAGTTAGCTTTTGCTTTTGTTTAGGAGCTTGGCGGTAATGCCATTGGGAGCGTATGAATTGTTGTTGGATTTTATGGGCAGATCTAGTGCTGTTTAGCCAAAGTCAATCACAGCAATAGAAGTCTGACTGACTGGCTGGGTGAATGGGTAGTTGGTTGGTTGGGTGTATGGGTGTTTGGTTAGTTAGTTGGTTGGCTGACAGGCAGCAGTTGAGCAAGCAAGCAAGTTGCCAACGCGTTGTCATCTTTTGTGCCACTGTTGCCGTTAACAACAGACGCGAGACAATGGAACTCCCTATAGAATGAGACCAGACATGCTACTATGCCTACGACTAAATGTGCATACACATACACAATACAAATCGCAAAGCACCCAACACATAACAGCCAACACATAACAGCCAACAGCCCACACACAATACTCATACCACTTTACGCTTGTACATGGCACACATGTGGTACGCCACAACTGCACTTCCGCTTGCGCAGTCATTTTCATATTTTGTAACTTCCGCTGCTTGCCACACACATACACACACACATATATGTATATATATATATATATATATATATATATACATACACATTTCTAGCACAATATGAAGGGTTGTGAAGGAAGTTATCGCCTGGCTGAATCCCACAAACGCTAAGGCGTATACACTCAAAGTTGGCTGCGTGGCCAAATGGGATTATTAATTAAATTATAATTTAATTTAAGTAGTCGTCGACTCTGGCTACAATGTGACATTTATGGGCTATACGAGTAATAGACTGAGTAGGCGGAACCAAACCGTCGCCCCACCCAATAAAGTTTTCAATTTTGGTAATGCAGCAAAGCACGAAGGACGACTTATCGTAACCAACAGTTTCCCCTTCCTATCCAAGCCCCTTAAAAGATAAAATAAAATAAAAAGAAAAAAATGATTAAAAACTTGAGCTGACCCCCGAAACGAGAGTCGTTATGAAGTACGTACAACAGCTAGCTTCAAGCCCCAAAACAGTTACCAACATTTTCCAAGTGCCGCCTGAGCTCTAGTCATGCACATTTTTTGGGCAATTACTGTCTCATTTTCAACAAAGGTTGACTGTCAACTCTTTCCACTCGACTCCCAGACGACACGACAGGAGACGAGTCGAGACGAGATGAGAGTTGGACTTCAATTCAGTTAAGGTTTTTGGCTGAAAATATATACACACACAGAGAGAGAGAGAGAGAGAGATAGGGAGTAATAGGGAATGCTTGGTTGTAGGTTGAAGAGTAGCTCATAATTTAAGCATTAAACTTTCTCAAATGCTTTTAAGTTGGACTTTGCCTTAACTACAGTTTTACAGCTCAAGTAAATAATTGCGACCGCTCCTCCCAAAGGAGGTGCCTGGCTTTGCCAACCCCCCCCCCCCCCATCACACTACACCTCCACCATCTACCTTCTATAGTGACTGCTTGACTGCTAGCCTTGCTGGTAACGACAAGTGGATGCTATACAATAAAGGGGCGTAGGGTAGGGGTTGGGGAGGCTGGTGAATTGTAATGATGGGCCCCAGTAATTAAACTTATAGTCGCTCGGTTATGGGAATGGGGTCGTTCTTCTAGTTTTAAAGAGCCTGCAGTTGGCACAAAAACGTTGTTGAAGTTTAACAAGAGCACATAAATGTGTCAAAACAACACACACACATACACACAAACAAACTTGTGTATGTGTATGTGTGAGTAACAGTAGCAACAACTGAAATGGACAATTTGAAGGTACTGCGAGAAGCAGGTGTATGCGTTTATGGTAAGAGCTAAACACATAAAGATTAAGCTGCGTTTATGTGTTGACAACAATAGCAAGAAGAAGAACAAGAACAACATCAACAACAACAACAGTTGCTGACAAGAATTTAATAGTTTTTAAGTAAAAGAACTTAAAAAAACACTAACAGCTACTAATATTGTTGCAGCTTTTAAGATTATGCAAGCTGCATTAAAAACAACAACTGCAATTCAATTGAAAGTTACCAAAAAATAACATAAAAATTGTCAGCTTTAGCTTTTTATATTGCCAATTTACAATAACTATATATATATATATATATATATCAATAAGTTATTAACTGTTATGCATTGTATACTTTGAGCATGCTACACGCGTTCCGGCCATTAAGACAATTGGCCAAGCAAAACCAATTTCTGATAAGCCTCTTTTGCTTAAAAGCCAAATTATGCTGGCTAAAAAATATTCGCTATGCGCCTTTATTTTGCTATAAAACGGCTGGAGGGACGAAATTGGAGGGAAGAGTGTGCGTTTTGGCAATCCAACCCCAACCCAGTTATATAGTAATTTCCCCAGACGCATTGAACCCTTTCTAAAAAAATATAAGAACATGGTCAGTACAAGCCGTTGCAGGTTCTCTTCTACTTTTCTTTTTTTTTAGCTTTCCTTTCCCTTTCTCTTTTTTTTTCTTCTTTTTTTTTATATTTTTATTGGACAAAAGCCCTAAGGGACTTTTGGACGGGGCTCGTCGAATAAAAATAAAGGTATTATGCTCAATATTATTGTCGGTCTGACGCTCTATGCTTACCCCCGAACAACCATTGCTGCTTTTACTTGTTGTTCATGTTGTTAGTGTTGTTGTTGCTACTGTTGCTGTTGTTGTTGATGTTGTTGTTGGTGCCTATTCAACGGTGTGGACAAAATTAACTATCAACGGCAATGCGGCATTGCCCCAAAGTAATTTTAAATAAAATATTTATAAACGTATTTGCGCATTGAAGTGAAACAGTTGTCATTTGCCTCTGTATAAAAGGTGCATGCAACACAAAACCATTTCTATATCCTTTTTTTTAAAGGACTCTATTGAGTGTATTTGCAGTTATTAGATGTCATTAAGGAACATTAACTTATATGCCACAATAAATTTTAATGTCCATTATGCAATATTAAATCAATATTCTACTCCTTTTTTAAGGCATATCCAAAGGATACTTTAATTTCTATAGAAATTATTTGTGTTTTGTGTGTGGTAGACAATGCATTGTAGGTAATCTAATAAAAGGATGCACAAGGGTTTTATTATAATCATATTAATAAGTCTTAAAGTAAATGGGGCGTGACCGTAGGGTATAATGATTGCAACTATGACAAAGATGACAGAGAAACACAAACAATAGGCAAAAAGGGATCTTCAGGCATTTTATTAAAATAATAAAGTTCTAATTTAATTATGAAGCTGGTATAGCAAACAGGGGAATGGGGAAAAAGGAGGAAAGAATAAGCAGAATGAAGGCTATGTAGAAATATGACTATGAGAACGAAATGCGAGAACTTTCCATTTTGATAACTCTCACGTACCCCCTGCCTACTGCCACCTACCTCCCACCTCCCACCTCCTACTCTTTACTCTTTACTACTACCACCCCGAAGGGTCTTAATTAGCAGTCTACGGCCGTATAACCGAAAAATCAACGCGCCTCAAGCTGCTTTTTTGGGTTAGATTCTTATTGCAGGAATGGTTAAAGCATATCATAGGGTTGGGCGGGCTGCTTGGTTTGGAGCTTTGCAAAATAAAGGACCATAAAGTGCTAATTGAATAAAACGGCACATGACTTGCATAACTTATTATGAAAAATATATATATAAATTCCAACTCTCTCTCTCTTTATTCTTATTCCGATTCCATTTACTTGCTGCTTGCGTCATTGCCATGCATCCTAGACCAAACCAGGCCAGACCAAGTCAGACCAGTACAAAACTCAATTCAATTCAACCTGAACTGAAGTAAAGTGAACCCGTCCGCGCCTCAAGCATAGATTCAATTCATTTTCATAAATTTAAAACGTACTTTAAGACAACAGCAGCAGCAGCAGCACTAAGAGGAATGGCGGCAGGTGGAGCTGGTGGCGGGGCCGGCAACAGAAGGAGCCGCTTAGAGACGTTTAGGGCACCCAGAAGGATATTTAGCTGGCGGAAATATTTTTACGTTTCGTTTAACGTGCCAAAGATGGCGACGGCGTCTGCCGTCTGCTTGTCTGACTGTCTGCTTGCTGCCTGATGGCACCTTTTACCTTTACTTCACATATATATATATATATACATATATAAATACACTCATACAGTTTCAATCTACATCGAAAAGTCCCTAGAAAGTTGCTCGGCCCACGTAAAACTAATTTAACCCGCAACGTCCAAGGGCCACTTTTGTTCGTGTTACGCTAAATTAGTTGACCTGCCGCCTGCCTGACTACGCCACACTCTCCCACTCCCACTCTTTCTCTCTCTCTAAGCACGTTCCAATAGAAAACACACCAAGAAAAATTCTTCAAAATATATAAAACACAAAAAAAAATTACATTTTGTTTTAACTTAGAAGGAATACCACACACATACTTACATTAACACACACAGACAGAGCTACTAGCAAGCCATAAAAATGATTTTACCTTGGGGAAATTTTTGCAACAGTTTTTAATTTGTAATGCGCTACAACCACTAAAGCAAAGTGATTAATTTTTGTTAGGTAATTTTCAACTGAGTGTAGGGTATTCCATAAGCTTTTAAGGCTGATTAGACACAAAGAATTTTAGACTTTAAATAGAAACTAAAATAATATACAAAGAGAATTATTTGAAACCAAAACTCTACTGAAAGTGAAGCGAAGTATGAAAATTTTAAGCTGCTGCTAAGCTGTTGTTTACAGCAAGGTAATTTATTTATATATGTCGATCAGATATGAATTATATATCTGCTAAATGACTGTGCTTTAACATATCCATCTATACTTAAACTGCAGTAAATCATTGGCTGAAGTTGCAATACCAGAAGAGGCACAAAGAATTAAAGTTCTAATGAAATCTCAGTTGGAGATGACCCAACAGCTCTAGATATCATATATAATATTATATATTTATTATTATTATATTAGTTTTTCTTTTAAATTCTTAAAATATTATTCATTGTCAACCTGTATATATATATATATACAACATAGAGCATTCAAGTGTTACCCTCTGGCTGTAGCTCATTTCTTTCTTCGACGAGTCAATTGTTTAGTCGACTGTCATTAAGCGAGAGGCCATTTCATTAGCATTATGTATGCGTGTATGTGTGTGTGTGTGTTGGTGTGTGTTTGTTTGTACATGTTATTGTTATGGTTGTTGCTGTTGTTGGCAGTGTGAGTTCAAGTTAACGTTCTTTACTATGCCCAACACGTTTCATACTGTTAAAACGTTGACGGCAACCAGCCAGGCCGGACCTGTTCCGGTTGGCTTCCGGCTGTGGCGCCGTTGTTGTTGTTGCTGCTGTTGTTGTTGTTGGCTGTGTCAGGAGTCAGAAGCCTGCTGTCAATGGCACTTGCAATTGAAATGCGCGTTGATGTTCTCCTCTTCATGCTATGCCAACATCTATTATGAATAAATATATCTATATATATTTGTATATATATACGTATATATATATATATATGTGTGTATATGTATGTATGTATGTATATATATATATATGGTATATAGGTTTGTGTCTAACAAATGTCCTTCAATGCAAATATAATCATTGTTATCGCGGCTGTTGATGTCGCTTGTTCTGTCACATTTTTGGCTCCTGTTGTCTGTCGTTTGGCCTCTGTCAATATGTCCTTGCCTGGCCATTGATGTCATTTTAAAAGGAGTCTCTTTTAATGCATATTAATGTCAATATTAATGTCAATATTTACACTTCTAATGACCGTCGACTGCTGCTGACAGCTTTGTTAGTTTTTCAAAACTGTTTTACGCTGTTTGATGTCTCACATCTATATTGAGAATATTTCATAATTAGAATTGCCTACTAAAAACAACAACAACAACAACAACAGCAAAAACAACAGCTATAAGTCAGTATGATGAGCCGCTTGATTAAAGGACCTGACAATCTGCCAACCTAACGATGACATTCTGTTGACATTTATAAAGTTTCTACTCCTAATAAGATCTACCTCTCTCTCTATCCTTTTCTATCTGCCTATCTGTCAGTCTCTCCTGCATCATCCTAGTAGCACTACTAGCTGCCTCATAAAAAACAGCCACAGCAGCAGCAGCTGTCCACAAACTAAAAGGTGTGTAGGTGTTATTTTATTTTTTTTTTGCCTTTCTTTGTGCAAAGGAGCAAACGTCTTGTTTAAGGACAAACTTTATTGCCAGGTAGTCAAAAGTTTAGGGCTAAAAGGCTGTATGGGCGTGGACGTCAAGAATAAAACCATCTGGCCAAAAGTCAAACCTTAACTAAGCGCCAAAAAAAAGAGAGACGGAAAGAGTAAAAAAAGAACTTGTAACACAGAAAATGCGACGAAGCATAAGTAAACTTCTAAGAAAATTCAAATGAGCGTAAGCAAAAGGACACAAAAAAGGCATCCTGCCAAAGACTAGAATTTTAATAAATGAAGTCGTAACTCTTCGTCGAAAAGTTGCAACCGCTCTTTGAATACTCCTGCGATGCTCCTGGGTTTATTAAGCTAAGTGATAAGTTGATGCGCATATGCTCAATGGTGCAATATCAAAAGGATTTGCGGCAAAATGAATGTTGATTAAGTGATACTATTTAAAGTCGAGTGAGTAAGTAAGAACTATGCTAAGCATAGCAATATTCCTTCTTATTTTGATCAATTTTTAGATGACAAAGTAGATTCAAACATACTCCAAGTTCACTTCAACTACTTCTTGATTAAATAGTCCTTAAAGTAAGATTAAGCTAGGCCTATGCTTAACTAGAATATAGCAAGACAGCAGCAACTATCCTTGCAAGTTTAATCACTTTTTAGCTGACAAAATGGATGCCAAGATACTACAGATTAACTCTTGTTACTTTTCAATTCAATTTGCAACTCTCTGAGAGTCGTTTTAGTCCTTGAGTTGAGCTTATTTACAGCAACTTCAATGCAGATCCTTTTCTGGCCATAAACTAATATATTATATACATGTTAATCTGCTAACTTACCATTATTTATGACATATCGCGGATTAGTCATATCGACCTTTGTCTGATTCTTGATCCAGTAGATATTCGGTGTGGGATTACCAATAGATTTGCACTGCATCTGCACGGTGTGACCCACTTCGATGACGCGGGTGGTAGGACCCTGTGTTATAACCGGAAAGCCAGCGGGTGTTTTATCGCCTGCAATGCAACAAAATACAGAGAAAGAAACGTTTGGAAAATGTTTATACAAAAGACTCCACAGTAACAAAAAATGAGATTTACATTTACTTTTTTATTTCTCTCTCTCTTTCTCATTTTATAGAGAAAAATGTTAAGAGAAAACAACAATAAAATATGCACGTTAAAAGTTTTTGGATGCGGGTGTGAAGCACATAAATGTTAAGGGGTAAAGAGGTAAATTTTTCTCTTATTCTTTTTTTATTCTTTTGATAACAATATGCCACAAAAACACACACACAAACAATACATAGCCTCACACTCTTAAACACACACACACACAAACACAAAGTATTGTTTTACATGAGGCTTTTATAAGCGGAAGTTGCCGCTTTTTATTTTGTTTTTTAAAAGCTCAACCGTTGCTCAGTTGGCTTTGTTACCGCTTTCTACGCCATTTTGTAAGTCAAACAATGGCGCACACACACATATACATACACACACATATGAGTAGGGTCAGCATTTTTCATAGTGACATTTCTTTTATAATACACTTTAAGGGCAGCACAGAGCATTCCCATTCGGATTTGCATTCCGATTTGCATTGTGTTTTTCGGTGCGTTGCAAGTTTAAAGCAAATCCTTGACTGGCAGCAGCCAAGTGGCAACTCAACTTATTTTTTCTCTTGTGTTTTTTTTTTTTGTTATTTCAAATGAACAAAGCTCATTTACATTTTCCAATTAAACCTAGCAGACGTTGTAGACAAAATACAACGACTTCAATTCAATTCCAACTGCAACTTCACCGGGAGCTCCAGCAGCTGCTTCGACTTAACTGGCGGATGCTGTTTGCACTCCCACGCTGCTATACCCTCTGCCATTTGAAATTTATAATAAAGGGTATTTCAGCTATTCAATATAGTTTGCATGCAAAGGCAACTTAACTGAACAATTAATTACTTTCCCCCCGCTCTCTTACGCTCTTTTTCTCCCTTCTATACATCTATTGAAATTCTTAATTAGGTGCGATACCAACAGCTTAACTAATGCAAATCTTGAAAAGGTTTTGTTTAACGCTAAGTAATGCTTCTATAATTAATTGATATAATATATATATTGATTCTTGCTGTAGTTAAACTACAGTGTCCTTTATAAGGACAGTGTATTTTATAAGGAAATATTATTTAAATAATCTTCAACATTTTTATATAGAAGTTGCATTTCGTGCTCTAGCACAATGCCATACAATACTATCGATATACTATCGATAACAACGCATACTAAAGTGTAACTGCAATTATTCATTTTCCTTTTAATATTAAAACAAAATCCTGTTAGCATCTGCTTGATATTTGATAGTAGTGTATATATTATATTCGCTATATTTTGCTTTCCATATTTTTACTTTTTTTTTGGGGGAATTTACTTAAAACATTTAACAGCAACAGCATTCACAATAAGCTGCAAGGGGCTTAACTGCACCGCAGTCCTGCATCCTATATTCTATATACAGCAGGGTTAATTCTGCCATGCCGTTAACCCCCGTCCATATTTTTTTGCTACGCCTCTGTTAAATTTCTTACTATGCGGTGACTTTTGATGTCGTTTTTTAGCATGAAATTAAAATTTAACAGTTTGTAAAAAAACAACCGCAAATACATGTGTATATGTATTATAATATACACAAACAGGCATACACACACATATACACATGCAAATACATATGCATTAATGCGCCAAAACAAGAGCGGAACACGAACAGCAACAACATTGATGTTGACATTTGACGTTGTCATCATTGCCGCTACTTTTCGCTCTGCAGTTGCTCTCCATACATCTCTCTCTATCTCTCTCTCTCTGTCTCTTATTCTCTCTCTATCATATTCTCTCT
Organism: Zygothrica quintamaculata; assembly: GCA_037044455.1. Taxonomy (NCBI): domain Eukaryota; kingdom Metazoa; phylum Arthropoda; class Insecta; order Diptera; family Drosophilidae; genus Zygothrica; species Zygothrica quintamaculata. The sequence goes on along the minus strand of JBAMBS010002739.1, from coordinate 106,422 downwards.
GTATAAGCTTTAGTCTGGCTAGCATTTTTTTCAAGCAATTTTTCACTGTTTCTATTTATGTTTCTATCCCCTTTTATCCTACGCGTTTCTTGGCTTTTGACTATTTTATTTATTATTGCAATGTCGCTTCTCTTTATAAATGCACAAAATAAAAAATAAAAACCGAAAAAGAAACACAAAAAACAAACAAAAGAAAAATCATAAAAAAAACTATGCCAAAATTAACAAATAAAACTTTTTATTAAACAAATGCACAAAAGTATATTGTGCTTGCTTAGCGACTATGCAAAATATGTATATTTATTTAAGTGTGTGTGTGTGAGTATTTTATATATATATATATGTGTGTGTGTTGTGTTTCGACGCTGTAAAAGAGAATCTGACAAATGAGCGGACTAAAAAATAAATATAAAATGTAAAAACACACACAAAAGCTGAGTGTAAATATGCCAGCAAAGCTCTACTGCTATATGACTTCAACAGATTTATACCATCGAAAGGATAAAAGGATTCTACTCTCAATCGCTGTATCAATATGAACTATAGATTTATCTTCCACACAGTTTTTTTTTTTTTTTTTGTATTAAGTTGATAATAAATAAGTTGTTATTATTATTAAAGTTTAACTAAAGTTACGCAATAACGTTGTATCCTTCCAATTGATAAGTACGAAACACTAAAACGACTGATAGACAGGATATCTTCATACAATTCTATGTATATTGACTATCTCATGATAACTAATTGTATATCATATTATCTCATTATATGTCAATGTATTTCAATGCATGTCATAGTATCTTATAGCATTTCCACGCATCTCATTCAGACAATGACTTAAAATAGGATACAATAAGATGTTGTGGTAAGCCAAGAGATGCCACGGGATATAATCTGAAGATATTTTTGATATAGATAAAGGGAGATGTGTATTATGATATATAATTACATGCCATAAGTTATTCTGTAAGGAGAAGTAAGATGAGCTAATGATCTGTCTGCTTACTATGCAACTTAGATGGAATTTTGTTTCATATTAAGCTATGAAAGCTCATGGCATATCATGACATCTCATGACTCGTTTTATAATTATATCTTCCCATTGTATCTGAAGACATCTCAAACCATCTCAATGCATCATTAGACGTCTCAGGACAACTAATTGCAGCTTAAATTAAACATATCCTTGACACATCTTCCCATTGTGTTTCAAGGCATCTCAATGCATGTCGTGGCATCTCCAGCAATTTTTAAGTATCTTATGACAGCTTGTTAAAATATATTTTCATTGCATGTCGTGGAAAAGCATCTCAAAGCTTCTCAATGCACTTCAAGGTATCACATGACTTTTCAAAGTAACTCAAAGTATCTTATTGTATGTTAAGGCGTCACTTTGCCATTTTTTTTCCATTACATACTACTCGTTTTCCAAACAATTTTAGATATTAATTTACATATTTTATACGATATTCACAAAATTTTCAGCAATTATTTTAAATTTTGTGTAAAAGTTTTTGCTGTTGATCCATTGTGATATATTCTTGCTATTGTTCTATAGCCTAAAAATATGCAATTTCCACTGTTGTTGTAGCTCTTCAGCATCAGTTAAAACTAACTGATGGCACATACAGCAACAACAGCAACAAGAACAGCAACAATAGCAGCAGCATCAACGACAGCTACAACATTATACGATGGTCTAACGACATTTCAGTTAAAGACTAAAGTTGTTGATTTTGATGTTGATGTTGCCGTTGTTGTTTTAGTGGCCCTAAGGGGCACATTGTTGTTACGGTTCCTGTTGTTGTTGTTGTTGTTGTTGTTGCTGTTGTTGTTGCCTATGCGTTGCCAATTTGAAAATGCAATGAAAAATTCTAAAAGCAGAGAGGAGAGAATATGGCAGGACTCAGGCCATGGACAACTGGTGAACACTTCATTTACAGCGTTACCAAAGGCTTCAATGAACAAGTGCAGTAGGTGTTAGAGGGGATAGAAGGGCATAGAACGGAAAAAAAGGGTGGGGGGAGAAGAGGGTACTAGAAGCACGAATGCATCGCTGACCAATGCGACGCGTCAGTGCGTATGGCATTGTATGTATGCAACAGAATTGCGTAAATGTTTGTGTGTGGGTATGTGTGTGCAGTGTGTGTGTAAGTGTACGTTACTCTGCGAGTGTGTGTGTGTGTGCATTTATTATAAAGTCAAGCAGCCAGCAGAGTGTTGCTGCAATGGTTGCTGCTGTCGTTGAGTGCCAAATTCATGTGGCTTTTCATGCATTTCAATTAAGCTGCTGCAGTAAAATAAAAAAAAAAAAATACAAAAAAAAATGTTGGAAAATGTGCGAACAATGCTGAGAAGACAAACCGTTAACAGACGAGTCGAGTTGAATCGAGTCTAGTGCGATGGCATTTTAATGAATTAGCCAATAAAGGCAAAGCCATGTGGAGTGGAGTTTTAGCATAGCACCTGGTCACACTTAGCTTTTCTTTTATGAGTATTACATTTTCAAACACACACATATATATATATACTGCATACATACTCGTCAATAGACTGGCAATGTCTTGACAGCGATAAACATCATTAGACGACACAAAAGCAACGACACATAAAGCGCTTTATTTGCATGTTGTCTGCTTTTAGGTGCCACTGACCCGCCCCCATCATTATACAACATATAACAACAACCAAACCTTGAGAGTTTGTATGTAGCTAAGAATGTATAGAGCACACACACACACACATACACACATACATACATACACACCAGGTGTTTGCATTATTGAGTCACTTACAAAAGGCGCATTTTCACGCCACGTTTTTCTCTTTCTTTTTTTTTTCTACTCTTACAAAATTTTTTACTCTAATAAATATACTGTTTACACGGAGGCTACTCAGGCTCTGTACAGGACTGGGTTGGGGGTTGGGTTGAAAATGGAAGGAAGTTGGGTGTTTTGTGTATTGCCTTTGTGTGTGTTAGCATAGCAAATATTCTACAGACACCGAAAGCGAAAGGCAAGAAACATTTTGCTATGAAGTTTCTTTAAAAGGACTTTTGTGACTTTCGGATTGCCTTTAAGGCCAGTCAGTTAGCCGGGCTAACAGGCAACTGGCCACAAGGAAATTTACATATTTTAATTATTCATGCATTTTTAAGATTGATAAGAACCTATCCCCCCCCCACAAATACCCCACGCAACAGTACCCTCCTATAATATTTATCTTAACCATCTTTCAAGCAGTCCATAAGGGTCGAAGAAAGCTTTGTAAAAATGCCATATTTCCACTAGTCAGCAGCAGAGCGCATTAGCATTAGCTTTTGCCTTTGCTGCTGCGGCATTTAGCTGCAAATATTAAAAATTTTTAACAGCAAAATATCAAAAGGCATTTCAAGTGGAAACTCAAGTATATATTCATATCTTAACTTATGTTTTCTTTTTGCCTTTTCTTTATCCTTCTTTAAATTGTTGTTGTTCCTTAAAGTCGATTGAAATATTTTTTTTGTGTTGTGATTGTTTTATGTTGCTGCAATTTTCTGCAAACTAGTGGAAACAATGTAAAATTTTCACTTTTTCCAAAGTTGCTGTCAAGTTTTTCCAAGAAACTTTTCTTGCAAGCAATTGAAAACAAATCAAAACACGAGCAGTCAACAATTGTCAAATGTTCAAATGTATTTACGAGTATAGGCCTCAAGTTGGTCCTGTGTCTACCCTAGGCCAACTATATATGTGTGTCAGTGTTGTGTGTGTTTGTGTGTGTGCACAAGTATCTGAGGCAAATCCCAAACAAAACATGCTCGAAAATTGAGTGTTTATTGTGTTAAGTAGGCAGGCAAAGGCAGAGGCGCATCGGCAAAGGAAAACTGTACAGAAGAGAGTGAAAAGTGTATGAAATGGCAGTAGCTGTGGCAGCAGCAGCACCAATGCCTACGGGCAACTACAACCAAGAGTAAATAACCATTTTTTAGTGGCAACAGCAGCAGCAGGAATAAGGCAACTTGCTGAAGATGTTAGACAATGCCAACAATAAAGCCGCAAATGCTAGCGGCAGTAACAAAAAAAAAGTGGAAAAAATATAATGCAAGAGTAGGAGAACGAAAAAACTGGATGGGAGTAGAGTAAAGGAAAGAGAAAAAGGATAAGCGTGCAAGTAAAAAGAATGAAGATATAACAAAGTTTTATACGCAAAGACGACAACAAAATTTGCGGCCAGTCAACACTTTCTGTTGGTGGAGCCAGAGGATATATGTGGCATATGCATGCAGCAAGGCTCAATTGATGCTGCTTTTATGGTACATTGAAGTGACATCAAGCAGCCCATTGATCAGCATAATGAAGAGTCAACGTTTGACTAATTGCTCTTCTCTACTACATGTAGAAGTTCTCATTGTTCAATGATGATGACAAGGACTAAATCGCCTTCGGTTGCAGCAAACAATTGAATTAAAGCAAAGAGTCTTGTAAGTGGGCTTAGAGGACTCCGTTAAGTAGACACTAATGATATCAGTTAATAGCTGCACAATGACTGCAACCAATTTAAGTTTGACGAGCGGAGGAATGAAAAGTTTACTTAACTTTTAGCTTCAATGAAAATAGGATACAAAATGCAGCAAAAATGCGTCCTTACGATATTCCTTTTTTTTTACTTTTTTTCCTATCAAAAAGAGAGCAGCTTATGCTTATGTTAAAGAACTAACAATATATATAAATCAAACACTAAAGAAATAGCGCATATTTCATTTACGATATTTGCCTAGCAGTCTACTTTTACGATATTCGTTTTAAAATTTTTTATACAAAGAAACCGAGCATCTTATTCTTCTACTATAACACTTATGATATATAAATTCACCATCTAAAGAAACAGCGTATCTTTTATTTACGATATTCGCCTAGCAGCGTGCAACTCTTACGATATTTAATATATATTATTATGTTTGTGCTAGCTTCTGATATTGCAAAGTACTTAATAATCTGTCATAACTGTTAAATATGAAATGGCATATCCTTGAAGCACACACACATACGCACACATATATACACACGTATATATTTAGATAGATATCAGGAAGCAGCGTATTATGCCTAATAGAAATGCTTTACAGTTGCAAGCATATAAAATGTCTAACGATTACAGTTATATGGCAACACAAGTTGGCAGGACAACAATTTGCTGACTCTAAGTCCTGTCCGCTAGGATGTCTAACCGACAGGAGGACATTGGAATGCCAACAGATAAACTGACGGAAGAACTGATGAGAGTGGTTGAGAGTGCAGCAGGCGGCATGCCTCATTCTATAGATATATGCCTGACTCTACGCTGTTTGTCTAACTGTCTGTCTGGCAGTCGCTGTGATAGCTGCATATGTATCCACTGACAAGACGACATGCACATCTCCCAGCTTACAGAAGAGCAGGACAGGGCAGGCAAGAGCACGGCAGGCAGGCAGGCAGGAAGGAATCAGTAGAATGGAAGTGTACATCTTATTAAGTTTGCATTACGTCGTAGGTTGTTGGAGCTGCTGATGCGACGATATCTGCTTGACTCCACCCCCAACCACGGTATGCTTGCCACCTCCTACAGCCTGCCCAGAGCCGGAAGATGGTCGTCTTGAATACCGTAGTTTCAATTTCGCTGTCCAGGCTCTGCCTGTCGAAGACGATTTTAACATATAGCTAGCTTTTTACTTTCGTTTTATTCTTCTTCCTTTTCTTTTTGCTTTTATCATTTCCCATGTCAATCCCCCGCTATCTGAGAGCTACACGTACCACCCTCTCCCCCCTTTGCATCATATCACTCTATCATCTACAAGGAACTCACTCACTACAATTTAATTTAATTTTTCTTGTCCTAGACATTTGATAATGTTGCCTGCTGTCTGCTTGCAGTCAAGTAAAATGTTGCCAAGAAATGTAGCAAATGGCATATTGCCACGCCCACCAGTTCCACAGTTACTTCAATATGCTGGTGGCTCTGGACTGGCGCTGGCTCTAGCACTGGCGCATTTTATAAATTTTTAAACTTATGACTCATTTTTATGCATTTCCACTGACTGCACACACACACACCCATACACAGCACACACACACACAGCAGAAACACATATACAGAGTTCACAATAGGCAGACGTTAGTTTGTTGAAACAAATGTCCTGGCGTATACATTACTACCCAACCCAAGCCAACCCAAGGATCCGTTTCTAATGCGTTCTAATGCAATAATAAATCATTGGAAAACCATTTGTATTGTCAACACAAGTCTAACAACGATATACATACATATATATACTATATAGAATCGCATGCGATTGTGCCATTTAAAGCTGATTCCCGTTTTATGTGCAATAAAAAACAAACAAGCTTTCGACACTGATAGACATAAACACCTACATATTGTCGTTGACCTTATTAATGCCAGTTCCAAGGATATAAATAAAACAGCAACTTAAACTGAAGGAATAAGTTTAGTATAAAGTTTTAAGTCAAATTCAGTATAAACTAAACTGATTTTTACTACCATTATCTACACTTGACGTTAGATTTGTTGGTTTGGTTTGTCAAAGGACTTATCGCTTGGTTGTTAAGTTGTTCGGCAGTTGAGTTATAATGGATATTTTACAATATGATATATGTTATTGGTTGTTAAATGTAGCACCTTTATTGGGCTTTAACAAGGGCTAAAATATATGCGCTAACAAGTATACAAAAAACAAAAAATAAATAAAGAAAACATAAAACCCACGATGTAGACAGATAAACAAAACAGACGGCAAAATTAATAAATAAATTAATAAATTACAAATAATTTATCACGCAACACACGCGTATTGGCAGTCAGGCAGTCAACAATAACATACAGACAATGTGTGGGTGTGCGTGTGTGTGTGTGTATGTATGTGTATATGTATAAGTCTAAATAAGTCTATTAGAGGAATGAAAATAAATTGCGTGCTTTCAGGCGTCTGCCAGTTGCCAGGCATTGGCCATCGATTGCCAGGCTGACAACTTGGACAGACAACGTCAAAGCAGCAGAAACAACAGCAACAGCAGCAGTAACAATAACAACAATAACAACAACAACAACAACAATAGAAGGCAGAACAACAAAAATGAAAGCTAAATTCAATTATAAATGCGTGTAGCATTGTCTTGTCTATGTGTATGTGTGTGTGAGTGTGTATGTGTGCTATGTTTGCTTACTACTAAGTGCATGTGATTAATATTTGACAGGCACATTTGTTGTAAGGCATTGTATACAATCAATGCGAAATGTATGACACGCCCACCAATTGTAATATTTGTCTGCCCACATGAAATACGTGTAAATATTTGTACTTTTCTATATATAAATATATACATTTATATATTAATATATATATATTTTTGCTCAGCCGCAAGTCAAGAAATTGATAAACAATTAGATTAGTATATAATGAATATGGCAACAAAGTGTTTTAAAATACATTTTATATATATAGCCAGCAGGTGTAGTTAGTCAACAAAAAGGTAAATGAAAATTGACAATATATAAATAATAATATGAACAAGAATATATACAAAATACTCCAGAGAGACACTAGCTTATTGTGGAAAGCATATGCATATTTGTATAGCTACTCAATTGATTGAAAACTTACATTGTAAGCAAATACAAATGGAAATACAAACAAAAAAAATACATTAAAACAACAAGCTTTGAATTTACTTCATTGTATATCTTTAGCAACACCGTTACATATATAATATATAATAAGTAATGTCTTCAACGAAATCACCGAGGAATTTAGAATGCATTATTTTCAGAGATGTGCTATGCCTTGGGCCATGCCATTAATACACTACATTATGGTTTAGATCTTTGCTAAGGCGTACAATACATTAGCTTCGCTTCGCTACCCACACTATAGCACGAATTGCAAGCCCATCAGCTATCAAACATGTGGTTTGAACAATGCATAAAACGATTTCTATGCAAAATCACAATAGGTGGCGTGCAGCTTTACCACAAACGATCGAAGCCATTTTGGATCAATACATTCGATGGTGTATGAGCTGCTTTAACGTGTGCTTACAACCATGTGTACGAACGAAACAAACATTTGAGCACATTTGCTGTTATTGTATAAGAAATATGTATATAGTTTAAAATAACTAAAAGTTAAATAAAATCAATAAAAATTATCTATAAATAATGTAACTCTGTTTAAGAATTTGCAGCCATAAAGAAAAACCCTAAATTATGTATACACATTTTATAGAAGCGAATATTTATTTTGCTACTCTTTAGAGGTTAAAGGTTTAACCACATTATGGACACTCTGACCATGCTGTGCTGTGCTTTATACTTTATGATAACCCAATCCTATGCGGGAGTGTACTGACCAATGTTCCACTATGCTAAGGTGGTTTGCCATAAATCGTTGCATTTCATGCCATTCCTTACCCTATTCCTTTTTCATTCTGACCGCCGCATCATCACTCGCACCCGCTCCCGCTTATCATTTCACAATCTCTGCAATCCATCCAGCTGTGCGATTTTTGGGCTATTTTACATGAAGCACGTTTTTATTAGTATCTTCCCGTTGCCGGGGAATATACGAAATGTGCGTTTTGGGTAAAATTGTATCATAAGCCACGTGCTGCGAGTGTACCAAAAATGAAAAAAAAAACACTCTCACACAAAAAAAGAAAAAAAAAATAATAATATCGTTGGGCTGCCAAAAGCAAGCCACAGCAGAGCAGTGGGAAGCCACTGTGAAACCCGCGCAACAGCCATAATGCAAATTTATGATCAGAATTCAATTATGTGCTTATTGGAACGCAGCTGCTGCTGTGCTGGATACTACTCTCGGCTCCCTATTATCCCATCCTCCCTGGTTCTTCCTGTCATTCTACTTAGGGGCAGCGACCATAACTCCTACCTGAGAGCAGACACCTCATGCTGCGTTGGCAGCCAGTTAATACTGCGCAGTTTAACGCTTAAAGCCAAAATGCTATGATTTACACACACACACACAGACAATCACACATATACAGACATATTTATATGTATATATACACTTGTACTGTGGATACGCACGCACACAGTGGAATTGCATTTTGTGGCCTAAAGTGCGTGCCACGCATTTTATGAGACCTGGCCAAAAGGGCGTGGTAAATGTATAACACACTGGCGTCATTAAACCAGTTAACAAATAAATACTTTGTGGCACAACCCAAAATCTGACAGGGTTACGAGTGCAGGGAATATACAACCCACAAGACTAAGTCCCAAGTCAAAGACACTGCTGCCACTGCAACTTTACGATGCTATGTGAAACCATTTTATGCCTCTGACTACAATTTGTCGTCTTAGCATGTTAGGTAGATGGGCGTGGCAGGGGCGGCACATAAGCTGCGGTTAGGTGACTGATATAATCTTAACTCAAACTGTCCACAAGAGGAAGTGGCGTTTTCAGCAGGAAGTAATTGAAGGGCACAATGGTAAATACGATTAAAGTTATTGTATCTTGGGCTGGGAATGTGTCACATTTACTGCGTTGAATATTATATATATCTTGCAAATAAATGTAACAAAGTATATGGCATAGTTAAAACTTAATTGAAATTTACATTTGTTTTATTAAATGCGGTTTACAACATAAAAAGCAAGTTTAATAATCTAATTTTACTTTCAAGTACGACAAGCGCCATCTATAGCGTAGTAACGGAACTATAAGACAATCATTTTAATTGCTGACTCCTTGTAGATTATTATCTTAAATTAACTACCGGAAGTTACTTTGATATATAAACCTTCTTTATAATTAGCCTAACATTTCTTGAACCCCTCCCCCCCGCCGCACGACAAAGCTCCTAACAAATTTATCCTGCTTTGCCGGCCATCTAATAGCCATTTATAAACAAGCTCTGACCATTGTTTTAACTTTTTTTATTGAGTGTCGTGTTTCCTGCCCTTTGGTTAGCCTGTAATTGAGCTCAGTGCGAATGAAACATGCCGCAGGCTGTGTTAACGGTTTTTTTTTTGTGTTTTTTGTTGTTTTTACTTATTTGTTTTCATCTCTTTTTGTTTTTCTATTTTATTTTCTTTTTTATTACATTTTAGCTACGTTTACTGTGGGTAAAAGCGCGTTCATGTATAAATAATTTGAAATTAATTACATGTAACATGTTACTTTGTCTGGTCATTCGTCGGTTTTGCTATGATACCCTATACCCTACTCAAACGAGAATAAGTGGTATTAAATCTGAAGCTAGGCAAAGAACTTTCTTATGGTTCAAAGCAGACAACATTTTAAAGAATGAAGAATGCTCTATACTATAGGGTAGAATGTGTATAAAGATAATAGTTGATTTAGGAATAAAGCTATTTAGTTTTATATATATAGGGTATCTATGTGGTCGAGCATTGTTTTGTTAAAGTATAGGTGCTTGTTTTGTTTGCTTTATTCATTTGTTGCTGTCCTTTTGGGCTGTTGCTGGCCAGAGAGCTGGCAGAGAGTTATAAAATATATCTACGATTACTACTGACTTTATATACAAATATATATATATATGACTATATATATATGCTGTATATTGTATATATATATATATATATATGTGTGTGTATGAATATGGATGGGTAAAAATAACCTGGCAATGAGTTACCCAGTTTGAGGTTGACGACGGCAACGGATATACTGGTCCACACACAGATTTATGGCACGCAATTAACAATGCCCGGCCATTAAGCGGAACTACAACTACAACTACAAGTAAACAGTTACAAAGCCATTGGCAGATGTTGGCATGGTCGCATGTATGCGTGCATGTGTGTGAGGCACATTTTATAGCATAGTTTTATGGGCAACAAACAGGAGTTTTTATGCGTTTTGCATTTGCACGGCTTAAATGCTATTTTTGTTTTGTTTTTGTTCTTTTTTTTTTTTTTTTAAATTTAAAGTTATAATTAAAAAAGTTTTGGTCTATGGGTGCCGCACATTGTTAGCCTTTTAATTGGCTCTTTGTTACGCTTGTTTTTATTTGCATACAAATACATCACACATACACACACACACTTACACTCAGACACCGTCTACTACTATAACTACTACTACTGCAATATTTGTGCATTGCATTGCAATTTCAATTCAATGTGCGTCCATTAAATCTTTCATATGTAAATGACATGTTAAACATTAAAATAGACTTGCATTAAGTTGCATAATTACATTTTGTAATAAACGTGTGCAATGTATAATACACCCTTACACACATACACACACGCATACACACACCACATTCTTTATATATTATTTATTGGAAATGTGCCCATAAAATGTCCAACGATATCCTTCTCGTATATTTGGACAGTGCAGTAAAAGTAATGTCAACCAACAGTTAAATTTCGACACATGTTGGCAACACTGCTATAGCATGAGTATGTGTGCGAGTGTACATGTGTATGTGAGTGCTTTTGATTATTATTAAACATTGTTAAATAGTGCAGCAAAATGGCAAATGGTTGGAATAAAAAAACCAAACAAAAGATACTTTATTTTTAATGTGCACCTCAAAATGATCAACTTATTGTTTATTATTATCATTTATTATATAAATTTAACACACATACACATAAACAGAACAGTTACGTGTGCTACTCATATACTTTAACTATGCTCTTTCTATATGTTTATAATGTTAAGGGGAATATTGACTGAATAAAAGCATAAAGTATGTGGAGAATTATGTGCATTAATATAATTTATATAGAAAAGAATCAGCAATATTTAATCTGTATATATGTATATATAAAGAGATATATTTTTTATATATATATATATATATATAGGTATATGTGTGTGTGTGTGTGTCATATTTGATTTTATTGTTATTGTTTTAATTAACCGCTGCAAGTTAAATTAAGTCAGAAGACAGCAACAAAAAATCGTATATATATATATATATATATATATATGTATAAATTGTCAACCAGTACCTTGATTTCACACACACCCACACACACACATTTCTGGTTGAGTATGCATAAAAAATTCGGAAAATTCTGCAGCAAAAAACTAATAACGAAACGGAAATGCAAAAAATGCACATATATACATTTTAAACTGAAGCTCGCGCTGTCTGTGTCTGTGTACAGTGTCAGGCACATTTTATCTCTCTGTCTTTCACTTGCTTTTTCTTTTTTTTTTTTGTCTCTGTCACTGTGAAGGTAACAACCATAAAGCAGAGACATTAAATGTACAACTATCTCTCAAAAGACCGAAAAAATTTTAATTAATTTCATATGCTTTTCGATTCGAAGTCAACATATTTTCAGTCCCACGCGATAGGTTTAATAGCAGTTACTATGGATAGATAGGTACTGTTTTTTAATCTATCTACATATGTATATATATAAATATATATTTATATTTTATTATACATATATTATCAATGTCATTTCCTATACAAATTTCGCTTACGTTTTTCGAATTTCAATTTCTGTTTGACATCTATTAAATTTGTTGTGTTTTTCTGTTTTCGTCTCTTTTATTTTATAATTTGTTTTATCCTATATATATATATATATATGTATATATATATATGAATTTCTTTTATGGCCTAGAACATTTACATAATTAAATTTATAAGCATTATTTTATCACACATGCTTTTAGCCTTATTAATTTTTTGTGCCCGTTTCTACTGCACATTTCATATGAACTTGCCTTATGTTTCTGTTACCTTTCCTTTACCCTAACTAAAACACACATACTGTGCTGTTCTTATATATCATAACATATCTGTTTATATATATATTTATGTATACATATATACCTGTATGGTCTCAAGTTAATTACATGCCAGAGTTTCAGTTCATTTGATTAATTTACTCATTTTCTGGCAGATAAAAGCAACTGACGCCATTTCGGCCAATTTTACCTCAATTCAATCCAAATGGGAATTTACTTTCCATATGCGACAGTTATTGATCTGTTTATTTGTATATACATATATAGTATATATATATATATATATATATATATCTTATACCATATCTTATACGAATAGTGCAGAATATGGTTGACCCTTTTAAGCAACTCCGTTGTAATCATTATCATTAATGAGTTTTTTATGACCAAAAATATTATTCGACTACTTTATGAATTCTTCCTGCTTTTGTTGTAGCATTTATATTTATGGCTTTCACATTTGCTTTATTGCAGAATAGCTTTTAGGTATTTAATATGGCTTTAAAACTGATTTTAGATTGTAATGTAACAACTTTAATTGTAGCTTCTTTCAGTACCTTTAAAATGATTTAAGCCTCTCTTTGAACAGATTTTCCTTTAGCTACAAAATATTAAGCACTTAAATACACAACAAAGTTTATAACTTTCTCTTTATATTTACAGTCTGTAAACAGTTTCTCTAATTAGTCAACATATTTTATAGTATATTTATATACTGGGAAACTGAAAATCAATATAAAAAAAACAAAAAACATGTACTTATTGTATGTACTTAAAAGATGGCATTAAAAGAGCTGCCTTACTCTATGAAAATGTACTTTAGACTTTGATTTGCCTATTAAAAGTGATTTATTGAAGTTGCAAGTTGCTGTTGTTGTTTTTGTAGTTGCTGCAACTGATGCGCACTTGACGCATGAAGAAGTTGGCAAGTGGCATACATTTAATTGAAAATGCCACAACAACAGCAAGGAAAATGTGCTGAAAAAAAGTGGAAAGTGGAAATATGACAACAACATAAATTCTTTGCACAACAAATGCTTAGCAATCAGAACGAGTTGCGTTGAGTTTTTCTCTTGGTTTCTTGCCACTTTTTTGTTTGTTCTTTTTTTTTTATATTAATTATAGACTAATTAACAAAATGCTTAACACAGCTACAGGAGGCACTCGTGCATGGAGGCGTGTCCACTAGATGACAGTCCCAGATGCATAGCAGTAAAAGGATAAAAAAATAATGAGGAAAAGAGAAGAATTTAAAGACAAACCAGACTTAACACCCACTTGCTGCAATTTCACTTGGCAAGTGCATTAATTGCTTGCTTTGGTGAACACCAAAGTTGTTTGCGTTGTTGTGATTGTTGTTAGCTGTTGGTTGTTGGTTGTTGGCTGTTGATAATGCATATTATGTACGCATAAAGCGAATGCTTAAGCAATCCTAAGAAAAGTTTATAATTATGCTGATTGTAGACAACAAACAGCCAACGACAGGCGACAGTCGACAGGCGACAGTCGACAAGAGAATGTTGGACGACAAGCGGTCGAGTTTGATGTTTGCCGTCGCATAGAAAACTGCAGTTTGCTTCAGTGAGCCGCAACTGCTGTTGTTTAACATAGATGAGTTTTAGGTATATGTATTGGTGGGCCGCATTTCCAGCATTTTGCCATAGATATGCAAATGTAATTAGTTACTGCATGCTGCTTGCTGCACACCGCACAGGACGCAACGGACATGGAGGACAGACACGGACACGGATACGGACGGCAGCCAACAGTAAAACGTTGCACGACGCTCAACGCTGAACGCTCGACGCTAGACGCTTGCCGCTTGCCGCCTTGTAAAATGTAAGCGTACCGAAACAATTTATAGTGAAAATAGAATTAAAACCACAAAAGCAAAACAAAACCAAATAAAATACAATACGAAAAGAAAAAAAAACATAATATATATATAACAAAACGAGAAAAAAAAGAAAGCAATAGAATAAAAAAATAAAGACTAATACAAAGAGAAATGTAAACCGCCACGCAAGGCTGGCAAATGCAGAGAACAGAGATAGAAGCAGTGTTAGAGGCAAAAGTAGAAGGAAAAGAAGACGACGGCTAAACCAAGATTTATATGCAACAAAAGAATAAAGTGAACAACAAAACTATTAAGGTATAAGCGACTTGCAACTACTCTGTAGAAAATTATACTTAAATATAAGCTAAAGCTAGGGAGATTCCAGCAGATCCAATGAAATTGTATGTAGTGCCATCTAGCGGTTGGTGTACTAAATGCTTTGCGCTATTGCGATTGATTGAAATCTTATCAATTAAAGGAAAACTTTAGATACTTAATAGAATCACAGAAATTTTGATAAAAACGGTTAAAGCAAATACTCCTTATAAGTAAGCCATTTATAGGGTAATATGGCATAATAGAGAAGCAGCGAAAAGGAGTCACAAGCAGAAGGCCAAGCGGCTAAAAAAATGTGCATAGATTTGGCCAGAATGCCAGTCGTGCGCTAGTAACCAACGTGAACAACGATGCCGAAAACCAACAAAAACAACAACAGGAAACAACAAAAATTGCAACAAAGACGACAACAGCAAACTGAACGCGTATAAATTTGTAATTCTTGATGCAACCGCAACGTTTATTAATTTAAAATTCAATTTAAAATGGTCAAGACTTTGCTTCGGGCCACACTACGTGCTTCTGTGAGTGTGGGCGTGTGAACTTATGCATGTATGCATGTATTTGTGTGTGTGTGTGTGTGTATGCATGTATTGGATATGTATGTGACGAGTGTGAAGTGTATGCTTGTTCTTTGTTGGGTGGAAAAACGGGTTGAATCAATAGATTAATGCAATAGCAATTAGTGTGATCGAGCGTCTAATTGTTTTGCCACTACAAACACTAAAAGAAAATTTAAATTAATAATCTACTGCCAAGCACAGGCAACAGACACGACAGCCAACAGAAAACCACAAGAAACTATAAATAAACAGCACAAATTAATAATGAATAAAAAGGCAACACTATGAGAGAAAGAGAGACAGGTTTAAATATAACCTTTAAACGAATTAAAAATAATTTAATAAGCAAATTGCACAGCAGCAAAAAGCATGCTGAAAGCATATCAAACAACTTACAGCTATTTACAGTAAGAGCAGCCATTGCTATCGTTCTCTCTGCAGTCATAAGTACCATATAGCGCCGTCTCGCTCACGCCTTAGCTACAAAGCTGAGTTGTAATAGGCAAAAGACAGCTACAATCCGACTGAGTCTGTTTTGAACACGCAACTAAAGCGGTTTAGCATTGAGAACTACATTAAGGAGAGAATTATTTCAACTTTGTTTCTAATTACAGTTTTTTTTCTCTCTCTCTCTCTCTCTCTCTCTCTTTGAGAATACTCAAAGACTAAACTAAAGTTTAGCTGTGCTTATCTGTTGGCAGCTGTGCACTTGCAACCATATATTAATTTTGATAATGTTCTACACAGTTCATTCTTTTGTTTTTTGCACTTTCAATAGAAAACAACAGAGACACCCTGTATTATTTTATGTATTTGTGTAGACAATGTGCAAAGAGTTATAAGTAGACAAATAATTAATAATATCTCTTTATTTAGCTTAATTTCTTGGTGCAGGACATGTGATATACCCATTTTGCTCATTAGAAACGTTTACAGGGTATAACTATGCGACGCACAACACATTAAACACAACTGACAGCTGAACATACGTCACGTGGCGCTGTCGTAAAGTTGCAGTAGCAGACGCAGTGCTGGAGTTGGAGACAGAGACGGTCATGCAGGGACATAATGCAACCGGCAAAAGACGAAAATGTTGCTGTATTTATGCTGTAGAATGTGTGACATACACACACATATACATAGCATTGCACAAAAGCACACACAAACAGTCACAAGCACGACACATCGATGCCTGTGGGGCATTTTTAATGGAAACTCATTTTTGAGGTTAATTGTAAGCAAAAGATGGGTTGGACAGAGTATGAATGTAATTTGATGTTGGGGTTGAGCGACATACACAGTTATATGTGGCAGCCACACCAACAGCAGCAGCAGCAGCTAAAGTAGTTGTAGTTGTGGAGTATAATATTTTTTTGGGCGAGGGTTATAAGCTGCACCTCAGCTGGCTCAAGGCTAGCGACTTTCATTGTACAACAAATATGAAAAGCACAACGTGTGGCAATGTTGCAATGGGTTACCCGCTGTTGCTGCTTACGAGTAAACGATGGCAAACAGTGAAGCATGCCACAAAAAAACAACAACAAGAATATTGAAGCAACAACTGTGGCAGCAGCAGATGAGGTTGATGTGCAACGCTGCGTATCATAATGAGCGGAAGGTTTAAAAGCGGCTTGTGCTTTGTTCTACTTATTGTTGTTGCCGTTGTTGTTGTTGCTGCAGCAGTTATACTTGCTGCAATTGGTGTTGTGCAGTTGCCCGGGCAAAACGCTTGGCAAAATCCGTAACTTATACGGATTATACGCCATAAAAGGCACTCAAATTAAATTGAATGGATAGAAATTTGTTGCTTTAAACTAAAGTTTAAGTTGCAGCTAATTTTTTGCTGCTTATGCATAAAAAACAGGTAAAAAAAGTTAAAAAAGAATTAAAATAAAGAGAAAAAATATAACAAAATTCTAAATACGGCAATATATAATAATAAGTAATCCTTTTAAAGAAATATAGTAATTATAGGAGTTGGAGTATCCTTATGCAATATATACTCATAATTTCTTAACAACAAAATTCGCTAATACATAACTTCAATGATTCGTTATTTATGAATAACACTCATTAGCTGGCAAATCCTTTATATATATATATATATATATATATATATATATAGAAGTTTTCCTAATAATTAAGCAAAAAAAAAAGAGAAAAAATTATAAAAGTGTGCTGACTTGGCCTAAAAACCTAAGCCTCTTACTAGCAATACTCCGACCTTACCTTAACCACAAACAATCATCATCATTATCATCATGAGAAGTAGAGCAGTTGTGGCAATGTCTTCAATTAGCACTGAAGGGGTCCACAAAAAGAGCAAAATTGAAGTTTAGGCCAAGTTAGCTGCTTCGCTGGGAAGTGCTTAACATTTTTGTGCTGCCTTGGCATAAATGGCTTAATTGCTGGCTTAATGACAAACTACAACAAGCTCAAATTCCATTGCGAAGCTCTGTAATTACTTTAATTGTGTGCTTCGCATTTTTGTTGGTGTTGGAAATTGCAAATATTTATTGGTATTTATACGAAAGTCACACAAACACAAACATACCAGTACACACACACACACACACTAATACAGGAAACAATCCCCAAACTGTATAACGTACAGCAAAAAGCATTCCAAGGGTCGTTTCTTGTCGTCGTTATGACAATGCAGAGCATAAAATTGTTGACATTTTTGTCATTTGTTTTTAGATTCTAGTGGCAATGACACACTGCCATACACACAGTGTCACACACACAGAAATATATATATCTATATATATATATATAGAGAGAGAGATATATATATGTATAAAATGTTATTTATAAAAATGACAGACACTTCTATTTCGCCACATGCCACATTTTTGGTCCTTGTCGTTGTTACTCCACCTCCCTGACCCTTGCAACAATAACACCTCTCTTTCTACTAGTATGCAGAATGAGGAATGCTGTGAAAAATGGCGGCTATGTCACGTCGCATGCATCGTGAGTTTGTCACACATACCACACTAGATTAAATTATAATCGAGCTGCAGGATATGGGCACGATACCAACAACCAACAGCAAAAAGAAAAACAGAAAAAATAAAATTCTAGTGGCGCCCTCATGAATTTCCCTTCACCTACAACAGCCCAAGTGGCACTTCCTTCCATTTTCTTTAGCCATTTGCATCTCCAGCTGCGTCTGAGATTTGCGCAATTGACTGTGTAAGTGTTGGCATCGCGCTTCATTCCTCCTCTCCTTCTTCGTCGCTGTGTTTCTCTTTATCATTGTCTGTCCTTTTTTTTTGGCATTCGTTTTTTTAATGAAATGTCAGGCAAGCGTTTGGGCCATTTTTCATCTGACAGTCGTAGTAGAGCACAGTGGGCTAACAGTTTGATTTGTTAGCATAAAATACATAAAGATATACCCTTAGTATTTTAGCAAAACCAACTAACTATATCTATATAGTACTGGCTTAATCTTTAACTGTTGCTTAACTTAATAGTTGAATGCATGAATATTTAGAATCCTTTATTCTTTACATTTATTGTATTTAATATTATTTATTTATACGATTGCCACTTGTATTTGCCCCATTGTGCAACAGGAATGTACAACAACAACTGATTAACTTTTAACAATCGCCAGCGTTTCGCTTTGTGCATTGCATTTAAAAAGTGTAGCATACTTTTCTGCGTTGCCATTTTGATAGAACATCGTAAATCATGTAAAGACCCAAACAAACTTCTACCTCTCCACCCACACCTAAACCCACAACCACCCATGTACCGTCGTTGATGTGCTGTCAACCCTTTTGACATTTGCGCCATGACTGCAAGTTTGACATTTTGCGTTAGTTTATGTGATATTTCATATGTGATAAGAGCAGCAACAACAACAACAATAAAAGCTGACATTTTCTGCCCTTTGTTTCATTTTTTCTGTTATTCCTTTTTTTTTGTTCTGTTATAGTTGACCAGTGTTGGTCAGTGTCGGGTATGAGTATGAGTAGATATTACAACGTCGGATGTACCTTTTTTGCAGCTCATTTAACACTTTGTATAATCAGTGAAACGCATCGAAAATATCGCTGAACTAACTGAAATCTGCTCTATGCAAGGGTATAGAAGAAAAATAAAATAAGAATAGAGTTTGATAATAACTTTGGCATTTGGCCTGGAATTAAGTGAAGCAAATTTTTACTTTCTTTGATAAATTTTATTGGCAAGTAACTGCAGAAGTTAGGTGGAAGCAGCAGTTAAGCAACGGCAAAAGATAAATGCATTTTCTTATCTTCAACAAAAAAAAAAGGGAAAGTTGCAGAATAAGCTCTGACACAGAAAGTGAGTTCTATCTAATTTTTCTTTTCGTTTTTTATGCTTCTCGATTTGGAACTGGATAAGTAAGAGTAGAACAAATTTTGCTTAAAAGTTTCACAAAAAACTTAGAATCTTATGTGCGAAGTGAAAGGTTAAAGTTTTTGGTTTTCACTGCTTAAACAGAGCTTTAATCAATAACCCAACTAACTGAAACTCAGGAAATATGGTAATAAAAATAACTTAAAAATATGCATGTAGGCGGAAAGGATATTTATATATGTATATATTGAAGAAATATATTTTAAAATATTTGCAACAATTTTTCAATGTTTCGAATAAAAATTTCTTGATTTTTTGCCTTTTATTATAGGCCGCCTTTCAATTTCTGTTAGCGATTTATGCCAGATGTCAACTGGCTGACAAGGATGACCCCTTATAACCCGAAGGCAGAACCCCTTAAAGTTACACACACCCACGCACACATGACAGATAAGTAAAAACTTTTCACGTATGCATAAAAAAAGGCAAATGTTTATGTATATATTTTTGGTTTCATAAAGCCGAAGACTAAATACACTTTTCTAGCAAAAGGTTTTCTAATCTCTATACAATCTGCGGGCTATCTATATTGGCTTGTAAAGCACGTCAAAATGATTTCCTCACTTAAATTGAAGTACCCCTGACAAAGGGTATACAAACAAAAATTGGCCTTTTAATGCTTGTGTGTTTGTATTTGTGTGTGTGAGAAACAAAAGCTCAAAGCAAATGCAAAACTTTGTTACACATGTAATGAAAAAAAAGTAAATAAATAAACAAGGACTGCGGCTTGACGTATCATGTGACAAGAGTCAAGACCTTTACCACTTCTACCCCGCCTCTAAGCTCAATCCAGCATGCATGCCTCATGCTGGCAATCCTCTGCCACCCTCCCACCTCATGGTAAATACCGTTCACTTGCTGCTGATAAAAGGCGTGCAAGAGAATTGCGTCAATTTACAATGCGACGACGCCTGTCGCTAAGCCGCACGCCAAGTTGAGATATCAAAAGGCAAACAGACAAACAAATAAACAAATAAGCAAACAGCAACAAAAATAAAAAAATGAAGCCAAAAACAAACGAAACAAAGCTCAAGTGGCATATACTCGACGGTCAAATATCCTACAAACAAAAATACTGCAAACAATAAAGCTGAACTAAAAAGCAAATTTAAGACCAATTCAAGACTTTAGTTCAATTGGTTAGCAACAATAACTATCTTATATATGTATAGTAGTTGTTACAACTTATTAAAATTTAAGCACATAATATCAGTCATGTGTACAGGGTATATATAGTCAAACACATAACAACAAAACGTTAAAGGAAAACAAAGACATATCTTTCAAGTGGCACATCGCATCGCATGTCAGGCCAAGTGGTGGCGGTGGTGGCATGTCAAGTGCATGAAATGAAACTCAAACCACACAGACAATACACTTACCTATACACCTCCCCAACAACAAATACCAAAACACCATCCCTATAAGCATCAGCATCACCAGCATAAACTCATCCCCTTCAAAAAGCAAACTCCACATTCATCCGTCAATCTAATTTGCCTGTGAGGCAGCAAATCAAGCAGCCACGTGAGTAGCGAAGCAAAACACATGGAAAATATCTTTGATTAAGTTGTAGGTTATATTTTAACTTTTGAATTTGAAGAGTAAATATCACAGAGAGCTTTAAACGTGTGTGTGTGTTGGTATGGTAGATTGCATAGTTGGAGGGCGTATTTATTATTTAGAAAATCGGCAAAAATAACCACAAACTTTGGACTGTAGCTGCCACACAGCTGCCACTGATGCATAACAACAAAGGCCACTTGCCAATGCAACTGGCAAACAAAAGAGAGTCAAAAAAACACAAATAATATAGAGCTAAAACCAAAAGCTTAAGACCAAAATGCATTGAAAACAAAAGGCCAGCCCATAAAAGTATGCTTTAAGAATTTACCACATTGAAATGCATACTACAAGTGTGCCTGTCTGTGAGTCTGTGTATGTGTATGTGTCTGTTTATGGCTGGGCAGGCATTGTGTTCACAATGAGAAGACTTTTGCTCAAAAAAAAATCCCAGCGACCTCCATATAGTTGTCCCATAAGCAGAAAAGCCTACAGAGCACACAATTCCCGACTAAGCTCATTGGGATCAAAGCTTTAATGCATAAAGCTCAGTTTTACATGGTTTTCCACAAATAAAGAAGGATATTAGAGACCAAATTAAAAACTATCTATATGAAACGTAACACTAAAATAATCCATTATATATAGGAAATAACAAAGGATTCCTTACATTATAAAAAGAATGCTGCTGCCTTATTTTTAATTTTTTCCTCTAATTGAATTAAACTAACTTGCTAGAAAAAGTGTGTGGAATGTTAAATTTTTGGTACAATATGAAAAAGTAAGCCTTAATATGTGTGTATATATATATGTGTGTGTGTGTGTTAGTTAATCATAACTAGCAGTACTTTATATCTATTCATAGTATAAATTAGATGGCCATAAGCTGTGTACATAACTCTAAGCCTGTGCCTGTCAAGCAATAAACTCAAATTTAGTTTCTCCATTTTGCTAAGTTCCACATGACACGAGACTTTCTCGACTCTTACGGTCTAGGACTTAACCATAAATTGTTTCAATTTATTGTTAAGCCCATGGACCAAGTGTCTAATGCCTAATGCCAACTATTTAGCAGCAAATGTTATGCGATTCTAACATATATATATACACTAGATATATATACATATGTAGGAATGTTTGTGTATATATATACATAGGGTAGAGTGACTTCATAGTTAGCCCCTGGGCTACTGTGAGCACTATTATGTGCTGTTCGCTCTTGGGGTATATATACAACTATATATATATATATGTATTTGTACACATCAAATTCATTTTAGTGGCTACACTGCAATGCGTCAAAAACGTTTCTCATGCGAATTCGGGCTGCACTTGGAGCGCATCGTTTGCTGTTATGATGATGAACTTCATTCAAGCGTATAGAATGAGCGGGTTTGGAGTAGTAGAGGGGCACTGAGCGCGAGGGAGATGCATGAATAAAAGAGACTTCAAATGAAATATTGCATGTAGAAAATGTAAAACATGCTATTTTCCTATAGATACTATTAGATGTTACGCTCACACACATACAAACACACAGAGAATATATACTCTTATAGCAGAAAAATGTAATATCACTTTTTTTTCGGAAGCCAATAAAAGTTCAATTTTTTGAAGTCGCTTCCAATTTCATTTAACGTCATTACATTTGAAACTTTAATACCTAAAAAAATGTATACATATATATATATATAACGAAAAACTTGCACTTGCACTTGCTTGCAACTTGCACAACGTAGGGGGGTGGTGGGTGGCATGCAAGTCAGCTTGCAAGGAAAGTTTATCGAGTGTATATTGATGAGCTGGCGGCTGTCATATGAGTAATAGTGCACAAGGATACGTGTAAGAAATGCCTTGTCTTGGCACACTAAAAGAAAAGGTGAAAACGAAGCACGAATTGTCGGGAAATAAAGTTAAGGCAATAAAAAAGATTCAGTATACAGAAATGAAATATTCAGCAAATTAAAAAGATTATTGAGGTCTCTAAAGAAACTTTTTCTATTTATTATTATTATTTTTTTTTTTAATAGATTTGGCCTATGTCCAACTATGCTGTATATTACTTATACTTTTGATTAAGGGAATTTTGTAACATTTTATTTTTATTTTTTTTGTCGCTTTTTCAATTTTGTGTGCAACAAATTTTGTGGCTGCCTTCAAGCAACTCTCGCTGCTCCCTGCTCTATTACATTATAAGTATTTCTATGGCTGTGCCACAACGATGTTAGTCAATTTAAGACATCACTGACAACGAAGTCACTTTGATAGTTACGTGTGGTTACACACACTCACAGACACGTACATACATATATTTACGCGAGAGGGAACTTTCTTCCTACTCTTCCTACCCCCAAGCCCTAGTTCTAACTGACTTGCCAGCATTTTAGTGCTTAGTTATTGCCATGGTTACATCATAGTATGTACAGCTACATTTGTGGCGAATATTTAAGTAATATATCAGCGATTTTACCACACACTCGAAATATACATTTAAATAGCCATTTAATGTGCATTAAATTGTGCATAACAAGTTAAAAACATTTTAAAATGCATTAGCTACATTTGCTTTCAGTTACACCAGCTTAAACGTTGACTTAAGTGCAGCTTCTATTGAGTTTAACATAAGCATAAATTGTGCGTTGCTAAGTTTGCACTGGTTTAGCCAAGCTTAAAACCATTTTAGCTATTTACTTTGGTTAAAAAACTTCCTTTCGTTGCTATCAATTCAGAATGCATTCCTTTGTGTTGCTAGGATAATTTTAAACAGATTTCTTTGTACTTATTAAAAAAGTTTGGTATCTATGTTTATTTCAATATATATCATTTGGAGTAAGGAGTTTTTTTTTTAACTATATTTGAAAAGAAGAAGAAAATTGTTTTTTTTCTGTTGTGGATTTAATTGGAGATTGGAGTAAAAGAAATGTAACAAATTTGAAAGAAATTCCTTGTCGTTATCAAAATGTTAATGTTGTAGAACTTGAAGAAGGAGGCTTTTGAGCGTATGTACATACATATTATTATTAGTAGTAGTAGAAGTTTGTTTTACTTTATGTTGAAGCTTTACTTTAAGTTTTATATTATCCCCATACACTCTACCTCCTCTCACCAATAGTCTCTGCCCATGTCTTACTTGTACTCGCTCTACTGTACATACTCGTATCATATATTAAGCGCAAAGCGCTCTAAGCCCAATAACTTTTATACACCAACACACATATATATATGCTTCATTGTGTTGGTGGGCTGCCTAGCACTCGGAACTCGGCACAGTTGGGCGCCACTGCATTGCTGCAGGGGTGACTCTCTGCTGTACGTCTCTCCATTTTCATCTCCGCAACGCGTAGATGACTGCAAAATTTTCCCATTTAAAGTTTTCGTTACTGTACAATTTTCATTATTAATATGACTTTTTAGGCACTCCGCAAACGGCAAGCGGCAAATGGCGCCAAGTGGCTGCCTGGCCAAGACCAGGCTTTAGCCATCCTATTGGCCAGTTAAGTGCGCCCACTGTATTGTCAATGTTTGTCTGTACTATGTGGTCTGTCCTATGCAGGGGTATGACCAACTATGGTGCTGCTCAACGGGTGGTCCCTCTATAAATGCCAAAGGATAAAGTTTTTCCTGCTCAGACGACCAACGCAGCGCAGACTTACCGTTTGACTTTGCAACAAGTGTAAAGGCAACTGTGAGAAAAATATATATATATAAAAAGTTACAAACTGAGAGAGTGGGAAGAAAGAGAGAGAGAGAGTGAGATATTGTGTCCAGCCGTTTTTTAATCAAGCCTCAACTAATGTTGCTGCTGCTTGTGCTGGTCCTGACCAGTTGGTAGGAGCAAAACCTAACCGTAACCACCAAAGCCGCTTATTACTATAAAGTGAGATTAATGAATCTGTACAACGTCGACGTCGACGTCGTTTTTTGGCTGGCAATTAATGAAATTTATTTGTGCCAACGCGTTTGGCCAGCTTTTCAGGCCATATTGTTTGTTAGGGGATACCAACATGGCCAGAGAATGTGCCAATTCGGTAAGTTGTTGCTGCTGCTGTTGGTAAATGTGGTATCTGCCCTTGGTATCTTGTGTTAGTTGCTGTGGTAGCTGGTAAGCAAATTGTTTTGGGTTTTTGTGTTTGACACTGATGATGCTAATGGCAACGGTAAGTTGGGCCAGCGAGCACTGGACAGGGAACGGGGACCAGATTGAACGATATAATTTTGTTGCATTTAAGAGAATATAATGAAAACAGACGTCTAGACTCTGTGGCCGCATTTACTAAAGTGGAAATTAAAGATTTCCATAGAGATACATTTTTTATAAAAGAAAAACTTCAAAGGCCTTAACAAAGATGAAGTACATAAAACTAGTTAATGAAATAAGTTATACAATAAAATAAAATGAAAAAAAACTTCAAAGATTTTTATATATAAATAACGAAAGAAAGCAAATATTATGCAGGAAAGAAGAAATCTTAGACAGAGAGATATGGCGCATAAATTCCTCTTGATATGTGCTCTTACTCTCTTGCTCTACTGCAAAATGAATTGCAAGCGATGTGCAACACTAGCTGTCCCGCTCACACATAACAAAATAACGTTGTGCCAATCCAACGCAAGATTACTCGATCAGCATAGAGAAAATGGCCTATCAATCAATCACCATCAAACATGTTTGTCTACTAATATGGAGCCTGTAAAGCAACCATCACGTTTGATGCTAAATGGTTTGCCCTTTTCCATGGGCTATAGGAATAGCTGGAGACAGAGATAGCCAATATTTTTCCACTCTTCATGTAACTCTAAATTAACAGAGCCAATAGATAGCTATAGACTGTACGTAGATTTTGTTAAGTTAAACATTTTTTATTGGCAATAAGCAGGCACTTAAAGATCTCTTTAAGAAACCCATTTTTATTCCCAAACGATTTGATTATGCAACACTCTAAGCGCCATTTATTTTGCTGCGCTTCTAAGCTGCATTCCGTGAGTAATTGTGGTCCCTAAAGTGCATTACGATATGCGTTTGTCATCTAGCAACAACAACAACTTCAACAACACAGCAGCAACAACAACCGCAAAGAGCAACTATACCACATTCTGCACCCTTTTTGCACTTTGCCAACGTTTTGTTGTGCACTTAATTAAAATTTTGTATTCCATCAAGTGGCGTGCTGTGAAGAGGGGGAAACAAGTGCAACATGTATATATATTACCTTCTTGTACTGTAAACGCCTCTTATTTTGTGATATATACATATATATGTATGCATATATATGTTTGTATGTGTGTATAGTTTCACTTCTCGCTGTGTAATATGAAAATAATAATGCAACACAAGCGGCATTATAATAAATACGCAGCTGGATAAAGTATACTATGTTCTATGTTTTAGTGGCTGTAGAAATTGTAGCAAGCACCGAAAGAGTGTGAGAGAGAGAAAGAGAGAGTGTGAGGAAATAGAGAGGGAGTGCAAAAAGATATATATAGCATGCAATAAATTTAGCAAAGCGCCAGCAATCAGCCAACAAATTGTAAACAGTAAATTTTCGCTAGGCAAGCTGCAGGGCATGAGGCATGGGGTATATAGTAGTAAGGATATTAGACTGAGAGGAGAAAGGAGATGCTGATTTCACATTAGCACTAAATCGCAGCGACTAACGCTGCCAGTTAGTTAAACGTTTCTCGCATAAATACAACACAAACACACACACACACACAAAGAAGGGTTGCAACTAAACGCCCACTAAAGAAATTTATCTAACGTAGCGTGTGGCATGTGAGAATATTCTTACCGTGTTGCATTTTTTATGTAAAAAGGGGAATGGATGCCAACGATGTGAGGACTAATCTTTATTTTGATATTTGCATAAAAGAAGAGCAGCAGCAAAAAATAAACCAGAAAGACAAAACAAAACAAAACAGAAGCCAAAAAAAAAACCGAACCAAATATGTCAAAAAATTTGCAAGCAACGTCGTTGGTTGGCGGTTGTTGATGGTTAGTGGTTTTTTGCATTTGGTTTTTTCTTTATTTTTTTGTTTCTTTTTCGGTGGCAGCTACTGCATAAAAGTGCAAACCAAAAAGGATTTACTCCAGCGAAATGCCACGCCCACTAACAGACATACGAAACACCCACAAGCAGAGATATTGCTAGCTGCTGAGACTGAGACAGAGTCACGTTATTTGCAGGTGTTGCAATCTATCCGACAACTCTGCCGCTGACTCTTCTCTTTTGGTGTTTGTGTACGGCCTTGTGTCGAGCTGTTATAAAGAGCAGCAGCTACTACTACTATTACTACTACACAAACACACACATACTGACACTTACAACTCCACACACATACCACGCACCTGTACCAAAGTTCGTTGCAAGTGTTTTTGATCTCGCGCTGCTTTTGCCTGTTGGGAATTTTGATTAAAAATGCTTCCACGTGAAGTTTAAACGTGCTTGTTTCGTAGTGGAGTTGATACGGTGGCAACACTGGTTGGCAGCTCCTCTGCATATATGTGGGTTTGCGGTGGGTGTGTCCGTGCGCCTTTATTGGCATTGGCGCGTTTATTTTAACGCGATTCTTTCAGCTGTGTACGCCTGCTTCTGTATACAAAATGAGTATGGATGTGTGTGTGTGTGTTTGCAAATTTTTACATTGAGATTTATCACACCAAAACTTTAACCCAACGGGACGGAAAACATAAAAACTGAAGCAAGTGAGAAAACTATGTAAATGCGAAGTTTTTATGCTCTACCCAAAAAGGATATCAAAGATGGTATCCTGATTCATTTAATCATCTACGGTCAGAGTTAAAATCAGCTTGACAATGTAACATATCAGTTAGTTTTATCCCTTTTGCACTTATGCAGAAATGTGCTAGATCTAGCCAAGATCCGAACCTATATGCCGACTGTTGGGTAAAGAGCATAAGTTAAGCTTATGTTGACCAGTGAAAACTCTAAGAACGAAAGGTTTATATGCCTTACAAGAGCCTGCAACAATTCATTCTTAAAGCTACTGACATTGCTACAGCTGCAGTTGAGCTATATTCTTCATATATATATATTCTTATATATATATATATATATATATATACAGATGATGGATATACAACATGGGACTAACTGCGGGTCTGGACCAATAATAAAATGAATGAAAATAAAACTTTAGTATAACATATAGTTTGTGTAAGTTTACATAAAGAACAGTATAACAGTATGTGCAAAGATTTATAAGCTGTTATACAATTCAATAGATACAACCAAAATAAGAAAAACACAAACAAGAAATTTTCTTTCCAAGTTTCAGTCTAAGCTGTCTGCCTACAAACATGACAAACGAGCCATAGTTGATGGCCAAGTTTTACATTCAGGTTGCTTGTGGTAGTCACTACCAAACTACACTAATTACTTCCCCTAGTTTCGTTGGGAGTTTACATGTTATACACTATACTATATATATATATATATATAGACGATATAGAGTTCTAACTGGAAGCGTTACAAGCAACCACAAATCAAATGTACACCAATTACCTGGCGCCAGGGCGCACAAAGCATAATCAACTGGCATAATTAACAACTAAAAATGCAAACCTTAGCGCTATCTGTATGTATGTGTGTGAATGTGTCTGTGTTGGTGTGCATCGACAACAACAGCAATTCGATATGCTTTTCACCATAGCCATAGAATTTTCATACAGTTTTGCGGCATCAAAATGCTATCGCTCCACCCACCGTATAACAACAAACAACCCAGAGAACAACACGTACTATATACACTAGCAAATTATAAGTTAGAGTCTAGGCCGTAAACTATAAAGCACATTACTCATACGCCACGTGCATAAATTTGAACTTTTCCAGCCACTTTTTTAAGCCTTTACTGATAATTATTTTCCGTTTACAAAATGCCTGCCAGTATTTGGTGCGAGTAATAGACCTAAGGCTACAAATTACGAATGATATATGCATGCAGTTAGATTTATAAACAGTTATATAAACTTAACAGTGCAGTTGCATATGCTCTGTTAAGTTACCATTTGCAGTTTGTATTGGTTACAGATTGTTTAAGCTATTTATATATTTTTTTTTCTTTTAATCAAATACTCTCAAAACTTTCACTAGTTTTATTAACAACAAAAATTATGCTTAATCAAAATTGAACTACTTCAGAAATTTGACCAACTTTAAAAAGTTTGCAAAGTTTTTTCATGCAATTCTTTTTGATTGCTTATAAAATCCATAATTCTATCAAAATACATATATATATATCATAATATACAAAATTATATATACCTATATATATATATATATATATATATATATATATATATATATATATATATACATATGTATATTACAAACAATTGCATTTTGAACTTTGTTTAAGTATGGCAAGAAGTAGGCGATTTATTGCACAGTTGTTAATTTGTTTAAGGCTATTTTAAGCTCATTAAAATTTTTGGATGGATGCTGCAAAAACTTCTACAAGTTGTAACCCCAAATGATTTACCCCTAGCCCCCTGATCCGCTAACATTTTGGTTGAAGTCAGAAGAAGAATGTTTGTTATTGATTTGAGAAGTGGCGAGATAAAACCCCACAAAGAACTTTTAGCTGTTTATAATTTAGTGTAAATTTATAAATACTCGTAATTTTTGCTATGGGTTTTGCTCTCAGTTTAAGCAAATTAGTTCAATTGCCGAGGCCAAGTAAGTGAGCAGCCTGCCCCGTTTCTCTTTGCCATACCCCTTAGCCGAATGGTTTATGCTTTAAGCTCATTCCACTTTTGCTATTTGGCATAGACTTGATTAGGCTTAGGCAAAAACTTTATCCTTTGCACAGTTGTAAATAAGCAAAAGTAAATTTTGGCAAGTAATTTAAGCCACACAAACAAGCTGGCAAACAACTTTACAGGCAGCAGGCAGCAGGCAGAGCTCTCTTAACTATGGCCCACCCATTTACCCTCTTGGGGTTAGTACTTTACGCAGTGAAAATTGTTTAGAGTAGAGTATGGAGTGCGGTATGGAAAAAGTTGCTATTACGGCAAGCCATGTAAAGTTCTTTACCCAGTTTTAATTCAAAATCAATGTATGAACTTTGCTTACATTACGCTAAAACTTTGCTATTCCCTTTACTTCCCACCCCCTACCACACAGGGAATCTGATGAACTCGGTTTTAACTAGAGCTCTTCTGGTAAAGCAACTTCAATTAAGGCGCCTGCATATCCTATAAATAGGATGCTGAATGGCTGAATGGTTGAATCGTTTGGCACTTACCTTCGTAGACGGTTAAAGTTGCATCTGCGGATACGGCATCGCCCACACCATTTTCCGCAACGCATTCATATGGTGCATCATCACGACCTGCTCTAACGGGTTCAATGCGTAAAACGGAAATGCCGCCTGGTTGCTCCAGTACCGTGTAACGGGATTGAGTACCTGTATAGAGAAGTGTATGTGTGTGTGAGTGTGAAAAATACCTCATAAGTTGTTGGTTTAATGGTTTATTCATTTAATCAATTGCAAGCAGAAACTTACCCGAAACCTTCTTGCCGTTCTTACGCCAGACAATCGATGGTGGCGGATCACCTCGTGCCGCACAATAGAAGCTTGCCACTCCTCCTACACGCACGCCCTGATTCTGCGGCTTTCTGATGATCTCCGGTGGATCTGTGAAATTGTTAAAAGAAACACCAAATTCTATTAATACAATGCTTAGTATAGAGATTCCTAAACAGGACAACGATGAACGTATAAAGGTTTCTTTGTATCAAATAGAAAGCATTTGGTACGAACGATTGCCCTTAAATGTATGCAACACTTTTGCTACAAATATGCAAATATGCTGAAATTTTTGAATATAAACGCATTCAGCAGCTGTAAACAGTTTTTGTTTAAATAACTTTATGCTGTTTGCACAAAAATTCAACCAGAATTCATTTTATTAAGTTGTGTTTTTCTGCATGGTTCTTCCAATTTTTATTTTTTCTTTCTTTTTGCGCCCTTTTTTATATTTGTGACAATATGCTGTCAATACAATGTCGCATGTTGTTTGTGTCATATACACACACATACACACATATGCAAAATGAATGTGTACGTGCTGCACACACACAATATGAGATACGATCAAGAATTGCCACATCTGCGTATGTATAAGTGTGTGCGTGTGTGTCTGCTTGGCATTAAAAATCTGACAAAAATCACGAAACGTTAAACAAGGAGCAAATATATTGTCATATGCATTTTTATACTCATCGTCAATAATTCTGTTGTTTCGTTATTCCGTTGTTTCGTTGTCCTGTTTTTCCTTTTTAGTCTTTTTTCTCTTTCGCAACGAAAAGTAGTTTACTCAACATATCAATACAATTTATGTCTCTTTATTTAAATTAAATATTAAATTTATATATATATAAATCTATATATATATATTTATATATATATATATTTATGTACGGTATTCATATTTTTACGCCTTAAATACATTTTACTTAACAACAAAAACTTACGTGTCAGATATTGTATATAAGGAAAATCCGAAAAATTTGCATCTGCAATTTAACATGTAGCAGCAACAGCAGCGGGTTAATTATTTTTTACAACCGAACGTTGTGATACGATTTATTATTATTATTTTTTTTTATTGACGCGGTTATAAATTATTTATTTTTCTTCTTATTTTATATTTTATTATTTTTATACTTAAGTATAAAATTTAACGTAGGCTTATAATATAATATACGTACTTATTGCTAAGGTGTAAATACTTTTAAATACGTAAATAAAATGTAAAAATATTTTTATCTTGCTAGTGCAGACCTATCGTACTTATTCTTGCCTTAAACATAATTTACCTAGAATACCTCTTTAACATATATATTTAAACCTTTCCCACTTAAGTGTTTGAGTCAGCTTTATATTGCATGTGTCTATTAATTAAATGGCGTCCTCCCATAGGTTCTGAGCTTTGCTAAAACTCTCATTGGTTTTATTTAGCAATGTTCGATCAGCTAACCTATACTGATATCAGTTCGAGCAGCACAGCTGATGCAAGGCAAAGTGTATTTAGCTAAGATGCAGTACGCGCGACCAACGATTTGAGATTGTGAGTTAAGCTTTTGTAGCCACATTAGAAATGCTGCGTGTCAATGATCATATCCAAATTTAAACAGCAATATTTGCATATAATATATACATCTGAAACATATTTAAACATATCTATGTATATAGTTTTAGTATATAGATTTAGTACTGCTCTATGCTAGCTTTCTGTTCAGATCTAAGAAGCATGTCGAATATTAGCCAAATGAAGATTGGATTCAAAGTGCAAGCAGCAACCAAAAGCCTCAGGCTTTAATATATATTTTATAAAAGTATATATATAAGAATGTTTGCAAAGAACTGCAGAAGTAGAGAAAGAGAAAGAGAGAGAGAGATATTTCTATATGTACATAAAAGGAAGACTGAGTGAGTGTTGTGCATTGTTGTCTTGGACACAAGTCTAAAGAGATTCTATTGTTGTATTTGTAAATAATTTAAAGTTTGCTACAAGACGCTCACAGCCAAAACATGCAGACCATTTGGTGGGTAATGCGCTGCCATTGAGGTTGCTCTTGTACAACGTGTTATTGTTGTTTATTTTTAATGTTATTTTTGTTGTTATTTCTGTTGCTGTTGCTTTTCCTGTTGCTACGAATACTTGGTATCATTTGGCAAGTTTTGCGTTAAACTTTTCCCAGCGACAAGTTGTTGGCCAACAGTTTTTCGGACTCTACACCATGTGGCATATACTATGCACAAGCAAACACATATACAAAAAAGAAAAATAATACAAAATTCTAAAAGAATATGTATACAGTACGTGTATGTGTATGTGTATGTGTGTGTGGCTTTCAAGTTGTATGACAACAAAACAGCTTCAACAACAGAGCCAACATTTTGGTCAGGCCAATTTCATATGTCAGCAAGCAACCAGCTAACGTTGTCTACCTCAATTTAAGCAGAGAAAATACTTTGAAATTTTTGACACTTAAAAATTCAAGTTTGTTGCTCATAAAATGAACAGATCATATAACCAACAATTGCAGTAAAAATACAATTCTATATTTAAATAAATGTAATCCACATGTCCAATGTTTTGAAAACCAATCCTTAGTTTTGCTCAAACTAAATACAAACTTAATACATATTTTACTTTGTGGCAAATGTTTAGTTTTCACATAATAATTGTGGCAAAGGAAAAGCATTGCAGCAAATACAACTAGTTATATGTTAAATTTAGCATTGCTCATTATATAGAATTTTAAGCTATGCAGATTTGTGGTACGCATCCTTATATCCTTGTGGCAAGATGATTTGCCAGTTGCTTGCTGGCACCGTCGCTGGATTTGCGTAGCACTTGAAAGCATTTTACGCTTACGTTAACAGTTTTTATAGCTACAGCAGCAATAAGCATATTGGTTTGCGGCTATAATGAGCTTCAGCCACACCCATTGCTGCTGCCCTCCCTACCCTACACCCCTACACTGACAAGATGCTAAAGCAAATTTACAGCGATTTATTTTATTTTATTATATAATTTTTTCTTTTGCTTTTTACTTTCTCCAAGCTTTACATTGCTTTTGTGCTGTCTCTTAGCGCATTTGCAAAGTTTTATGTTTGCTTAAACAATTTGATTGCAAAGCGTTGCCACAGACTAAAAGACAGACAAACAGGCAGATTGACAGACAGACAGACAGACACAGATATTTCCGTGACGAGTCATAAAAACCGTATCATTACAGCTATAAAAAAGATGGCGATATCTGCTTATTTGTTTGATATATTTAAGGAAACTCGCTTGTTGCTTGGTCTTAGTTGAAACTGAAAATTTAAATAAATTTAATTATGTTTGCGCTATGCGGCAATTGGTTGTGGGGGAGGGGTGGCCCGTTGCCAGTTGCCTGTTACCGAGATTAAAGGAATACCCTAATAAAATTTGTATATGCCTTTGCAATAGAAACATAACTACAACCAAAACCAGGATGGGGGGAAAGAGATTGGGGCTGTACAGGCTTACGTTAAACTACAACCAAGTTTTGCTTCTGTGCAGATTTTTGCTGATTTTTCATTTCACACGCGGATCGTTACGGGGAGCAGAATGCTGTGCTAAGGGCTACTAGGGGGGAACAGCGGTGGGTTCTATAGAGCAAACAATTTCGTTGTTGATATGTGCAAATTGATTTCGAACGTTTGAAATGTGCAGTTATAGATATACACACACATATATCTATATATACTGATATAGGATTACCCACATAGTCAGCCTGGCAATTTATATGGAAATTAATACATGGCGAATACTAATATTTTTCACTATATATCGAAAAAAATATACGAAAGAAAATTGTAAAAATAAAATACATATAAAAAATTGAATTCAAACTAAATAAATAAAAATAAAAAGAAATAACAGGGAAAAAGAAAATAATATGTTACAAACACAGTGAAGTGACTGTGTAATTAGAAAAGGGATTCGAATTGGATTTGTTTTATTTTTATACAATGTAGAAAACTTGTTGCAACATTCATATCAAACAAAATGAGAAAACAATTGATTTATATCGTATACCAAATGATTGAATGTTTTTCAATCGATTTTCTTTGGCATATAAATGATATATGACATATAGAGAATATGAGCTGATTGAAGAAAGGATTTGCAGTATCAATGTTTAACTTAAATTGATAGAAAGTTGTTTCTTGAGCTCAACATGCAGAGGTTACAATTTAGCTAAGACCTCAACCATGCAATGCAGCTGAAGTTGATTATTTGCTGCTGTAAGGGCATACGAAATTGATATTTATATTAAGTCTGTTTAAATTACTTTAAACAATTATCTCTCTGCTTCTATATCACCTAATTTGTCGCTCTATATACTTCCCCTTACGTACTTATTATACGGTATTCAAGCAGCAATTTTGTAAGAAAAACAAAGACCTTTAGTTGCATTACAATTTTGAAGTATGAGCGCAACTACTGCTGACCCCCTTTTACAATGACGCCACTGTTATTTGTGGAACAGCATAGAATTATAATCATAACTTTTGGCCTTGTTTTCAATATGCCAAAATGCTCATAAAAATTGACCCCATGTGGCAAACAAGGTGTACCAGAGCAGAGCTGAGTAGACTTTTCTGAACAGAGTTTTGGGCAGAAGAAAAGCGAGTGGCAGGCATATAAAATCAGCATATGCTGTAAGCCGTAAAGTAGCTGCAGCTGTTTTTTATGGCTCTAACCCTAGTTGAAAGAAAGTTTAGGCCTTCGTATGCTACTCTAGTCAGTTCTGGCAATTTATGCGCGCTTCTGTTATCCCTTTTGCCCCATCCCCTTTTCACATTTCACATTTTCCTATTTGATTGGTACAAGTTTTTAATAAGTGCAAATTGCGTACGGAAATCGTGGAAAATGTTTAGCAGTGTACGGTTAAGCTATGATGTAATTGGTACAAAAAACCTTTAACTGCAAATAGTTAGTTGAATGGATAGTTAAATTGGAAGAAAAACTAGCATAGACACAGGATTAGGGATTGAGCATGGAGCATAGCTGCTGTTTATCTACTGGTTCTCCAATGGCAATTTGCGTGTGTTGACGACAAATCATTTGTGCAGATTCAGATTTTGGTTCAGGCAACAACCACAACAACAACAGCAGCAGCAGCAGCAGCAGCAAAAGTAGCTACAAAAATATTAAAAAAGAAATAGGAAGATGAGCGAAATGAAGAAGGATATACCACTTGTCCTGCCTTTCATCCCGTTGAGTGACAGCTGCAATTCACCTGTCAGCATCAGTAGCACTAGCGGCAGCAGCAACATCAGTGTTCGGTTCAACAGAATTGCATTGAAATACGATGCTAAATTTAACGATTCATTGCGTTTTGCTACCCAACAATTTTGCACTATACGAAAAATTGCAACTCTGTCGAACGAAGTCCTGCAAGGCCCCCAAGCTCCTCATTGTAGCAGGAAACGAGGAGGAGAATGTTGTATTTTTAATGCAGCAACTTTGGCATAGAATTGCTAAATCTGCTGAGTCTAAGAAACAGAACTCCTCGATGCTGTCTCTTGGCTCTGATATTGCTATGCTATTGCAACAGAGGAGTAAGGATACTGGAGCTGTTACTGGTTCTGGTACTGGCACTATGTCCTATGGACTGCAAATAAAATATATAAAGTGCAGCATAGTTTTACGCAGGAGAGTTTTTATAGCTGTTACCAGGGCGTTGGTGTTCTGCCGTATGCAACTAAATTTTAATGTTACTTGAAAGAGTAATAAAAAATAAAGTTTTTCACAAGTTGAAAACGAGCTGCAACGAACTAGCTTGAACAAAGGACCACTGATTATGCGAGTGCACTAGTCGATGATGTAACAGCAGCTACACTGCTCTATAGGGAAATACGCAGTAAATGCAAAAATTTTAATTAAATTGAATAACATTCACTTAGAAGGTAAGGATATAAAATCTACCTATAGACAGAGGCAGGTATAAGGACACGAAGAGGCATAGAATTTGATTTGCCCGTAAGGACAGCTTAGAATATGTCAACAAAATCCCATTAAACTATTCATCAAATCAGTAAAATCGATAAACGACATTTGCCGAAAATGATGCTGGGATACTGGGATAAAACTTCTGTTCTTAGGAGCAGTGAGAAAAGCAACTGGAGGTGGAGGAGTAGTAGCAGCAGGCCTCTATCTGGGCGACAGGTTTTGCTGCTCAGTGAGGCATATAAATGATGTGGGGGCCAGGCCTTATGCCCCTATCATTAATCAAAATTAAAAGTGTGACCAGTTGGCCAAACGTGAGGCAACTTAGTCTGCTCCTGGATACATTAAAACTTCTAATTTGAAACCCATGAAAAGTTCAGTATATTTGCAATTCAAACAGCTTCCATTGGTTAGGATCTCAGCTAACACTGTGCATATCTCTTCATATATACATTTGTTTATATATGTTAAAGATTGCTCTTAAAGTGATGTTAGCTAGTTAATCTAACTAAGTGCATGCTCTAGCTTCAATTAAGTAGTATAAAGTAGCGTATACAGGGTATAAGTTAGTCTATAGTTTATAGTGTGTACCATATTGTTACTTGTTGGGTTACTTTTTTTGTTCTTATGTGCTACGCAGTGACCCTACACAATTTTCCCCTATCAACTAAATGAACCGATAAAAAGGTAAACCATTAAGCAAGCAGCAAAAGGGAAAATTGTGCCTTGTACCTTATACCATGTACCATGTAGCTAACAAATCTCTCAATCAGCTGCCAACTGCCTTGGCAATAACAAATGTCAATTTAACTTCGCAACAATCTGCAAGTCAATAAGGCTGCCCCTTTTGTATGGAGGCAAATTGAGAGTTGAAGCATGTGGTGTGGGGAGAGTTAACAGCTGCAGGAAATGTGCCGTGAATTAAAAAATTATCAAAAGATATTTTTTTCAAAAATTCCTTTAATAAAGTTATACAATAAAAGAAAAGCTATAAAAGGAGTTTATACAAAAAATTATGTATAAAAGAATTATATTTTATATAGAAGAAAATGCAGCAGGAAAACTTGCAAATTTTTTTAGGTTGCCTTATGAATATGCAGCAGAAGCTTTAACTCTTTTTACTATTATCATTTACATATCTTTTACTCTTTCATGCTTTTAAAAATCGATTATAATGTATATATATATATATATATATATATATATATATATATATATGAAATAACCCAGTTTTCTATATAAAACATAATTATTCGACATTTCTGTACAAAATTCTTGAGCTTAGCTGCCAAAAAAAGTGCTGCGGACAGCTTAAATATATGGTACAAACCTGGCACAGTCAGCGTTAAATATGCCTAAGAGACTACACATACATATGCATGTATATGTACATGTATATAGTGGCACACTGACAACTATTTCTGACCGCTGACAACACACGAAAAATTTTACATGACATTTTAATATAATTAGTTTTGCCTTCGGGGCAAAGTAATGCAAAGTGCGGCCAAAAAATGTCAGCACGTGCGACACAAGCAGCAGAAGCGTAGAAAGAGAAAGAGTGAGTGCGAAAAAGAGTAGGATGTAAGTAAAGCTAAAGTTCAGTTCGCCTTAAGGACATCAAAAGTTGACTTGACTGCGGTTGCTGTGGTGCTCGAAGCATAGGACATTCATTGGGTCTAAAACTATTTGAGTTTGCGGTCGGTTGAAAGCATTTTATAAGCTGCAGAGCATATTTTTTGTTGTTGTTGCTGTTGTTGTTGTTGTTGCGAATATTTTAGCCTCACGCCTGTTCTATTAAATGGGGATTTTCTAGCAAATATACACACATAAAAATATACGCACACATACTCATGCAGAGAAACACCTAGGTAGCAATCTATCTAAAAGTATCTATATATCTGTTTTTTAACAGGCAGCTGGCAACATTCATTATTTCTCTATGCAGGATTATCTGGTAAGCTTGGGCTAAGGCTTAAAATGCCGCAAACTTTATGAGATACACGCAATACAGTTACATATATTTATATATATATAAATATATGTATATGTATTTATACGCACACACGTGCCATGCCCACTACTCTTCCTACTATTATTATTTCTTATTTCCTTTGTCTTGTGTTTTTTGTGTTGTTTTTCGTCCTGTTTCGATGCTGGAAATCTTGTAGACAACCTGGCAATTTCATAAACTGTGCAGACACTTGCCAAATTGCCAGTACTCATTCCACTTGAATTTCTTTTGCCTCCTTCCACTCCTGCTGCTGTTCTTCTGCTTATTGTGCCAAGCACTTTCTAAGTTTTGCTTTTGTTTTTTTCGCTTTTCCTACTTTCATTTTACGCACGTAAAGGCCAGGAGCCTGTAGTAAGCAGGCTTTGATATTTTATTGAGCTTGTCATAATATTTATGATATGTATTTGATGCGTGTGTTCTGCCAGTAGGACAGGGCTTTAAGTAGGGGATGAGCTACTGTCAACTTAATGCTGGATTTGCAGGACAATACAGGCAAAAACTTTGCCTACAACTTTTGTGATTATTAGCATTATTTGTAGAGAGTCAAACAGTGAGCGATAAAGTGTGTTTGTGTGTGTGTGTGTGTGTGAGAGAGAGAGAGAGAGAGCAAGAACTTTTATTAGTTTCAACTTTTGACAGAAATTATATTGAGTCTGTCTATACATATATATGTGTGTATATCACATATATATTGATAAACATTATGAATCCAGCTAAGTAAATGGAAGTACAAAAAAGAAAAGAAAGTTTGTGCACACCTCAAAGTTACATTTCTCTTTTGGTTTCTTTTACTTTCTTCTTGATTTTCTTTTTTTGGGTGTTTTGTTTAATTTGTGTAATTTATAAGCTGGCCTAAAGCTTTAGGGCAATTGTTCACTTGGCTCAATGTGAGAAGTGGTAGAAAAAGAAAAAAACAAAGAAAAAACCTGTCTAGCACTTAGCAAAAGGACTCAAGCATTCACTCTGCCAAATGCCAATGGCAAAAAACACACAGCAAAGACAACAACAAACAGCAACAAAATGTCTAAAACAAAGGTAAACAGGCAACACCTAAGTTTTCTACCAAAAGAGCAAAAACAATGCCAGATACAGTTAACAGGTAACAAAAGGTGGCCAATGTTATATAGAGGAATGGTGAATATTCAACACTCCCACACCATGCCCCACTGTTACGTCTATTGGGAGTGGCAAATGGAGTTGAAGTTGCTCTTAAGTGTGCTCTATACGAGTACCATGTGCCACCTGCAACAACAACAACAAAAACAACTGAAAGAAACTGAGATTTGAGTCTGTTTGAGGCGTGTGTTGGCATTTCGGGCTAGAAGTACTTGAAATCCGGCAATGTCATAGCTTGATAAATAGCTGAAATTACTTAGCCGAGTGGCAACACTCTGTGCAGGCACTTAAAATGCTTCAAATAAAGATCTCTATCTCCAACTCTCTCTCTCTGCTGCTCTCTTAGGGCTTCAATTTGTTGTCAGAGAGAATGTAAACTTAACTTAAAAAGGTTGTATAAAAGTATTGTATAAACTTTAAGTTCTAGGCTTACACTTGAAACTGACAATTAAAGAAATGAAAAAAAGACAAGTAAAAATGCTTGAATACAAAGAAAGCAACAAAGATAGTAAAGAGTGTAGCTAAACAGATGTAGAAAAGGGATGAGAATAGTTTTAAACAGCAGAAAGTTATGTAAAATATCATAGGTTGCTTCCGAGAGATATTAATTCTCAGTATTCAAGTTGCTCCTATAGCTTCCTCTGAATCTTATGATCGCAAATCTATGTAAAATACATGCAGCTACAATTTACATCAAGTTTTACACAAAATAAAGCTCAACATGTTTAAAGTTTAAAGTAAAAATGCTGTTAGAAGTAACAAAATTGTTGCACATCAGCGACAAATCAATCGTCAAATAGAATTGTCGTAAATCTATACTGAACTCACCTTAACCTTTACAGAGACACAAGGAAAAAAAGAGAAAAAAATTATTATGTGTGCTCTAATCTCATGGCGAAGCCATGGAACGAATAGACAGACAAAGGCAAACTCAAACCAATTTCACATATAAGAAAGGCAACTCTGTGGAAATCAACAAAGGAAAAATGTTTAGACACCGTTTTGTTTAAGCCCAGCGATAGGCGGCAGGCAACAGCAGCCCCGTAAAGTATGCAACGTCTTTTGCTTTTGCCTTTGACTTTGTCTGCGACGGCCTACAGTAAATAGGAGTTGGTGTTACTAGTGAGGGTAGGAGTAGGTATCAGGTTGGCGGGCTTTGCTCTTTGTTTTATTGTTTTTTCAAATCGCAGCCAGTCGCTGCTTGTCGCTGTCTTAGCCGCCTTCCACTGACTTTCTATGCTACAGTCTATGCCTTTGCTTTTGCCATTGCCATTGCCTTTACTGTTTTATATTGTATATTGTATATGGTATATTATTATGTATGCAGGATGCGTCGTGACGCGACCAGATTATACAAAGGTTATATGGTTCAACGCAGTGAAGGCATTAAGCGGGGCGCTGCCAACAACAGCAACAACAACAACAATACATTTGCACAACTTTATCACGTGGCTCGGCACGCATTTACTTTTAAAGATGAAAACTGTAAAGGCAAGCAGAGAGAGAGAAAAATGAAAAAGAGTGAGGGAGAAAGAAGAGGAGAAAGCTATATGTTAAGCTGTGTTGGATGGAGAAATATTTAGAAACATTTACAGTTTGATAAATGTGCTCTCATCTTGAGTTCTTGAGCCTCTTCGGGGACTTTGACTATGGAAATTGCGCGAAAAGCGCCGCAGGTTGTCCAAACATCAACTGTATTGAGTGTGTGCTTAGTGTTTCTTTTTCAGCTCTTTGCCAAAATAAAGTTTGCAACATATTTTTGGTAACAACTGTTGCAATGACAGCAATAATGACTGGTGGGTGGGATTATAGGGGCGGTAGGGCATAAGAAACCATATGCAGTACATAAAAGTTAAGGGGAATAAAGTAAGAAAAAAAAAATATATATATATATAAACAGAAGGCGAACTGGCAACACATTAAAACAGAAGCATTGAGCGAGTGAAACGATTAAGATGATAATAACAAGTGACAAGTTTATTGCTAACATACACACACACGCACGCATACGCATAGTGTAGAGCAGCAATGGGCAGCCGCAAAAATTCTTGCCAGACAAACAGACAAGAGGAAAGACAGACAAAAGCCTAAGCTTTTGTGGCCTGAAATCTAATGCGCCAACACCAACAACAACAGCAACAAAAATGCCCACAAAAAAGGGGCGCTAACCATGCCCATGCTATTGCCAACATTTGCTGTTGCCACCACACCACGCCATGCCACCCACACCAAAAACCCGTAGCACTAATGCCAACAGCTGGCGACATAAATATAACCAGAGGGTGGAGATCATCGAGCTGGGCCAAAAG
The DNA here is from genome assembly GCA_037044455.1 of Zygothrica quintamaculata. Lineage (NCBI taxonomy): Eukaryota > Metazoa > Arthropoda > Insecta > Diptera > Drosophilidae > Zygothrica > Zygothrica quintamaculata. Next base: position 64,042 of record JBAMBS010002739.1, on the reverse strand, counting down.
AAGTGCTCTTATATCGGTCTGTGTGTGTGTGTGTGAGTGTGTAAGAGTGAGTGCTGGGATACTGTCTATAAATGTTTTTGTTACCAAGTTGTAGTGCCAGCGCAGTGAGCGCACTAAAACCACTAAGTAAGATAAGTGAGGTCAAGCTAAAGGGGTCATGTGCGCGCTTACGTTACGTATACGTAACCGCAAAGGGACACAGAAGGAACACTGCAGAAACACTAAAGTAACACCAAGGCATACTTGGGGCCGAAGTTGGTCAACTGTACATGAACACCATGAAATGCTCACTGAATGCAAGTGAAAGCTAAGCTCAATTCATATACAAACTGCCAGTGCAAAAATTTGTTAAAGTTGAAGTTATGCGTTTAAGTAAAAAATTATAAGAGCTGTCAGCTGATAGCAGCTGATAACACAAAAAATAAAACATTAAATGTGCTATATTTAAGTATAGCATATATATATATATTAATATATAGAAATTTTATGATACACTTGACTAACTTTAATATTTAACTGAGCTAAACTTGGACATAGTTCTCCTTGATGTAAGAGAGCAGCGGCACAGTTTGTGGCAGCTTTTTTAATACCCTTAAACCATTGAAAATCCAAAACAATATAATATAATAAACATTTTACAAACTCTTACGAAGCATCTAAATATTTAAACAGCATCAATAGCTAAGACTTTGTTTGTCCGCTGACTTTAGCAATTGGCTAATTGATAGGATTATCGTCAGACATATTCTCTGTTTCTCTTCTATCATATTAAGCAGAGAAGAGTGTTCTATTGATAACAGCAGTTGACAAATTTATAATAAAAAAAAAATAATAATAATAATAAAAGTAAAATAAATATGAACAAACATAATTAAAAGTTTATATAATTTATATTTAACGTTAAATTACAAAAACATCAAGGAGCTAAGTGCAATGCGAAGCTTGTTTATACAGCTCGTAATATCACCTGGTCTCGCATTTTTTAAATTATTATATGCAACAACTATATAATCAATAAAGCGTTGCTGGAATATGTAACTTTCACTAATTTGGCTAAATAAACTATCAAATTGAGGCTGTAAATCTTGTCTTAAAACAACATTTCCTCCTTCTATATTACGATCCATTTCAATACGCACATTAACATAACAACGGCCCCTAACATTGTCAAACATCTCATCTACAGGCAATATCACCTGATAAAGTTCATTTTGAGTTAAACTAGGTCTATATTTTGTATTGATAATGGGTCGAAGCATATCAATATCTGATTGTGATGTACCATCACATTTGGTAATTGCCTCAGCCGCTACAATAGATTGATTAAATTTATTAACATGCATTTCATAAGCAGTACGTTCAACCAGCTCAACTAATTGAACTGCAAGAATTCTATACTGAAAATTTCTGGTTGCCCTCCAAATCAACTCGAAATCTTTTTCGTTTCTATGTTCGATATCGTTCAAATAGTCCAAAAAGTTGGCAAATGGATGTTTCGAATATATCGCTATTACTACCTTTTCTAACTTTGGTCCGGCTTCATTACAAAATTTATCAATAAGCATTCTTTGTGCCTGTGTAAAAGTATCACGTACTTTCAAAAAGCTGTCAATACAACTATCTGTGTGTGCTAAAGTCGCATTATCTGCAAGTGTATCATTCAATTCTTTTGGCACATATTTCTCAATTTGCTCAGATAAATAAGTAAATTCATCCTTTGTAAGATTCTGTGTCCTTTCATTACGCCAATTGATCACATTTTGTAAGGCTTCAGTCTGAGTGCTGCTGCCCAGCATACAGTCTACAGCTGCTTGGGCGACAGCTACATGAAAGTTGACTTTGTTTTGCAGTAAAAGATCTGAAGTTAACTCTGCCAGTTTCAACACCTCGTTCATAAGGGTTAAACTGTCATCCGTGGTGGCACTTGCCAGGACCTAAAGAACACGCATTAACCTCAGAGTTTATAGAAACTTATGTTCTTACCAGGAAGGCTAAGCCAAGTAGAAGGCGTAAACGAAGCATCGTCAAAGAATATTATTTTTAACTGAAGCTTTGAATGGCAAAACACTGATTTTATACCTATGATCTATCATTTTATTATATACTATATACAAATATATAATATAGTATATATGTGTGTATCACATAATATTTATATAGGGCTTTATCAGTGAATAATGTTTTGTTTCTATTCAAATTTCAAAGTAAACATGTGAATTGTAATATTTTTCTGCCGACAAACTTGATAACATAAAACGAGGGTTTACTATTCCATTAACTATAAATCTAAAAATTGTTCATCAGTTGGCAGATTTCATTAATTGAGCAAACTTCGTATTTGCCTGACTTATCAATGTGTAAATTTTTCTAATTCGAAACTCATGAAAATGATAATTCGAGTCAAACAGTTTAAACACAGAGGGTATATATTTATAAAGCTGCATAATAAATGATTTAAGTATACAATTCGGTTAATGTTTTTGATACATTGTGATATTAGACTATTTATAAATATAAATATAAATAAATAAAACTAAGATTTTGTCTGCCTGTTTTTCAATTGCCTTTGACCTTTGGCAAAAGCTTAATTGAAAAGATTGTCGTCAGACCAAAACTAAATTAAAAAATCAATATGTCTTTAATCGAAAATCTTAATTGGATTAGTTTGTTCACAATGCGATTTGGTTTCGAATATTTTAAATTAGTAAAGTCGGTAATTATACCGTCTATATACCGTTTAGGATATATAGAACTTTCTTTAATTTGGCTAAACAAAATCTCAAAATGAGGTTGGAACTTTTGTTTTATAGCAACATTTTCTCTATTTATACTACTAACTAACTCATTAAGTCTCACTCCATTCTGAAGAAAAACTTCTTTTATAAAGAATAGCCCACGAAAAATATCACGTTTACTTAAATTTTGTGTATTTTTTGTACTAATAATGGGTCGAAGTATGTCAATATCTGATTGTGGTGTATCATCACAATTGGTAATTGCTTCAGCTTTTATAATATATTGATTAAATTCGTTAATACTCATATCATCTGAAGTACGTTCAATTAACTTATATAGTTCATAGGTCAGAGTTCTATCTTTATAATTTCTTGTTTCAATCAAGAATATATCAAAATCTTCTTCATTTCTATATTGTGTATCGTTTAAATGCCTAAAAAAGGTCGCAAACGGTCGCTGCCAACCATAATATAAATCTATCTTTTCCAGCTTGGGTTGTGCGTCATCACAATATTTATCAATAAGCTTTCTTTGTGCCTGCCTAAAACTGTCACGTAAATCCAAAGTCCTATCAATACAACTATTTGAGTGTCTAGTAGTTGAATTATCTACTAGTGTATTATTTAATTCCTTAGGCACATATTTCCCAATTTGCTCATATAAATAAGCAAATTCATCCTTTGTTAGATTCTGTGTCCTTTCACTACGCCAATTGATCACATTTTGTAAGGCTTCAGTCTGACTGCTGTTGCCCAACTTACAGTCTACAGCTGCTTGCGCGACAGCTACATGAAAGTTGACTTTGTTTTGCAGTAAAAGATCTGAAGTTAACTCTGCCAGTTTCAACACCTCCTTCATAATTGTTAAACTGTCCTCCGTGGTGGCACTTGACAAGCCCTATAGAAAATATATTAGCCTGAGAACTAAATTCAGATTTTACTTCTTACCAGAAAAGCCAAAATATGCAGAAATCGTAAGCGAATCATTTTCAAGAAACGTTTCAATTAACTAAAGCTTTGAAAGGCATAATACTGTTTTTTATACCCATAATCTATCATTTTAATGTATACTATAAATTGTATATATAAATATATATTGTAATATGTGGGCACCATAGAGAGCATTATCAGTAATTAATTAAGTTTCAGTTGACCCTTGCGGCGGGTTTAACTGATAAGATTGTCGTCGGGCATGATTCATTTATTTCATCTTCAAGTGAGAAGTTGCAAGAGCTACTAACATTTATGTGAAAGAAGCACAATAATGTAAATAAATAAATATAACAAAATTTTATATTAAGCTTTGTTTATATTCATATTTATATTAAAATCAAAATTAACAAAAATGCAAGGGGCCAATCGCAATGCTAAGTTCGGTTAGTTGCCGCACAGTGGCACTTGGTGTCGATTGCTTTAACTTTTCGAAGCCCTCAACTATTTGGTCAATATAGCGTTGTTGGTATATTGAATTTTCTTTAATTTGGCTAAACAAAATTTCAAAATGAGGGTGGAATTTTTGGCTTATAACAACATTGCCTCTATATGTTTTACGATTGAACATATCATGTGCATTTGCATTACAACGTCCAAATACCCTAAAACGAACTCGACGTACTGTAAATATCACATGATTAATTTCATGTTCAGTTAAATTTTGTGTATAAATTGTATTAATAATGGGTTGAAGGATATCTATATCTGATTGTTCTGTACCATCACAATTGGAAATTGCTTGTGCTGCTATAATTGATTGATTAAACTCGTTAATAGTCATTTCTTTAGAAGTACGTTCAATTAACTTAAATAGTTCAAACGCCACAGTTCTATATTTATAATTTCTTATTTCCCTCAAAAATAAATCGAAATCTTCTTCCCTTCTATATTGTGTATCGTTTAAATGCGCAATGAAGGAAGCAAACTTATGTTCCCAAAGAAAAAGGACTTCCACCTTTTCTAACTTTGGTTGTGCTTCATCACAAAATTTATCAATAAGATTTCTTTGTGCCTGTCTAAAAGTGTCACGTAATTCCAAAAAGCTCTCAATACAACTATCTGTATGTGCTATAGTTGCATTATCTGCTAGTGTATCATTCAATTCTTTTGGCACATATTTACCAATTTGCTCAGATAAATAAGTAAATTCATCCTTTTTAAGATTCTGTGTCCTTTCATTACGCCAATTGATCACATTTTGAAGGGCTTCACTTTGACTGTTGTTGCCCCACTTACAGTCTACGGCTGCTTGGGCGATGGCCATATGAAAGTGGACTTTGTTGTGCAGTAAAAGATCTGAAGTATTCTCTGCCAGTTTTAACACTACGTTCATAAGGGTTAAACTATCATTTGTTGCTGCACTTCCCAGGTTCTATAGAAGATAGATTAACCCGAGAACTTAATTGAGTATTCAGTTCTTACCAGCAAAACAAAGCCAAGTAGAAATGGTAAATGAAGCATCTTCGAAGAAGATTCGTAACTGTAGCTTTGAAATAAAAAACAACTGTTTTTATACCCACAATCTATTAATTGACCCTATACTAAATATTTTATATATATATATATATTATATGTACAGCATACATATGAGTAAACAATTGAGCTTGTCACTCGACAACCAAAGTTCTGTTGGGTGTTTGCCAACGTAAAGTACCTGCTGCCGACTGCGACGCCTACTGCCGGCAGCAAGAGTTAACATAAAATGTTATTAAAATAATTACAAACAGTCGCAATTTTGTTTTCATTAAAAAAGTCAAATTCGTCAATTTAACATTTTTTTTAAATTAAATTATATCAATGTGTGTATGTATGTGAAAAACTTTGTTTGTTTACGAAATGCCAGCTGACATTGGTTGCCACTGGTTTTATTGATAGAATTATCGCCAGTTCTATCAAATTTAGCAGAGCACGGAGTCTTTTTAATGGTAGCATTTTTGTGACAAAAAAAAAAAAATTATAAGATAAATATATATAAGTTGCAAGTAAAACTTTGTTAATTTACATTCAAAAATTGTAAGAAAAGTTATTTATAAATTAAATAAAAAGTGTAAGCGTTTCTAGCCCTTTTCTAATATTACATTGTGTCGATTGTTTGAAAATATTTGAAGATGCTTCATATTAACTGTAGCTTTAAACGCAAAACGTATGTTTATATACCAATAAACCATCAATTGAATATATACTAACTATATTATACTTTCTAATTTCAAAATCGAACGGCAACTGTATTTATTTGTCTGCCTGGAAAATGTTGATAATAGTGAACGAAGTTGAGCCCCAAAAGAATTTTGACATCTGACGAAATGATTTTAAATAAAGATTTTAAATAAAGCACGTCATAGACCAATAGACTAATAGCTAGCACGCGAATTGAAATAATATTTTATTTTTACAGGGTATTGGGTTATTCGGTGCATGATTTTTAGCTATTTTTTCCAACAGTTTCTATGACATTTTTTTCATCTAATTAGTTGTCTCTTTATGCCTTATAATAATTTCTTGGCATTTTTTCTACTAATTCTTTTTTATTGTTTATGTATTTTTTTAAGCTGTTTTCATAGGCTCGTAGAATTCTTAGCAATTTCTTTTGGAATATAATTTGTTACTTTATTGCTGACAATAAATGAATTTGTTAAGCTTTGTTGTCATATTGCAGCTTCATTAATTAAAACCAAAGCAAGTCAAATCCAAACCAAAGGAAAAAAAAATGGAATGTTTAAGCCAGATTTACGTATAAGGCATATAAAGATAATGAAAGAAAACGAAAGTCTGTAGTCATTGCCTGACTGAGAGTTGCTATGGCAGCTGCGTTGCCAGCGATTTTGTCAAAAAATTTAACTTCTGGCAGCTAATTTTGTGCTTATTCCTTTTTGGCCAATAAGGAAATTATTTTACATGATTCAGCATATCAGCTAGAAAAAAGAAAAACCAAGGCAATTACAGCCAAAGGCGCGTTATCATTGTGGCGAGTAGTAGCTACAGATGCTGTGAAAGACAATCTTATTATGGCAGCAGAAACTAACAACTTTTTGAGATTGCAGCATAATGAGATATCATTTCATATATCAGATATGTGTTTATAATGTGAGGGAATTATTAAGGATACTCCCTGAGCTAATAAAGGATTTTTATGCCTAAACTATGGAATATTCTTGCTGGATCATAGCTTTATTATAATATAAGAGGCAGATAGCATATTATATATTTGTGTATTAAATACAGCCATTTATATTCAACTGTTATATAATTCTAAGCTCTTATATACCCTTTTATTATAGCTGTTAGACAATATCAATAGAAAAATGTCTGCCATTTACTATAAATCCGTTGAGCAACTACTAAAAACAAAAGAAAATTTACGTATAAAGCTCGTAAATTGAAAAATTATGTTTGCCATCTGCAAAACGGTTAAAGTCAAGCACAGAGAGATAAAGAAAGCATAAGATAAAGAAAGAGCAAAAGAGTGTGTGTAGGGGGAAAAGAAACCCAAAAAAAAAATACCAAAAATATTTCTACTACTATGCAAATCGACTCCATCAAACGGTGTAAAAGATATTTGATGTGTGTATATTGTATATATAAGTGTGCGTATATACATATATATATATGTATGTGTGTGTGATTGTTGTGCACATACATGCATATCTATAGATTGATGTTAAATTGATGCCATGCTGAGTGGGTTATTGTCTGGCCCGCATACAAAACAACAAAATCAACAACAACAACAATAAGTACAACAAAAATGGAAACGTAAAAATTTCAATAATGCTAAAGCATTTGTATTCGAGCTCAAAGAAAGAAAGAGATAGGGCAACAAATGGAGCAAGAGTGAGTAAGAGACATAAGAGAGACAGGACCTAAGGGCAAGATGTAGAAGGAAATACGAAGTTAAGAGGCCACTTCAGGCAATTTATGGCATATGTTGCTAACACACACACACACACATATATATACATATATGTTAGTAATACATGCGTTGCCCGCATATGTAAATGCTGAAATAATACATGTGCGTATGGCATAAAAATTGATATGGCAACGTTTTTCATGTGTGAGTAATTCACAAGTAAAATTTATAAAGTTTTTAAATAAAATATATACTTGCATATAAAATAATGTTGAAAGTTTTTCTACTAACTAGAAAATATGATAACAATACGACTTGAAGATACCCTGTAAGGTCAGCTATAAGGTTGAATATATAATAATATAATAAATAGTAATATAATGCAATAAAATTATTACAACCTGACTTGCCGTTCCACAGCAAATGGGAACACATTTAGTCAAGTTCTGCACCAATATTGATATAGTTATTCAAGGCGTAAAGTGCAGCTACAAATGAAGTGTAAAGTTCTATATAGATTCAATAAAATCTATATATTTAGATTAACTGAATTTCAAAGTGTGCCCACTGCTTACTACATTTACTCTTATATCCTTTATACCCTATAGTTACAGGGTATAAGTTTGTTTTTTGTCTTTTAGAGCAACTATGTGCTAGAAATTATGTCGCACAATAAATTGAACTTTTCATAAATTTTACAGGGAAAATTGGCAAGGTTCCTTGGCTGAGCCCTGAGCCACTCTGACATTGTCAACGTCTTTGCCAGGACATAGCTTATGGCTTCCTTTGCCCACCCCCCAACCGTGCATCAATGTGGCCGATAGCAGCATGAGAATTTATGGTTGGCAGCTTTTAGGCTTTGTTTTGCTGCTTATTATTGTTATTGGCACCAACAGTGACATATTAGAAGCACCTACTCCATCCCTATTGTTGTTGTTGTTGTTGTTGGTCTGTTGGTGTTGCTGTTGCCGCTGTCGAAGCTCATTTGTGAGCAACAAGAAACAAGTCGAAGAAACAAAGTCTGCAACAGCAAGCTACTCCAGATACAGCTATAGATTTTGTCTCTGCCTCTCTCTCGCTCTCTTTCACTTTAACTTTCTTTCTTCGATCCCTATCGAGTTTTGTATTGGGCTGTATGTTGCGTATGCCGGATTATTAATATTAGAAAGAAGGAAATATATATTTTCTACTGACCGGCTGCTGTTTTCGATTATTGTCCTGAACGAAGTCATCGTCTGTTCTCTGTCCTGTTTAGTCCTTTTTTGCCGTAAATTGTTATTGACAACGAAAGCAGCAGTGCGGCACAAATTGGGCGTTGAATTTGCGGCTTGGCTTTTCGTTTAGCTCCATTATTATTTTTTTTTCCTCTCTTTTCTTTGGCCCTAACACAGCGCACTTTCCCCCTCTTAAGACCAGGCTTTTTGTTATGTGCCGTCCATTTGTTGTGGTTATTATTCTGGTTGATTTAGTGGCCACAAATTGAATGAATTGTCTTACTTAACCGAAATAAGCAAAACACAATACACACACAAATTATATATATATATATATGTGTATGTGTATATATATTTATATGGAAGTTTAAATTCAATAATACCTTATATAATGCGTGCTTCAAATCAGTTGACAGCCATCAAAATTGAATTAATTATTGCCAGTTGAGAAGCAGCTCAACTGCTGCGTAGCTGCAAGGAGCAGCCTGACGGATAAAGCGGTTGAAGTTGACAAACGTTGACAACATACAGAAAATATTAAAATGAAGTTGTAATTAAACGCCTCGCATAAATTGCAAAATACCAGAGAAAAGCCTGTCAACTTCCCCCACATACCCCTACTCCATACGTAACATATGTTGCTGGGAGTCCTCGAGCAACAGTTGAATAGATGAAAATTACTCACGAGATTCCAAGTTCTAAGCCCTACACAACTGATGTGTGTATCTGTGTCTGTGTTTATGTGTGCTTGTGTATGTTTGTGGCTTGGGTGTGAGTGTGTGAAAAAGAATGTAAAATACCGCACACATAACTTTGACAATTAGAAAATTAGAATTACACTGCAAGAAAGAGAGCGAAGCTAAAAAAAAGTTTTGTTTGGAAGGGTTTAAAAAATGTTTTTTTTTTTGTTCATATTTAAACATTTTTGGGTAAAGACAAGTTAAGCTTATTGAAGTAAACTTAAAATAGAGTTAACTGCTTCAATACAAAGTTTGTTCAGTTTATGGCAGTTAGCAGAGTTTTATGCTGATTTCTGTTAAAGTTTGTCAATAAATGCATCTGTCAATAATTATAAAGCATAATAGAAATACTTCGAAATTCTCTCTCTTCAAAGAGAAAACAAAGAAAGTTAATGAAAACTTAAAAGAGTTTTATGTTAGTTTCTTGTTGACGGAACAGTAAAGATTTACTTTGTTTGCAATTACTACACTAAAAATTTTACTATTCTCAACAAACAAACAGAAAAAGTACTCAATTACAAAAAGTAAGCAGCAATTGTTTACAGTGTACAGTGCAGTACAATTGTGTAAAAAATAGAATAAAAGAAAGAAAGATGGAAAATAAATAAATTTAACGTAGCGAATGCTACACAATGACAATAATTTTGTTGCGTTGCCTCTAAGAGAGTCGTCAGAGGCTGAGCAGCTTGGCAATTTGCAACCACTGTTGCCAAAATTACGACCACCGCCAACAGCCAGCACCACCATTAACCACCAACAGCAGTTAAAGGAGACACAGGAACAGCAATAGCAACAAACAAGAGCAACAGCAACAGGAAGAGAAAGTGGAAAGTAGTAGAGTAGCAGTTACAGTGTTACCATCTTCAGCGGCAGCTGCGTGCTATGGCCTGGTTTGGCCTTAACAGAGTCTCACCGCAAAGGCACCCAAAAACCAAAAACCAAAAACCCAAAATGAGAAATACACACGTTGCCAGTTGGTTATATGGTAGATGCTACATACACACACACATACACACAGATAGAGAGAAAGAGGGGAAGTAAAGCACGCAGGCATATTAAAATATTTAATTACCATGTAAACTTACGACTTTTGTTTTTGTTATTGTTTTAATTGTGACAACAACTGTCATAATAATGAATATGATGATGCTTGCCAGCAGGCAACATTGCTGTCAACTAAGCGGAGTGCGGTGGGTGAGGAGGAGATGTAAAAGTAGACAGTTTCCATATACTGCCAGTACTAACAGAGGCAAAGGGAATGGCAATATGTGGCGAGCGGCCCGGAAAAGTATGCTACAGAGTTTGAAATGGATGCCAACCAAAGCTTTATTACATATGCTGTATGTCTCTCTATCTTTGTGTGTGTATGTGTATGTGTAAGTGTGTGATTCATGGCACGTGTTTGTCGTATGTTGTGATGTATGCCTGTGCGTTTGTGTGTGTGTTTACAGCGGTTTTCTAAGAATTGTCTGGCACTTTTCAAGTTGTTTTGCGTCTTGCATGCCATTTGAATTTTAATTGCACTTTCCTTACATTGCATACTTGCTGCTTCTTTCCTTTAGTCATTTGTTTTATTGTCTCCCATTTAACCCAAACCTAACCAATTTATCCACCCATTTATCTATGCACCCATTCCTTATTTTAATTAAAAACGTTTCTCCCTCTCACTCACTCTCTCTGCCTTTATCTATTTCCTGCTCTGATACTGCACTCTGTGCCAGGTGTCTGCCACTTATTCTGTTTGCTCATTGGAACTAATTAGATTTATTTAGACGCACTTATTGACTACTCGCTGCACAGTCCAAGAATCGCATTTTTCTCGTAATTTTTTTTCCAATTGACATTGGACAGAAGTGTACAGGATAAGATGAACCAGTGGACCATGTCTTCATCTTGTGTCCTTTGCGACCTCTTAAACTACAGCTACAACAAATGGTAAGCTACTTGGTATGCAACAGACAATACACATAAAAACATTAATAAAGCTTGTTGTCCTTTTTGCCAAATCGGCCTTCGCTCGTGCGTTTGTCCTTCCAAATCCAATACAGTAGCTACATACAAGAGGAGCAGCAGCACAATTCTTAAGCTGTCTTCAGCTGCTTCAGTCCTTGTCATTTCACCCAAACCAAACATCATCCCTGTGTGCCTGCCCAGCATATGCTTAGCATAATTTTTGCGCGTGCACAAACTTTGATTCTTCTTAAACTTTGAACATATTTTTCCTGCTGCTGCTGCTGCTGCCAGCTTTAAGCTTAATTAAAAAATAAACAAAGCAAAAATAAAAGAAGTGGAAGATGAAGTAAAAATCAAAATCCAAATTGAAAACGTTTAAAGTTTTTCTTCTATTTCTCTTTTTTCTATACTTTTTTAATGATGTTGTGAAAATAGGCGACGGCAGCAGCACAGGCGACGGCAGGTTCATTGCGTTCGGACCTGCCCATTGCAGGGTCACGCTTCATATCATAAATTCAGTCATATAAAATTTTCTCTAGCGTAAAATTAGAAACGCCGCAAAACAACAACAACAACAACAACAAAAGCCGACAAGAGCCGCAACAGACTCCTTTGTAATTAAAATGCAGAGAGTATATTATAAAAAAAAAGACCAGGCAAAAGAGGTTACACTGGTCGACCGCAGACATACTCTAACAGAGTAACTTTTAGATTAAAAAACCCATCGATACTCTCCCTAATTAACTAGTTTTCTATAGAAATATAAGCTGCATATTAGCAAACTTACAGTTACACCAAAGGTTATCCCTCGGTTAACGATCTGCAACTATTTACACACATCCTCCTGCAGCAGTATAAATGCTACTGCTTGTTGCAGTTTTAAGTAAATTAAATTATAGTTATATATTAAATATATATTATAGATATATAATGAAACTTATTACTTGCTACTAAGCTACCTCTTTGGCAAACATATTTACAGGGTATAATGAAATACAACAAATTTCCCATTGATATGCTGATGAGCGAAGCTGTTTTTAGTCAGCTTTGCTGATGCTTGACATTGAAGTGACTGCATGAAAGCTATATATATACATCTCTCTATATGAGTGTATGGTGTATGTATATAGGTGAGTGTGTGCGTGTGTGTGTGTATGTGTTGACGTTACCTACACTGTTTACATAAAAATTTAAAGCCAAACTCAGTGATTTTTATGCTTATCAAGAGTAAAAATTGAAAACGAAGCTCGTTGAAAAAGCAAAAAAAAAGCCACCCTAAAAAATATTGCACATTGGTTAAAAATTAGCTAAATGTATAGAAAATATGATGAATAAATAAAATACAAAGTAATACAAAAGAAAAAATTGACTAAATTCATACCACAAGTGGCTCAACGTTGCTTAAGAGTAGCTTGCCTTGACTTTAACAGCAGCATAATAGAGATGCGAAGCCGTTTAACAGTGGCATAACATAGATTTAGCAGAGTCCATCTCTGCTGTTAGGTAAATGTATGAATTGAGTTACTGAATCACATTCTGCTGCGACTTTTCTTTAAATGAAAATAAACTTTAAATGAAAATCTATTAATAAAAAGAAAAAGATAAAAAAATACAAATTTTTGTTGAGAAAAAAGTACGAAACTCTCAACTCGAAACTTCTTTAATTTGTATTAAACCCTTGTCAAGTTGGTAGATCTACACATCAGCTGCTGCTTCTTCTGCTGCTGCCCACTGTGCACCTTTTATTAAATTTCACAACGATGTATAAACAAATGTGTGTAAACATAAACACACATACGTACATGTGATATTTGGTGTGTGTCTGTATGTGAGTTGATTTTCAATCGAAGCTGAGGCCGATTTTGCCTTTTTCTTTGGCTTAAAAGTTGTTTGCCAACTTTGCGGCTTTTGAGGTTGACATGTTGTTGGTTGTTGATGTGACCCAAACAAGTGGAACATCAACAGCAGCAGGCTGGAGGCAGCAGGCAGCAGCTGATGCCTGATTATGATGACGATGATGGTCCGTTGACTGACTATGTAAAGGCAGGCAGTTGTTGGGCGTTGATTGGTTTAACTTTGTTGGGGTTATAGAAGAGAGAGGTGTGTCCTTAACAAATGGAGCGATCCGTTTGCGTTACAAATTTGCGCCAAAAGCTATTGAAAAAAAAAATGTATTTTATTTTTTCTGTTTTTTTTTTTGCTCCTATTCTAACTGCCAACTGTTAGAGAGTGGTTCATTTGCCGCATGTTGTAGCCTGATTGAAGCTAACAAAGGATATGCATTTCCTGCCAGGTAATTATCTGGTGATGGGCCAACAAATAAGCTGCTGACTTCGAGCCGTCATCAGTTTCAAGCATTGCTCTAATTAAAGATAGGCATCAGAACATGCAAACGTTCCAAACGGACAACGAACTCAACGAACATATAACACAACGTACGTATACATATAAGTGTATGTGTGTGTATGTGTGTTGTAGGTGTAATTGATTTGCCGGCACTTATTGTTGTAGTTCTTGGAGCTGTTGTTATTTGCCAACGTGCTGGTTGAATTTAATAAATATGAAAAACATCAAATTATTTCAAATACCCGATTCTCTGTCCAACCATCTGTCTGTCTATCTGTTTGTGTGGCAGTTCACTGACAAACGTCTGGCGAGCACGAGAAATATGTTAGAGTAAGGAGAAAGGAAACGAAACAGGCTCTTTGGGGAATGAGCTAGCGTTGGTTCGCTGCATAATTTCGCAATTGCTTTACAACAAATCGCAGTTGATTGTTTTACGTAGTGGGCAAAACACAGAGAAAAAGAGTACGAGAGAGATAGAGAGAGAGACAGAGAAGTGGAAGTAGAAGAAAGAAGGAAATTGTAGTTGGGCTCGTGGTGCAAAAGTGCCTTAAAATATGCAACGAAACTTTTGCTCAAAGCATAAAATCAACTTGCAGCGCAATGCCACTCGGAACAACGACCAAAATGGAGCTGGCTGCAAGCAAACTACCAACAAGCAAATAGGAAATCAGTGCAACAACAACAACACCAACAACAACAACAGCAATAACAACAATAAGAAGAAAAACAACATTCAAACTGAAACGGAAATGCAAGGCATTCTTATGCATATCCTCTAAACAACTCCACAGAGCACAAACAAACGAACTAACGCACAACAACAGCCAATGGAGGCCGAAGGATTCGCATTCAGGACTCTAGTTGTTTGGATATTTGCTGCTACTGCTGCTACTGCTGCTGCTGCCGCTGTTGCCGCTGCTGTTGGTGCTGTACGCTCCAGCAACGAGCCAAAGGAATTTTTCATACGCAAATTAAATCTACATCCCAAGTGCTACGACTTAGCTATGTGCCACACCCATCCACCCACATACAAACACACATATTCACACACACACACGCACACCCACAAACACATTTATATAAGCTCAGATAAATATAGAGAAAGAACGGCAGACACAGATAGGGCACATTCCTTTGCCTGGATTTAGCGTATTTCGCAAATATTCATTACATAATAAAGTCGAAGCAGCAAAAAGTGCGCCAGCAAATCAAATTGCACATAAAATCTTAGCTATGCGTGGCATGCCACTGCTCCTAGAGGCATGCAACATACCACCATAACATAATATATATTTTCTTTATTTGCATCGTTTGGTTTTTCTTTTTTCTTCTCTAATTTTTCGTTTTTATTATTGTGGCAAATCAATGACATGTAAAAAGTCTAATTAAACACACGAATCACAAAACGAACAGCAACAATCAGTAAACACACACATACAATAACAGGATATGTAAAGTGAAAATGTGTATATGTGTATAGCAGTTCCTTGACTTTTATGATATACGCCCATTTGCACAGAGTTCTACCTAAATTATTTTATAAGCAATTCTAGCAACATTTTTAAAACTAATTGCAGCCCACCTAATATCGCTTATTATGCACCTAAGCATAGGCATAATTATTAAGGATTGAAAATGGAGCCTTAATTTACTTTAGATAAAGTAATTTGCCAGTAATTCAGAGAGCAATAACCCAGAAAAAAGCAGACTAATTGCTTAATAGCAGAGTTATCTACCGCAAGGGAACAGCTTCAGCACATTGCACATAGCAAAGCTTCCAACCATAAAGAGATCATTCTATTAAAGGCACTGAGCAAAGCGTGAATATAAACTATAAAAATGCCATATGTTCAGTTTGAAAAAAAAATATATATATGAAACGTAATTTCTTTAGCACTAGAACAAAGCGTAAACATAATTTCCTGACCTCTAAAACATTAATATCGACTACACACACGCACACGCACACGCACAACAAGCACACAACGTTAACTCAACCCTTTTTGTTACAGTTGAAATTTGCCCTCGAACTATATGAAAATTTATCATCATTAGTTGCTCCCTTCTTCCAAGCCCCAAAGCTAAATCCAAAAAACAAAAAAAAATACCCAAAAAAAATCCTCATTTACATAGTTATAATTCGTGCAACAACAACAATAACAACAATAACAACAAGAAAATAAGTGAAACCTACAACCCATTAACCACAACAACAACGACAGCTTAACTGGCTGACTAACTGTTAGTGTTATAACCTTTCCCTCTCCCTCTCTCTCTTTATCACTCTTTCCGATTGAATGGGGTATTTCAGTCTAGTGTTTGCCTGTATGGAACTAACCCGCAACACTAATTATATTGCTTTGTATTTATGGCATATGTTTTTCCTCCTTTTTTTTACTTCTTTGTTGCGGTTGAGCGTTGAATTTCCTTTTTAACTGCTTTTTACAGCGTTTTAGCATGTAAATTCGATTTTTAGTTGTCTGAAAACACACACACACACACACACACACATACACACCTTAATTAAATTTCTAATTATTGTAATTAACCACATTAATATGACCTCATGCACACCCTAATTTGGTAGCCAACAACCTCCCTCGCCCAACACCCACCCAAAACAAAAACTCGGCGAGTCGCGTCGCGTCGCATTGTCGCGGCGTAAAATTGTGTAGAAAATTGTTGGTAAACATTTTTACAGTTTATTTGCAGAGCGTGGCGACCGCAACGTCGACCTATATGACGCCCAGTCATTCTGTTTGGAGCAGTAATTCTACTGTTGTTAATGCTGCTGCTGCTACTACTCCAGAACTCTAAAGCCACCCAACCAATTGGCCAAACGTATGATTGCCCTACCCGTATGTGTGGTTGGTGTGGTCCTTGGTGCCTTTTATTATATACATATATATACTATATATACTATATAGTGGTTCTTGGCATTGTTCCTGATGTTTATACCCTTTGACAAACATATGTGCTATAAGGGGACCTGACATATACCATATGTAATATTTGCTGTTAGAAAACTTGATTTCTCAGGAGAAAAATGTTCTACCAAGGTTTTATAAAGACAAAATAAAATGAAAATGAAAAATAATATTAAGTTAAAAGTAAACACATAAAAATAAAGTAAAATATAATAAAAAATAAATATAAAATAAGAAAAAATAAAAGTAAATTAAAATCATAAGCAATAGTTTACTTTGAAGGCCATGCAAATAATTTAACACTGGGAAATTGTGCATAAACTAAGCAAGGATCACAACCAATTCATGCAGCTGCATTTCTTTAGGATTGATCTTTGGTATAGAATTTTCGCTTGCTGGGTATACTTTATTCGTTTACTTATGGCATAAACATTAAAACTTATTTGCGATTGTTGTTGTTGTTGCTGTGTTTGCTGTTGGCCAGCGGTTGGCCTTAATGAGGTCATGTGTGTTGGTTGGTGCGACGTCGGTGTGATTATGATGGCATGAAATTAACATTTAATTTGAGCTCAGCTGAACTGAAGCGCCATCTAGTGACGGTGATGATGATGGCGGCTGTATGTGTGTATGTGTGCGTATGGGTATGCGTATTTATATATGTATGTGTGTATGCTTTTTGGCTAATTTATGC
Organism: Zygothrica quintamaculata; assembly: GCA_037044455.1. Classification (NCBI taxonomy): domain Eukaryota; kingdom Metazoa; phylum Arthropoda; class Insecta; order Diptera; family Drosophilidae; genus Zygothrica; species Zygothrica quintamaculata. The sequence continues at coordinate 46,593 of JBAMBS010002739.1, read as the reverse complement.
CGCTTGGCCCATAGACGTCTTCTGAATGTGGCATCATTAGAGGCAACTTTGTGGGCAACCGGAATGCGCTCCATTAGACAATGGCATATAATTTATGTTTGTCTTAGCAGCTGCTTTGCTAGAATTGTTGTTCAAAGCAGTGCACAAACTCTATTACATACTTACTACACACATACACACACACACATATGCATAGATATACACACACACAATGTTGGGTGGGCAACAAGTATGGCGACCAAACAGTTAAAACTTTTGCAGCCAAAAAGTTTTGCTTGTCTGCGTTTAAGCTGCGACCAGACGACTAAACCAAATCCTATCAGCTACAAAAATTTTTGACATCCTTCTCTCTCTTTCGCTCTCTCTCTGTCTTTACTATTTGTCTATCCCTTTCTTTCCTTATGCTCACTTTCTCTTGCCAAAGCCACGCTTTGACCAACTCTTACCCACTATTTTGTCTCCCTATTTCAGACTCCCCCAACTGTTTTGCCTTTATCTCGAGGGATTTTTGGAGGCTGAGCAAAACTTTCGGAGCTTATCAATGCCGTGCGGCAGTTGCCCCGCCCCACAATTCGCTACATCCCATCATATTGAACACACAACCAAAAAAAAGAAAACTTTGTAGACAGCAAAAATTATTGAAAAAAATAAAACGAAAAAAAGACACTGATAAGATGTTGAAAATCGAGCGAATGTCAGCGCGAAAAAGTCAACTTCAAAAAAGGAAACAAAAAAAAAAAATTAAAAAAAAGGAAAATATAAAAAAAAAATCGGCGTTTCCTTTAGTTTCTTTCATTTCGTTTCGTTTCGTCGCGTTTATGTCCCTTCGTTATATATTAATGAAGCTTAAGCAGCGTCTAACATTTCAAAGTTCACCAACTCTAAGGATGAGACAGAAACTGAAACGCCTTTCCCACTCCTCCCCACCCCCACCATGCTACAATTTTCTTTATCCTGCCTAAAATAGGGGAAAAGGCAAAAGTAAGAACAACAAAAATGCTTAATAAAAATGCTCTGCGAAGTGCATTAAATATTAATTTCAATTTCAACTGATAACAGTACAGTGTGCTCTATGATGTCGGACAGGCGTTAAGGACCAAGGATAACATAGTTAGAAACTAAAACTGACTGATGGAAAAGGTCAGCTCTTAATTAGCTTCCGGACAGGCGACTTTAAAATGATGAAAGATTTTCTTTCCCCATTTTATTTTCGTGTACACAAAATACAAATCCCTTTGAGCCAAAGGATAAGCTTAAAGCAGTTTAACATAGATCAACATGGAATATAAAATCAGAAATATAAAACAGTATATATATATATATATATAAATATATTATTATGACAGAAACGTATAACAGAATTGTATAACATTTAAATTGTGCTAAATTTAAGCTATAAATAATGAATGTTACTTAATCTAAACATGTTATATAAGAATTTTTTGGTATGTTGTTGTTATTGTTGCTGTTGTAGTTGTTGTTGTTGTTGCTTTCGTAACCTTATCATATCTTGTTGACATTCATTTCCGCTAACATTCTACGGTTCACTACCAACATTCACCCCATTGCACCCCTTTTCCCATCCCATTTAATCATTTACCCGAAAGTAACACTTCAGTATTTCCGTTAGAACAACATAAAATGGTGTCAAGCTACCAAAGAGAGAAAGTAAAAAAAAAGAAGCAAGAAAACGAAGCTAAGGCTAAACTTTAGTAGAAGACACAGAATGAGAAAGAGAGAGAGATAGAGATAGAGAGAGAGAGGAAGTGGGTGAAACAGCAGAGGAGAGAGAAAGAGAAAAAAATATCAGAAAAGCAGACAAATTCCATGAACAAAATGAAATGTCAACAGTAAATTTACCTTACACTTTCCTATTGTCGTTTCTATTATTATTGTTGTTGTTGTTGTTGTTGTTGTTGGTTATTTGGTTGTTTGACTGTTGGTTTTTGGGGGCTGATTATTTTCTTTTCTAATGCGCTGAAAGCTCATTTTTCTTATTTGGGTAAAAATTCTCTTAATGGGATTTACGAAATGTCTACAGACGGTCGAAGGAATTGAGTTTTTGTCCGTTTCGTCCTTGTATGTAAAATGGCGCATAAATATGTTGAAAATGGACTTCAGAATTTATATTTACATAAAAAGGATTTTTTTTGCTCTATTCTTCCTTTTTTTTAGAAATACAAATAAGCAGGACGAACAATATATACACACACTTGACTGTTTTTGTTGTTGTTGTTGTTGTTGTTGTCGTTGTTGTGTCTTTTGTCATTATTATAAGCGACTCAGCGATCCCTTTTTTTTGCAACTTCTTTTAGTTGTTGCTGTTGCCTGGTGGCAGCTTATAAAGTAAAGAAAGGGTACAGTAGGGGCTTAAGTATATCTGTGACACACACACACACACACACACACACACACACACAAACACACATTGACCATAAATCTGATACCCAAAAGCAAATGAATAAAAATATATATATATAATATATATATCTAACATCATTTTTAGTGACACTCAATTGAAATGCTTCGCACTCAATTTGCCTCACAGTTATTTATTTTTTATTTTCTGTTTTGCTTTTTGCTTTGCACGTTTCCCTTAAAGTTCATTTAAAATCGTTGCTACGCAGTGCGAAAGGCTGGCAGGTAAGGGGAGGGAGGGGCTTGGGTAGAAGAAAAGTAGGTGCTGAACGAACGGGAAAAACAAAGTCGCGCACTAAGCAGCAAATCCTTTCATCCGATTTAAGTAAATGCAAACAAAATAAGTAAATAGCAAGAAGCAACCCTCTACACACAGAACCCTCCTGTACCGTAAACCCTACACCCCACACCCCACACCCTAAGCCATACACCGCGTTGCCCTTCACCACACCCATTCCAAAAAAAGGGCTTAGCGCCTCGAAGCCGCGCCTTCGGGTCTCATTGCCCCTCCACACTGTACCACAGCTCTTACTGTACTGTTGCTTCTTCTGCTGTTGTGCTGTTGCTTCTTCTTCTTCTATGCTTGACAAGCCCCTCGACAGGCACTTGGAGGAGCTTGTTAAAACTTTAAGTCCGTTTTACTTAACTTGGCTCCTTTAGCTGACAGTTGTAACTGTTTTGCTTTGGTTTACTTTTCGAACTTTCCTTCTCCTTCGCTCTTTCACTCTTTTAGGCTTGCTTTCTCTTTTGCCCTTACTCATTGAGTTGTGTTAATTTAAAAAATAAACTGCTGATTCTTAGCCTTCAACTATGTATTTAATATATTTTACTTAGATTTCTTATCCTTTTTTATACTTTCCTTCGCTTCTATTAGCTCTAAGCTGCACGTGTCCATTTCTCTGCTATTGACAGCGCATCTAATTGACTTGCATTGTAACTGTAAATCTCTCTATGCACATTCTCTTCTTCTCTATCTTTGTATCTCAGTTACTGTATAATTAGTCAACTCACTTAAACTCTGCTTTGCAATTGACACTTGGCCAAAACGACAGCATTTAAGTTTTTAAATGAAGTTTCAATCATTTTTAATTCTTTTTCTCTTTCCTATAACCTGATTACCATTATTTAAGAACTAATGGGAGTGGCTGGTTTTCATTATATTAAATGTATAATGCAAGAAATCAATTAAATTATGTTTAAGTAACAATCACAGAAGTAAAGAATCAAGTTTATATAAAAGCAAACCAGTTTATTTATCTCTTATTCTATGCTTAAAGCAATGAATAGATCGACGGCAGCGGCAGCGGCAGCGCAAAGGCAGCGACTGAGTGCTAGGCAGCAGCTACAGCGAGCGTAAATTTGCAAAATGGCTGCAGCCCAATAAGTGGGAGAGTGACAGAGGCAGCTAATACTTGAACTGAAGACGCTGGCAGCAGCGTATCGCTAGCAGGCGCATGCAATTCGTTAACAGATGGCGCTGCTGTTTAACAGAGCGCGCTTGCACTTACTTAATAAAAGGTGATTGCAGTCGCTAAAGGGAAGGTAATTGAATTCGCTTAACTCAGAACTGTATAGAATTTAATAGATCGTCTAAGTAAAATTAAGCAATAATCAATAAATAAATAAATGAAAAATGTAATTAGATTTTTATTTAAAAAAATATTCAAATTAACAAAATTTATATGTTGGCTAAAATATCTAAATCAACAATTTAATAGCCATTTTGCTTTTCCTTTTTGCAAATGACCAAGTCAAAGTAATTAATTGCTCAAATGGGCATACAGAAATGGCACTAAAACATTGCCATAAGGATATAAGTCTAGCTAAAACTGTAATTCATAAGCTTTTGAATGCTTTAAACTTGTTTCTCTTTGAAAAAAAGACTAGAAAAAACTGCTAAAAATAAAAAGAATTTAACCCTAAAATGAAACATCCACTTGAAAATGTTACCTTGGTCTATGAGTATGCAATATTTTTGCATAGTTCGGCATAATTTCAAATTAGTGCATTCAATGGCAAATGGCAAAAATGGTTTTCAGTTGCTCTCTCTATGTGTGTGTGTGTGTGTGTGTGTTTGTGTGTGCATACGAGTGTGTGTAGGCTTATGTTTGTATATGGTTTTTTCCCTAGTTTTCTACAACGAACATTTTCCAGTAGTTTTTGCAGATTTTTCAAACATTTTAGCTGGCATATATTTACATAGGTAACGCATAGGCCATAGGGGCATAAAATGTATACAGATAGAGGGGGAAGAAGAGGGAGCGGAGCACGTTTGTAAAGAGGTAACTATAGTACAGTTTGCTGTGAATCTATATAGCTAAACCACTGCATCAATTTCTGCAAATGCAGCGCAAATAACTAAGAATATTCTAAATGCATATGGGCAACGAATTATAGTTACCCTGTAAAACTTGTACTCGTATTAAAGAGATAGAAACTGAAAGTAAGCTAAGTAACCTTATTGTGAAATATATATTTATAGGGTATTTTTAATGCCAGAGTTAGAGAAATTTGAAACAAAAGAGCAGCTGCTGCAGCTGCCGTTGCTGTTGCAATGAAACTGGACGCGTGCTTTGCGGCTTAAAGGCAACTGCCATAGTCAATAGGATGTCAGGTGAGTGTTCAACGGGGCATTGGTAAAAACTGGAATCTTGTCTGCCAACAACAACAGCAACAACAATAACAACAGCTTTTAGCCATGTGTACTTAAAATGCTGCCTCGTTGCATCATACAAAAAAAAAACATTCGTAAAAAAATTCGTTGAAAAAATATTATTAGAAAAAAAATAGACGATTTTTTGTTGAATTTTCTTTGACATTTTAACGCTGGTCAAATGTTGTTGCTGCCCCTGAAAATAACGTGGGCGTAAAATTGCCGTTACATGACAGAGTAACAAACTTGGCCAAAAGGTAAGTCAAAATGCGCTGCGAACACGCAAACCAAAGCCGTCAAAAAAATAAAATAAAATAGTATAAAAGAAAAGAAAAGAAAAGAAAAGAGAAGTTAAGAAAATAAAAGTAAAGAATGAAAAGACCAAAAGCAACTAAACAAACCAACACACACACACACACACACACACAGACACACACCCAACCATTCAAGGCAAACTCAAACCATTTGCCAAACATTTGCCTAATGTACTAGCTGCACCGCACTACCTCCCTCTATTCAGCTGTCTACTATTTTATGTTGACTTAGATACACACACAACTACACACGCAGACACACGCAGACACACACACTCACACACATTTACATTTACTGTTGGTTTGTGTTGAAGCAATCCTCCACTGAGCTGAGAACGTTTATCAGTGCGCACTAGAAGAAAGTTTTTCATAATGTGTGGAAAAGAACTTGAGAGCAGCTCCCCAAAAAAAAAGATGAAAAAAAAAGAAAATAAAGAAAAGCAAGAAAAACTGTCAACTTGACACAGGCTATGTCCTTTTTTTGTGTATGAATGTGTGTGTGTGTGTGTGTGTGTGGCTGTCGTGTGGCAAATCTGCGTGTGGGCATGTTAGCTATAGTTTAACATAGAACAGGCAATAGGAACAGTTTAGGAAATGGGAACAGTTTTAAAACTATTATATAGAAAATAGCTAAAGTTGTCTAGAAACCATATATGCTCCATAAAGCACGAAACAATTGAAGAAAGAGATATATATTCAGTTGAAGGTAAAGGCTCTTTTTTAATTGCCTCTAGCTAACTCATAGAGCAACCTCCATTTAAGTTCTTTATGTGTTCTACTATACCCAACATTTGTTTTAGAAAGGGTATTAAATATTTTGTATATGAAAATTTGTCATATTTTTTTTTATTTGTTGTTTTTGTGCTCAACGCTTCTGCTGCTGCTTTTGCTTTTGCTTTTGCTTGCAGCTTTGCTTCGCCTTGCCTACATTATTTATGCATTTTTCTTTTGGCTGTTGCTGTTGCTGCTGCTGTTGGCTTTTAATAGTTGTATCTGCGGCAATGTGTACTAGTATATGTGTGTGTGTGTTTAGGTGTATGTGAATGAATGTATGTGTGTATGTGTGTGTGTGTTTACCACATTGAAAAGTTTTCTTTGCAAAGTGCTTGGTACATGCGAGCGCGCAAATATGCCAAAAAATATGCTACACAAAAATCGCTCAACTGCAAAGTTTTAACAATTGGAAAGTTTGCATTGGGGTGCAGTATGCACAGATATTTTACACCCCTCACTCTCTCTTTGTGTGTCTATCGCTCGCTCTTCTACTTACAGTCAAGTACTTAGTTAGAGCGTCAAGCACAAAATGCAAACCCAAACTCAAACCCAAACCCTAACTCAGAGCAACAGTGATGTTGGAGGCGGGTTGCACTTTAAGTGCTGGTCACATGCGACTACCAAGTGGAGGAGCTGACAAAAAATAAACTTGTCCTCAATTTGTGTGCTTGGCAGCCAAAGTGTTAACAAAATAAAAAAAAAGAAAATAAAGAAAAAAACGTAAAATAAATATGTGGCAAAGAAAAGCACGAAAAAAGTGAAATACTCGTATAAACTTAAGCAACAACTCAACCAAAAAAAAATAATAAAAGAAAACTCCCTCGTACCCTAAAAAATGGCCCCTAATGTGCAATATGATGAGCTACCAGTTGACTTTGGTTTATTTTATTGGTTTAAGCAGCTGCCATATATCCTTAATAAAGGATGTTGTCTGCTCATCAAAGTAATAAATAAAATGCGCATAAAAAGTCTCCAGAGTAGTAGCTTGACCTAAAAAGAGCTTGATACTGCAGTGCCTTAACTGGGAATCGAACCTAGCACTCCTTTTAAAGTAGTTCTGAATGTTTTCTGTATTGGTTCAACCAGCTTTCATATATCCTTTATAAAGAATATTGTCTGCTAATCAAAGTGATAAATTAAATGATCATAACAAATGCTCTCCCTCTCTTGACTTGACAATTCCATGCCTTGGCTCGGACTCGAACCTTGGACCTCTAGATAGTTGTACTGTAACTTGTCTTAAATGGGTTTAAGCAGATACAATATATCTTCTATAGAGGATTTTGTCTGCTTATTAAAGTGATAAGTAAATTAGCTCCTGAGTAGAAGTTTGCCCCATAAAAGATTGCTTTGCCTTCCTTGGGATTCGAACCCAGGCTCTGGTATGTCTACTCCGAAAATTGGGACTCGGACGACAAATGTTACTTTTAAACAAATTACCGACTCAAGCTCGACTCAATTTCGATTATTTTCGATAAAAGTGATCGTTTTTGTGTTTATTATTTAAGTTCATAGAAAACGAAATTGCGTAACTACATTTTAAAAAGGATAAATAAATTCGCATTATCTTTAAAGCGTTGACTGCGGCAGTTGTCAACCTACTGAAAGTTCAACTAGATCTGCAACTTCTTCGCATAAAGCAAATATGCCAACAAAGATATAAGTATATATATGGATATAAACACACATACAGTCACAAACACAAGCACATATGGAAAGCATTGAAAGTAGAAGGAAGCAAAGTGCAATACGAATTGAAGTAAAAACAAACTTTGCTTAGTGCCTTGCAAGTGGCGCCACCTGTCGTCCAATGAGGTGTGAAGATGAACAGTCGCAAGTGTCTAACGGTGTTATTGTTGCACACCAAAACACACATAGATACAACGATACACAGACACACACACACACATATATATATATGCATTGAGTCAATGTCTAAAGCAAATACGAGGCAAAAACCAAATCAAATGTACTGCAATATCTTTGCATGTCTCTGTGTATTTGTGTGTTTGTGTGTGTGTGTGTGTGTGTGTATTTGTGGCCTGCTTACCTTATCCATTTTGCTACTCATTCACACCACGAACAACTACTGCCTGTTGCCCAGCACTTGAGCTACGCCTTTGTGGATATCCAACAATGTCAACTATGCAACACAAAAGCGACAATGTCGTCGCTTTGTCTGACTGCCAAAGTGCTGGGGCAGCAGCTGGACAAGGGGTGCGCGCAGTGGAGGAGCAGTAATAGAAACAGTAACAGAAAAAAAACACATAGCAGCCAAGGGGGAGAAGGTAAGGAGGAAAAGAGGAGTGTCTACAAGTAAGGTGCGGCTCTTGTTGCTGCTTTCATAGTAAGTTTCCCTATCCCCATTAACTAAGGCTCAAACGGGGCATATTGATTCTATATATACTGTGAGTACTACAGGGTATTTGTTAGTTGTACATACAAATTTTCTTTTCTTGTTGTGTTTTCTTTTTACTGCTTTCAATCTGCCATACAAAAATAGCTCACTTTGCGGACAGAATTTCTCATTCTTCAGCCTCATTTCTCGTCCCTCGTCGCTCTACTTGTCCTTCCCTCTTTGCTGTTGCTCCTTGGCACCTTAACCAACTGTTTTATGTTGAGCAACGTTTTTTTATGCCTGCAATTTGCATTGGTCGCTTTGTTGACGTCTTTTGCACTTTTGCTTTTTCAGCTTTAAGCCTTGTTTTTTTCTCTCTCTTTCATTTTTCTCTTTTTGCTAAAGGCAAACAAAAAAAACGTTAGCCAGAAACATAAAAATAATGACATTAAAATGCGCATTTTATTAAAGCCCACAGAGAACGTCGCCCGATTTGCTAGACCAGAATTGTTGTTGTTGTTGTTTGGCTTCCCTTTTTTTTCTAAAAAGGAGTAACACGTGCCGCTTGAACCTTAACCCCTTGGCGTGAGGACACGACATGCAAACGAATAACAACAGCAGCAACAACAGAAACCAAAAATGAGCCTGTTGACTAGCAGGCAAACTACTTCAGTTTTATGAGCTACACAAAAACCCCCTACCCCATACCGCCCGCTGTGACCCCTGCCCAGGAATTGACAATTATGAGGCCACGCCCATTGTCGTGCTCATAAATTTTGTAATTATTCCCCTGCGTGTTCAAAAAGGAACCGCCAAAAACAAAGAACTCAAAACAGTCACACACGCAGCAGCAGGTGTAGCGAATGAAGAGGAAGAGCACAAAGGAGAGTATGATAGAAAGAGACGACAATAGTATATACACAATGATGTTACAGTGAATTTTGGAAATAAAAAAAGATTTGTATGAATAAACATATATATATATATATATATATATATAACATATATGATATATATGCTTTGTATGCCATGTGGAATATGGTTGCAACAAGCAGCTGGGCGAGAAGTCGAGTTGAGGCGGGGTAAGGCAAGTAGCTTAGTTTGCAGCACGAACAAAAACTAAAACTTAGAAAGCAAAACGTAGCCTTAGCTTTATGAGTCCAAAGCATATTTCGTATGCCAAAGCAACAGCAGCAACGTCTGTGCAACAATTTTATAGTTAAGCAATGTTTATGATGTTGCAAGCAATAAAGAAAACACGAAATTTTTGTGTTCTTGTTCTTTCTCTTGCTGCGATTGCAGACAGATTTGCGACGAAAAACACGTTGAGATTTGCTACAGAAATAATATTTCTATTTAAAGCGGCAAAGCAGCGAGTGACGTAACACGCAGTTAATGTCAGTCATAGCTTTGCTTTGCCTTTAACTTGCTCTATGCTATTGCTATCTCTCTTACACTTATTACGCTTAAATTTGAAATAATATTTAATAAAACTTTCATTTGTTTGGTAATACTTTTTGTTTGTTTTTCTTTTTCGACTTTAATAAAGTAATCCATTAAATTGAATTGAAAATGAAATATTGTGCGAGCAGCGAACAATTGATAAGGTCTGTAGCAAAAGTTTGTGGCAAACGCAACTAAAACCGCTGTCAATGGCAAATAAATGAAATGAACTTTATTGTCACGCAGACAGCTATACAATTGTGTGTGTGTGTGTGTGTGTGTGTGTTGTGCTGTGTTGTTTTGTGTCTGGTAAGGAATGCAATTAAAATTTCATGTGCTCCTTGTACACCTTAATTGATTATATAAAAAGCTGCGCCCAACTCTCCAACAACAGCTCTTCATTCTTCGCTCTTCCGCTTTGCGCACTCTTTTTTTTTAACATAATCAAACGAAAACCCACAGAACAAAAAATAAAAAAACAGCAGAAAACAAAAAACAACAAGTACAAAATTTGTTTTAGCAAAAGAAGGTCCGAAAATAAATTAATTAAAAATGCGTTGTCTGCTTTTAGGCGTCGCAACATCTTGCGTAAAGCCTTTCGGCTGTCTTAGCTATAACGCTCTATAGCTCCACTCATACTCATATAAAAAATATATATATTTATATATAAATTGTACTTAAAAGGCTTCCGAGTCGCCGCAGTGCAGCCATAAACATTAATTAAAACTTTTGACCCTTGCCACTGGCGGTCCTGCCTAAAGGACTTGCTCAGCGCGGATGCAATATTCACGTGCAGCCAACTAACAGCAGCACTTTCGAGCTATAACTACAACTATAAACTAAGCATAAGTATTAAACTAAAATATACCCTGTTAAGTAAAAGCTTTGTTTTATGTGAAGCAACAAGCTGCAAGGACCTTCAAGGTTCAGTCGAAAGCAGAGGTAATATTCACAGCTTTAATTACAATTAATACAGTTTTTACTATATGGAAAGGTTTGTATTAATCACTCATTAACAATTCTATATACATATCTATTAACTACTTTAAAATTTAAACTGTTTCATGCATATCCTTTGAGCTTCATAGCGAGAGAGAGAGAGTGTTTCAGCTTTGAATAGTTTATTTAGTAGTTGCCCATTTTGTGGGGGCAGCAAACGTTTTAAACCAATAATTAAACACAGCATTTTACCCATTAAATATAATATTTATTACAGGGTATATAGCAACAAATTAGTACAATAAAATGCACTCAAAACTGTTTGCCATAGGTCAGGGGTTGTAGGTCGCTAAATGGCCGCCAGTTGCGGCCTCGCTGGCCTTATTTGCACGTACACTGCTCAAAAATTACGAGTTAAGCACTTTTTGTTCATGCCATACACATACAGAACAACACTCATACACATATATCGTATATATGTGAATCATGAATCATGAATCATTTAGCAAACGAGACAGAGAGTGTATATTTGTGTGTGTGTGTGCGAGTCCTGCAAAACTTTTCGCTTTCGAAATAATGAAAGCAGCGCTGGGATTTTTCGCTTTTTAAATTTTAACTAACTGAAAGTGGAACCCAAGGGATACGTCAAAAAGGACTAAGGTCACAAAAAAAGGTGCAACATATCAAACTTCATTAATCCTGCGACAGCAAACTACTGCAAAGATTGGAGGTAAAATGAAAAATGAGAAAGAGAGAGCAGATATTTTAGGCATAATATTTCACAGGATCAAACTTCAACGAACAACAATAAAAAGGAAAAAAGCTTAAACTTAGGACACTTCCTGGAACTTGTAGCTCAACAAAATGTATAAAATAGTTGCTTCTTTTTATAGGGTATACAGCTAGTCGATATAGTTGCGGTTAGTAAAAAGATATTATTTGTTTTCTGTTCATTTTTTTTACATATTTCTTTTTTTGAACATTGTCGAAATTTGTTCGCTACAACGAAAATATGACATGGACATATGGCGTTGGTTGGCACACTGAGTGTTTCCGCAGTATATGTGTGCGTGCCTGAGTGTATGTGTGTGAGTGTTTGTCTGTGTGTGGTGTGAATATATGTGGCATACTTTTGGCCGTCAGCTCGGTTAGATGGAAACAAACAAATAGACAAAAGTGCCAAACAAACACACATTCAATCACAAATACACAGACACAGACACAGACACATACATATAAAGAGACAGACACACACAAATACAGACTAACACTAGCAGAGTGAAATAGAAAAAGGAAACTCAATTCAACTCAGAGCTAAAAACCAAGCGGAAGCCACCGAAGCATTAAATTAACATTTTTTCTAATTAAACTGACGGCAAGTGGCATAAAAATTTTGTGCAGCACACAACATGCCACATGCCACATGCCTTCTACCACAACTTGTGGTAGTTAAAAATGAAGTAGCAGAGATTTGCATAATGTCATTGTTTCTAAAAATAAATTAAAGAAATATCAGCCTAAAGGTGAAAGCACTTGAAGCTTAAAAGGAATATGTAAAGAAAATCTTTTCAAAACAAAAGCAAATCTAGGAAAATCTAACTAAAAAGTAAGTATATATTAGGCAGTACTTTAAAGGGGAAGGGAAAAACACTAGGAAGATGCGAGTTGTGTATCCTTAGATGAAATCCTGTCGAGAACTTCTTCTTTTAAGCTGGTCAACAGCTGCTTCTGTGATGGCTTTGGATGACTGGAAATGGCAGGATATTAAATTTCTATATATTATGACTAAGGTTAGCTTTATTGACTTTCCCTTGGATACCGTTAGATACCCTTGGATACACGCTACTAATAGGAATTGCTGCATACCATGCCCTGCCCCATTGGCTACTTGTTGCCCCCCTCCCCCTCTAATGATTGCAATGGGGCAGTTAAGCAAATGAGCAAACCAAATGAGCGAATGCGTTTTATTAATGCCGCATTATCCTTGAGATCAACAAAAAGCAGAAAACAAGAGAAAAAAGAAAAACAAAACAAAACATAGTCATACATATAAGAAATGCTATCGTATACAAGCTCTTAACAGCCTTGAATGCTTAACAATAATAATGTTTTGGCATTTATCACATTTTTTCTTTTTTTTTTTTTGTTGGGTTGTTGCTGTTGACCAAGGGAAAAGTGGCTCTAAAATTTCACTGGCAGCAAACGCAAAAATAAAAAAGTAAAGAAGAGAGAGAGATAGAGAAATACGCAGATAAATAAATGTGGCAACAACAAAGAGCAAAGCGCCATAAATCTAAATAACAAATTTTTACGAGAAAACGAGACCATAAATAAGATGTTACTGCTTCCAAGGCCTAGCGAAAATAGTGGTAACAGGCCAGCCTGAACTCTGACCCCAGTAAGCAGACCCTAGACACAGTCTTAGTCGCAGTTCAACACCCAATGAACTCATACCCATGTCTAGAATTCTTGCCAGGGAATCATCATTTCCCTGGACCAATTCCTAAGAGTTCTGTTAATTTAATATTATTACTTTTCATTACAATTGCCCCTAAGTGTGTGTATGTGTGTGTGTGTAATGATTACAGCAAAATGCTGTTAGTTTTTTTTTTTTTTTTTTGTATATTTCTTAGCTTGTTTCGCTTTTGAAAGGTCCTCCCAAGTGTCAACACATTAATGTCCAGGACCTCCCATTGCGAGGGTCATATAAATCAACATTTATCTGGCAACATCGCAGACAATTGAAAATAACAGTAAATGTGAGCAAAGCGACCAACAAAATGACATAAAAACCGAAAGATACTTTTAACTATTGCCTAATTACATAGTGAAATGTCCCGAAAATATTAACATAATGCCGCAAAGGATACCCCAAGAGTAGATTAAACAAACTGAAAGAAATCTTAGTTATAAAAGAATGCGACTATAAATCCCAAAGGAAGAAAAGAACAGCTAGACATAGGAAATATTTGCCTAGACTTAGAATATTTATATATATATATATAAATACTATAGTTAAATCTGACGTGAAACTGCTCTGCATATGTGTAACTTCTTCTATGTATTGAAAGTGTTGCAATGTTTGTTACATATATACGGTAAAAAAAAACAATTCTCTAGAAAGCGGTCATATTTTTGCAAGGACCTGAGTGCTATTGTCGTTGTTGCATGCACCTTTCAACACAGCTGCTTCATTGCATTGGGCTAATAAAGAAGCGACAGCACAAAAACGAGCAACAAACCAGCAACGAAACAACAAACAAACATTGCACATCCTGTCAAGAGGACAACAGGACAAGTGGCTGTACGTTTTCATTTTTTTTTTTATTATTCTGTTGCCCAGTTTTGTCGCACCTCTTTTTCTGTGTCTGTGTGTGTGTGTGTGTGTGTAGTTCTCTATATATACATGTATGTGTGTGTGTGTGTGTGTGTCGAGTCGTATAAACCATTAAATTGAAATTTATGCGGCACTTTGCCGCGTGAAATGTTTGTACAACTCGTTGCGGGCTGCGGCTTTTTTTACCCCTCTCACCATCATACTTCTCTCCTACTACAGCTGTCCCCCATCTTGTCAATTTTCTACCTCTTCACTTTTTCCCTCAACTATAAAACCCTTTCCTAAATCAACTCTAGTTGCAGCGTCATAGGCGTTGACAGTGCGACAAAGCGTTAGACAGCAGCAAAAGCAATGGACGCAGTAGGCTAGTATTAGGGGCAGGTTTGAAGGGAACTGGGTAGGGATTTTAAAACATATGCAAAACTGTTTGCTGTTTGGCATGTATTGCATGTAAATGGTTTTTTTTGGTAACACGCTGCACAAACCCCTGCGCAAACCCCTTTGGCCACAGCGGTTCTAGCCGGAAACGTTAGGCGGCTAATTTGTCGTTTGTTAAAATTATGATAAAATAGCCTGGAAAATAATCCCTGAGCACCCACAATTTATAGTTGTCTCGCTCTACAGCCCTCTCTCTATCTCTCTCTCTCTTTTTTACACACACAGCTCAAATATCAGCAACTCATTCGTTGATTTAATATTTTTTTTCTGGTAGATTTTTGCAACAAGTTTTAATTAATTTGCCGCAAATGCTTCAACTCCTGCAAATAACTTGCAACTCCCCGCATCTTGACAACAGCCTCCGCAATAATTCTCATCAGTGAGTGACTGAGAGAGTGAGAGAGAGCGAAAGGGGGAGGGTTACAGCATAGGGCGTACAAAAAAGTTGATGCCACGATAATTTGAAAAGTTTTCGCTTAGACAGCGGCGGCAGCAACATTGGCAAAACTGAAGCTACAACAGCTATGGAATCGTTACCTAAAACTCTGACTGGGCAAATGGTTTACTGGCAGCAAACTATATGAATACGACATGCTATATTAAGCCTCAAATAAATGCAGAGCCATAATTAACATATAGCAAAACTTTTTCTTTACCCATAAGCCATAAGCTGCCGAAAAACTAGAACAGAATCTGTTGCCGCTGCTAAGCTTCACTCCTTCTTTCAAACACACGCACACACACACACACACACACCAAAAACCATACGCTGACTGATGAAATATGGTTTTCAAAACTATGTATGTGTGTGTATGTGTGTGTGTAAAAAAGTAATTTGAAATTTACAACTTACAGTTGATTGAGCCAAAAGTCAAAGTATAGCAAAAGGTATTTGACTTAAAGCTAAAGCTAGATCAATTGTGAATTAATTGCCAAGGCATAAGTTTTACAAGTTAATGAGTATAGATAAACTTTGAAATTTCCTACACTTAAAATAAGTTTGTAATGGTTTCCTGCAAGGAAAACAATAAAAGTGCTTCTGCAGTAGAAAACTGCTTAAAGAAACAAAGAAAATATGTTAATTTTCGCTTAGCTGCCAATGGGTTCAAAACTTGGCTTAAGAAGAGTGTTTTTAATAGCTATAAAAGTAACCTATATTAACTTTCACATAATAATAATAATAATTAATAATATTTTTCTACTTTAAAAACAAAACTCTAGCTAAAATTCACATTTTTTTTTTATTTCCATTTAAATATAATTTTTAGTTGCATTAAGTCTTTGCATCAAACTGTCTAAAGTTTTGTGTTCGGAACTAAGTGAAATTGCCAAGAGACTGCACTTCACTTAAACTGAACTCAACTAAACTGTACTCAAC
This sequence comes from Zygothrica quintamaculata, assembly GCA_037044455.1. Taxonomy (NCBI): domain Eukaryota; kingdom Metazoa; phylum Arthropoda; class Insecta; order Diptera; family Drosophilidae; genus Zygothrica; species Zygothrica quintamaculata. The sequence goes on along the minus strand of JBAMBS010002739.1, from coordinate 30,561 downwards.
TCAACTGCACCCAATTAAAGTGTACTCAAGCAAACTGTACTCAATTTGAAGTAAAATAAAGTAAAACATTTCAAGTGTCATGAATTAATCGTAACTTAACTTTTAACCTGTACTTAATTGAACTTAATACTGACTTGATTTAACTTAGTAGCTGTTAGTTGATAGTTGGCTAGAAAACGTGGCAACGTGGGTACGTGCAACGTTCAACCATATTGTAGCAACATAAATAATTAAAAGTATACTTAAATCTATGCATATTTAATAAGTATAAAATAGTTTTCATTATTAAATAATTTCTTTTCTTTGGTACTCACGGACTGCATCAACGTTCGCTGGTGTCCAGATAAGCAACGCTACAAGGAAAGTGGCTGCAACAAAACTGGCTGCCATCTGCAGACCCATTATTTATGTATATATATGGGTATATATATATTGTGATATATATATATATATATAGAAATGCGTTGAAATAGGTGTGTAAGGGTAAACGTAGTGTTTTATTATATATGTATACGTAATGCTGAGCAGGTAGACGCAGAGAGCAGTTCAGCGTTTCGTATTGAATATTAACAACAACAATTTTCTGCTACGCTTTCTTCTTCTTCTAAGCTTTGTCACAGATAATCAGACTTACTCTCTTTGCTGACCGTTTGATCAAGCTCTGCACGTGCTCTCTCGCTCTCAGGCTCGCTCTTTCGTTCTTATGCTCGCTCAAACGTTCCCTTTGCCAACGCGACGCTGCACTCGCTATTTGTGTATGCAAACGATATGTATTTCAGTATGTGTGTGTGTGTGTGTTTGTGTGTGGGAGCGAGTGGGACAGCAAGGGTGTGTTGTCAGTTTTGTTAAGTTTTACAACGTTCCGTTACGTTTGATTTGTGCAGTGTTTTAATGTATTTAGGTTTGCGTTTTATTATTGTTGTTGTTGTTTTTTTTATGGTATTTTTTTTGTTTTTTATAGCATTTAGTTTTATTAACGTTCGTGTTGTATTTTTACGTTTAAATGGTTGTTCAATCATTTGTTAAATAGATTTTCGCAAGCCGAAAATCATCGGATATAACAAGATGTGTTAGTAAATGCGATGTCATCATCATTATTGGCATGATAACGGTATTTGATTAGTAAACCAAGAAATTTTATGCCCAACGCATATGTCACGCCCAATACAATTGTTGTTGTTTGGGTTGATGTACGCGTTGTTTACGCATTGTTGTTGTTGTTGTTGTTGTTGTTATTTGTATTGTTGACATTTTGGCGTTTATTTGTTCAGTTGTGCGTTAGCCATTGTTGTTGTTGTTGTTGTTGTTGTTGATGTGATGGTGGTTGTAACGTTGCCATTTGTTGTTGTTGTTGTTGTTGTATCATCAATGTCATCGGCATCGTTGCGGTTGTTGTTGTTGTTGTTGATGTTGTTGCCATGTGGAGGGAAGCTGTTGTTACTATACGACCAAAAATTTACCTGCTTTAAGTTGTTAAACTTAAATACTTAAATTAAGCAAACTCTCTCTTAAAACAATATAAAAATATGCAGTTTTTCTTCTTCTTAATAATAATAATATGATTATTATTATTCTCTTATTTTTATTTTTTTTATTATTTGTTTTTTTATTTTTAATTTCTGTTTTTATTTCATTTTTTATTAAATGCTGTTGATTGCCACCTGCGAAAATATAAAAAGAATAAAAGATAGTGAAATGATGTGGTAAAATTCTTCAGAGCTTAAATTGACATCCTTTACACAAAAAAAGGACTCAAAAGCCAACACGAAGAACAGACCTTTGCGCACGCTTGTGTGTGTGTGTGTGTGTGTGTCTGTGTTTGTGTGTGTATGTGTGTGTGTCGATGTGTGGTTGATTGTGCAAATCTCCCTGACTTTTTAAGGGTTACTCAACCTCAAAAGCTGTTCGAAAAAAAATCAAAAAAAAAAAGGAAGGAGAAGAAAAAGAAGAGTTAAACCACATTGCATCACATTTTGGGGGAATCCTTAAAAGCAAACGTTAAAAAAATACCAAAAAAAAAGTAGAAGAAGCACAATTCAATTGGGTTAAAAATTAAAGTAGCTTTAGCCAAGCAAATGTTTAATAGCCACGTTTATGGTATGCGTTTTGGCCATGACTAGAAAAGAATATGATGAATGAATAAGTGCAAAAGTTTTGCAAACAATTTTATTATTGACTTGTTATTTAACCAAGAACTGAGTTTTATGACTTTTAGTTAGTTTTAACCCTTTTTATAGCCTATTTATTACTCAACATTATGTAGACAAGTTAAGGCTTTAAGCTAGAAATTGCAACTGAGATTTGTTTAGTAAACAAGCAGCAAAGAAGTAAAGGAAACAGAAAGAAAGTAAAACAAATAGGAATGAATTTCATGCTTAATGAACTGAATGAATTTGCACTGCATAGCTTAAGGCGCCACAGCCAGTGATTAGGGCAACTAAAAGCAACTTGCAACTACCTAAAAACAAACTGTATACACAACAACAGCAACAACAGGAATAGTAATAACAGTAAGAACTCATTTCAACAATGGCAATGAATAGCAATTAAAATCAGCTAAAAGCAACCTCAAGCTGTTGTAAGCACCTTTTCCTCTCTCTTGCTCTGTCTCTGTCTCTCTTCACACTTCATAGGGAACAGAAAAAAATTAAATCTCACACCTGACACTCAAACAAACAGGTTGGCAGCACTGCCAAAAGGTAAATACAAAGTCAATGCACAATTCCATGAGCTTTGTTGTCTTTCTTACTTTTTCTTTACTTCTTTCATTCTCGTTTGCTTCTGCTTTTCAACAATTTCTCTGTTATTTTCTTTGCATTCGTTTTTTTGTTTACATCAATGCTTGAAGGAGCAGCAGTAAAAATGCAGCTGTCCTCAGTAAAGCAGGCCATATCCGCAGGTGGGCGTGTCCATTCTTATATATATATATGTATATAGTATATAGTATATAGCACCAGATTTATACACTATATATGCACTTGTAAAAATCAATTAAACTTTTCAAGTGAAGTTATAATGGCTGCCAGCTCATGTTGTTGTTGCTTTCCGTTTTCCCATTGTTTTCATAGTCTTTGCATTGTTGCTACTACCAACTGCTGCTGTTGCTGTTGCTGTTGCAGTTGTCAAAAGTTTTAAAATAATTGGATTTTTTTTTATACTTCTGCTGTAAGCACACAGGCACGAACAAGCTTCCGAATAGCTCGCTGCCCATTCTATAAAACACACACACACACACACAGAAAAAAAGAGAATACAATTTTCTTTGCTGCTGACAGCACAGCGAAAGGTGTAGGAGCTATAAGAGAGACAGAGAGAGAGAGAAAGAGTTGGAAGCAAAGAGAAAGACAGGGGAACACTTAATGTTGACTGCAGTCATCATCGTCATCATCATCATCGTCATCACCCAATTTCAACTGAAGTTTTTAACACCAATTGCAAACGTCAACAACAACAGTAACAACAACAAGAGCAGCAACAACAACAACAACAAGAACTATAAAAACAATAACGTTAAGCCTTTTGAGTTAAGGCAAGGTAGGCGTGTCACATTTGAGACGCCTACAATGACGATTGTACAACATATAGGTATATATGCATGGCAGGTGCTCACTTATAGAGTAGAATGCAACGTTGCAATGTGTTACAATGCAACTTGCAACAACAACAAGAATAGCAAGTGGCAGGCCAACGGAAATTTGCAAGTGGCGCCCCCTACAGAGACACAGCGTCAACGCTTCGCGTTTTGCCAGTTGATTTAATGGATTTCTCTGCCCAAGTGTCATGTCATTATCGGCCAGCAATAAGCATATAAACGGCTCAAGTACACTATATAAATACCGTTACAGACACAATATATATACATGCATATATACATACATATACACATATGTATATGTATATATTTCAACTCGATAGATCAAGATAAAGTTTTACTACTTGAAATTATAGCACAATACATTATGAAAACTCGCTGAAAACTTTGCTTCAATTGCAAACTTAGTTGAGATTTATAAGACATATAGCTAGATTATCGATAGAATGAAAATTTATGGGCAACATGCTTTATGTATGTGTATGTATATACATATTTATATATATATATAGAATTGCAGTAGAGCTACACAAAGTCTATGTTAAGTTTGATTTAAGTTCTGCTCAAGCAGCTGGCAACTAAATGCTTAAGAGAAATGCAAGTGAAATCGTTTGATAGATGAGCTATATACTAGTTTAACATTAGTATTACCATTATTATACTATTATTATACTTGTTAAGCACTTTTACAGTTTGGTAATAGAAAGCTTTTTGGCCTAAACACATGCATCATATACATATCCTGGCCAGCAGCTCCACCCATTACTTCTATAGACGCTGCTTGAGTTATTGGCAGAGTTTCAACGCTATTTAATCATTTAAATTAAGCTTCTCAGGTAGATATATATATTTATACAATATATTTTATATATATTCTATAGCTATGTCTAACTTTATAACTCATTTTATTCAATCATTAGCCAAAGACAAACTTTCTATAAAAATGTGCAAAAACCCAACTACAAGTTAAAGTTTTCATTTCACTGGTGCTCTTCTCTCTATATATAAATATATATTTATATATATATTTTACTATAGTTTATGGCATTTTGTTTTTATGTCATTTTCAGTGAGAAATTTTTGAAAAGTTGCGAGCAAAGAGAAAGCAAGAGAAAAAGTTGCTGACTTTTTGTCAATTAAGCTAATGACATCTGATAAAGCGCAAAGTAACTGCTTTGCTATAAATGAAACCAAAAGAAAACATTTGTCATCAATGGGGTTTGGCATAAGCCATAAGACAGCAGCGGCAAACCAACAGCAACAGCAACATCAGCAGCAGCAGCAGCAGCAGCAGCAGCAGCAGCAGCAGCAGCAGCAGCAGCAGCAGCAGTTGGTTATCATACACGGCGTATGCGTGTTTTGATTTAAGGAAGTTGAATTTAAAGGCAAGTTAAAGAGCAAAAGAAGAAAGCAAAATAAAACTGCGTTTTATCTGCAAACTTCATTTAAATTTTGTTTTCATAGACCACAAAAGCAACAGCTTTTATGAAAGCACATGCACAGAGAGAGAGAGAGAGAGAGAAAGATAGATATATACAATCTAAACAGGCGACAGTTTTTATGGAGTGAAGTGGATATAGGTTGAAGCAGCATTTTGAAGCTGATATGATGAAGCAGAGGTGTAGTTGGTTTAGAGTTATATATATATATATATATATATATAGGTTGGAGTAGTATCAATAACATCTGTCGACAAGTTGTTTTTACTTTTATAAATTTCTTTGCATTAAATATAAACACTTGACACCGAAACGAGTAAAGTTTCTTAAGCAAACAGCTTGTTGTTGGAGAGAGAGACAGAGACAAAGAGAGAGAGATAAAGAGATGGAAAGAGTGCTGGATCCATGAATGTAAGTTTGATAGAATGATAAGAACATGAAAAGCATAGTTCAAGTTAAAGTTTTAAAGCTTAAGAATCAACTAAAAGTATTTGCAGACAAAAATTATATGTCGCAAAACAACTGTCAACAACTTTTCACAAAGAGAGAGAGAGAGAGAGGGAGAGAGAGGATATACTGTCAGCACCTACACAAAGAGTATATAGAAGAAATAAAGGACATTGGTTGAGTCTAGTTGACAATGTTAGTTACATAACTGAGCTGCTTTTGGCTTAAAGGCAACTTATTTCCATGGAAAGCAATCGATGCTTGAAAGCTACACTTAAAAGGACAATAGTTGGCCACAAAGGATATCAAATGGCTACTGCCACTGACAACAGCAACAACAAAATGCTACACAATAATGCCAATAACAGTAAAAGCAGCATTAACAGCAACAACTATAGCAGTAGCAGCAGCTTTAAAGTACATGAAATGGAAACAAAGCCGCGCTAGATGCACTTTTAATGCGAAAAACTAAATGTTTTTACCTTTTTCATCATTTCTCTCGATTTTTCTTTACTTCATTCACTTTCTCTTTGAGCAAAGTTCATTACAAATCCGTGCGGATGAGCTGTTCTTAGCGCTTTGATGAAGTTTTGTAAAGGCAACGAAATGCTACACAAAGTCACGAAATCCTTGCAATTAAAGCAACGAAAATCATTAAGAATCCGAGGCACGATTAACAGATGAAAAATCCTTTAAGCAGGCCTAAAGAGAGCTAACAATTATGTAGCTCAGATCAGTTAATTTTCTAAGTATTTTCACTGCATATTTACAGATCAAAGAACAGCAACTGAAATCTATCAAAAGTTCATTTGGATGAAAAAAAAAATTCTCAATTTGCAGAATGAAGTTCTTTTCTTTTTTTGGTCAACGAAAATGATGCTTGGCCACAAGGCAGTTGCCTTTTGTAAAGGTCCTTAATACAAACTGTGTCAATCTAGAGGCGCATCCTTCACACTGAATGTTGGCTATGCCACAAAACTTGATGGTAGCAACAACAGTAGCAACAGCAGCAGCAGCAGAAGCAGCTTTCATTGCAAACATTTCAACGTGCTTTATACCCCAAAAGAAAATCACTTCTTATAGCTGCTCCTAAAACGATTTAGGCCGCACTAACACACACACACATATATACATATATACATATACACATTTATGTACACACACACATACACTCAGATACACAGATACACTTAGGGGACACATGATGGCAGGCATCGCAGTGGCCATCAATGGCAGTCGCAGGAGCCGCAAACGTGACGCTAGTTTTACCCTAAAATTGCCGCCCCAAAACAAAGGGCATAGAACACTTTTGGTCCTTGAACACCGAATTCGAATATTCCTATTTTGCTGCTACTAAAACTATATATACAATTCTCTGCCTTATTCCACAAAAATGGCCAAAATACATACAAAACTGCAAAACAGTTAACGCTCGCTTTAAGCAAAAATAGAAATGTAACCAAAAAAAAAAAACAAAAAAAAAATGTTGTACCGCTCGTAAAAACCAAAATGAAAATAGATAGAAAAAAAAATTTATACATATATATAGTATACACACACACAAGCACACACAGATAGAGTAGCGACTTCATTTTGTAAATCAATTGAATTTTTCAATTGTGTGCGTTGAACAGAAAGAAATAAGAAATAAGGCAACATAAAAGTCAATGCGGGGCACAAATAAAGGAAACGACACTATTACCCACAACCAGTATAACCAACCAGCAGCCGTAGCAGGACAATGACACAGAACACACACACACACACACATACATACACATAGGAAATACAACAACAGCAAGTAAAACACGAACTGATTCTGATTTTGATTTTCAGTTAGTTTCCCCACTCTAAAGCCCCAACGAATTGCTGTGAAAATCGTTTTGTTTGTTGAACCGATTTTCCACTGAAAGAAAATCTCACTTTGCTTTATCATTGGCATAGTTTTTATTTTTTTTATTTTTCTTTCCTCTTTCCTTTTTTTTTTTGGGCAACTCAAAAACTAACTGTAACTGAAGTGGAATACATTCCCTATTCCCTTAACTAACTCAAGTTTTATGTCAAATTTAAGTGAAAATTTTATACAAAAGTATTTGTAATCCTTTCAGCAATACATATAGATTTTCCTCTATATTAACAGTATCATCTTCTCTGAGTTTTATTTTCAAATATTTTCCTATATTTTTACACACTCTTTTCTTTCATTTAAAGCCTGCTTTTGTTAGTTTTCCTCTTCGATATCTTATCTTCTTATCAATTGTCATTGCTTATTCCCTTTGTCAAAAATTTGGTTTTTCTAAGGTTTCCAAACTACTTTAAAATGTTTTTCCAATAACTAGTCTCATTTCCATATTGAATCCTTTCTGTTCCCATTAAAATTTTCATTTTTACACCTACTTAAAGTCCTTTACAGTTACAGTTTCTAGTTTTTTGTTGCTGTTATTGTTTGTCATAGTTGACGTCCTTTCAGTGTTTTTTTTTTTTTGTGACTATTTGAAACAATGTAAAATGTGGAATTGTGTCAATGATTTTTGAGGACGCACACACAAAAATACACACACACACACACAAAACACGCACAAAGCTCTGTTCCTAATGGAAACATGATGAAAATGCATATTTTACCAGCTCAGAAGTATCGATTGTGAAGAGCCTTTCGGATTTTAGTTGTAGAATTAGCTTTTTAGCGTTTTACCGTTTTTAGAATAAATGCAAAATAAACAACAAAAACAAAACAGAACGCAAAAAAACAAAGAACTAAACAAGAACCGTTGGACCGTTAACCCGTTAACCGGCACGCGGTAAACACGAGACGCGTGACAGCATTCGGTTTTTATAGCTTCAATGAAAGAGGGGCAGGTTGTACGGGGCGGGGGTAGTGTATTGTACCGAGCAATAACCGAGGCAAGCCGAAGATGTTTACGGTTTCAATTGTTCTATTCATTTCCAAAAATTGTATTAAATTCGCCGAAACTTTTTTACATAATTAAAGAAACAATTTTTTTAATTTTTAAATATTTAATTACAAAAAAAATTTAAATAATTTTTTTTTCAGTATTTTATTTTGTTATTTTTTTTATTGTTGTTTATTTTGTTGTTTTTATTTGTATTTTTTTTTTTTTTTTGACTTATTTTCGTTAAAAAAACACACACAGCGCGCTCAGTTTCTTACAGGCTGGTTACATCCTGCCAAATCCCGAAATTGTACTAAATACGTACAAAACTTTTACGATTGGCCAAGGCTCAGTTATAGCCGCAACGACCTGTGTCTGCTTGTCGTTGCTTGTCTGTGTGTTTGTGTGTTCGACTTTGGTGTGTACGAGTGTTTGTGCATATGCCGAGTCATGACGAACAGACGGTATCACTCGGGAGCAATAAGCAACATTCGGCAGCATCTATGGTGAGTTTAAAGTATACGACAAAAAGTCGAAACAAAATGAAGCGAGCAATTTGGAGTGATAATCTTGTAATGTGAAAACAACTCAAAGCAAGTGTAAGTAAAGAGCAATTGAGTGAGATATAAACAGGCAGAAAACTTGCTCAAAAGTAAAGTTACTCACTGTGAGTCTTAGTAAAACTCACAAGTAAATTGAAGAGTAACTGCAACTGAGTGCAGCAAATATGCAGCTCAAGAGTAAACATGCATTGAGCTCCCTTTAGGCTTGAGTTTAAATGGAGTTCAAAAATGAAGCTCAAAGTTTATTCGACTCAAAGAGATATAAGATATTCTTTAAAAATATAAATAAAAGCCTATGTTATAAGAATACTATTGTACGTATTACAAGCAATTTATAATATTTCAGAACACTTAAAAATTTCATTAAAAATCAACCTTTGGTATAATGCACTCAATCAGAAATGCAGCTTAAAGACTCGTTTACAATAGAAGAATGTTTTACTCAAAGGTTTTATAGCTCAAAGAGAAACTAAATGCACAATTTGAGTAAAAGGCAGCAACTCAAAATCGAGCACCTAAGTGTAACTGAGTTAATCTCAAAGCCTTTGCTGTGTATTATTACTCAAAGAGTAACAAATGGCGAATTGTGAGTCGAAAAGTTGTACTCAAAGTAATGCACTCAGTTCGAATTTGTAAGAGCGCCAGATATTAGCTCAACTCAAAGTGTAATAATGCTCACTCAACAGCTCTTAGGCTAACTTTGAGACTCTGAAGCAGCGCTCAAGTGCTTGTAAATGGCAACTCAACACACGGCAAAGAGCGAGCGTAATTCAACTCAAAAGCTTGCGATAGCAGCGTGGTAGCTTCGTGTGGCTTGTCGTCGTTTGTAATGTTCGTGCGTGGGTGAGTTTTAACGAAGCTGTCAATTGGCAATGTTAAGCATTGCGTCGCATGGCGTCGCATCGTATCACGTCGCCTCGTCAGTCTATACTGGATCGGCGTGCTGTGTGCTAAAAGCGGCAGGTATGAAAAATCTGACAAATTGCTGCCGACGCTGCTGTCCTGCTGCTGCGTTGTACTGCACAGCGTTGGTTAATTGTGTTGCATACTTTTGGCGCGCGCGTTTTAAAAGAAAAAAAAAGAAACAAATCGTGAACTGCACCTAAAGCTGAAAGCTGAGTGAATGTGAAATGTGACAGACGCAGTGACAGTTGAACATTTGCAACAAAGAACAAAAGGACAAACAAAAAAAGAAAAGAAAGACATAAAATGTACAAGGAAAAAAATAGACAGAATAAAAGAGTAAAACAAAACAGACGGTACAAGTTACCGTTATAGTTGATGCGATTCGTTGTTCTGTTGCTGGCATTGGTCCTGCCGCTGGTCCTGGTTGGCCCCAGGAGACATTTAACATAATAAAAACGAACGTGTGCGGCATTCGTTGCTGTTTTAGTCAAGTTTTTACATACATTTGTGTTTTACTCTTTGTGTGTATGAGTGTGTGTGTGAGTGTGTGTGTTGGTTTTTGTTTAATGCTAATAACACACAGATACACTAGCTCACACATACAAACACAGTATCATACATAGTCACATACACACACACACACACACACGCACACAGTTCGTAGGAAACAATATTGCAAATGTGTGTGGCAAAGCAGTTGGCAAAAGTGTCGTAAATCGTTTAGACGGCAAACGTGGCAAGCGCCCAGGACACGGACGCGGACACGGATACGGACACGGATACAGATCCTTGCAGCAGGACGATATGTAAACGACAATGCCACCGTGGGAAAAACACAAGCAAAAGAAGAAAAACAACAACAACAAAACCAAGAAAAAATTGCCAGCAAAACAGAAAAAGCGAAAGGAGCAACAAACAAGCAGCCAGACGGTAGGCAACACCGCAGGACGACAGCATCTTGTGATATCCTGATGAGGGAGTGCTCAGCCTTAGCTCATGTGAGTATAAATATATTTTATCCTAACTCCATCCAGTCCCCCTTTCCACCACCTTCTCATCCTTATCTACCCCAACACAAGCATAACAACAAAATGAACTTCATAACGTTTTTTTTTCGACTCTTTTTTTTGGGGCGTCGCGCGAAATTTTTATGAGGTTTTAACGTAAATTCAAATGTTTGAATTAGACGGCGGAGTTCTTATCCTTGTGTATCCTTATGTGCCATGGCATCAGTTGGTGGCCTAATAAATTTTTATATTCGATTTCTGTTTACCTCTCTTATTATACATATATATATATATATATGCATGTGTACGTGTGCGTGTGTGCGTTGTGTACGTGATCGTTAGGCAATTTTCGCTTCTAAGGACACAAACCAATTAAGCGGCAAATGCGAACGGAAACTAAATGAAATCAAACTGATTAATTTGTCACTAGGCCATAAATCGAATGGTTTATATGCTGCACTTTTCTGATTTAGTTGCTATTTGATTAATGATGTGCATTAGGCGCCATAAAACGATAGTGAACGACTGGAAAATACCACGCAAAAAGTGCATTACAATAAACTGAGGTAGTTCTATGTTAGGTAGCTAAGAATATGTGCTCAAAGTTCTTCAACTTTAAAAAGCTAAAAGTGCTATATGTACATAAAAAATCGGGACAATATAGTGTATATATAACCGTTATTTATGTGTTTGAATAATGATTAAAAGTCTTCAGTTTAGATGAAAATTAAAATAACGTTTTAAATATCCTGCAAAGAACCCTAAAAATTTTTTTGACTTTGAAAACAAATATAAAAAAATTGAATTAATTTTACGATTTGTAGAATAAATCTTATTTTTCAATAAATAATTTTTAAAATTTTTAAATTCAATTCTTTTTTAATAATCATGCAACATTTTAAAGCAGCTAAAATATTGCTAGAAATAAATTTAGAGAAATTAAAAATCTGCATGAAATTTTAATTAAATTTTAAGTTTGGTCTTAGCCTGAATAACATATACAAATTCATTTGATCAAGACTATATATAAATGTAGTATATATAACTATAACTTATTCTATATACACTTTATATAATACTTTTGTAATTAAAGGGTATATTTAATGCCTAAATGATGCATACAATTAAAATTTCCATGTCATTTGCATACAAAGAACATCTAATAAATGCTGTTAGATTTAGATAGATATGCATATAGATATATGTATGTATATGTAAATGCATATTTGTATATATAATTTTGAAATTGGATTTGACATAGAAATGGAGAGCATGGTATATACAGTTTTAAATTGTCGCATCAATTCATAAAATAAATTCGTATCAAATGAAAAGCCAAAATGAATTAGCCAACAGCTGGACAAACAGTAAAAATAAAAAAATTATAGATATAATATTTTTTTTTTGAATTTTGATGAAAATTTAAATGGATTTTTGACTGAATTCGATGTATTTTATTTTTGGTTTTAAATAAAAAATTCAACTTTTAAGCTATTGCATTTAAAGTCGAATAAAGTAATACATTTTTAAACTAAATTTTAAATTTTTGTTTAGATTTCGAATTTTCAATGGAAATTGAACTAAATTTCATTGAATTCTTTTATATTTCAGATACAAAAGGAAGTTGAATAAAGCTGATTTAAAGGAAACAAAAATTGATTGAAATGAAGCTGGAAAAACTTTGACGAAATGTGCAGAAAAGCAGTTAAGGCAACTGCTGAAGGAAAGCGTCACTGCCAGTTCTTAGCATAACGGTAAGTTGAGCTTAAACTTAAATTATAAATAAGTAAAATTGTATATTAAAAAATATTGTGCAACAAAGAGAAGAAGGCAAAGGAAATCTAAATGAAAAGTAGAAAGCATTTCTAAGACAAGCTGTAATCCTTAAAGTTATGGCAAAATTTTACAGCTCTTTCGCTATGAATAACTGAAGAAACCTTTTAACACCTTCTAAGCTCTATACAGATTACACACCTAATCATATCCTAACTATTACTACAACAAATTTAACTATCTATCATAGAAATATGAACATAAACTTCAGCGGGAGCAATCCTTTGGGTGCTCTTATATGGTGTGAGCTAGGGGAGAGGGAGGGTGGATGGGAAAAAACCTTCTCATAAAAAGCTTCATAATTTAAGCCACACTATGTGTCTACTTTTTATGTGTCCTTAATCCTTTTTAACTGCGCTGCGCACTCAGACCCTTTTTTTAGTTTTCTTCCCTTTCATTTTTTTTTCTGGGTATTCCCTTATCCTGTTGCTGTTTTGCCAACAAACAATCTGTCACTTTGCGGCAATAATGAAAACTTTAGCACATGTGCAACAACAACAAAAAAAGCAACAACGACAAGGCATCCTTGGGTTAAATCGTAAAAAATCTGTAATCTGCGTAGTCAACGCAACAAGCAAATGCACTCAGAGAAAAAACTAGTAGCTAGAACACCCAACCAAAATTTATATATACATATATAGAAGGGATTCAGCAACAGAACCGGTGATAAAAAAAAAAGAGAAATGCTATGAATGTGCCACAAAACATGCAACTTGCAGCTGACATTGCAAGGATAGCTTACAAAAAATAAAAGCAGCTAATTGAGCCGCGGGGCGAAGGGGATGGAAGTATCTCTAGTTTACACGTAGTCATAAAGAGAAAACAGCTCACGTACCTTTGGGCAATTTGATGTTGCATAGTTTTATGCGTCTCTTAGTATTAATTTGCCGAGGTAACTTGCAGCCCGCATGAACCACACACACACCCGAAAAAAGAAGAAATAAAGCAAAACAAAGGGAATAAGCAGAAGGTTCTTTTTGGTGGCACAAGCTCTGTGTGAGCTCATTATGCATGCTTGTCCGCACGTTTGCTTTGAGTCTTCTTTTAAGGCAAATGCCGGTACACACACATAGACAGAGAGAGGGATACACTTGAAGTGAGTTTCTGGCAAGTTTTAGCCAATTTCATTTTCAATTGACTGTCGACCAGAACACGCAACGGGTGCTGGCTAACCAACAGCAATTGAGCGTATGAAACCGGCACAAAAAGTAGAAAGCCCTCACAAAACTTTTACACTTACACATACACACACACACACACACACAAACATGCACTAAACTACACATACACACACAAAGACAGAGGAAAGTATAAAAGATACAGGAGACACAGTTGAACAAAGGCATACAAGAAGAATCCTTTTCTTTCATTTCATTTCTTTATGTTGAAGCTACTTATTTTATTTTCAAGCATGGAAACGTGTATGTGAGCAGCATGTGTGGGTGTGTGTCTGTAAGCACTATATGTATGTGTGTGTGTTTGTATGTATTGCAACAGCACATACAAATTCGCACATTTGCGTAGATATTGGTTTATCCTTAACGTTAAGGTTTTAAGCAAGGGATAAATGTGTGGTATGGAAGTGGTGTAGGTGTAGGTGTGGCTGAAGGGTGTGTGTGTGTGTGGGTGTATTGCCTAAAGTTTTCTGCGAAATTACGCAGCACAGACACGCACAATTCATTTGCAAATAGAACAGTTTAATTTGTTGCCTTTGTGCCCACAGCTGATATGCTCAGTATGCCGCACATCCTTGCCACCACATGTCCGGGTCTAATAAAAAGTTACTGAAAAGGCCAGTTGATAAAAAGGGAAGGGAGTGGCCAAGGGTGCGGGTGTGGGTGTGGGCAACCCGCATATAAATCACATATAGACATACTTTATGAACAGATTCCATTATATATATGTGTGTGGAATATGACTAAAAAGAGCAAAAATTCCTTTCGATACGATCCTTTTGCAGTAATTACAAGTTGGCCTAAAACTTACGCCCCTTTCACTTAAGAGGCCCCCCTTCCTGCTGCTATCAACTGACTAAACTGTTTGCAATGGAATTTGTCGAAAGTCTAGACTGCCTTCAATTTTGCATTGGCATGTTACAACAGCAACAAGGACAACGACAACGACGACGACGACGACGACGACTAATGGCCAAATCATCGATATATACGAGTTTAGTTCACAAAAAAGCAATAAAAAGAAAATCAAAAGGTTTAGATATTTCGGCCAAGATTCGGCAGCACTTGACAAATGAGCAAAGCAAACTGTTTGCCAACAAACCTAGCTTGATATGCAAATTTCTTTCAATTGGATTTTCCCATTTTGTTGTTTTTTTTCCCTACATTTCGCTTGGATTTCATTGAAGATACTTCGAAAATCCTATAAAACTGCTTGAAAATGGAAAATGTTGTAGAAAAATAATTGTTTGGATTTACCAAAAAAAAATATCTATATATAGTGAAAAGTATCACAAAAGTCATATGACAATCTTCATAATGAACAAAAAAACTATATATCCTGCTGGAAAAACTAATCAATTACTTTAGATTTCAGCTGCAAAGTGAGGTTATACTTGCTTTGTCCTTTGACTGCTGACAACCTACAATGGAAAGCTGTCAGTCAAGAGAACAACTTTAGGATTGGGATTGATTTCCTTTGCTTTCCCTGAGATGCCGGTGATGCTTATAGCTATAGGTATAGGTGTAGGAATAGTTATAAGTAAAGGTTTAAATATAGCTATAAGAATAAGTATAAGTATAGGTATATGTTAAGGTATAAGTATAGGTTTAAGTATAGGTATAGGTATAGGTATAAGTATAAGTATAAGTATAGTTATAGGTATAGAAATAAGTATAGGTATAAAAATAGGTATAAGTATAGGTACATGTATAGGTATAAGTATACGTATAAGTATAGGTATAAGTATAGATATAAGTATAAGTATCAATATACGTATAAGTATAGATATAACTAAAGGACTAGGTTTAGATATAGATATAGGTATACCTATAGGTAGAATTTAAGGTATAATTATAGGTATAACTATAACTAGTATTGTAGTATTATAGGCTTAGTATAGGCATAACTGGGAGTATATTTAGAGATATAATTATAAGTATACATTAAAGCATAACTATAGGTATAAAAATAACTATACGTGTAAGTATGGCCATATATATATATATATATATATATAGTATAGATATATATGTTGGTATATATGCTGGTATAAGTGTAGACATAGGTATATAAATATAGTTATTAGGATAGGTAAACACAAGTATTGCTTATACTATAGGTATAGTATAAAAATAGGTATAAGTATGCTATTTGAGTGAACTTCCCAAAATTTTCACATACAAAGTTTTTAAATTTAGACCATATTTTGTATACTTAAAAGGTTCATAAGTTACTTCAATGTAGCCAGACCATAAAAAAGTCATGTGGCACCACCAAAAATGTAAAAAAAGACGATGGCAATCAACAGCTTTCTTTTTCATTGCTTTATAAGAAAAAAGGTTAAATGGTAATTTAGTTATTTTTATACCTAAAATTTGTTTATATTATAAATTTAATAGCATATTATTTGATAAAAAAAAACTGCATATTTTTATATGATAATAATAATATTTTAAGAGCTCATAAGTATTTAAGTCAACACTAAAGAGAAGTTGCTACTTACGTTATTAAACTCAGCCATATTGTAGTAGCAGCCCTTTTGTTCTTTCGCTTGCTTCAGTTTATTATGTAAGTCATTCAGCACATGAGCTAAAACAAAGAAAGAAAGAAAAAACAAGAACATAAATAAGAGATAATACTAAAAATAAAACATATTGTCTTATATTATTATGCCTTAACTGTATAAATATATATATGTATTCAAAAGCTAAAAATTTTTATATTACTTTTTTCTCTCTTCTATTTGCAGTTGACTATTTTGGAAATCCCTTTGAATCGAAGCCTCTCAAATTGTTATTGTTATTTATATTCTTTAAAAAAAGGCAAAATGGAAAGCAGAGAGAGAGAGAGAGAGAGAGATAAAGGAGAGAGAGAATGTGTTATGTGGCAGAACAATAAATATAAAAATATTGCTATAAATAAACCAATTTTCCATCAAAAATGCCAGTCAATAAAAAAAAATAAAAAAGCAAAAAAGAAAATTGTGTTGAGTTTTTCTTCCCATTGTGGTGGAATGGTTCATGAAGTCCTTGTGGTTGGAGGGATTAGAGAGAAAGTATGCAGCGGCATTTATGGGCACAAAATGATTGTTATTATACCTTTCTTATGATTATTATTGTTATCAAAGCCAATGTCAAGCTCTGAATAAGGCAAAGGCAAAACGAAGGCGGGGGCATGGGCGAGGGCGAAGGTGAAGGCGAAAGGTAAAGGCACAGCTAAAGGCGCACAGCAGGAACAACAACAAAAAAAGCCAGAGTTCCCGGAAATGGCACCAGGCAGCAGCTAAAAAAAAAACGTGCACGGCATAAGTGCTGGTTGAATCTCCTACCGGTCGGTGGTCTACCATATGTATACCCGCCCCCGCCCACAACGCGGCGCGCATTTTCTGTCGTATAGGGAAAAATTTATGTTTTGTTTGTTTATTTGTTTATGCAGTGCTTTTGTAGACTGTTTGCCAGCTGCTGTACTCGCGTACAAACACACTCTTACACACACACACACATACAGAGAATTGTAGTAGCTCATGCAAATTTATACACCTGCCTGCCTGCAGCGCCCCCCACCCCCACTGACGATGGCATAATAAATATTCACGAAAAAAAAAATTATATATATATATCTCATTTCAGCGCCTTTTGTCTACCTTCTTATTTTACGTCGGCTTGTCACGTGTCGGCATCATTACCGCACGTACCACCATTATTTATATAAAATGTATATCGTTTATATAGCGACAAGCCCCCCCCTCAATACTCACTGCCCTCCTCTTACAGCAACAAAATATACTAAAAATCATACAGAAAGCACATTCATCTTTGAGGCTGTCGTAGACTAACTACACTTGCGGCTTATCGGCTTTAACCTAATTGCTATAACATCATTTTCCAAAATATATATAAATATATATGTATATATATATATATATATATAAATCTGATGCTGATATACTGCTATAAGAATGTTGGTAACCATACTAAAAAATATAACAAACTAAAATAAATTTAAAATGATTTTACTTTGGATGAAGAATAAAGTCCAGATAAGATTTTTAAACTCATTTGCGATAGTTCAGATAAACAACTATATATATAATGATAACTTATATATATGAAAATTAGAATGTTACATGTTTAACTGTAAAGTTGGCATACCTTGTCAGTTGAAAAAGAAGAGAAGGCAAACAAGGGACTAAAATTCAAATGAGAAATAAATTTAAATCATTCTGTGAGAAGTTTTTTTTTCTGGATTTGTTTCGCTTTGCTGTGTGAAGCCAGAGGAGGATAAGAGAGGAGAGTGAATTGAGCCATCTTGCTAATTGTTCAATATATGTGTGGCCAGCAGCTGTTAGCCGCTTTTGGTAGCTTTGTCGCTTTAGCAGCTCCTTTGGGGCATGCAATTTACGACACATGTTCACGGCTGAGCGACGCCACAAACTAGGCAACAAAACAGTACAGAACGGAAAGCAGAGAGTGTGCGACAGACAGAGAGAGATAAGAGAGGAGTTAAGAACTATACTGAGAATAACATGGCAAACATGTCGGAGAGAGCTCAAAGCGTTACAGTTAATTTGTTGACAGCTTAGTTGGCCAACAGTGAAGGCCAAAATTGTAGCCTCATGCCAACCAAATGCCTACTCCTTTGGGGACTACAAGACAAACTCATGTTCTTTGTGTGCAACAGCAACAGCAACAACAACAACAGCAACAACAACAGCAGCAGCAGCTGACCAAAGCGCAATTGTAATTAGTGACTATGGCAATAGCTTCAGGCTATAAGGATACAAGGATGCGATGATATGTTTTTGTACAAAGTTGTTAAGGAAATGAGTTGGAATCACATAACTATACTAAGCTACAATTATTTAAAAGGATATATGTATGTATATTAAATAACACATTTTGTATATCAAATTCTTAACTGATTTTTAAATTGTAAAAAGATTTAAGACAATACCCAAAGGATATTTAATTAAGGTCAGCATAGTGAAAAGATTGTTTAGAGTGAAAGTGACAAAACTGAAGCAGAACAGGTGACAAAAGTTCTATGAATACAATGATTAGCATCCTTTTTGTATATACTACTAGATCTACTAAATAATTATCATTGAGTAATCCCTTCAAAATCATACTCATCCTTTACTCTCAAAGCAACTCCTTTAACCTGTTTCAAGTAAAGTTTGTTTGCTCTGTAACATTGTCCTGACAAGTTTTTTAGTCAAAAGGATTCATTTAAAGGGCTTTGAGAGTTGACTTTAGGGTTAAGGAAGTTAGTTGAAGAGGCTTTCGGCAATAAAGCAGTTTGATTAAGTTTTTGGTGGTCAGAATTTAATCTCTTACCTATTGGAATTCAACTAAAATTCCTCCCTTAACATGTTGTTGGTGTTGTAGTTGTGTTGTTGCTTTTGTTGGTGTTTGTTTTGTTTGAAGCTAAATCCTATATCATATCACAGTTGTGTGAGCTCTAAAAACCCAATTTAGTGTCCTAAACAAGCTCGAAATTAAGATACCAGCAGCATTCTGCTGCTCCTCTACAATTTCACACGTTGTCCTGGCAACACAGCTCCTTGTACCTATGGCCCGTAGGATGTTTAAACCAAATCAAAATCAAAATCAAAATCTTACTCATTCCTCAAAGAAAGAAAAAAAATAAAAGGACCCGCATTTATTTTTGATTTGATTATCAATTGTCCAGCACAAAATGAAGGCAATATATATATATAGTATATAAGACTATAAGGACATATATATACATTTACAATTTGAACTGCAATTTTCGATTGATGCTTCACCTGCTGCTGATATGTCGACGTCGTCAACTAATTGGGTTTTCAGGACTCGTCAAAAGTGACGGCAGAAGAGCGAAAATAATACGAAAAGCAAAAAAAAAAAAAAACATAAACGAAACAGGCAACAAGAAAGCAAAAATTCTCAGAAAAAAAAATGATAAAGATAAAGAAAAAACCAGATAGAAAATAAAAGATGAAATAAAAACGAAAAAAATGGAGGCAGCAGCTGGAGAAAATTTTGTGGAAGGGAAAAGATTAAATTTCCTTGTTGAGACTTATCGTTGAGCAGAAAATGAGAAAAAGAAAAGCGACAAAAGTGAAAATAAATATTGAATTATTGATATACAATATATGTATATATATAAAATAAGTATATATATATATATATATATATATATATGTATGTGTGTTCGTATGTATTTATGTGACATATATGAGCGAGTAGGGACACGTGTCCATACGAAAGATATGAAGATATATAGGCATATATTATTTACTTATCAAAGGGGTTTCTTAAGCCGAATCTCATTTTAAATGCAGCTGCCAATTTGCGTTTCGCAACTAAAAACATAAATTTTTTATATAAAAAACGCTTTGACGTATTGAAAAGCCTCTCTTTTTAGCACTCTCTCTCTTGCTCGCTGTGCGCTTTTCTATGCGCTTCACAGAACTCAGCAGGAGTAACAGTTGAAGTTCTCATAAACAAATTCTCTTTTACTTTTACAATTGAAAGTTGATGAGAGTTGATTAATATATTCAGTAAATTTCAGAATTTGTTCCAATTTTTTTTATATAAAGACTACTAATTTATAGATGAAATCAGCTAAAAAAATATATATAGTATTTATTGAATATATTTCAGCAATATTCTAAGGGTCTTTGAGGCAAGAATAAAATTTTATGTTAAATCAAAATTGAATACTTTATCCAATACGAATAAATATATATATATTTGTATATATTGAATATTGTAAAATCTCTTGAAAATTGTATAGAAATTAGAATCTGGAACACGTGCGTGCTGTATTTAATTCACTTTTTCTCTGCTCACCTCTCTTCTCTACTCTTGTATAGCGTTCAGCTTATTGTCAACGCAAATATTTGTTTGTTTGTCTTTTGACGTAAGAACCAGCAGCAGAGGCTGCAGAGGCAGCAGAAGTAGCAACAGAGGCAGAGACACATATATAAACAGCCACCCACCCATTCATCCATCCAAAACAACCACATAAGATACACACACACACACACACGCAAACATACATACACAAACAGAGTAACAGCAGCATAGACACACATCTAAGGTGGTTTGCTGCTGGTGGGTTGGGTTATGGGTGGTTTAGAGGTGGGTTATAGGTGGTATTTGTAGGGGCTCAGCATGGTCGCTGTATTTGGGCTTATTTCGTTTTACGAGCACAGGCAATATTTTGCATGTTTGCATACAAAATATCATATTTGCTGAGATTGTTTCATTAAAAAAAAAAAGTAGAAGAAGGCAGAAAGAATATATAAGAAAAACGCAGAAGAAAAGTAAAGAAAGCCAATGGAGAGAGAGTAGCACAAAAGCAAAATCTGGTTAGAGACAAGCAGCTGCACATATTTCTACTGGAAAAGCTACCAACTACCTGGGGCTATGCTAGTACGTGTTTAGATTTAGCACCTATACCATAGATACACATACTAATACACACACACATACACATATATACGCATATATAGACACCACATGCGTGGCACATAAAATGGTCATATTACCCAAAAAAAAAAAAAGAGAAAAAAAGTTGTAGGAGGAGCAGCAAAAGCGGTAAGTGGCGCACTGAGAAAATTGGTTTTCCCACGCAACGAAAATATAATATCTGTGAAAAAGAACAACAACAATAACAACAAATCCAAAGAAAATCTAAGGAAAAAGTGTTTCGGGAAAAACTGTTTCAACTAGTTGTGCATGCCAAACAGGTGGACGACTGTTGTGACCATAAAATTTGCTCGTTTCTCTAACGCTTTTCAGGCATATCGAAAGCATTGAAAATACATAAAGCCTACATCGACAGGCGGGACAGTGCTTGGCAGCAAAGAAAGGAAGCTGGAGGGGTACGGAAGAAGTAAGGAAAGGAAAAGATCTAATAAAAAGCAAAGTAAACAGCAACCAAGGCTATAAAAGTTTTGCACTAAATCGAAAGAAAGAATCTAGTAATAGTTGGATTTAGTTAAAAAAAACCCATATGAAATTAGCTATATAAAACGTTAAGCTAAGATATATATAGATATATATGCTTGACAGATCTTGTTTTACTTGTAAACCCTGTACCTTTTGGCTATCAATAACTAACCTTTCTTTAATTGAATTGAAATTGAAATAATTTTAAATCCAAATATTCTGCTGTAATTTCTCTACACATTTGTCATTCTGCTTTCCATTTTGTTTATTTACTTTCTCTGTGATTTCAATCTGTTTCGGTTTTCCATTTACATTCTAACAATACCAAGCAAACAAAAAGGTTAACAAATTTCCTACATCTTCCTCTTTTTTGCCCCTTCCCCTAAATACTACCCTTCCTTACATTGATGATGATGGCATAAACATTAACTTTCCATTTCAGTCAAGCTGTCAGCAGTCAAACTCAGCGCTCATACCAATTCCTAGCTCTATTAACCATGTGCCTGCACTTTGTTACCTTTTTTCCCCCCTTGGCGTTAACAATACATTCACACACACACAAATACATACACACCAACATATACAAAGCACGAAGTTACTCAATTATTTCGTTGACATTAAGCACATAAAAATACAAATAGATGACACCCAGCCAGAGTGGGAAGCACAACAAACACTAAAAAAAGGGACCACAACGAGTCCTTATAATGGTCAACACAATCCTACACATTCTCCTGCCTAAAACTCACACTCTCAAGGAGCAGAGCAACCAGGAAACAGGCACCAGGCACCAGACAGCGATTTGTCTACAGATACCTTTTTTGCCTACATTGAGGCAAAAAGGACGAAACCGTCTTTATCGCAGATTAAGTGCGACTGCGACTGTGACTGCGACATTGCCAACACAAGCAAATGTATGTCCTGCGGTCCTTTTGTCCTTACATTCTCCATCGTTCCCTCTACATATATATATATAGTGCCTGTTCATTTCCACGTTAGTGACCGTTAGTTATAACGTGTATTGTGCTGAAATGTGCTTACAGCACATTAATTTCTTGCACCTGGCATTAAGATAATTGCTGGCCTTTGTTTAGATACAAGATACAAGATAATCGACTGAACGTTTGCGTCTCTAACCTAAACAACAGTATCTACAATCTACTGGCAACGACATTCAAGCCAAAATGTATGCTACGTGCAGGTCTTTAAGGTCCTTAACGAACTATACCCAAAAAAAAAAGGTGTTAACTTTGCGGCAAATGATATCAAAAGCAAAACTTAACTTTGAATTAAAGTCAATGAAATGTAGAGCATCAATATGTCGTATAATATATATTAAAACAATAAAAAAAAATGAAACCTTTCACCTTTCTGTTGCAGAAATTAGAGTTAAAAATCAGTTCAAATTTCTAATTAACAAATTAATTAGGAACAATACAAAAATGTCATAAATATTTAATGAAATTAAAGAAAAATCATGCAAAATAAAAAAGCAAAAAATACAAAAAAAAACGCAAAAAAAAATCAATGAAAAATCACAAAGGAAAAACAAAAAATAAATAAATAAAGAGTAACCGAAAAAACCGCGCAAATTTAATAAAATGGAATCAACTTTTAATGGGATTGGGGGGAAAAGTTTGGAGTGGGAGTAGACAGCAGGAAGTCACTTTGAACTTTGTTCATGTTATAAAATCAGACAAACCTATACACACGCACGCACATATACACACACAGAGAGGCAATCAGACAGGCTCTCACACTCCTACACACGCAGACACACACAACGCACGCAATCCAAAGGCAATTGCGTGTAATTTAATAACAAAATAATAGGAAGCAATGACTTAAAAAACAACAACTAAGTAAGCGCTGTAGTGTATAATCTGGACTAGTAGATACCCTATAAAATGACAAACAAATAATAGCTGTAACTTAAACTATTTTATAGATAAAAAGGTAAAGGAGAACAAGTCTATGCTTTCACTTGTATAGTCTATACCTATAAATCAAGTGTAACAAAGCTCTTGCTTACTCATAGCAACTCGCCCAGCTATAGGGTATATGTCAGAGTAAGAGAGAAATGAAACAAAAGACAAGCAACGAGTGTAGTCATAAAATGTAATCATAAATTATATGCCCAGCCATTTGGCATTGTGCTCAAGTGCAGTTCGTTATTGAGAATGAGTGTGCGTATATGTGTGCGTGTATGTGTGTGTGGGTGTGTGTGGGGGCGTGTGTGGGAAAATGTGTTGCTTACTGGCGGGCGTTGCTGTGTTGTCAACTACGCCAATTTTGTTGTTATTTCTCCGCTTCTTGTTTTCTTGTTTCTGTTCCTTTTTATTTTTTTGAAAGAAAACTGAAGAAAACGCCAACGCCTAAAAGCCGCTTAGTAATTGCTTATGAAATATGCAAAAGCCAAACCGCCTTGGACCAAGCAGCAACCCCGCCAGCAAGTCGCTTATCGACAAACTCGAATTTGCCACCTCTCTTTGGCCCACACTGTACCTTAATGTAACAACCAGAATCAACGCACACGCACCCTTTTAGCCAGAAAATCTTCAACGTTAGCTTTTGCGGTTGGCCTAAACCTACGTTCACTTAAGGCCTACACAAACAGTAACATTGAGACAGATGGAAGCAAGTGACTGAGAGACTGCAATACAGAGAAAGAGCGAGAGAGAGAGAGTGACTATAGCCTAGCCTAGCATGACATTGCCACTTAGCGGCTACATTAATGGCAGCGCCAAATGGCTCTCTGTTACGCCCCATACCCAAAATTTCATATCCAACTCCCAACTGCTAGCTGCCAACTCCCAATCCCATACGCACACCCACACTTCCATCCACCTCCACTTTGAGTTTAACTCCCACTACAAGCTGAAACTGAGCGTGTAACGGCAAATAAACTAATACACAAACGAAGCGGCATAAAAATGTAGCATACTTTTGCGCTTTGCTATGAAGATGTTAACGTTATGTCAGGTTCACATTCACAGCCATTGCCCTCTCTATCATACAGCACCCAATCATGAATATTTAATACTGACATGTACAAAGTATACAACATATATATATCTACAGTTACCTATATATATATATATATATATATATATATATATACATATGTGCGTGTATATGTCGAAAGTTTGAGACAAAAAACAACAAGCGATTGACAAGAAATATTGCATATGTAACCAGAAAAGTTTAACATTCCGTTGCTAATTTGTTGTCCTTTGGCCTCAAGGACGAGGCAAATGAATAACCTGCCAGCTAAGCTATTGAGCTGTTCAGCTGTGTCTGGCACTAAATCAATCAAATTATACATATATACGAACACATACACAAATGCATATATATACATATATAAATACCACAAATAGATATGTAAAAATAGTTAGTTAAATACTGCAGAGAAAATACAAATTATTTCTATCTATAATTAGGCTCACATTACAGCTTCGAGGGTAACTCTTAAAGTTCGCCAAAAAGAATAAAAATAAACATAATAAAATATATATTTATAATTACAATCATTCAGTTATTTATAGTATTCAAAAAGTAAATTTATTGCAATTATTATTATTTATTATTTGCCATATTAAATTTGATTATATCTACGAGATAAAAGAATGGACTAAATGTTGCATCATTCGATTGTATGTAAATCTTCAATTGTTTGTAGAATACATTGGAGCTATCAATTTCTATAAGTTTTTGTACCTTAGGAGTTGCATCAGACCTAAACTTTCTTACATATTCCATATTTCTATCTGTATCAGTTTTAATATCGTTGACAATATGGCGTATACAGGGATTCAAGTCATTTGGACTATCTTCAATCAAATCCTTGATATCGTCTGGTATATATTTTTCAATTTTTGTTGAAATTAAATCCAATTCCTCTTTGGTGACATTGTGACTTCTCTGCTTACCCCAATCTATGATTTCTTTTAGTTTTACTTCATTACCTATTTTACAGTCCACAAATGACTGAGCCTGGCTTACAATGCTGCGTAGCAAATCTTTTAGTACAGTATCGGAGGTGCTTTCAGCAAGCAAAATCACTTCCCTGAGCTCAGTAGGTGCAGTAGTTGGTGCTGCACTTGCCAGCAACTAAAGATTAGACGTAAGTCCAAAAAATCAAATTCCATTTTATGTTTTCAAACTTACAAAGAGAGCGAATCCAACAAATAGCAAACGAAACATTTTCATTAAATTTTTAAACTGTACAATTCGATGTCAGGCAGCCCCTTTTTATAGCAAAATTTGCCAAAATATTTACTAATCATATGCTATATATAATATTATATAAAATATAAACATACATTATTTGATTTGTCTTTATATTCTGATTAGGAAACAAGGCTGACCCCTACTGAACCTAGATAGAAATGTAAGGCAAGGTATGTTTTGTTTTGACAACTAATTTTTCCATTGCGACCTTGGTCCTACTTAAGAGAGAATATGTTTAATTATTTAGCTTGTTAGATCCAATACTGTATAAAATATATTCTTTATGCCATAAGGAAATTCATTTGAATCAAGAACAATATTTAATCTGAGTTTCAATTTGATTAGTTGTTGCCATTTGACCGTTGCTACTGTGGTATACAATAATACATACAGACAATAAATATATATAAAATATTCACCTACTTTTTTGTTATAATCACGCATTCAAAAATATAAATTTTTTTTAACATTTTTGAAAAAAATTCAAAAATAAGTAACATAATTAAAGTTTGCATCTTTCATTTTATTTAAATAGAGTCTACATGAAAGGAATGTAAATATTTTCAGCAAGTAATAGAAATTCGTTGATTTGTGTAGAATTTGCACTACGAATTGGTGTGACACTTACCAGGACCTAAGGATTTTTTAATTTTACGCAAATAAATCTTGAATTAGGTTTATTTAATAGAACTCACAAAGAAAGCGAACAAAATAAAAGAGGAACAGAACACTTTCGCTTAAGATTTAAACTATAGAGCCCTATGTCTAGCATTCCCATTTTATACCCAAAATATTTACAACTCACCCAAAAAAATTGAAAGATTATAACTATTTCTGACACTGATAACAAAAGGAACGTGCAACCTTACGGAACCTATATAGAAGGGCAAAGTATATTTGGACTTGTCGATAGCTCTGACCATATAGACCTTAGTACTAGTTAAGAGAGTTTACCTAAGATTATGAAATTAGTTTAATCCAAGCGTGAATACAATTTACTTCGCTATGACGTAAGCAAATTCAAATAATTTGGTAGACTATTTAAAATTTAATTTCTTTATATACTCTAGCGTCTTGCAGACAAATAAGAGGTCACAGGTCAAATCAATAAAAATACTATATATATAAATTATTAAATATTGGAAAGATTGTCGTCATTTTAAGTTCTTATCAATGAATGTATATTCAATTTCTGCATTGATTGAATGATTCTCTTTAATACTCTGACTAATTTACAGATGTCGCTTCTGGTTGTATGACTTAAATAAAAACTTACATTATTTTTGGGATACATTGTATAATTATATTCATTATTGGTATAATCAAACAATAAATTTACTTATTTAAAAATTCATATATATACAATTCTTTTTATTCAAAATAAATGAACAAATTGAAACCTTCATTTTATCAAGCTAAGTTGCTTTAAATAACAGTAAGCTTCTGCAAAGCATATAAAATCGTCTTTTATCAGAACGATTTGGTTGCAAGAATTCCTCAAATTCTGGCAACAAGTCGCTTTAACTGTAATTTTCTTCTTTTCTCTATTAATTTTAGTACTTTGGGAGTTGACTCAGTGCGAAACTTACTAAAGAATCGATTATTCTTTTGTTCAGCTGTACTCTTATAACACGCACCACACAAAAATCCGCATGAACTAAATTCAATATACTTGGTGATGTCGTAAACAAAATCAACTAATTCTGCTGACCGTTCAAACTGGATTTTGCTTATATACTCGACGACACAAATCATACATCAAAATTCAAATCAATAAAAATTCAATATTTATTCCTATTAAATTATGGAAAGATTTTTGTTATTTCAAACTTTTGTGCAGAAATATATATTCCATTTCTGCGTATATATATATATATATCTAGATATTGTCATATTCCATAAGCCATTCTTAACTAATCAATTGAAATTTATCAATTGCTCATTGCATTTGCTCATTCAAGCAGTTGATATATATATAGACGCAATACGCGTATTATCAGCATTAATATCAGCATCAACATCATCGTCAGCTGTGTAAAATCCCTTGACAGAGTCTATTATTATGCCCAATCCAGCATAAATTGCAAAATGTTCCTAAATGTTTCACGCATTTAAACAGGCAGCTCAAACCGAATACACCCACTATGTGTACATATATACATATACACACATATATAAATAAATAAATGAGGAAAAGGAAGTTAGCAAGAGGTGATGGCAATGCCCCTCATCTCACACACACACGAAGACAACAAAACAATTTAACGCTTTAATGATAATGATGTATGAACAACTAAACACAACAAAAGCAAAAGTTTCACATGTGCTTTTGAGCATGTGAGTGTGTCTGTTTATGTGTGTTTTTGTTGTTTTTTTGGAAGCTTGAAGTTTGGGGTTTCGCTGCTGCCATCCACAACAATAACAAAAACAACAAAAACAACAACGACGACGACGCTTAACAAGCTAATGTGCTTTTAATGGTCCGTGTGTCCAGCTGATTATATCATGTTAGCTGCTTACATTATGGTGCGGTGTAGTGCGGGGGAAGGAGCGCAATAGGAAATAAGTATATGATAGGAAAAGGAGGAGAATTCGAGTTCCTAAGTAAAATACACAAATAATTAAAATTAATTATCTTGCAATTAGTTTACGATTTACTCATTAAGCAATGAAACGCGCACAAAAGTATGCAATGTGAATGAGAAAAGGACAAATAAATCCCCAATGAGCCACACACATCACTTGTGCTAGGTGGAAGGCAGTTTAACACAGCACATTAATATTCTTGTTATTATTATTATTACTATGCTCTTGTTAATAATAATTATTATGATAATAATTATTAAGATAATAATTATAATGATGATAATATAAGTCCGTCTAGCATTTCAATTGAGTTGTTTTGTTTGATTTATGTGTGCAATTGCACAAGGTAAATACACACAACGTGACTATACATAAAACATAATATTTGCACACACCCACACACACTGCCTAATATCTCATTAATTACACATACGCAACGTGGACTTTGACATTAAAGCAGCATGACATTTTTGGAGTCAGAATATCGTTTTATTGACATTTAACAAACTTCTAAAAATAATAATAAAAGAATAATACACACTAAACAGACAATACGCATACCCTAAATCGAATGCTTCTACCTACCCTTACCTACCCTAACAATTGCTCTACATCATCTTATCAGTTCAATTGCTTCGACTTTCAACAGTTCATTTGCCATATTTCAATCAAAACATCAAAACATACAACTAAACTATACCCTATATCAAACACATTGTGTGGTATATTGTACTTGAGAAATACAGGGTGGCCCATCTAGCGTTTGCTTTTTGAACTATCGATAATTTTGACTTTGACATTTCGAATGTCATTGTCAATGTGACAGATATTTAGTAGAAGGTTTGCTGTTTACGAAATGGTTAAAAAAAATTTTGAAATACATACTCGTTGTATTTTTAAAGCGATTTTAAAACGCAAATCTTTTGTGGACCACTCTATATAACATATACAATTTAGCTATAAATAGTAAACATTTTAATACTATTCTATTCTATTTAATACTATACTATATCTATTCGTAAATGCCTTTAAATGAGTTTTATGAATCAATATCAAAGTGATACAGTACGACCTATGTCGAATCATATATTTCGTTACTGAAAAAAAATAAATAAATAAATACAAAATTTTTTAGAATTCAAAAATTTATTTTTACTTTTGTTTTTTGATCCTTGATTCTTATAAAATCACATCTTTAAATAGAATGTTGATTTTTATTTAAACGTAATACTCTTAAGAAACGAATGACGATTTGAATATGCTCATTTGAATTAATGTATTCAAGCATTTCATTTCTTTCACTTTCAGCATTTACCTTTAGCTTTTGAATCTTAGGAATTGCATCAGTTTTAAACTTATTAACAAATTGGACATTTCTGTTAAAAGTGTTAGTAAAAACTATATTTAAATGCCTAAGAGTAGTCTTTAGTTTGGTATTCCCATTTGTATCATCTCTAATATAAATTCTCAAATTCATCTACCGACATTGTCTCAAAGTTTTCTTTAGCTAATTTGACACATTCGTGCATAGATTCAGTTTGCGTTTGATTATCCAGATTACAGTTAATAAAGGATTGAGTAACGTTAACATAAAAATTAATTGAATTGGATTTAATCAAAACGGATTCGTTTTCAGCCAACACCAGAATCTCATCGACAAGAGTCCAGTTGGTCGGGTTAGTAACCGGATTGGCAATTGTAACAGCCTTAAGATTAACTCTATAGAAATGGAGAGATTAACTTTAGTAGAAATTTTACCAAGAACGCGAATCCCACAAAAAGTAAACGATGCATTTTCAATGCAGATTCAGAACTCTGACACATATTTCCTGCTTTTATACCAAAAATCTTGGGTACAATACGAGGTTTTTGTCAATATTCAAATGGTATATAGATGAAATATATAATATATATTTCCGCTTTAATAATAAGAAAATAATGCATA